>OU342478.1:14024285-14695000 GCA_910589355.1 Parapoynx stratiotata
GAGGCACTTAAAAAGAGTGTCCAATTGAAAGAGTCTCCGTGTCCAATTTTAACACAATTAAACTTACAACAAATTATCAAAACAAATCAAAAGAGCTCAAAAATATAGTCTATTTTTAGACGAGGTAATTATTTTTAGGAATACTCTGAATCTTAATAGTTACAGACAAAATACTAAGAGAGAAAAAAACACCAATTTCATAGGTAAGGACCCAATACTTGTCTAGACATCATAATACGTATGAGTTTCCGTTACTCTAGACTCTATAACAAAAGTCTTACGGTTTATTTCAGGCTACTGGTTGTAAGCATAAGTTAAAATTAAATACTTATTTTGTACAAAAACAACGCGTTTTGAACGTTTCCAGTAATCCTGCGCACGTGCAGAATTACAAGTAGGTAGGTACATGTTAAAAGTCGGGGTTCACGTAAACTTTATCTGAATTAGATTAAATCAGACGAGTTGAATTACAACGAACAATAATTAACAGAAGGATAAAAGTCCTGAAAATAAAGGAGAATAAAAAAAAATAACAGAAGTTGTTCTTACATAATATCACTTATATATTTTTGCCTGAGTTATGATTATGATCCCTCAGGTATAGTTGCCTACAATGTATAAATCGAAATACTATACTATAACACCTCTGTTCTCAGTCCCACAGCTGGGTACAGACCTTCCTCATGGAGAAACATGAGGAGTATGGGCCGTAACACCACCACGCTGGCCCAATGCGGGTCGGTAGATTGAAACGGCTGAAATAGCAACCGGGACCAACGGCTTGACGTCAGAAGCACGGAAGTGTTTGAGATCACAAAGTTTTTGGTCACCTATCCACGGCCTGACAATGGCGAATAGCTTTGTTTTCGATATCGAAAGCCAAAGAGTGCCACTACACCACCGAGCTCCTCAATTATCTAACACCTATGAACTTGAAATTGGGAAGGTACCGTTTAAGGTGTAGACAACCGCTAAGAACGGACTACAAAACTCCATCCCTAAGCGGGTGTAACGAAGGTGATAAAGAAGGGCGTATGTATATAGTAAATACTAAGAAACAATACAAACAATAAATCTCTCCTTGATAACCGTTAGAAAGAAAAGGCGGTATCAATTCATCCCCACATAACGCCATCCCTTTCTAGCTTCAACAGTGCTCTATCACCCTAATTGATAATTCTATACGCTAATACAATCAGTATTGAATATTAAACAGCACAGTATGTGCCTAGCTAACTGTGTCAAACTCACTAATTATTGAATGGTTTAGAGGTGTCATGGTATCTATAATGGTTGTTTAGGTTAACTAATTGATGCTTTGTCATAGGAATTTTAAACATGCGCGAATGGATCGGAATTTGAGGTGAGTTTGATCTGGGGACGAAAAACGAGGACGATGGTGAGTTTATTATTGTTTACTAACCTCATGTGTTCCTCCAAGGGGAGGCCTGTGCCCAGCTATAGGCTGTAAATAGGCTGGGAACGAAACAGATATTAGCAACTAGAACATATTATCATTTTGTGTCCCGTGTTGGTCCGGGACACAAAAATAATGTTTTACTGCTTTTCTTGCCTAGCATGTCGTAAAAGACGACTAAGGGCGTATTGGGTACTGGGTCTGTGATCGTGTAGGCGATGAGCTAGCCACTTGTTACTACTCTTTCACGATTTTACATCTGAGCAAACCCAATTTTTGTACGACCAAATGTGGTCTTAAGGAACACTATGCTCCTTGAACTCTGTCTACCCCTTCGGGGATTACAGACGTGATTGTATGTATGTTTGTATGTAGAACATATTAATGTTAGTGCGACAGAAAGATATTCGCAGGAGACTTAGTTCTTCCTCACAATTTTAACGATAAAAACCTAACATACAGTCTAGCTTAGAGCTCCACCGGACCGTCGACCCGTTAGATCTTCGCCCGATAAATAACATAAAATTATCTTATGAATATTTTACAGATAGTTTACAGTCTCGTCACGTCCGCGGACATGTTGCTATCTCAAACAATATTATTGCACGAAGGCGATTGTGATATAAACGATATTAGAGCTAACGAAGTGTTCGTTTATAGATATAAGGAATATAAAATTTTTAATACAGTCGGCAAGCCGAGGACTTTATGGAAACTATCAGCTCTTACTGGTATTTGTTTTAATAACCTCCCTAATAGGAAAGCAAAGGGTTAGAAGATCCTATACAACCTCGCTCTTGTTTATATTTCTGTGGTAATTGCACTGCGAGATTAATCCATTAGAATGGATTAGAATGGATAGGTTTGAGATTCAGTTTCAGGCTACATCTGGGTTCATTTGGCTCAGAATTGGGATGACTACGAGAGATGCCTCAGCAATAGATATTATCAACTGGCAATGATGTTGGTAGGAAAGTATGGCGCCAAATAAATGATGAAACACTTTAACGGCTATGGTGCTTGCTCGTCAACCAAGATACGTAAGATTTTATGACACAAGATTCAGTCCAAAACAATAAAAACTATAGAAATAAAAATCGTGTCAAAGCCACGGACCACAGTGAAGGTACAAACTTGTGTGTGACGTCATTCACGTGACGCAGTATTGTCAGAAACTTTTTGCTGGGTTTGTTACCATTCAAGGAACACAGGAACCCGAGGACCTCTGTATTGAGGCTGAAATAAGGAAGATATAACAATATTATCAATATATTGGGTCCTTACCTATGAAATTGGTGTTTTTTTTCTCTCTTAGTATTTTGTCTGTAACTATTAAGATTCAGAGTATTCCTAAGAAATAATTACCTCGTCTAAAAATAGACTATATTTTTGAGCTCTTTAAATTTGTTTTGATAATTTGTTGTAAGTTTAATTGTGTTAAAATTGGATACGGAGACAACTCTTTTAAAGTGCCTCCCGAATACATCATATTATTTGCATTCACTTAAAAACGATAAATAATTTTTATGAAGTGTGATATTACACATATTACTAAAGCTTGTCCAATGATAGATGCCAAATATTATTATCTTTGGATTTGTCGTTGTGAAGAAAACTAAAAAAAATTTAGTATGGAAAATGCAGAATTCCCCAAAATATCCATACAACACATCAATTTCATAGGTAAGGACCTAATATTTTCTAACTAGTGGCTTCCCGCGGTTGCACCCGTGCGGTATCCGTTCCCATAGAAATATCAGAATAAAAAGCAGCCTATGTCCTTTCTCAGCCTCTAGACTATCTGTATACCAAAATTCAATTAAATCGGTTGAGCAGTTTTGACGTAAAAGCGAGACAGAGAGACAGAGTTTCTTTCGCATTTATAATATTAGTATGAATTGTGACCCGCTGCTGGTTCTCATTTAGTAAGACAATGAGGAATTACATCTACATCTATAATTGTTTGTTTCCATGTTTGTTTGTTTAATGACCGTTGCATTGATTTCATGCTTTAATCAGAATAATCAGTTGATTATGGCCAAACACGGAATCATGCAATAATTGGGGATTTAGATTACCTTCCTTAACATACTTAATATTCATTATGTAATCTTAACTTAAAATATGACAAGTACATCAAAATATAGCTTTCCTAATTGAATTTCCATTATTGAATTGAAATAAGAGTCAATATTCGAGAGCTAAAATATTATAGCTCTAAATGTGATCCAATAAGACTTAGGCAATGTTAGACTTAAAGAAAATGTAAATTAATCCAATATCTCGAATTTATGTCAAGCAAATTACTGTCTAATTACATATTTGTATCAGCTTAATAACATTCAAAATCGGCTTAGAATGACAAACGTGCTGACAAAAGCGCGAGTCATAAGATGAGCACGAGATAACTAGGACTCACATGTTCAATCGTTTTAAACAACGTATGAGTAGTTAGTCGACTAATTGTTTGTTAGTAAATTCCTACAAACTAGACTGTTTATATAATTTCTTGACAAATAAGTTGTGTCAAAAAGATATGCTGGATGCAACAAAGGACAGGACTCATCCTGAAATTGCATAGGTACATTATGTGCATTGATGATAATGATAAAAAAGTATCGTAATTATCGCATGTCTTTGTCCATATTTCAGAATTACTCCGAGATCCATCAGACGTGGGTAAGACTAGTCTAGACGTTAGGATAACTTGAATATTCATTATTATTATAAATAGAGGTTTCAATTAAAACATAGTACCTACACAAAGAAATAGCACAAAAATTTACTATAGAAGCTTGTAGGAATTAACATTCGAATAGAATTTGTAATGAACTGCAAGCCCTAAAGATAACATTTACGTATAAGTAACCTGATAAGCCTATTAGAAACCAGATCGACAGACGGACAGGCGTAATCCGTGTTACGACACCGCCCTGATTCAAAACGGACACACATTTATTTAATGCAACACAAAAAAATTTAATGCACACAAAGACACCGATATGAAAAAAGAAATCGTCTGGACTTAAAGTCAGCAAAAAAAAAACAAAATAGAAAAATATTGCACCAAAAAGTTTTTATACACATTTATTGCACTATCACACGATTTTGCACAAACTGGTTGGTCAAAAACGATTAAAATATGCCGGCGCGCGGTTTTTTACTTTTTTTTAAAGACGCCGTGCGACGCGCGCGCGCCGCAGCCGCCCGCCATGACACTGCGTGAGATGCAAACTCGTTGCGCGAACGCATGCATATTTTACGTAATTATGTTGGGTCCTTTGAGCTCTTTCCTGCAGGACGTAATGTCAGGGTCTAGATATCATGGGATTGAATATCTCATTCGAAAAAGGAAGATCGTGTTGTTTTGTAGTTTAGAATTAGTTATGAAATTTACGTTTATAAATTAAGACATTCTATTACAGATTATGTAAAATGCCCAAATGTCCAACGAAAAAGTGTAAATCAAGTCCTAATTATCCTTAGCCTCGATATAATAAAAAAGAAAAGTACGAGTAGTTATTATAAAAAAAGCAATATTCATAACACAAATTAATGTTTGAGCTGAATAATTTGGGCAAATGAAAATATTAAACATTAATTATTCTTCATGTCAGTAATAAAATAATTTGTTTTGCATATATATTTTAAGAAGATTATATCACTTTCAAAATATTCACATTAAATCAAAAAAATATTCAAATAGCCAAGGAATAATTTAGTTCGTCAATAAAATGATATGCAAACTCAAAATTATTAGAAAGCTCTTGTTGTCAATAAACAAAGAAATAGATACTCGTAAAGTAATTCAGAAATTGTTCCTCCAAAAGCCCTAATTATTTGCATTTAGTTCAAATTAAAACCTTACAAAAAAATACAGCTGTCCCGCATACAGTGTTAAACATATCATAAATCGAATCAGTAAAAAACTTTGTTAATTTTGCTAATGAGTCCAAAATTGAGCAGGTGTGGCCAAATCCTGGGAACATTTAGAAGCGTAAGGTGAACGACCTCGGTTCATAGTTTTGGTTAGATAAGTTACAATTGGTTAATGAAGGTTTGATAAGATCTTTTAAAGACATCAAGGTTAATTACTGTTGTAAAACGAATATATTGGTTCAGTCAACAAATAGAGAGATAATTTTAATTGTATATTGTTGTACTCAACATCCTTGTTGAGGGTTATGTATATATTGTCCCGTGTTGTTGTCTTTGTCCCGTGTTGGTCCGGGACACAAAGAATGTACCAACTGCTTTTCTTGCCTAGCATGTCGTAAAAGGCGACTAAGGGCGTATTGGATACTGGGTCTGTGATTGTGTAGGCGATGAGCTAGCTAGCTTACTACTCTTTCAAGATTTTTCATCTGACCAAACCCAATTTTTGTATAAATATGATCTTAAGGAACACAGTGCTCCTTGGACTCTGCTTACCCCTTCGGGGATTACAGGGGTGATTGTATGTATACATTTGAGCATGTATACAGATGTATACGTTCCACTGGGCCACTGCTGATAAATTTCACGTTAATAGCTCTTAACACTCTTGACAATTTATTTAAAAGAATAAATTGTCAAGAGTGTTTAAACGAAAAAACTTGATTACAGTTGAAAATCTCTTCCAGAATACCCTACAACAGTCCTTCGAGACATCGTTAAGTTAGAAGTAACTATAAAACCGCAAGAATAACATCCCATAATGTCCATATTGCTCTAAAAACGTTTTATTTCCGTATTCCTAATAGGTTCCGGGTCATTGGTCGGGATCGCACAATACTTCCCTAAGGACCCCACATCCGGTGGAAAGCAATCTGCATGATAACTAACATTCCTTTACCTGTACACTTTACATTGAGTAAGTTAAAGTATTATTTCTTGATATGATCTTTAGATTAATATGAATATCGCTTGGTTTTTGTAGTGCCCGTTGCATGGCATCAAACTCCCGTAGAGAGAGAAGAAGAATACTGAAGAAAAGATGGATAGCTTGTGTGAATGATGACCAGCAGATAAAAGGAGAGAGTGACACGAGAGGATTAAAAAAGAAAAAGTGTTGTGCGCGCTGACAAGATTAGAATTGGGAAGATATCAATCTAAATATGCAAGATTAATTTATGTTCGTGTGAACATAGGTCTTCTAAGGATCACAAAGTTTTGGACAGCCATTCAAGGTCAACATTGGCGAAGGTTAAGTTCATTGTTCATGACCGTGGATACTGACTCCTTAGTATTAAGTCTTCATTTGCATTGAAATGCAAGTGTAATACGTATCAATGCATCCTGGGAGATTTGGGCGCTAAATAGTCGATGGTAGACACTGTGGTGCTTTGATGAGGTGGATTACCGCGATAATAACCTCGTCAGTTTTCACACCACTTGACGCTTATTTCAATGATCCACCACATTACACAAAACTATACTGATTTTGCGTAACAATATATCCACTCCGAAACAATATTACAATCATCGAAATAAAAATCATGTCCGCCATAGTCAAATGCCTCCAAAGTTGCTTACATATTGAAAACAGCGCAGAGAGTAGGAACTAAAAAGAAAATCTCCTAACAATCTATTATCTATCCATTACACATATTAATCATCTAATTATAAGCAACATAAGAAATATTTACAACTATCTATACATAATAAAACTGTATTTAATAAAACGTGTATAAATAAGACTGCTAATGAAAATAGTTTTAAGCGAGTTGAACGCAATATCTCGGTTAGGCAACATGCAAGTAACATAACCATATAACTTATAATTTAGACTGTAAAACAGAACGTTAGTATAAACTTGGCTCATATAACTTATTCAAAAGCTTCTAATGAAAATTTAAGAATATAAAAGACTTGCAATTCAATTTTATTTCTACTAGCTGTTGCCAGCGACTTCGTCCACGCTTACTATGGTTTTTAATTATCCCACAAGAAAATGTCCTTTAATTTTCCGGAATTAAAAGTATCTTAGATGTTGATCAGGGATATAAGGTATCAACTTGCAAAATTTCATTGAAGTCGGTCCAGCCATTTCGGAGATTAGCCTATTCAAACAGACAGAGAAAAAAAATTTTTTTTTTTGGTATTTTTCCTCTTTTACATCCCCCAGACTTGGTTTTAAGTATTTTTTTCTATGTACAGACATTCGACCTCTATAGTTTTATAATATGTATAGATAACAGGTACAAAAGTTTGGTTTCGATGGCTGAGGAGTTTGGTGGGGAACACAATTGTAACAGTAAAGTGGCTTCTGAAGCAAGTATCAAGTAATGACCACCCATCCAACGACGAACATTAGCGAAAGTTGCTTCACTGTAATTATTGAATACAGAGCAGTCAAACCACTTAATCCACCTTCTCATCAAGAGCTACATAGGGCTATAGTTATATTGATTGAACAGTTCCCGTAGTAGGTATTATAAATTTAACCTTACAGTTATTCTCTGCAGGTTCAACACAGATAAATATTTTAATTCTTGCGGCAAATACTAAATATCTCGTCTACCTAGGTCCTGTAATTTTTTTCCTCTCAAGAAAAAAGTTCTCGAAGTAATATTACACTTCTAACATCGAGGCTACGTCCGAGAGAAAAATTAAATAAAATTCAGCTTGGTAACGAGTCAGTCGCTAGTTCGCTATTTAATTATGAATTTATGAGCGGCGGGAAAATGCAAACCTAGGCGAAAGGGTAGGGACATATCCATAAGCGATAGCGAATACAGATTTTTTTGCGTGGACGTGGATATGACAATTACTGTGCCATAATATAAGTATTTTACTTATAATTGGCTAAAACGTTAGTTTTAGGCAACATATAATTTGTAATGAAGAAAAGTGAGAACTCTCAGACATAATTTGTAAAATATGTAAAATGCACTGAATAATGATTCATTTAATTTCAATTTTTTTTTGTGTTCGCATGATAAAAGACATTTCAATTTTAACACTCGAGAACATTCGGCACGAAGCTTTATACGTTGAAGAAATTTCTGACATTTTCTATTGTTCATGAAATTACCTCTACTAATGGTAAATACTTCATAATACCGAGTAAAATGTTTTGGTGTATCGTGTATCAATGCATTTTGAAAATTTTACACGTACGGGCACTACTCGTTCAAGAGATTGCAGGACTCACGGGTGCGATCCCATTGCCTGCACCAGTGAGTTTGAATAAAACTTATGTACATACAGTTTTTTGTGCTTGTTCCCGGTGCATGGCAACAGGCTCGCCAGCTGTTACATGGCGACTTAATATATCTGGCGAAATGTGGGTAACACCTCTTCCTACCCCTTCTGGGAAAAGGCGCGATGAAATGTTATGTGTTAAATCGTAGTTTTAAATTAAAATTTTAAAATTGTGTCCGTGTATACTCCTTCATTCTTAAGAACGAAAAAAACCACATCTTTTTTGTCAGGTCCCTATCAGGAGGCCTTGACATGACGAACCAAGAATCAAAATGAATTTGTACGGTTTAATCGTACAAAGCAAAGTGCAAAATACTAACACAAGCACATTTTCAATCAGTCCACGTAAGCATTCGTGCGCGTTTGTCGTGTGCTCATTATCATATATCATTATCATTTAGCAGTAATCAATCAGTGTTTAGACAATATTTCAATCATTTGGGAAATAAGCTCTTTTATTTCTACTATCATATCGGTGTACGGTGAGAACCACACAGAATTAATAATCGACTTAAAAGAAATTTTTGGTGAGATTACACTAGCGAAGTGCCTTAACGTACATTTATAACTCTATTTTGATTAACGCATAACACCCAAGAAGCCCACAAAAAAAAGACATTGACCACCATCCAACGATTAAAAATCCATGTAATCGATTATTAATCTATATTTGATTGACAGGAAGAGGTTTGGATGTTTGTATAATCTTTTATTTATTAAAGACGTATTACGAAAGCTTCTGACTCATTATGAAAGATTAAACGAAAAAGCGTATACAAGCAATTTGCGACCACCATGACAAAATTACCTAGATAGTCATCATATTATTTTGTATTCTGCGTCTACAGAAATTATTTTAGCATGAAAGATTGACGGTAAAAAATGAACATTATAATACTTGACTATCATCTTTCTTGTCACTACATAAACAGGTTTTTAAGTAAATTTATATCTCATACAATATGGCGAGAGCCCGATATATTTCTTATACGTATTTTTTTTACATACCGCCTTTGAATTTAATGATAATCGCATATTATTGAAAAAAATCTCAAAAACTCTTTAAGTCTTTCTTTTTCCTACTTTAAGTCAAAAAAATCACATCAAAAAAACATACGATATTTATTCCCGAAGGAGTAGATGTGTTAAAACTCACGTGGGTTATTTAAAATTGAAGCGGACAGTGAACCGCAAGCAATAGAACAAAACTTTACAATATTATTACCCGCTTCCGCTTAAGAGTGTGGTCTGTACCTAATCGCTGCAACTCCTCTCAGTTTCTGGTTAATTAAGACACTGTTTTGAGTGGCACTTACGGCGGACTAAATAAATAATGGCTTCCACGTTTCGGCGCTGGATTTCGGTACCATTCAACTGGCACCATACAAAAATGTGTGAAGAGCTGAAAGAAACTGAAGAATATGATGGTGGTAGGGAAAATAATATTTTTTTATTGTTTTCAGTAAATTTATAGATGCTATCTTGTTAATTTTGTGTTGCATTTTCCACATTTGTCTACTTAATCACATTGACTTGAAAATCTTCACTGTTCTATGCAATCAAAGCAATTGTGATTCAATAGCCTTTGTGCGATTTTTATCCCAAGATCACGAATACCATCTACCATCCGGTAATATTGGGTCCTTACCTATGAAATTGGTGTTTTATTCTGTCTTAGTATTTTGTCTGTAACTATTAAGATTCAGAGTATTCCTAAAAAATAATTACCTCGTCTAAAAATAGACTATATTTTTGAGCTCTTTTGATTTGTTTTGATAATTTGTTGTAAGTTTAATTGTGTTAAAATTGGACACGGAGAAAACTCTTTTTAAGTGTCTCCCGAATACATCATTTTATTTGCATTCACTTAAAAACGATAAATAATTTTTATGAAGTGTGATATTACATAATATATATTACTAAAGCTTGTCTAATAATAGATGCCAAATATTATTATCTTTGGATTTGTCGTTGTGAAGAAAACTGATAAAATGTTAGTATATAAAATGCAGACATTCCCAAAACTCCATACAAAACACCAATTTCATAGGTAAGGACCTAATATATACAAATAGGCATCGGCAAATCGATATGTCATTAACCAGTTGGCTGCTACGGGCGTTATTAGTGCATCACCGGAATTTATGGGCGCGGGCCTGTTGGACCGTGGCTTGGTTAATTGTGATTTAGCCATGCCGAGTGTCCTAATGGGACATCCTGGCCTGCGATTGTAATCTTCTTCTGTAATTACACAGCAGCAGTGTTATCATTTAAAATTTTAGTGATTTCGATGATTCGATGGTTATGAGAATATTTTACTATTCGAGGTAGTAGTTGGTGTATTTTTTTAAATACAGTATCAGTATCATAATATAACACTTTCTTAATTTAAAGGCTATCGTCCCACTGCTGGGCCCAGGCCTTCCTCATGGAGAAACACATGAGGAGTATGGGCCGTAACACCACGCTGGTGGCGAAGGTAGGTTTGTTTTCGATATGGAAAGCCAAAGCTTAATCAGATATCAGTCTATATTATTTGTTTAATATAAAAATAGCCGATTTCTTTTCCCTGTTGTTATTTCGAGAGACAGAGAACGGATTATTATTTAAAATATAATCTCCTGTAGTATGAGATGATTAGATTTTTTTTTTATAATATAGGTGGCAAACGAGCAGGCGGTTCACCTGATGGTAAGTGATCACCGCCGCCCATGGACATTTGCAACACCAGGGGCGTCACTCATGCGTTGCCGGCCTTTAAGATGGGAGAACACACTATTTTTGAAGGCTTGGAGGTCGTACCGCACCGGGAAAATGGATTTGAATCCATCTCATCATTATCTTGTATCAACAAATTTTCATGCAATAAGTCATGATAGAATTTAATTGCCATACATTGACTTGTAGCTCCACAGTTAACGATACATTATATATACATATAAATTATGCAGCATTCTGGCCTACAATCATTCCCAGGCTGACCCGACTACAGACTCGAGGGACAGTTGCCATGGAAACTTTTATAGCATCTCATGCGTAAATAATGTAATCCGGGCAAGATTATCCCACAGCAGACGACGGGTTGGTTTTTAATAACCCCCAAATATTAGCGACCTTCCTCCGACGAAATTAAGTTGTGCGAAAAGGACCCATTGTGTTGTCTCACTTGTATTGTCTTGTCTTGGTTGTGGTCCGTGATGCGAGAGAATTAGCACTGTGTCGTAATTGAAGTTAGGGTAGGAATAGATAGGAATCCGTTCATTTTCAGAAAGTATGCAGAAAAGTATAACATGTAGTATAACAGTATTTCGTCATCAACCTATATATGTCCCACTGCTGGGGCAGGCCTTCCTCATGGAGAAACGCATGAGGAGTATGGGCCGTAACACCACCACGCTGGCCCAATGCGGTCACAAATGCGACCGGGTCCAACGGCTTAACGTGCCTTCCGAAGCACGGAGGAGCTCGAGATCACAAAGTCTTGGTCACCCATCCACGGCCTGACCATGGCGAAGGTAGCATTGTTTTCGATCGAAGCCAAAGCGCACTGGCCACTACGCCACCGAGCTCCTCCGAGCTGTCAGTATTTATATATATTCAACAAGATGAATAGAACGATGATTGACCGAAGAAAACATAGGATATCATCACGCCTCATTCTCCGAACGAGCAGACAGAGGTGTTAAACACCCACATTTCGCCAGGTATGTTAAGTCCCCACGTAACTGGTGGCGAGCCTGTTGCCATGAACTAGCGATATTCACAATTAACTGTAGGTACTAAGTTTTGTAAAAATTCAGTGGCAGTGGGATTGAACTTGCGAGTCCCGTGGCCTTTCGAACGAGTAGTGCCCCGTCCGTCCCAGCTTGGCTACCGCTGCCTTTTACCGAAGAAAAGACGGATTAATTATCTGAAAGATGACACAGGCGACTCATGAAGGCGACTAATGGACTTAGAATTGCACAACCGTCCAATAGCTGGCGACGGGCTCACTACTTGTCACGCAGAACGCATGTGTAGTCACTAATAATAAAACTTTATTTGCCAAAACATGGATACATAGGATGTTAATTTATGAAGGGCCGACATGTTCTACCGATTCGTGTCGGTGCGCAAATGTTTTACATAATTATATGGATAAAATAATGTTTTTTCATAATATTGCTCAATTTCCATTCATCTAAAAACAAGTCAAATTTAAATATAATTCACTAGATATTAATCAAAATTAGACCCAAAGTTGATTATGTGAATAAAATTAAATTATAACATAAAATTATCAAAAGTCAATTAAGCTAATAACAAATGTCTCTAAATTAAATTACAACAGATATTGAAATTAAAATCAATAATCAAAGGTCATTATTACTTCATCACAAACCATATCAGAGTCGTCAAAAGTCATTTATAAAACCACCGATGGTATAATACATTTTATTAATTAAAAAGGTAAATAATTTCTGTTTGAATTGATTATAGGGTAGCATTTTTATACCGTCCGGTAATTTGTTAAAAGTGCTTATCGCCATGCAGAAAGAGTTTCTAGAGAACATATGTAATCTTTGAGCTGGGATATACAACTGTCTACATGTCAACATGTCAACATGTCTGCCTCTATATTCAAAATCTTTTTTCTGTTTAAATAAATGAAAATTTTGCTTTACAAATAAGCTTATTTCATATAGGTACAAACAAGGAAGCGGTAATATTTTTAATGCTTTAAACAGAGGTTTACAGCTATCCAGATAATGAGCACCACAGATAGCCCTAATGCATTTTTTTTGAACTCTGAATGCTCTTATCATGTCTACAGAATTACCCCATAATATGAGCCCATATCGCAAAACCGACGAAACATAACCATGATACGCGATAAGGGCAGCTTCTTTAGATGCGACAAGTCTGATTCTATTTAGAGCAAACACATATCTATCAAGTTTTGATACTGTGTGGTCAATATGAGATTTCCAGTCGCAGTATTTGTCTATGATAATACCTTAAAACTTTGTTGAGTCAACCTTTTCTATACTATTGTCATTGTAATTTATGTCAATATTTTGCTCTCTGCTATTTTTAGTTACAAATGAGATATATTTAGTCTTATTTATGTTAATGTTTAAATTATTATATTCAAGCCATTTAATGACTCGCGACAAGTTATTATGTGCTATCTCTTTCATATCCGTACCATTTTTCGATTTTATAATAATGGTTGTATCATCTGCAAACAAAACACAATTTACATCAGTAGCATCTGGCAGATCGTTAATATATAAAATAAACAGCAGAGGTCCTAATATACTACCTTGCGGAACGCCACACCTATTAAATTGATACGATGAAAAATAGGATTTCCTCACGTTGTTTAGAGATCTTTTTATTTGTACACACTGTTTGCGGTCACAAAGATAGCTCTGTATCCAGTCTAAGGCAGTTCCTCTTATGCCCAACTTATTTAATTTGCCCAGCAATATTTTGTGCGAAACAAAGTCGAATGCTTTACTCATATCGAGAAATATTGCTAGAGTATTTATGCGATTGTTTAAGTTTTTTGTTACTTCTGTAATTAGTTGAAAGCATGCATGAGTTGTCGATCTACCTCTTCTAAAGCCAAACTGTTCATTTTTTAGGATCCCCTGAGAAGACACAAAAGCATATATTTTGTCATAAACTACCTTCTCAAATATTTTTGATAATATAGGTATGAGCGCAATAGGTCTATAATTTTCTAACAATGATCGTGACCCTTTTTTAAATAGTGGTTTTACTAAAGATAATTTAAGCTCAGAGGGGAAGTATCCTTCCAAAAGAGAATTATTTATTATATGTGTAAGTGGTGTTAGTAAGAACACAACACTTTTTTTAATAATATCTGTACTAATGTCGTCATAACCAGTTGCTTTCGTATTGTTTAGATTCTTTATAATTTTGTATATGTCATTTTCATTGATTGGAGATAAAAAGATACTGTTTGGATGCATTTGTATATTATTTAATACCTTATTCAGCCTTATATTGTTGTCATTTTTGTTAGTCATGTTTATAAAATATTTATTGAATTCATTGCAGATGTCATAAGGTTCATCAATATATTTTCCATTAATTCTAATTGCGTTTTTATCATTATTTGTTTCTACATCCTGTGTGTATTTTTTTATAATTTCCCATGTTGACTTGCATACATTTTTCGAATTGACAATAAGATTGGTATTTGATTTTTTTTGTGCATATAATATACATTTTTTTAATATTCTCGAATAGTTTTTATATTGTCTTTTGACTACTGTTTTGTTTGAGGACGACAGTCTGTATTTTAGGTAAAACTGACGTTTATGTATGCAACATCGTTTTATACCCTTAGTAAGCCAATTTGTTTTTAGAGTTTTGTTCACTACTTTAACTTTTATTATAGGGAAACATAAGTTGTAAAACAGTGTCACAAGAGATAGGAAACAGGTGAAAGATCTCTGGGTATTACTTTCTTCTAGTACTTCATTAAAAGACAGAGATGCCATACATTCGAGAAATTTTTCAGTATTAGTACTACTCATATCACGTCGATTTTCAAACCAAAATTGTTTTTTTTTATAATATGTACTAGGAGTATCTGTCACAAACTGTTTTGGTGATGCACTGTTTTGGTGATGCGCGGACTATAGCAGTGGAGTGCTTTTGCGGTCCTTTTGCATATTCTCTGGCTAACTCGTATTTAGCGGATAATAGTCGTGATTATATGTATGTAAGATGACACAGACGAGAGTTAATTTTGACATTGCGAATGAAGAGAGAAGAATGGAAACGGAATACAAGACATGCTGCGTTGACCCCAAATAAAATAAGGAATAAAACAGTGCAATTATCAGTAATACGCAATAGTTTTTCTTGTAGTATCAATGACACATGCTCTTAATTATATTGGGTCCTTACCTATGAAATTGGTGTTTTCATTCTGGCTTAGCAATTTGTCCGTAACTATTAAGTTTTAGAATATTCTTATAAAATAATTGCCTCTTATAAAAATAGACCATATATTTGAGCTCGTATTATTTAATTTAATAATTTTTTGTAAGTTTAATTTCGTTAAAATTTTTAACTGCCTCCCGAATACATCATTTGATTTGCATTAACATAAAAACGATGAAAAATTTTTATCAAGCGTGTTCACACACATATTGCTAAAGCTTGTCTAATGATACATGCCAAATATTGTTATCTCTGGATTTGTCGTTGTGAAGAAAACTGATAAAATGTTAGTATGTAAAATGCAGACATCCCCAAAATCTCCATACAAAACATCAATTTCATAGGTAAGGACCTAATACTTATGGCTATATTTGGTTCATTCAGAAATAATCGTGTTTCCATGAGAGTTTCTAATTCAGATAGTAAAAATGAAGTCCATTTGATGTTAATTATTAGTTCAATGGGCTAAGTAATAAATGCTGAGTATGACTTATCATCACAAATAGGTTACAATTGTTCAGAAAATGTATCGCTCATTGGGATATAATTATTATTACTAGTCTACAGAGATAAAAATATGTTACATTAACTTCTAAAGAATCGGGATCAGGGAAGAGTAAAGAGAAGAGGCATTCCCACAGACTCCTAAAGTATGTTCACACTGTGCATTATCTTCAACTTTCGTTTTCATCTTTGTATAAAATTTTCGAATAACGCGTTTATTTAAACTCTTTATATATCGCGAAATGGCTGGACCGATTTCAATGAATTTTTGCATGGTGATACCTCATATCCCTGGTCAACGTTT
Source organism: Parapoynx stratiotata (assembly GCA_910589355.1). Classification (NCBI taxonomy): domain Eukaryota; kingdom Metazoa; phylum Arthropoda; class Insecta; order Lepidoptera; family Crambidae; genus Parapoynx; species Parapoynx stratiotata. Next base: position 14,040,659 of record OU342478.1, read on the forward strand.
TAGATCCTTTTAATTCCAGAAAATTAAAGAGTTCCCGTGGGATAGTTTAAAAACCATAGTTACAGACGAAGTCGCGGGCAACAGCTAGTGTTATTATAAATTGAAATGATTATCGCACAAATAATCTACGCTTTCCCATTACTCTCATCAAATCATTTCGTCATAATCTAAGCGCCGTAAGTCAAATATTATTATCAAAATTGGCAATTCTCATTTTGGCGGTCGTCCAGGCGAGAGGCGCCGCGGGACATTATTAGCATATTAACGCACGGTGGACTGAAATGGCTGGATGGATTACTGGCTGGTTATTTCGGTAAACTAACAAAAATATTTTAGTTGGCCTTGCATAAACCATATGTTAGCCATATGATATGATAAAAAAGTTATCACTGTAACTATCAAAACATTTAAGAGGGTTGCGGCCACAGACATACCTTTACTTAAATAACGCAAGTATAACGATTTGTATTGAAACAAAGCGTGTAATTTTTTTTATGTCTACTGTGACGTCACAGCCGTAATTTTGAGACGAGAGATCTCACTCACTTTCTTGTTTGTCTCTTTGTTTGTCCGATTGGATTTTTGGGAAACTTTGGGAATAGTTCAGAACCGGGTAACAATGCAACTTGCAACTACTTTCAACTTTCTACGAGCACTTTCAGGGCGAAATTTCAACTACTTTCAGTTTTTGTATGGAGCACAACACAACGCCATCTATTGATTGGTATTAAACCACCGATCAATAAATGGCGCTGTGCGTAGTTAAAAGGGATAAAATAATAATAATAATTTGCACCTTACACTTATGTATATGTAGGTAGGTATTCCAATTTCTTTCTTGTTTTTTCTCTTTGTTTGTCCAGTTGGATTTTTGGGAAACTTTGGGAATAGTTCAGAACCGGGTAACAATGCAACTTGCAACTACTTTCAACTTTCTACGAGCACTTTCAGGGAGAAATTTTAACTACTTTCAGTTTTCGTATGGAGCTACGCCATGTATTGATTGCTGTTAAACCACCGATCAATAAATGGCGCTGTGCGTAGTTAAAAGGGATAAAATAATAATAATAATTTGCACCTTACACTTATGTATATGTAGGTAAGTATTCTATTAAAATCTCTAAAATGCGCCCCCTTATTTTGAATTTCTCCTCGTTCAGCTCGCAAGGTTCCGTCCTCAGCCTATATACGTCCCACTGCTGGGCTCAGGCCTTCCTACATGGAGAAACACATGCGGAGTATGGGCCGTAACACCACCACGCTGGCCCAATGCGGGTTGGTGGGTAGAAACGGTTACAATTGCAACCGGGACCAACGGCTTTACGTGCCTTCCGAAGCACGGAGGAGCTCGAGATCTCAAAGTTTTGGTCACCCATCCAAAGCCTGACCATGGCGAATGTAGCTTTTCTTAATATCGAAAACCAAAGCGTATGAACCACTACGCCACCGAGCTCCTTAAGGTTGTTTGTTGGTTATTACGCTCTTTTTAAAAACGTGAGATTTTTAATCAAATATTTTTTTGCTATTCGGACGTGCGCAGACAGTTAGCAGCGGCCAACCCCGACGTTTGGTCGGGGTTTTCGAACACGAGCAGTTCATGCATTTGCGTCACCTATATAAATGTATATCTGTGTTACCAACTTTTAAAAATTTATTTGACAGTTTTTAACGAAACGATGTTTTATAATTTTATCAAGTGTTTGTGTTCTTGTTTTTAATTGAATAAGCTTGCCGAGCAGACTTATAAAAAGGATTTTATTTACATATATACTTTCTAACTTTCTTCACTTTTAGTTTTTAAACTGTGTGTAAAAAGAACATACTGCAGTACTAGTTACTACTGTGTGAAAACTTACCCTCACAACTTAGTCTCGTCGTGAAAGGAAAACACGTGGACTTACCTGAAAAGAAATGAAAATATGTAGTCAACGCCAAAAAGGTTTTTTTTAAACAATACATATTAATATTTTTGCTTTTAGCAAATTGGTGCGTCGGTCGTCGTCAAGTTTTTCATGGTAGCAAGACCAAAACGGGTAAAATTTGCTCGAGTGAACATAAGTAATTTAATTAAAAATATTAGTCAGTTTGAAGATAACTACGATCTCTATCTAACATCTAACTAACTAGTCGTATCTCCAGAACACATGTTAGCAAGTATAAAACATAACATTATAATGCGCGCGCGCATCGGAATGCGCGGGGCGGCGCCGGCGCGCTCTGTAGTATATCTGTCACTTGCGCGAGCATAAATTGCACGCTCATTGCCCATGTCGTCTGGACGAATCAGGGTTTAATTGGTATGTTATACTTATTTCTACCATAAGTTTAAAGATTTCATATTTGCTGTGGGTCAGATAGAGGTCAAGATCAATCTCATTATACGAGTATTAAGATTTTCGTGAAGATTTTGTATGGCATTGAATCTACTAAAAATATGTATTTTTTTATTTTAAATAAGATAAAGGTGATATAAGGTAAACTATACAAGTATTACCTACTGCGGTAGTCAAAAAATATAAAGTTCGAGAACGCCAGCGTTCGCGTGGCCTCAACGAGTTAAATAACGTTTTAAATCTGGGTTGTAGTGTTCTGGTAGTTTTGTGAATGGAAAGCGTAGTGTTTTCTTTTTCACGAAATTTTGTAAAATGTTTTTGACATTCATAAGCATGCGCAAAGACGCATCTAAACTGAATACGTGTTTTTTTTAATTTTGTAAGAGGTGAAGATTTATCCGAACCAAATGCGAGAATATTAAACAGATACCACACCTTAAAAAAAGTGTTAAATTTGATTTATCTCGAAGCAATTGAATAGAAATAAATGTACGTGAATGTGAGCAATTCCGTGTGCACCCCGACTTAGGTAACCGCAGCACGAACTTACTGAAAATTTATAATTTTAAACGAAATAACCGCTGGCGAAATCGTGACGGAAATTTTGTTTTAAATAGTGCAAGCCCTGTGCTGCTAGTGGCTCTAGTGCTGCGCAGCTATCGGTAATTTAATAAAGTATCGATAAGTTAGAAACGCAATTATCGTATTTCACTGTTTATTGCTGTTGAGAGTTTTTTGGCTGTTATTAGTTCAGTGTATTTTATATTAGTTACCAAAGATTATTAGGGGAAATTTTATTACCTTAAGTGAAATGACATTAGACAAGTTTTTTTTTTCCATTTTATTAGTCGCCAAGCTTAGCTTAGCTTAGCTTGTACCAAGTTATAATCCACCAACCCGCATTGGTCCCGCGTGGTGGTGTTACGGCCCATACTCCTCATGTGTTTCTCCATGAGGAAGGCCTGTGCCCAGCAGTGGGACGTATATAGGCTGAGGACAAGTTAAATCGACGTTCTCGATAAATAGATGAGTTTGTTTAAGACTTTCATTAAAAAAAATCCTCCGAGGACTACTTTTATAGTTAAAAGTCAAAATATAGCTATGTATTACTATTGGATGTGCTAGTCTCACATCACAATAAATTTAGGCTCATTTATAACATGATATTTGAAACCTATTGATCAACCGCAGTGGGAATACGAATAATGCAGCAAACAACAGACGAAATCATAAATACGAAACACTGCAATACAATTTATTTTAATAACAGGCGCAACGCGCGAAAAAAGCGCCCACAGCTTCTGCTTTAACTGCTTCAAGCAATTCTAACCCCTTACATTTGATACTTTAAAATCCTTATTCAAATAACAAACTAAGCCTGATTTCAGTTGAAATATTGGTTAACACAAATATTACCGGGTGTTGCGGTAAGCCATCATTAATTTGTAAATTCAATGAATATTCATTAATATGCGCAAAGGTTACGGACGCATCGATGGAAGAAGACAATGTTTTTAATTTGGTGGTTTTACTTTTGATACTAAACAGCATAATTATTTTGATTGTGTGAGAAAGATTCATAAAAGAGAAATGTAACGTAGAGATATGAAAGACTGATAGAACAAGCATCGAACCCTAGAAGAGTTTCTTGCCTGTATATTCTATAGACAAGGCCTCCCGGTAGTGAACAGGCCAATTTTAGGATAATTGTAATTTATTTTGTTTTGACTTGTAAAAAGTGTATTTGATGATACCAATTTGATTAAATTACTTTGAGTTTGAGTTTTGAATCGTATTTTAAATTACTCCTAGATTGATAAAGAAATATTATTTCTGACTTAATTAGTAACCTGCAGAAATTAGAACCCTATGATAATGTAAATTGAAATTATTAACCCACACAAACTCTTAACGATTCATATATAAAATATGATAATTGGTGCGCGTTTAAATATTATAGTAAGAATAAATGCAACATTTACAATAAAAGGTAACCAGACACACAAAACAATGGCCAATTAGAAATATATTCAGAAAGATCTAATGCATCAACGTAAATGATACTCTGAAAAAAGTTTATAAGTCATAAAATACAAAAGGCAAACAATTGAAATAAAGTCATGATAGTAAATATAAAGGAACCCATTAAAATTGTCACACTATAAGGGTTAATAATAAAATAGAATAGAATGACATAATCTTTGGGAAATTTAAAAACAATTACTTCGTATACGAAGGAAAAATTAAATGAAAATTTAAAGTAAACGAAATCCACATTCAAAATTCATTCATTCATAAAGTATAATGTCATATTTAAAATTACCAAGATTATCAATACAAATTGAATAGTAATAGTAGCAGTAGAAATGAATTACTTTTTCCTTTTGTCTCTTGAAGAACCTAAACATTGGACCATGTATAGTTGAAGTGGTTATTTACTCTGTTCTGTAATATAAGCCATGAGCCGTGGGGCATTGGCAACTGTTTTGATTTAAATTTAACTTACACAACTAAAAGGTATACGTACAAATTTTTTAAGACGCGAGATGTAAAGGTGATATACAAATTACAGAAAAGTAAATAAGAATTAAATTGCCTCTGTACGTATGTACTTACCTCTAATTAAATAAGTAACTCCAGTATAAGGAAATGTAAGGCGGCAGCGGAAGTGGTGGATTTAAGAGTCTGGTCTTAAAGACACGAACAAGAATATAGCAGAGAATGATTAAAAACAACAATTTTACACTCGGGACTCCAAAGTTGTTGCTTTTGTTATAGCAATTTCTGTATATTAAAGTTTTACACAACAAAATGTTTCAGAATTTGAAATTTAACCCAAATGAGACCTGAGGCAGTTGTTAAGCCGCAATCCCCACCCCCAGCCGTCCGAGTTAATGATGCGCAGACAGTTTGTGGCCAGCGGTCAGTCGGTGACCGACCGCCGTTGGGGACGGACGTATTCATTAAGCGCTTGCGTTTTGTCCCTTTTAATTAACTTACGAGTTTAACGCATATGAGCGGAATGTGTCTAATTGACCAGGTGGCCAATTAGCCATGTGGCTAATTAATACTCAATTAGATCTGCTAGTGATGTATAGTTATAAAATTTTAGAATCAATATAATTTATTTTTAATAAATTTAAATGCACTGAGTGTTACAAATATATTAAAAAAATCTATGAAAAATATCAAGAAAGATGCACTGAAATCCTTAATGAAATATAAATCCTCTTTACTTTCAATTTTTAATAAAGCTTCAGCTGTCTTCGCATCACATGTCAGGATCTGGTAAATTGTCCCGGCGTCACGGAGTCCTCAGCATAATGTATGCATGTACACGCCCAGTCAGTCGTTCAGTACGCTTGTTTACTGTATAATATGCAGATTCAGAATCTACAGGGAATTTTACTGGTCGTCGTAATGTATGATGGATGAGGCTTATGGCCTGGCTGGTTTTAATGGTTTAGAGAAGTCTTCCAAATTTTCGAACCTGTATTATTTGAACGGCTTTTGCAATGCAATGTTACTAAATAATTTATTTATATTTGATGACAATTTCGGATGGCATTTGTTTACTTTTGGTAATGTCTTTAATAAGTAAATCATTACTGTTTGAGTACTAATAGCCACTACTAAAATTAAATGATAATTTGGTATAATATTTTGGTGTTTTTTTGCTTTATATACTAGTGAAACATATATGAATATAAAACTTTTTCTCTTTTGATGAAAAAATACGTTAATTTCTAAAACGGGTTAAATTAGGCTCACAAATGAGAAATCACTTTTATAATACAGAGAGAATGGGGGTAGATGGAGATACAATGTTTTCTGTTTGTTACTTTACAAGTAACATTGTATTTCTATCTACCTAAATCACTCTCAACTCTAAACTAAATCACTCTCAAAAAGGTACCAAGTCATTTTGTAATAGCTGTCAAAGAAAGGGCCCATGAACTAGCAACGGCTGGGGTTGAAGGAAAACAGTTCAACCCAGGGCCTTACCGTTTTTCGAAGAACCAAACAATGTCATAACTAAAAACACACCTCCTCAACGAAACAAGAGCGCATTGGCATAGAACGCCTGGGCTAACACACTCAATAGCACTAATTGAGCCTTACTCTCGCAAACGCTCTGTCGAGCTATTAAAGCTCAACAGGATTAACCCTAGCGTGATGATTAGAACTTTGACCTGTCACTGTAACCTGAACAGACACCTCTACAAAATAAAACACGCCCTCAACCCAGGTGAATTAAAATTATCCCAACTGGGAACATCTTATATTTTTAAGACAGTGCCCAGTTGATGGAGCTACTGCAGGGCCTTCATAGAACTTATATAAGAGGCTGGTCACAATAGGTCGCAGTAACGCGAAACAGCCCTAAACAACCAAAATAATAAAAAACATATAATACTTGTAAACGGCGATTCGAAATATTTGGGAAGTAATTAATTGGACAGCAATTTAATTATTTGGTCAACAACTTTTTGTTGTTGGTGGTCGTTTTTTTTGGTGGTCAGCCGAAAAATTATTTGGGCAGCAAGATAATTATTTGGTCTGCACAAAAATTATTTGAACAGCAATATATATGTTACCGGAAATGAATAAAATCTAGAACAAGATCAATGAAGCATCAAGGGTAAATTCCTAGGAAATGGAATACATTTCCTGATGGATGTAAGATTAGGATTATTTTTGTATGACCCTTAAAAACAATATGTGTGTCACAAATATATATTAAACAATTCGGCAGCAGAGAAAACATTTGCGTTGCTGCCCAATTAGTTATTTTCCTGACAAATAGAAATATCTGTTGCCTATAAGTTGCTTGCCATAAGACCAATTACTTAATTCAGCTGATCAATTGTATTTGTTTGCTGACCAAAATTTAAATAACACCCGGACATATTTAAAAGTGCTTTATTAAAATATCAGTGTATCTTAACATCACTGTCTTTGCAAGCACTAAACAACGGTAAAATACAGTCAAATTTTCAACGTAAACAAAAATTAATTTACCGAAAGCACAATAAATCAATTGTATATTTGTAACCACGTGTTCGTTAGCATGAAACGAGTTGGATGAACGCTTTAAAACCAGCAAAAAAATTTTTTTGCGAGCAAATATAAGTGATTTGGATCAAAAGAATCGGTTTATGAGTGCAGCGAGCTTTTCAATTATCTGAGCTCAGCGCGCTGGTAAAAAAGAAGCAGAGAATTATTTAATGATATCGGTAATACGTAAGTAATATTGCATTTATTTTGTTCAAGCAAAGTTAGTATTTGTTTCATTTTTATTTTTTTATAGAAAACATTTATTGTACTGGAGAATAATGAGTGAGTAATAATTTTTTTTTACTAAATTGTTAAACTATTAATGGAATATGCGTTTTCATCTGATCATTATCATAATAACAGCCTGTTATCGTCCACTCTAGATCATAAATCTTCATTCTCTTGTGCGTTCGTCATGTGCAAAGCGACTCAGGAGTCTTCTACAACTCATTCATGTTAAGATGGTGCGAAGTCATCCAACTAGCATTAGTGCAACAAACCGAAGTCTAATATATTCCTTAGCAAACAAATATTTGCCTCTACCCTCAATAATTGTAAACGGAAACGGAACGAATATAGTTAATCGATACCACATTATGCTGAATTCTTTGAAGAAAACCAGTGAAACCCGAAACGGATTGCCGGGTACGTCACTAACGAGCGCGGGGCAACCGCGAATCTTCTTTCAGTCACGTTATCGGTATCGGTAGTCAATGTATCGATAATAATATTAAATTTATCGATATCGATGCTAGAAAGTGAAAATTTAATTACGTTAAAGATTATTGCGTTCTGAATCGACAATACAATTGTTTGATAAGATTTTCTAGGTTATAAGCGGGAATTGCGTAATCGCTAAATGTGTACATTTTTTATGTAATGATTTATTTTTTGCCTGTGAGTTACCGGTACATACGCCCTGATTTTTAGAGCAATTTTCATTGAAATCTAATTTAAAGTCTCGATTGCTTCTGCCTACCAAATTGCATTAGGCCAAACGCAGTGATATAACGGACCAAATAATTTGTGTTTCAGTCATTAAAGAAAACATCTGCCCAGCGGTAGGGCGTCAATAACTAGTTGACGATTATTGATGATTAAATAATGTAACCTGATACAAACGTATGTTTGAAAAAAGAGACAAAGACAAGTATAAATTTGGAATAAAATATCTTAAACTAGTTGTATCAAGTCGCACCTATGACCTACTTCCAAAGTATCGACTAAGCACATCACTAACACTCATCGCAAATGGTCGCATAACGACCGCGATAACGAACCGATGCATTGTTATCGACTATAGATGTATTGCAAAATGCAAAACGGGTCCATCGATACAATCAACTTTGCGGGATCTTATTCGATATCTTCGACTAGGGAGAAAAATAAGCTCAGCTTCGTAAGTGTGTAAAATTTTGTCCATTTTCGTAAAAAGTCGCGGTTAGTTATTGGATGGAAGACCCAAATATTGTGATCTTAAGTTTTTCATGTTCGCTAGTCCGTAAACAACGGGGCTGTTACACGTTACTAGCGAACATGAAGGCGAATTCGCATTTCATTGCGTGCTTAGTACGGGCGGAAATTGGTGACAAATGTCTTTTGAGCCCGCCGCATGTACTCATGGCTGAGCCGTAATAGGGAGCGAACATTGTAATTCATCGCGCATAATATGAAGCAAGCTAAATAAATTGTAAAGTTTGTAGTCCTCTCATACCGTTTTAATATGTACCTATCCAAATTTTACCCAAAATTCTTTATTTAACAATTTAAATAAAGAATTTTGGGTAAAATTTGGAGTTTAGGTGTTTAATACCTCTGCCTACCCTTCGGGGATAGAGGCATGAGCTATTTATAAATTAATTGAACCTACTGGTTTACAGAAACAAGGAGCGAACCAACGACAATTTGCACGAATAGTGCCCTTAACAGTTCGGTTATCGCTGCCTGAATACACGGATTAAAACTAAGTTTCTTATTATTACCACTAATCATCCAAGCAATGCTGTTACCAAGTTTATATTTACGCAGAAGCTTATCCGAGCCCTTGGTGAGGCTAAGGAATATTACAAACTATTTTAATTACTCGGCCACTCCGCAACTTCTGCGGCCCTGGTCAGCAACTTGTACTTATCTACATTTAAGGGCTAGCGCAGACAATTTCCGTAAAGGCAATTTGTGCGCGAGCAACACTGATGTATCTACATTTTTTTATTATTTATTCTATTAAGGATAGCGTCCATTTACATCGTTTTGTATTTCTCTTTTATCTGTTTAATTTTTATTATTATGTATAAAGAAAAATTATAAAAGTTAGTTTAAGATATACACGTAAGTGAAATACTGTTAAATTCACCTCCAAGTTGGTTTCCCCAAACAGGTAAAGCCTTGTTTGGGATCCTCTGCCTATTGTTTGTGTTAACGTATTTCTGCAGTACACTCATTTTTGCTATTCATATCTTGAACAAATAGGTTTTCATGTGCAATAAGGAATTATTATTTACAGTAACAAAAACCCCTAAGTCGTGTTATTTATATTGTATCACGACGTCAACAATGGAGTGTACTACTTAAGACCTATCTCAGGCACTAGACGATTATTATGTTACTGATAATGGCGAATGTTTTTTGACAGCTTTATGAATTAGTAATGTATAGGAATAAATAAAACAGAATAATATGTGACCCCGAAACCTGACATAAGCACCTACTGCGTATGTTTAGAAACGCGAAATTACACGGTAGTTAACAATTTTGACTGATTTAAACTCTTTATTGCATTTAAAAAAAATACAGTATAAACAGCATAAGTATACAAGGGAGGACTTATCTCTAATAGGGATATCTTTCAGTCAACACGTCACAGGTGTGTGAGATTCCAAGATGTGAGAGAAGCGACACCAGTGCACAAGACAAAACAGAAATATATGCAAGCATATACATTACTAAACAAATAAAATGATATATTGGGTCCTTACCTATGAAATTGGTGTTTTTATTCTGTCTTAGCAATTTGTCCGTAACTATTAAGTTTCAGAACATTCTTATAAAATAATTGCCTCTTCTAAAAAAAGGATAATATATTTGAGCTCATATTATTTAATTTGATAATTTTTTGTAAGTTTAATTGTGTTAAAATTAGACACAAAGACAATTATTTTTAACTGCCTCCCGAATACATCATTTGATTTGCATTAACATAAAAACGATGAATAATTTTTATCAAGCGTGTTCACACACATATTGCTAAAGCTTGTCTAATGATATATGCCAAATATTATTATCTCTGGATTTGTCGTTGTGAAGAAAACTGATAATATGTTAGTATGTAAAATGCAGACATCCCCAAAATCTCCATACAAAACACCAATTTCGTAAGTAAGGACCTAATATATAATTAAACAATACATAAACTCAAAAAATATAAATACAAATAATATAAATAAATGAAAATAAATACATAATACTATGCCTAAACTGAGAAATTAATACAGATGAGAACAAAAAGTCGATAATGTAAAATGATAAAAAAATACACTTAATGCTACGTGCTAATAGTTCCAGTTGGTACCAATCGCAAGAAAATTATTATTTATCATTTTCTTATTTTCATTGTGGAAAGTCCTGTTGATCTGCTTTATCCGTCCGTCCTCAGCCTATATACTTTCTACTGCTCTGCACAGGCCGAGGAGTATGGGCCGTAACACCACCATGCTGGCCCAGTGTAGGTTGGTGGGTAGAAATGGTTGCAACAGCTACTAGGACCAACGGCTTAATGTGCCTTTCGAAGCACGGAGGAGTTCAAGATCACAATGTTTTGGTCACCAATCCAAGGACTGACAAAGGCGAAGGTAGCTTTGTTTAGAAATAGAAAGCCAAAGCGTCCTAACCATTACACCACCGAGCGGTTCATCCTCCATCCACCTTTTCCGACCGGTACAAAAGAAATCTTCTGAGTACTTTAAAGGGAAATTGGGTTTGTAACAAATTTTTCATGTTGTAGTCACTTGGGAATCGCAAAAAGGTTGTGAAAATGTTTCTCAAATGCGTGGTAGGCCTAACCATGCCCAGAATCTCTCCGCAAGTTTTGTAAACTTGCCAAGCTCACCAAATGAGAACTGCGCTCGGATCCTGCTTACAAACATGCGAAAAGATTGTTTATTTTAATTAGTGCAATATTAAATTAAACTTTGTAGAATATAAAGAACGAGCACCAATCATTGCAAGATATGACTACGCTATTTTATTGTTAAAAAAGACGACTGAGGGCGTATTGGGTACTGGGTCTGTGATTGTGTAAGCGATGAGCTAGCCACTTGTTAGTACTCTTTCACGATTATCCCACGGGAACCCTTTAATTTTATCTCAAAGTCTTAGCCCGATCGGTTTCAAATTGACAAAGTTTCATACAAACGTTCATCCCCTATTTTATCCCCTTGGGTGTAGAATTAATCAAAATCCTTTCTTAGCGGATGCCTACGTCATCACATCTACCTGCATACCAAATTTCAGCCCGATCCGTCCAGTGGTTTGGGCTGTACGTTGATATATCACTATGTCAGTCAGTCACCTTTGAGTTATAATAAATATAGATTAATTAAAAACTAAGCCACTCTGAAACAATTAATAAAAGGTAAATTACAAAAACTCTGAACATAAAAACTATGAGATAATTATAAAAGTAGGGCTACTCACAATAGTGCCTTGACAAAGTCATTTAGGTACTTTAAAAACTGCCCATAGGTATATTATCAGCGCATAAAACTAATAACATCAAAACAAAACTGCGCAAATACATTAATTATAATTAATATTTTTATGGATTGCAAGTTGGAGACCAAAAACAATGACAAAAAAGAGGGTTCGTTTTTAAAAAGAAACAGAGGGAAATGGCCAGAGAAGAGCGCAATAACAGCAAAGAGTCGCTAATACTGGTATAGCGCCTCCTTATGAAACTAGGGTAAACCGTGCGAAACCGAGACGCGTCGCTAGTGAACCTATATCTTGATAATGAATCACGACGATTGTTACTCCAGTTTCATAATAAGGGGAGTGTAGTCGGTGCTAGCTTGCACAATACTTACGGGGCGACATTGTGCGCGGGCGCACCGCCTCACGCTGAATATTAAGCGGAATGTAAAGGGAACTAAGACAATGTTACCATTTTCGTTGGGATAGTATTCATTTTTATGTTTTTAATTGAGTTAGATCTAAACACAAACAAAATTCAGTCTGTTCTTGGACGTCAAAGAGTGGTTCATTCTAGTCCTGTGCTTTTTCTGCAATTGCAAATAGTAACCTTCAATCCCCACTTTGCCATTTAGTTTTTAATGGATTATTTTAATTCAATAGATTTAATTGTTTGTGATAATTTCATGAAACCTGCAGATTTAATGAAAAAAAAAAACAATCTATCTATAATCTGTATCTTTTTTGCAAGCGGTCACCTGATTGATGGTAAGCAACTACCGCTGTCAATTGACACTTGCAACACCAAAAGTACGTTGCCGGCCTTTAACTAGCTACTTTTACTAACTTTACTGTTTGGGTAAATAAATTTCAAAATATTCACACAGGTGACAGTTATACTGCAGCTCAGTACGCTGTAGGCATGAGTACTTTCGTGTAGGTATAAGACAATTGGGAGCCAAGTTCGGAGTAGCAGACAGGAACAGTGCGCTTTGTGCGGGCGCACAGGAGCGGAACCGGCAAGCTGCGACGCCGGATTATCGCCAGTAGCAGGCATAACTAAGTACTGCCGGACGCAAAGCAGCACTAACAATAAGGTACAATACATACTCGTAGGTCTTAGAGCTTGCAGAGAACCTATGATCGTCTTTAGAATGTAAGGAGCTCAACGATTATAACGCAAAGTCTACTCATGATAACGGACACTGTCGCAAAACGAGCGCAGATTGATCAAAAAAAGCCTAAAGCTTAATGGAATCGCTTAATTTAAACAGGAACAAATATCAACGATGCAATGTGTTCTGGATTTGCCAAACATAGATCAAGTAGAACTGTTTTTGAAGCCACGCCAAACTCCTAATCTTTTGAATTACTATATATTATCTATCTCAAGATTAGCTTCCCGCTAAGTGTATTTTTCTTTCGGGGTTGAGTTCGTTATCCAAGATTTAAATCCAAACAATATGACTAGTTTTTAGATTAACTCAAGGGTCAATCTAGAGTCAATGATTCTTATATTGTTTAGTATCAAAAACAAAGGAAATTCTTTTACTATAACAGGATAACAAGTGAAAGTGTAGCTTTCTTTATTTTCAGGTCTAGCATGTAGAACGAAAGCCATAATCTTCCAAAAAAGTGGGGAACCCTGTTAAATTTAGGATCAATATACATGTCGAACCAACGAGGGAGCCAAATTATTACCGTCTTGTTATTACGACAAGGCGCTTGACTAATGAAACACAATGGTTACCGCATTATATTGTTGTGCAACTGATTAACTATTGTCTGGACATAACTGGGTTGGTATTGTGTGAGATACGACGAGAAATCTGGACCCTAATATTTGTAGCAATATACACGATTGATTTACTTCGGTTTCTGGTAAATGCAGAAAAGAATTATTTTTAGACGGTAGCCAATACTATCACCAGTTAATTGCTTTAAAAAAGCATCTAGCTATCAATAATCGCAGAACATACATGGGGGTGATTCAGGTTCCCCTTAGCTTAAGGCATCAAATTTGTTATCATTGGAAAATCAACTGGCCGACTTGTATTATATAAGGAAAATAGAAAATATTGTTAGGATGGCAGAACATATTATATAAATAAAATATTTAATCAAAAGACCAACTAAGTTTCAGATGGTGACGACGTATCGATACAAAATAAACATACTCAAAGCGCGTATGTTTATTATCATTAAGTGGATGCAATAGAACTCCTTGAAATATTGCCAGTGAAGTTGTTGGTGACTCAACAGCTCACATTGTTGCGGGGTCTAATGACGCAAAGTAGACTAGCTCGTTGATTTCATTTAGATACATGCATTCGACAATGGTTAACAACAATAGATTATTCAGACAGCGAGCGATCGAGCAATATTTTTGATCAGATATGTCCATTTATTTGATTAGAGATGGCTTTGCTTTGCTTTAAAAGAAGCAGCATAAACATTCAACTTACATGTAAATAAGCCGAGAAACAGATGAAGAACAGATTTATCATTAAAAAAATTTTACCCTTTCTTCTTTTTGATCAATAGCATTGATATATTTATTTCACCATTGTCAAGAGTTATGTCGTCCCCAGGTTTTACATAAGATACACATCTATCTGTTCTGTAACGTTTTCAAGAAATCATATTGGCATGAGCATTTATTAAGGACTCGTGCTGGTTACGGGCGTGATCTACGCGCGGCGCGGAGTATTAATGAATTGCGCCTGCGCAAGCTTCCTGCTTCATTTAAACATAGATTATACAGCAGAGTGGTCACAGGATACAATTATGGTTTTATTAAAAAATGAAGGAGGGAATTTTAGTGGATAATAGAAGAGATTTATTCACGAATGGTTTGTTGCTAGAATCCAGTAATTACAGTAACGAAAAGGGAATTAAATAAACAATCGCTAAAATAACTGAACCCTGTAATAGTTGGAAGCTATGTTGTTCAATTTGAAAGGTTTAATCTTTGTAACAACATTGGGTTTAACAATGACTTTGCTGTTGATAAAATTAAGCTACTAACTGTAATTCTGTCTCTATTTTTACCATCATACTCATTTTTACAATTTTGAATTGAGTTTGTACGAATCCTCACATCTTCATATTGTCTCATCTATGTCAATCAAAGCTTCGGTATACGCGAGTAGAGGCTCATGCGTGAGCACGCGCTGTGGTATTTTGCCTAAACAACTGAGAGCTTATAATTGCTAAGCCTTCCATACAACGGATGTCCGGTCTTGGTATACAGTGTTGGCTAAAATTGAACAAATAATGTATATTTTGAGATATATAATCTGTAAGAGTTATGTAGGTTCGGTGTAAAGGGAATTCGATTCCTTCCTTCGCTGTGGCCGGTGTTATTACTTTAGGATTTAGACGTCCCGTGTTGGTCCGGGACACAAAAAGAATGTACCAACTGCTTTTCTTGCCTAGCATGTCGTTAAAGGCGACTAAGGGCGTGTTGGGTACTGGGTCTGTGATTGTGTAGGCGATGAGCTAGCCACTTGTCACCACTCTTTCACTATTTTTCATCTGACCAAACTCAATTTTGTATGGCTAAATGTGGTCTTAAGGAACACAGAGCTTCTTGGACTCTGCCTGCCCCTTCGGGAATTACAGGCGTGATTGTATGTATGTATTTAAAAATAACAGGGGAAATATGGGTGTTTACACCTCTACCTATCCCTTTGGAGATTGACGGAGATGTGATGTTGAATAAAGCATGATAATAGTAAGAGTTAACTCAGAGTTAAGTAAGTAAAGTTTAAATGAAAACTAAGAAAGAGTAGGAAAATTGAGAATAATTTTTAAACTATACGCTAAAATCAGCACCCAACATATTCAAGCATTGTAAAAAAAATAAAACAACAAATTCAGATCGAACTCAATAGTGTTGTAAAGCAGTACGGCTAACGCCATCTAGTTCAAGGCAGAGAAACAAAGGACGAGATATCGATCTCGAACGAGATCCTTGCGCACGTGTCGCCACGATAATACCACAGATGGCGCTAGTAGTTACAATATTCATTCTTGAAACCGTACATTTAGGATCGGTTTTCTTTGAGTCATTTAAAATAATATGAATGTGCATTTTGTTAACAGTAAAAATGTTTAAGTACAGATATTTTCAAAATATGATTTTTGGTGATGGTGAATTTTTATTTAGAAAACAACGTATATTACGAGTATTATTAAACTTAACGCAACGAACGACAGTAAGTCCTCAGCCAATATACGTCCCACTCCTGGGCACAGGCATTCCTCATGGAGAAACACATGATGAGTATGGGCCGTAACACCACCACGCTGGCCCAATGCCGGCTGGTGGGTAGACACAGTTGCAAAAGCGACCGGGACCAACGGCTTATCGTGCCTTCCGAAGCACGGAGGAGGTCGAGATCACAAAGTTTTGGTCACCTATCCACGGCCTAACCATGGCGCAGGTAGCTTTGTTTTCAATCGAAAGCCAAAGCATACTAACCACTATGCGACCTAGCTCCTCACAGTACAATTTATAACTACAATATTGTGTTTACTTTTTGGCGTGATTTTTTGTATGCTACACCAGGCAGACACCTAAGGGGTAGTTAGGACTCTGCAGAAAAAAAGCTATGGAAAGTCCTTACCTGAACAGCGTCGTCGAGCCGCCGCCCCCAGTCGTCGCTGCGGTCGACCAGCGCGTTCCACTTGTCGGCCAGCTTCGCCACCTCTCGCCTGATGGAGCGCGCCAGTTCCCTCGCCTGCTCTTCCGCTGATCGGTAGCCACGAGAGTCGCCTTCGTTTTCTCGACCTGCTGAAGAAAAGATTTGGAATTACTATCAGTTCAATATCAGCGTGCATCTGGGTACAGTTGCAAACTTCTGAAAGATTCTTTCAATCAGAATTTTTTCAAAAGAATTTCAAATTATTTTAAAAATGAGGTTTAACTTAATTTTTAAAATGAACTAACATTTTGGGCAATAACACTACCACGCTGGCCCAATGTGGGTTGGTGGATATAATTGAATACTTTTCTCAAAGCGAGTAGCTAAAGAATGATAAAACCTGTGTCATTTGGGACGAGGGGAAAATGGCGGGAATTTTATAATTGCGTCATTACTTCCGTTCGGAGGAATCTCGGCTGTTCAGACATGGGGCACTACTTGCGTGACAGCGGGGGTGTTTTGACGAAAGGACATATAATTAATATGACGACCTCCGTGGTGGAGTGGTCTGTACGCCGGTCTTCAGGCGTCGCCATCTCGAGAGGTTCTGGGTTCAATCCCCAGTGGTGGCAAACTTTTGGGTGATGAATTCAGGCATTTGTTCGTCAGTCTTGGATGTTTATATATTCAGGATATAAATATGTATTTATCTATTTCAATATATTTAACCGTCTAGTGTCCGTAACACAAGCAGCATTAGTTGCTTAATATGGAGCTAAATTTTATTCTAGTCTATTATCAAATCAAATTGGGGACGTTCTAAGGAAGGGCCAGGTCAAATCCACCTTAAGCCGAAGAGCATGTATGAGGCAAGTAATGACAGTAGAGGAAGGGAGAGGCGTGTGCCAGGATCGTCGCAAGTGGAGATGTGTTATGTATGTATGTAATTTCAAATACCAGAGTAGCAGAACGAGAAACAAGAGAAACAGCAAGAACAATAGTTTAAGTTTTTGACGCAGACCTTTTCATTAAATATGCTTTTTATCAACATTAACATAGGCAGGAGAAATATGAGTATAGGAGCGTGTCTATATCACAACAATGCTTTGGGAATAGAGCAGAGAAAAGATGAAAATTAGAAAGGGTCCTTAAGATATTTATAATCCCAATCGAAAATTTTGCAAGGCCTTGTCTACGGGCTCTGTTTTAAAAATAAACAGAATTTACAATAACATAGAAGTACGAGTAATAATATCCGAACTCACTCAAATCAATTCAGCTATTTTTCCCTTTCTTATTCAAAACAAACAAACTGCCCACAAAATGTGATTTTCGATAGAAAATATTGATATAACATCACTTGGCTAAAAAAAATAGTAAAAAAAAATATTCTCAATATTACGCCAATATTTAATGAAATGTAAAATCAAAGTAAAATGCAAGATTTATGTATTGAAACTGTAATTTAAAATAGGTACTTACTTAAGTACCTATTTTAAATTGGAGTTCGAGATCACAAAGTTTTGGTCACCCATCCACGGCCTGACCATGGTGAAGGTAGCTTTGTTTTTGATATCGAACTAACCATTATGCCACCGAGCTCCTCGAGCTTGACGTTCATATTAAAATCAATTACACTGATGTCTGTATGCTATCTTTCTTAACTTTGCCCAAAGGTTTACTGGATGAAATCGCTTACCTATATAGCCTATCATAGGTTGCCTGGAATATATCGCAGCTGGCCTAGCGATAAGACATTGTCACATTTTTTTGTATTGAACTTCCTTGTATTGTAATTTTACTGTGTTTTTTGTGGTACTGACAGTATATTAGGTCCTTACCTATGGCTATTGGCATTTTGCATGAACATTTTGGGGACGTCTGCATTTTCCATAAGGATATTTTATTAGTTTTCTTCACAACAACAAATCCGGAAATAATAATAATTGGCATGTATCTTTAGACAAGCTTTAACCATTATGTGATTATCATACTTCATTAAAAATATTTATCGTTCTTTTATTAATATTTTTGTTTCTCTGTCTGTTTTCTGTTTGTACGGGCTAATCGAGTATGGGCCGTAACTAATTTAAGTATCAACAAAAAAATAATCAGATACTTTTTCATGGGTTTTTATACCGAATCCGCCAAATCCAAACACACCTGAGGATCTTATGTTTCGTTTCTGTTTCTAAAATCTGCGGTTTCTTTTAATATAAAAATAGTCTCAGTCTAAAAAGAATATTTCAAGCTCACTGGCCACGTTAGCCCACTCAAACAGAGCGGCTCGCTACAGAGGGTAGTTACATTTTTTTCATCTCATCTGCATTTCTCACTTGTCATGGTTCAGTAACTAGCTTCAGAGGAAATGTATTTAATTGCATATGCTTTGCTTTTTCAGCATCCATTTGAAAATTCATTGCTTAGGATATTTGTAATTGAATCGAGAGTCCGCCTTTTCAATGCGAAATCTCGAGTTGAATTTAACTGTGTGATCTCACCTGACGGTAAGTAACGATAAGGCCGAAGGTGGAAGCGAGCTTCACCTGTAAATCCTCAACAACTGAGGAACTGGCTATCTTACCTCTTAATTGCCGGAACACGACAAAATGCTTATAGCATTGTTTTTATGGCGACAAATTTAGGTAGGAAGTGTGAAGCAGGAATTTTAATTAATATTAGCCAAGCTACCAATATTCGCCTCGAGGACAAACTTCTGAGACAGTACATAATTGCAAAATTCCAATCCATCCTGCATGCAGAGAATTTAGCACGCTTGCCACAAGCAAACGATCATTGAATTAGAAGCCTTATTTCACTTACACGCCAGTAATAGGCTAGTTGACCCATTTTTTTTATTGGGGCCCAAATGATTCATTACTGATACCCATCACCATAAAAAATAATACAATATTTTTCTGTAGCCTTTAAGACAATACATTTAAAATTATAAATTACGTTTATGCTTCAAATGTCAAAAACGCCTTCGGTCCTGGTGGTCTATGAATTATCTGTGCCATAGCGTCACGATTATTGTAAACAATTCAATACGCATGCATTCAACAGTTCATTCAACAGTAATGCTTGATTGGTTGCGACTGGCGTTTGACGGATTTTGACCATGCGTAGTAATTGTTTACATGAAGCACTAATTTCACGAACATGGTGGTTAGCGTTTTTGGCATATTTAAATTTAATTTCTACAGCAATCCCTGATTTATACATATCGAACTTGGTATATTTCGGACCCTTTGTACTAAATACTATGTGAGTAAAACATTATTTTCATTACTTTTGATATCAGTCAACTAGCCTATTCGATGTAACAAGTAGAGATAGATTGAGGTGGGAGTGAAAAGTGAATGCTCCAATATTAAGTAATAAGTTAAATTACAACGAAAAAAATGTTATGTTATGTTTCATGCATGCGATAGCCTTTTAACCCACATCCAATTTTAACGCAAAACCAAACAGCAAGCGCTAATACCAAATTTCAAATTCTGATTGATATCCAGGCAATATCCATACTGAGGAAACACGACTTTCAATCATATTTCATTCGGGGTAAGGTTCAAGTCCATTCTCCACAGTTTAACCTTTTGACCAGCATATTTCATCCGCTTGAAATGTTTTGACAGGATTTCACGGTTGTTTGGAAGTTTTAAGGCATTCAAATTCTTTGGGGCTTCGGCATCTTGTTCCCGGAAAACAATTTCAATACATTTGTCTTTCAAACACCCAGGTGTACAAAATTTGGTTTTTACATTTTCGGGAAGTAAATCATTGTTGAACACGAGTTTGAATCGTTCGATGCTGTGTAGTTGAAATCACAAAGTTTGTTACCTTTACTTTTTGAGCACTATTTATTTCTAATCTTATCCTTTGCCTATTGAAAACAAACAAATTTTATTCAATTACTTAAAATCCTTAAAAATCCCAGTATTTTAATTAAAGTGTCAATATCAAATTCAAATCCGACTTTTCAGTAGAATCAGAATTTATAGAATCTAATCCAACTCCTGATAGAACAAGACAAAAGCCCAGTCACAGTCACTAAATCTCAAAGCGATTCAGCTCTGATTTGCTATTTCGCTTATTCTGAACCCCTATCCACTTCAAGCGATTCTGTTCACAATCTATAAACCGAAGCGATGAATGCTGGAAGTCTAAACATGCTTAATGAAAGCGGTCGCAAACTAAAACAGTCCGCACATGCCGTAACAATACACATTAGGGCGGCCGCAAACAGCTTAGATTGGTTCCACAAAGAGGAGTAAACAGCTGAGCGATTGCACTAAACAAAAGATCAGCTACGAACAGGGTTAACACAAATAGTACCACAAATCTTCGAGGCATAAGTGGCGGGAATCTAGTTAGACAAGAATAATTAGATAAAAGGAATTAACCTGAAGTGTTAAATAAATTTAAACATTATTAATTGCGCGATAATAACGAAACTAAGATTGTGAATAGAAAAAACATTATACATGTTGGCCTAATGAAAATATTACTGAATGTTAGAAAAACTGCTTTGCGATCCATTAGAAAAGTATTTTTGTATTAATTCTTAACATTTGAGTTCTGGATGTACAACAAAATATTAAACTCCGATCAATTTATTTTACATTTGCTCTTTCATCTCATCCCAAATCTATGTATAATAGCTACAATCTTTTTACAAAATAAAAATTCTGCAGATAAGAAAAAAATACGAAAGAAATCATTATTATGAAGATAAATTGAAGACCTTTCTATCGGAGTAGAAGATATTGAAAAGATTATACTCGTATTACAAAGCTTATTAAATTGATTCACGTGAGATAGAAAATGGCTTTTCTGTCAATGTTAAGGGAAAAAAGATAATCTTTTTATAATTTCAAAAGCCGAGGAGCAATTTAAATGATTTGAAGATTTTTTTTGGTTAGGAAGCAAAATTTATTTTGGAGAAAAGGTTTTGGATTGAACAAAGCGTAGAATATCTAGACATTCAAATTCTGTGCTGCATTCAAATGGTGTGGAAAATCTCGCTAAGTGACAGCCCCGGCCTGTCGGACAATCCAAAGTCTGCGCACTAATTGCGAATCTCAAACGGTGATCGCCGTGATCAATCAGATTGCAATAGGACTGCGCTTTTGATTGGTGGCATTTTGCGGAATTCTCCGCCGTTCTTTCGAAAAGCTGGACAGAAAAATGACAATTGCATAGAGCAAGAAAATTTGAGAGCTGAATCTGAATCTGAATAGAGGTTTTAACTTTTAGTTTTAACATCTATTAAAAACCAACTGTCATAACATCGCGTAAATAGATATTTTCAAAAAAGATTAAACAATCAGTATTGAAATTGAATAATAAAAAATAATCGCCGCTGGTTTAAAAAAAATCGTACCTACAAATCTTTATTGTTTAATTGTTTTGAGTGGTCATTATTATGGAATTAATCCCTTTGGATAAATTTGGCTTAGCAGTGGTCCTCTCTATAAATAGGGCATATTATTATATCATCCTCATTCGAAATCTAATGGGTGGGTCAGTTCAAATCTGAATCGGATCAGTTTTCAATCAGATCTACTGTAATGGAAGTTTTAATAGAAGCTGTTATACGTATATGTATACGTGTTCTCAATTCAATTCATAGCATATTTTTTTTCAAATATGAAACAAAATATAAAAATAGTGCATACATTCTATAAGTAGGTCTGATTTAACAACTACATTGGGAGTAGTTTCGTTTTGATTTTTAGAGGGTAGGTAAGCTATCCCAAGGTGCTTCAGCGTTTGTATACTTTGAATGACCCTTTTTATTTCGCGATAAATAAAGTATAAATTATTCCCCAACACATGTGTATTTTGTGAGTTTGTCATTTATAGTCGTTGAATGTTGTGTGCGTTCGGGACTGCTATGTCTATTAAGAAAAGTTTGAGTACCAGCAAAATTCAAAAGCGATGATATTTACAATAAAGGCTCCGACATAAATCCAACAATTGCGCATAAAATTAAAGTCAGCCTCAAAGAGCATGCCGCGGTAGCGAATATTGGGTTCGGAAATCACGGCCTCACTTTGAAACGCGCAAATTAATCAGGACGCATCGGTGTGTGAGGGCAGGTATCAGCACATCTTCCGCCCTGATTACAGCATTAGATTATATGCAAACCATATGTTTATTTATAAGTAGGTTTGATCAGATACGAGTCATCAAGAATACAGAGGTTAAAGCTTTTGACTTCGCAAAATGAATTTCCCTAAATTCCAATTGTAGGTTCTGTTCAATATCCACAACATTTTATTCAATAAAACTTCAGATAAATACACTTTTAGAAGTTTTAGGGGCCATAGAAATTGTACCTGCTTGATATTATCATTTCTCAATTTATGAAGAGAATTTTTAAAAATCATACAGTTGACTGTTGAGACAGAGATTTTGGAAAAGGATACTTAAAAGATTTAGGGGCTCGACTACTAAATTTTAGAAAAGATAGCACGGTGATTTTTTTTATAATTCAAAGAACAAATTCATGTCTTAAACTTTCAAACCTGTAATGAGTAAGTACTACAGTAATAGAATACACAAAGAGTAATCGAATGAAACATTGAGTAAGGGTTTTAATCGATAGTGATGTAGGACATGAATATTACACCTAAACTTTATATCAATAAAAGTAAACAACCAAAGTAAACACTGAACTAAAAATTAATAGAAGTGGTAGAAATTGAAAACTAAACAAAATACTTTATATTAGAGAACTGGACTGCCGCACAATTCATGAACGCAGTAAGTACCACTTGCTGCGTTTATGCATTTTAGTTTACTTACCTTGTATACATACACACAGTAAAAGCACTTAACCTAATGATATGTTTTCACAGTAAAATAAAATGACACTTACTTAATATTAATGCAGTAATTACAATTATACTGTGTACGTAGTAAGGTTCGTCAGAATGTTGCATAGGTGCAACATGTTATGAACGACGTAATTAATTATTAAGGGATTTATGCTATTTGCTCTAATTTGGGAGAATTCATGCTCCCACTTATTAATGCAGTATATTTTAAAGATACGGCACATATATTATGGTGAGAACAAAAATCACATCGAACTATTTAACATACGTGTTGTAAGTACAGGAAACAACTGACGAACGCAGTAAGTAACAATCCTACTGCATTCATGAGTAGTATGTCTCCAGTGAAGACTAAGCAGAGCCATAATATAAACAGTTTTTTACGTATTTTATACACAAAATATTACACAAATAGCAAAAACCCAATGTCAACATGACAGCTTTGCTCTTAAAGCCCCAATATTAGTTTAAATTAACTGATTATAATTTATATATAAGTTTCCTACCTTCAGTGTCACTGGTGTCTGAAAGAGGAGGTTCATTGGCAATATGCTGCCTGCCACTGAGGAGGTTACTCTCCACAACTGGCCTTTTATCCTCCAGCTGTCTTCTGAACGCGCGGTGGTCATCCTGCAACAAAACACCATCATAAACTTTGTTATTGTCTGAGCCATTATCATTGTCAACATTGATTTGACAAATAGTATTATTGACGTCGCTCAACAAGTGTAACTCGGCAGTCCAGTGGTGGTGCCAATCAAAGTACATTTAGCTTGAAGGCTTCCAAGAGTCGTGAAAATTGATTTGCTTTTTCGCCCAGCTCGAACTTGACGCCCCAAATCAGGCCTACAAGACTGAAGTCGTGTATATATAAATTGAGATTCTAATTCATTTACTACACTATTATCATTGCATTTAAGAACAGAATTTACTGACGTAATGGTAATTTTGCAAATAGTCTTTTGGCTGTATCCTTTGCAATAATCCTCAATTTCATAAAAAAATATTCTATGGTTCTCTTAAAGAGTCCAAATTGTCCTTAGCATAAATAGACTTATATTAAAAGGTTTAACAAACCCAACAAACCCTTTATTGAAGCAAGTATTTAAACGTTTAATTCAGCTATTAGGGCCATGAGACAATCTAGATTAGGAATCCAATTCGCTTTTATCTAAAACTCATCAGAAAGGTGGCTATCGCGTGAATTCGAACGAATAACACTTTGAGATCTCATTTCCACGTTACTAGAATGGTCCTGGGTGTTACGTATTTGCAAGATTACTTTTCTTACACAGTTCAAAAATAAGTGGAGATGAAACGAAAGATTTTGTTAATATTCTAAGACGCTTAAACCTCATATACATTGACACAATTATATTCGGTCACACATCAAACATACACCCTACACATATATTTTACATGCACCTCTCACTTTGAATTCAGTTAAAAGTAACTGGACTTCACAAGAAAAACTGTTATAGTTGCTTCCTGGGTAATTCAGAATTACTTAGAAGGCACTGAACGCCAGGAAACAACATTATATTACTGTGTCTGGAGGTCTGTGGAGTCACAACATATGAAGATGTCTATGCAATGTTCACAAAACTAACTATTAATATTGAGCATTTCGTGGTAGGAGGGATAAAGAACTGATCGGCAGTTTGGGCTTGTATTTGATTACAACATTTTCTCAATTGCTTATTACAAGTAGCGACCCGGATAGCGATCTAAAGAATTGTTCCCCTTTTTAAGAAAGATGCCATGTCAGGTAGTTATACCAACATTTTACAATCGAAATATTTCAGTTTTTAAAAAAACGAGTGGCTTCTCGTGGTTTCACAAGCGCGTTACCCGTTCGCATGGGAATATCGGGATAGCAAATTATTCCTTTCTCAGGTTCTAAACTATCTGTGTACCAAATTTCGATTAAATTGGTTCAGTTGTTTTGACGTGAACGCTATAAGACCGATAGACAGGCATACAAAGTTACTTTCGGATTTATAATGTAAGCATGGATCTGGATCTTATCTATCAAATCAGCGAGAAATTGAAATATCAAGCTCCAATCATCAATTATTTCGAAAATATTACAGTTACTTTGCTAGTAAATCGCCTAGGCATGTCAGATTAATAATAAACCATACAGATCCCAGATTTAACGTAAAACAGGCAATTGTACATCCAACTGTTGTATTAATTATTATCATCATGGCAAATTGTTTCAAACACCGCAACGCAATATGCGGGGATATCGTGGAGGCCATTTTGTGGCGCAGCAATCCACAAAATGGCGGGTCGGCAGGGCTGGTAAATTCGCGCCTAATTAGTTTCAGCGATACGATACAGTTAATTCACCTTTTGGGGCAGAAGTGAGCGATATTCACTTAATCGTCACGTTGGTGTCGATAATGGGGAATGGATATTAAGGAAAATGTACGCTGATTATGCTATACTTGTTTAGATATTAAAATTTCCCCCGGTGTCGTGTTGGTGGAGGAATAACTCAATTAACTCGAGATAATTAATTTCTGAGCGTGGCTTTGTCTAACCTAAATCTTGAACAATATATTGATTTACTTTAATTATTTCTTATTAGCTAATTAGGTACATAAGGTAAGGTTTATCTATATTCGTCTTAAAATCTGCAAAGCAAAATTCAAAAGCTTTTTATTATGAAATAATAGCGCAACGATTTTGATTCAAATCACGATTGACTTTCTGATGTTATAAACCGATGAATTGGTTTAAATATGCGATAGAGTATCAACAATTTGGCCGCTATTCAGATAATTTGTAGCCAGTTTCAATAATTTGCACACAAACGATTTATCTCACGCCCTAACCAATATGATATCGCATTAATTTGACACAATTCGTGCTTTCTGCATTTGTCGATCCGCCGAATTGACAAATCCAACTGAAATTAGTTTTGTTTCGATATAACATGAAATAGATTTTATTTCGTCGGCTTTTCCTCGTGGGACTTCGATGAAATAAAAAATCTTCGGATTTTTCGAGTGAAATACCTCAATAACGTAGTACGGAGATTTTTGGCGCTCTCGTTTTAAATCTCATGAAATCCCTCTTAAGATTTTGTCGATATTATTTGATGTGAATTCGTGAAAAATTTCAGCTTCGGCTGTCAGACCACGTCTATTCACTTCGCTTATTAAATTATTAAGCCCTTTCAGTTGGAGTCTAATTTTAATTACAACGGTACACCAAATACCTAGGATTTTAGGACATTATTTTAGGACTTTTAGGACATTATTGTGTTAAATTGTAAGAATAATTATTTCAATCTATTTCATCTTAAGAAAAACATTCCCTCTTTCATCTTAATGAACTTGTGGCCCTAGTAATTCTTCCACAAATATAATCTATGCTCATAGTGACGTATCTTTAAACTAGAATTCACTTCCTGGTTCTTCAGTTTCAAGATTGTTTTTGAGTTCCTCACCTGCTGTTTGAGTAGCGCCGAGAGGTCACCGCGGGCCGGGCCCAACGCGTTCAGCTCCGTGTCCTTCCTTATGACCCACTCGGTCAACTCTCGGAGCGAAAGCAGCAGCGCCGACCAGTGCTCGGCGTTGCTTTCAAGACGGTTTCTGTAAAGGAAAATGAACGATATTGTCAGGAAGGTGGAATATTTGAAATTTGAAAAAGGAAGAAGACCATAAAATAAATATTCGTTTTCGTATCCCCTAAGGGTTAATCAAAGACTAGGCAAAAGCACCGCAAAAGCAGTCCATTGCCATAGTCCGTGGTAGCAGTGACTGCACTCTGCGTGACAGGTGGTGAGCCCGTCGCCGCTATAAGCCATTAGATGGTTGTGCAGTTCTAAGCTCATTAGTCGCCTTTTACGACACCCAAGGGAAAAGATGAGCTATTAATGAGCCGTTACCACACGACGATGAAAATGAAACATAAATATAACCTTAAAAAGCAGTATTTTAAGGTTTTGGTGAATCTCGAAAACTCCTAATAAGTAATTCATCTTAATTTAAGTAATTTATTAAACATAATGAGTGTCACATGTACGAGTATAACAACTCCCTCTAAACTCTGTATAAAGAGATAAGATTTTGCTCATGACGATTTAAACGATAACTCAAAAACTTGGCCCGGGAACGAAATAAACGCAATTGTTGGAATTTTGGCCGCAGCACCGCTCTCTAATATATTTAAGCCGTGATTTCAAATGAGGTTAGTGCTGTCTTCGAATAAGAATTGTTATCGATAAATAGTTATAAGAAAAATATTTATCCTAATTTGGAATAAAATATGATAAAATGTTTACCAACCCGCAACGAGGTGGTGTTACGGCTCATAATCCTCATATATTTGTTTCCATGAGGAAGGCCTGTGTCCAGCACTGGGTAGAATAATATACTTCTTCTTTTTTGTAGGATTGAGTTGTTATATGAAAAAAAACACTTGATGGCTATGGGCCGTAACAAACGCACGCTTCTGGTCCAATACTGATACATTAGTCGTAGTTAGTGTAACAGAATCTAATTTATAAGGATAATATGCGGTTATACCAAAATTTGTTTCGAATCAAGCAAAAAACCTTAACTTAGTATCTGGCGAAATGTGAGCGTTAACATCTCTGCCTACCCCTTCGGGGTAAGAGTCGTGATGAAATGTTATATTATTGAAATCTGTCCGAAGTAGTTGTAGGGAATAAAGCTTAACACTAACAGGATTTAAACACATTTTAAAGTCTTATCGACAAAAGCAGACCATCCCTAGAAACAATTTTATAAATCTCCAGCTTCCGTTTGAGCCAATTGCAGCGAGTTTTACACTTTCTCGTTTTACTTAATATTGCTTAAATTTACAAGAACTTTCAACTCAGTGTTTCGTGCCTTATTCTTTGAGCAATACGGTGCAATATGAAAGAATAAACTATAATTGTCGTCAGATCCTCGGCCATTGTGCGATTGTAGTTTGCTCGGTAGAGTTAATATAAGTCTAGGTCTTTCTTTTTAAATTCCTCTTTATTTTTCAGTAGAAGTAGATTTTTATATTAATTAAAATGATAATTTTGGTACTATTTAACGAGTGTTATTTAAACGGTTAGCAAAATAATCGAATTTTGGTCAGCAAAAAAATACGATTGGTCAGCTAAAATCACTGATTCGTTAGCAACTAAATTGGTCAGGAAAATAAGTAATTGGGCAGCTACTCAAATGTTTTCTCAGCTTCCAAATTGTATAATATGTTTCGTTATGTTTTGATGATTACACAAATATTGTTTTTAAGGGTCATAAAAATAACCTTAACCTAATATCTATTAGAATACATTGATCCTTAATCCTTCATTGTGATCCTTTTCCTAGACTTTATTTATTTCGGATAACTCAGATAGTTATTATGCAGCTGAACAAACTATTTTGTTGCCCAAAATAATTATTTTGCCGCTGAAATAATTATATTGCTGACAAAATATTTGTTTGCTGCCCAAATGATTTTTCGGCTGACCTTTTTGTTGCTGACCAAAAGAATTAAATGGCTGCCAAATTAATTACTTCTCCTATTTAACATCTGTAACTGGGACATTCAGTGATGTTAATTTGGCATACGTCAATTACATTATTGTTTTAAATTATGGTAATAATACTAATTAAAAGTCTATTTTTATTTATTATAAGCTCTCATAATTATTTGATTATTTTATAAGTCTATGTTAGCTCTATTTTACACTTTATATTTTAAACATTATATAATAATTTGAGACTATAACCTACAACGTTTATCAAGATCCAAGTGTCTTCAGTATTTGGTTCTTCTTTAAAAATAGATCCCTGATGCTTCCAAAAAGTGACACCAATTTCTTTTTAAACTCATTCTCAGTTCGCGCCGTGTTGCTGTGGAATGAATTGCCATCAGGGATACAAAACTGCCCTTCTATTAACTCCTTCAAATTTAATGTTAAAAAACATTTTCTTGCGATTGGTGCCAACCAGAACCATTAGCACGTAGCATTTAAGTGTATTTTTTATCAATTTAAATTATCGACTTTTTGTTCTCATCTGTATTAATTTCTCAGTTTATTATGTATTTATTTTTATTTATTTATATTATTTGTATTTTTATTGTATTGAGTTTATATATTGTTTAATTATAAATATCATTTTATTTGTTTAGTAATGTATATGTTTGCATAGATTTCTGTTTTGCCTTGTGCACTGGTGTCGCTTCTCTTACATCCTGAGATCTCACACACCTGTAACGGGTTGACTGGAAGATATCCCTATTAGAGATAAGTCCTCCCTTGTATAATTCTGCTTTTTACATTGTTTCTTTTTGTTTATGTGCAATAAAGAGTTAATAATAATAAAATTAAGGTGCTTCAATATCAAATATATCAAACACATAACCTCAAAAGCAAGTACAAAGACTGACATAAGCAGCTACAGGGTGTACCCGACCGCGTACAGTAGACTAACGTATGCAGATACAATGTTGTACATCATAAAGCTTTTAGGTCTGAAACTGAGTATAAACATTAAGCAGCTGGTAACTTCTTTGCGAAAAATGGAAAATTAAATTCATTTCCGGCAAAAAAATTCCTATTTTATTTCTGATAATAAAGATCTTCTTCTTTTTCCTGCCCTGTTCCCAATTCTATTTGTGGTCGGCGCAACATGTCTTCCTCTTCCACTCTCCTCTATTCCTCGTCAAGTCAACACTCACGCCCATCCTCATCAAATCATCATTCACACAATCCATCCATCTTTTCTATGGTCTTCCTCTCCCCACACGCCCATCCACTTTCAAGTCCATAACTTTCCTGGTGACATGATCATTCTCCCTTCTCATTACATGTCCATACCAAGAAAGTCGTTTTTCTCTCAGTTTATCAGCAAAAGATATTTTACAAAAAAAAAGAAAATTCCAGTAAATATGAAATGTTATTAGCCAGATAACTAACGGAGGCCTTAAACGAACGTTGGATTATTAAATATTATGTTTACATTTCAATTTCCAAATAATACATATGGTAACATGCATTAATTAAATCATGGATGTGTTCGGAGTTTAACCCAATAGGTACATAATCATTCTGTAATATCTTTAGCAAAATCCTGATCCATATTATAATTATCCCAAATACTCCGGGGGCAACAATACCGGGCTGACCCTGCGGTCACCAACTTTTTGGGGACGGCAACTTTGGAACTGCGGGTTAAGTTGAGGTCATCTTTGAGTAATCTTTTGAATCAACCCCTGGACAAGACGAATAATATAAATCAGATACACAAAATGTAACACAGTGTATAGTTCATTTTAGAAATAGAGACTGATCACGCCGATAGTTCGTGATCGACGTCGCTGTTGAAGAAGGGTGCGCGGGAGGGCCTCAGCGCCCGCCTCGCCCCGCCCGCGAGCGCGCGCGTTCGCGCGTCTCGAACATTCGCCCGAAGGCAGCAATACATATAACATCTATTTTGTATATTTTAATTTTAACTGAATAATTACCAGATTTATTCTTAAAGTTGGTTATTTATTTCGACAACCTTAAACATTTGGCGACCGTGACGAAGAATAGCTGCTCAGAAGAAGTGGCTAACCAATCTTCGGAGAACTGAGTATCATCGGATGACCGTTACTCAGAATTTGGAAGAAAGAAGAAAGAATTTCTACGGCGCGTACTTTACTCTGGTTGACGAGAAAAGTGTTGGTGTTGAGAAAGTGTTGGTGACGAGCTCGAGACATTTGGATGGTCATTCCGGGGAAGTATTAGCCTAATCCTTTCACTATTTCCTTTCTTTCCTATTTAATTTGTGTAAACAAACTAACCGCCGCCGCTTCGAAAAATTCATAACGTACCTATAAGATAATATCTTGCTTGAGAGTGTTTGATACTTAATAAAGCGTATTATCGTGCTTTTCACGGCGTTTGCAGAAATAATTTACTTTAAATTAAATATGTTATAGAATTAATAAATAAGTTCTTATTAATTTCTTTAAAAATAGCGTTGCGCTGTCTTTGCATAACGTAAATATATAACCTAAAACATAAATAACCATAGCATAAAATAAGCTATAGCATTAATAACCTAAATTTTTTTTGCCTTTTACATTTGTTATTAAATAAGCCTTCTAGAGTAATAAACATTGTCTATCTTTATTAAACTGCCTTAATAAATTTTAATATTGCACATAAAAAGTAAAAATTTTTTTTAATTAAAAATTGCATTTGTACATAAAAAGTTAAAGTTACCTACATAAAAATTATTAAATTGCATTAAATTCACACGTATTTGCCAAACATTTCAGTGAGAATTAAAACGCTTTGGGGCTTTGGAGGCCTGTTTGTGCTTGTCTGTGCGCGCTGCTTACTGCCAGCCGCTGTCCCGCTGGCGCTGCCGGTGCGCCGCTGCAGCCACCGCTCCGACGATTGGATCGCAGGTTCTATTCCTTACCATTATTTTACCTGATTCATTGCCTAGTAAAGTTTATTATTTTCTTTATATTATTACCTTATTGCCATGGAAGGGAAAGATGAGCTAAAAGATTTGTTAAAAAAGCGAAGTATTATTAAAGGAAGACTAACAAAGTTTAAAGATTTTGTCAATAATTTAAGTCAATTGGGATTTAGTAAAATAACTTCGGTTCAAATTAAGGATTTATCTATGCGTGTAGATAAATTTCAAGATTTATTTTCTGAATTTAGCCATCTTCAATCGGAAATTGAGTTACAATCGCCGAATATAGACGAACAAATATCAGAGCGAGACATATTGGAATCTCAATTCTTTTCTGTCCTTTCCACCGCTCAAGAATTAATCGAAAAATCTCAAACTACTAAAAGTGTTATTGCGAACGAAAGTGTTGTTGGTTCATGTTCACATCCTTTAAATTCAGTTAAGCTACCTACTATTAATTTGTCAAAATTTGACGGAAACTATTTAAAATGGCTTGAGTTCCGCGACACTTTCGACTCGCTAATAAATAAAAATGAGACTATACCTCCAATCAATAAATTTCATTATTTGAGGTCTAGCCTGGAGGGTGGCGCATCCGTAGTAATAAGGTCATTAGAGTTTACAGCTAACAATTATGAAAACGCATGGCATATTTTGTGTGAACGATACAATAATAAAAACATTTTAATAAATAATCATTTGAAATCATTAATGAGCGTTGATACTATGAGAAACGAATCGTTTAAAGCATTGCGTTTTTTGGTGGATCATATTTCAAAGAATTTAAAGTCTCTGCAATCGTTAGGTCTTCCTACCGATCAATGGGATGTACTATTAATATTCATTGTGTCGGCAAAGTTAGACTCCATTACCAGTAGAAAGTGGGAAGAGTATAAAAATAATTTAGCGCAATTGCCTACCTTAAATGAATTTTATTCTTTCTTACGTAACCGTGCGGATGTTCTGGAAACAACGCACTATAATAGATGTGAAAAATATGAACCAAAGATAAATTCAAATAAATCAGTTAGATCCTTTTTGACCTCGGAAGCAAAAGGTCAAGGTCATATTTGTGTAATATGTCATGGTAAGCATTTGGTTCATGAATGTTCTAAATTTAAAGATATGAATGTGGACGACAGATCACGTGAAGTTACTAAGTTTAAGCTATGTACAGTTTGTTTACGCAGTGGTCATAGTTCCTACCAGTGCCGCTTGAAGGGCTCATGCAAAGTATGCAAGGGCAAACACAATACTTTGTTACACAAACATAATACTGAAGGCTTAGAGTCTACAGTGTTGGTACAGCAGCGATCAAGTTCAGTATCAGAAAGTCCCATCGTCTTATCAGTGATGACGATGTCACACACGCTGCTGTGCACCGCGCAAGTAGAACTTGTTAACGAGGAGAACAACGTGAGTGTTATTGCTCGAGCCTTGTTAGATACGGGTAGCCAATCTTCCTTTTTAACAGAAAAAATTCGTAATGAATTAGGGTTGCGTAAGGAATGTCAGAATGGCCTCAGTGTATGTGGGCTTAACAATATTAAGTGTGATATTACTGGAAGCTGTAGAGTAGGATTAAAATCACGTCTATCTACATTCAACACGCACATTTCTTGTCTGTTAGTACCTTCAATTACAGGTACAATGCCTGGAATTGAAATTAATTCTCAAATATTTTCTATACCAAGTAATATTAGACTAGCAGATCCCAATTTTTTTAAGCCCTCTTCTATTGATATTCTTTTAGGGGCTGACATATTTTGGAATATCATAGGGACTAGTCAAATAAAATTAGGTCTTAATATGCCTACCTTACATGATTCAAAGTTGGGTTGGCTAATAGCCGGGCCCGTAGGGCTATGTCAACCAAAACCAAAGGTCTATTGTAATTTCAGTCTTGTCGATTTAGATAGAACAATTTCGAAGTTCTGGCAGACTGAAGAACTGCCTTCTGATGTTAAGACTTTTTCTTTAGAAGAAAGATTTTGTGAAGACCATTTTGTAGAGAACACAACCCGTTTAGAGGATGGTAGGTTCTGCGTGAAAATGCCACTAAAGTTACCTGAGAGTAGTCTAGGTGACTCGTTAGGTATGGCTAGAAAACGTTTAGATAACTTAAAAAATAAATTAAATAAGTATCCAGTACTTGGGGAATCCTATGTCAATTTTATAAGCGAGTACAATTCACTAGGTCATTTAAGCGAAGTAACACGCCCAAAATTTGGGAATTATTTGCCACATCATTGCGTCATTAGAGACAAAAGCGAGACAACGAAGTTAAGAGTTGTATTTGATGCATCGGCTAAAACATCCTCAGGCATGTCCCTAAATGATATTCAGGCTGTAGGTCCTGTTGTTCAAAATGATCTTATGTCTATTTTGTTAAGATTTCGCGGACACCGATTCGTATTGTTAGGTGACATTGAGAAAATGTATCGACAAATTTTAATACACCCTTCTCAACGCCACCTACAGCTGATTTTGTGGAAAGACACAACCGGTCAGGATAGTAGCGTTATAAAGACATTACAGCTTAACACTGTTACATACGGAACAGCTTCTGCTCCCTTCTTAAGTACGAGATGTCTTTTGCAGCTTGCCAATGAATGCGATGACGAGTTAATCTCAAGTATTTTAAAAAATGATTTCTACATCGACGACCTTAATACGGGAGCAGAAACTGAGGAGGAAATACAATACATTTATAAAGAGTTAATTAAAGTATTAAATTCAGCATGTTTTCCTCTAAGAAAAATTTGTACAAATTGTTCAAAGGCGTTCATTAATGAAGCGGAAATCGCTGATGTTGTTAATTTCACTAAGGAGTCAAGCGTTTTAGGGTTAACTTATTGTCCTAAAAACGACATAATTATGTTTTCAGTTGACTTTGAATTGGCATTACGGCACACAAAACGATCTGTCATATCTACTACTTGTAAGATTTTCGACCCATTGGGTCTTATTTGTGCTGTGATCATAAAGGCCAAAATTTTCTTACAACGATTATGGATAGAAAAGTTAGATTGGGAGGATGTCTTACCAGATAGTCTTTTAAAGGATTGGTTAAACTTCGTTAACAACTTACAGTTGCTATCTCAATTAAAAATAAAAAGGAATGTTATTTGTGAATCACCTTCAAATCTTGAATTACATTGTTTTGTTGACGCCTCCCAGGCTGCTTTTGCTGCTTGTGTATACTTGCGCTCATCAAACTATAGCAGCAACGAGATAACTGTTAGGCTTTTATGTGGAAAGGCTAGAGTATGTCCTTTACAATGTACTACCATACCAAGAAAGGAATTGCTAGGTGCATTATTAGGGGCTCGGTTATGCGCTAAAGTAACGAGTTCCTTTCGTTTTGATCTAAAGCGCAAAACTATATGGACCGATTCAACAGTAGTTCTTGGGTGGTTGAAAAGTGATGTAAAAAATTTAAAGGCATTTGTATGTAATAGAGTAAACGAGATAAATGAATTAACAGTCGGTTTTCAATGGAGGCACGTGCCAACCACCATGAACCCAGCTGACCTCGCTTCTCGAGGAGTGGACCCTCAAGACATAGCTTCTTCCACTCTGTGGTGGGAAGGTCCATCGTTCCTAAAATTGAGCGAAAGTGAGTGGCCGCAGTTATCATGCTTGCCACAAAAACTGCCTGAGATGAAGATTCAGGTCTTATCATTAACTATAAGGATAAATGAGTTTATTGATTTTAGTAGATATTCAAGTTTTTCTAGGTTGATAAGAGTAATAGCCTACGTACTTCGTTTTGTTAACAATTGCAATAAAAGGCAGACAAAATTACTTGGTCCGTTACACATAGACGAATTAAATAAGTCACAAGTAATATTAATAAGATTTTGTCAATTAGAATCATTTCCAAACGATATAAAAACTCTTAAAGAAAGAAATCAGTTACATAAGAAAAGTAAATTACTAAGTTTAACGCCTTTTATTGATGCGGACGGAATTATGCGAGTAGGTGGAAGATTAAATAACTCTAGTTTCAGTTTTGACAAGAAACATCAAGCAATTTTAGATTCTAAGCATACCCTGTCAAAATTGATTATGTCCTATGAACACTTACGATTGTTTCACGCGGGACCACAACTTACTTTAGCATCAGTTCGTGAAAGATTCTGGCCAATTGGGGGTAGGCATTTAGCTCGTAATATAGTACATAGGTGCGTTACATGCGTTCGATTGCGAGCAGTTACCGTACAGCCCATTATGGGACATTTGCCTGAGGCTCGCACACACTCTGCTTTTCCTTTTCACTCGGTCGGAATGGACTTTGCCGGTCCATTCATAATTTGCAGTAAAAAAGGACGCGGTAGTCGTAACAGCAAATGTTATTTGTGTTTATTTGTATGCCTAAGTATAAAGGCTGTCCATCTAGAGCTCGTAAGCGATCTGAGTACACAAGCCTTCATCCTTTGCCTTAAAAGATTCGTTTCTCGTAGAGGTAAACCTTATGAAATATATTGCGATAATGGTAAAAATTTCGTTGGAGCTAGCAATGAATTAGGTAAGGTACTAAGATCCAGTCGTCAAACGGTTTACGAGTTCTCAAATAGTGAGGGCATTAAGTTTGTTTTCAGCCCGGCATATTCTCCTCATTTCGGAGGGATATTCGAAGCCGGTATTAAATCGGCTAAACATCATCTAAAACGCGTAGCTGGCAACGCTGCCTTAACGTTTGAAGAGCTGGCAACTCTATTTACACAAATTGAATCAATCTTAAATTCCCGCCCTTTATCTCCCCTCTCGTCAGACTGTACCGATCCTTCTCCTCTTACCCCAGGCCACTTTCTAATCGGAAGACCGCTTATGTCTATTCCAACCACGCCTATGAATGTATCCAGACCCAACAGATACGAGCTGATTGAGAAATTACGCCAACACTTCTGGGAGAGATGGAGCCGGGAGTACATCGCAGAGCTGCAGCAGCGGATCAAGTGGCGCA
Organism: Parapoynx stratiotata; assembly: GCA_910589355.1. NCBI lineage: Eukaryota > Metazoa > Arthropoda > Insecta > Lepidoptera > Crambidae > Parapoynx > Parapoynx stratiotata. The sequence continues at coordinate 14,077,634 of OU342478.1, forward strand.
TGCCGCAACGGGAGCTCGCCTGCGGAGACGTGGTCGTACTAAGGGAAGACAACCTGGCGCCACTACAGTGGCGAATGGGACGGGTGTCCCGCACTTACCCTGGAAAGGACGGCGTCATCAGGGTTGTTGACGTGACTACTGCAAAGGGAGTTCTTCGAAGAGCTGTGAACAGACTTTGCCTATTGCCCACAACAGATGATTTTTAATGTGGTTGAAAGATGTGCTTTCAACGTCGCGGAGGATGATCACGCCGATAGTTCGTGATCGACGTCGCTGTTGAAGAAGGGTGCGCGGGAGGGCCTCAGCGCCCGCCTCGCCCCGCCCGCGCGCGCGCGCGTGCGCGCGTCTCGAACATTCGCCCGAAAGCAGCAATACATATAACATCTATTTTGTATATTTTAATTTTAACTGAATAATTACCAAATTTATTCTTAAAGTGTTGGTTATTTATTTCGACAACCTTAAACAGAGACAATTAAATTATTGAATGCAAAATATTACGTGATACTACACACACACACTGCGTCCGTTGCAACAAGAAAAATATGCGTATTAAAACCTCAGCATACGCTTTTAGAACATGATAATCATGTTAAGAATCTATGCTGAGTAGATAAAAAAGGAAGATGAGGAAAACGTAAGGAGACACATTGGATTCCAATCGTAAATCGTAACCAGTGAACCTAGGATACACAGTTTTACACCAAGAAGTGTACATCGACTTACATAATTCCTGTACTTCATTCCCTTAAAACGCACCCTCTACATCGTCCACCTGAACCTAAAAAGAATTACTATCAAGCTAACCAGTTTTTTGAAGAACACGACCAGAACATACCGAATCACCTACACGGAACATCAAAGCATTTACGGACAAAGGATCAACCACAAGCGGCATTCCACCTGAGTCGGACGCCGCAGCAACTTAAACATAAAACGTGGAGGAAAGGGTCCCGTCAGCTGGTATTTGTCCACAGAATAAGCCGAGCTAAAAAGATAAAGCACATTTTTCATACAAATATTTACTGGCCGGGTTTATGAATTTTAATAAAATATTCGTCAAGACATAGATATTTGGGTAGTGGTAGAAAGGATAGGTTTGGGAAATTTTGCCGATTTCATCAATTTTTTTTTGTAAATTTGTAGACCAACAATCTGGTGAAAGTCGCAGGTAGCCGCTGGGTGCTTCCAGCGCGGGGTCGATAATCGTGGATGTTTTAGGGGGAAGCCTATGTCCTATATCTATGGCCGTTTGTAGGAGTTGTCCAGGATAATAATGATGATTATAAAACGAGACGAGACACGCTAAATAAATGATTATCTTATCTTATCTAAGTCTGATAAGATAAGATAAGGTAATCATTTATTTCATAGAATATGGTAGTACATTCATTATGTTGGTGGTGATGACAATATTGGAACACATATTCTACCGTTATGCACGGCATAGAAAAATTAAGCAAATTTTTGAAATGAACAGTATAAAAATAATAAAATTCAATAATCTCACAGTAATATCTATTACAGAATGAAGATCAATTATTAATCAAGTAATTCCATAGATTAAAACAAATAAGTCAAATACAAACATGTCAATAATATAAATGAAATATCTCTATTAAAAATTATGATTACATTTGTCATTTTATCGATTATAACCTTATTATTTACTTAAACAAGTAAATATTGATATGTAAAAAGGTAATGTCCCAATTCGTTATAAGCTGTACCATTTGAATGTTCACATCTATCAAATGTTCAAATTCAATGAGTAATTTGTCTTTCAAGAATTGTATTTCAACATAAATTCTGCTTTAAATGTTAACATTAAATCCTATAGAAAATCCTCTCATCGCAAACTTCAAAATCTCCGCGGACAAGGGGTCCAAACAAGGGTCGACCACCTGATACGAATAACCGCAAGTTTTGAACAAAACGGGTTCGGATCTGGAGGTTTCTGACAATTCACTTAAAACTCTCACTAAACCATTTTGTACAATTAAAGTAATTGCGGACTTTTATGTCGCAAAATTAATGTATTTTGTATTTGTAGCGGCACGTGTATTGCTAATGATATACACATCACCACCTCATAAATGTCCTTTCTTGGCATACACCCTCCTAAATGGAAGTAACATGATGCTTTGAACCAATGAATATTGGAGAACAGAAAGCGTTGCAAATGTAAAATGAACCAAAAAAGCTTAAAGTGTCGTACGAACGATCGAACATAGAATTTTTGGTGAGTGAATAATCATGCACAAATGAAATATAACGTGCTATTCGGTCCCTTTACTACAAGTATGCATGTGTGTTAGTACAGCTTATTAAAGATATATTTTTATATGCATTTGATAAAGAACGCTGCGTTCGTCATCCTGCGTCTTGAGTTTAAGATCTGCCTGCATTTACAGTTCCGCCAAGAGATTGCACATAAAACAGTAAAGACTATAAAACCAGCATTACACCCAGACGAATCTGCGTGATAAGTATAGTCGGCCGTATAAAATTCATTTTACTGCTCACTCTGAGCAATACGACGCGATAAAAGTACAATAGATGTATTCACTTGCACATTAAACAGTTTGACAGTTGTAATTCAAAAAAGGTCTTATTTCGTTGTAAAACGTGCTAGATTCGTACCGCAAGCATCATGTTTGAAGTTTCACGAGCGGAATAATGTGTTATCCCGTCAATGTGTCTTATTCCGTTGACAAAAGATCATTTTTGCAATAAAGTTACAAGCCGTCACTCATTCGTGGATAACCGACGTATCTTTAGACAGTAAAACTGATTCCGTTCTGATTGCAATAAAGCTCAGCCATAAAAATAGATCGCATTAAAATTTTATAGACACATATAGTATGTACTAGTGGCTAGAGCCACGGACGGAAGTGCAAAATCCCTGAACCACCAGTGCTACTACTATCATCTATAATAGATAACGTGGGCAATGATGATGGTACACCACGTTTCTTGCCATGTGAGTTCTAAACACCAGCACCTTGGTTATACTAACGTTCAATGTAATCCTGTTAAAAATGTATGTATAACACCTCATTGTGCAAGTGATAAAGTCGCTTATATTGGTAAAATGTATTAATGTCAAATGATAATTAAAATTACTGTTTTGTCAAACCATGATGCGAGCAGTTTAATTACATAAAATTCACTTTATTTCCAATTCTCGGTTAATTTCTAATTATTTCCGAACAAATTTAAGGCTTCATTCGCAACAGTTACCATCTCCTGCAACTCACTGGCCATGATAGAAATATTACTATAATACAATCACTCTCTTTCAAAGTTGTCAGACATTGATCAGACCAGACATTGAATATCTGAATATTGGATAATATATTTTCATTATAAAAAATGCCCAGTTATATTATTTCTTCAAGGTTAACATCAAACTCCCTTCATAAATTTGCTAAATTATCAACCAAACAACATTAACAAATTTAACTAAGTTGATAATCACTACTTTTGCACGACTACGGCCACTCATGGCCTAAGCCTAAATAAACAAGGTATTAGTTCACAGTTTGATAATTCTCTTTAAGCCTAAATATAACGGAGAGGTAATTCCGAAGCATCGTAGCTATCCACATAACCGCAAAGTTTCAGGGATGTGCAATAATGCCCTGAAAATTATCCGTCTTTCAGCAAATAGTTAGGATGCCAAACGACGGTCAATGAAATTTGAGAGAACTAGCTCTATCTGGTAGGCGGCCACATAATTGCAACCGGAATAGGGTAACGTTATAAACCACAATGCAGATTCGAATAATCTTAATTGAAGAGCAACTCAAATATTGATGTACTACCTAGATGGTATATTGGACAGACTTGTGAAAGCAGATAATTCTTTCTGCGATGCTACATGCTACTTTTTAGCAAATAATAATGATGAAGATATAAAAGTGACACGAAAGATAGAAACAGACAAAGGAAGAAATGATTATTAAAAAAATATTCACAAACAAGTCGTCTAGAATTTTAAATAAGATAAAAAAAAATTCTAAAGATATTTCAATGAACATTCAAATAATATTCTGAAAAACAAAGAACATTTCAATTTGACGACAAAAACGGTGACATGAATTGATTATGAAATGCTGTATTTTATTCCCATTTCAGTTAAATTTTATGGAACACGGAAAACAAAAAAAGGGAGATTTATGGCACGTCATTAAGTGGAATGATTAATTTACCGTTTGTTAGATATCTACATGAAACGAGCGATTTTACGAGTTTACAAAAATGACGAAGTGTTGAATTGTTATGTAAATGTGCTTGTAGCACATTAAAATATATTTTATCTAATATATTTTTTACAATATTTGTAATTTTCAAAAATTGTTAGTAAAATATTAAATGAAAATGAAGTATAATTTTCATTACTCGATATTTATTTTCATCAAAATATATTTCTGATGAAAATAAATATCTAGTAAGTAATACTGTTTCACCAGCCGCAAATTAAGAAGACCAACACTATTTTTAACAGGATTGTTTAATAAACTGTCAGGGTTGTGTGTGTACTCCTGTATGATTTTCAATATTCTATTTCCAATACATTAAAGGAGAGGCATCTCCGGCAATTAATTTTATAGATGTAACGTTTCCAGCGATATAACATCAAAATTGCTTTGCTTAGGGGCGTGTAAAGGGCCCAAAGAAATGTTATTTAACGAAAGTGATTTAATAAAAGCTTTGTCTTTGTCTGATATTATAATTTTACTTAACAGCCTTCCCAAATTTGCTCTTTTAATATCAGTAAGTACTTTGTCAGTTACCATTACCAAATTGGGTCATCTAAACTCGTGATGTGTACTAGATACACTACTACTAGAACTGGACGGTCGGATAAGCAATCTGAATGCAATCAGGTCGTCAATTATCAGTTGGCACCTTCACACCTACGCCGGTGGATTTAACAGCAACTATACAGTAGTAGTCTATATTGTATAGATCATTATACCCGAGGGAGTTCGTATTGTCAGAATGGGCGATATTAAGACTGTTGATTTTGATATCAATTTAAATAGAGATAAGTGTCAAAATAATGCTAGTGTTATATCTAAATGGCACTATTTTGTTTCAATAAAATATGTGGCGTGGTTTTATTCTCTTCCTTGGGCTTTGTTCACATTATTGCTATAATAGACAGCATTGTTTCTTAGTAATATTAAACTAAAGAAGCTTCCGCTTGGATATAAAATTGCAGATACCAACTAAACGCGATTGTAACTACACTCTGGTGCAATGAAATCGCCCATATGAAATTGTGGAAAATTTTATATTATTTTTCTTTTATATAAAAAAATATATTTATTATTAAATATGGAATTAAAGGTTCTTTTAATACCTATTTAATGATACTATGTACTTTTTGCATTAGTTTACCCTACAGACGAAATCAAGATCAACGACCAATTTAAATGTTTAAGAAGATGTCTGCTTCCCGAAACAGATCGAAAAATAAGGAATGATTTTATAAAACGCAAGGTTTACAAAAAAATAACTTTATTTATAAGAAGTTACCCCGTTTTGCTCTAATAACAGCTTGGCACCGATTCTCCATAAACTCTATCAAGTCTTGTTCCACAAGACTCTATAAAACACTTGATAAGAAAAACAATAGTTTTAAAATAACCATTAATTTCATATACAACAATATATAATATATATTTAATAAAACAATAATTTTCATTTAATTTTCATATGGGCGATTTCATTGTACCAAAGTGTAGTTTGAGGAATTGATTAAGGTGTTTAATCAAACATTACAACAAGAAAATCTATTTACAACAAGTAGATGTATCTATTTTAAAATCATTATTTGATAAAAGAAATGTAATAAGTCTTTAAGGCACTAAATATAGTACAAAAGCGGTATCTACAAAGAAAGAGCCGGTGGGCAATGGCAATTCGCGAGCTCACTAAATAGTTGATCGAATCCGTTCTAAATTAAATTCGTGCGATAATTTTGGGGCTTGACAAGTTGCGCGCAATTTATGTAGAGGTTCTTAGGGAGCTTTCTAATTTTCCGAGGTTAATTGAAGCCCTCCAGCGATTCGTCCCTTACAGATCTGACAGGTGTCACGAGGGCTGTAATGGCGCATAATTCGTCGAAGTAGATTGACGCAAATTAGGCAGCTGGTAAGAAGGGGGGAGGGGGGGGGGGGGGGTCAAGATGTTTGACGTTGCGTGGACATAATTTTGTAACCTGTTTTGAATTACAAACTTGCTTATTAAAATGTGACAATGCTGAAGGCAAATTATAGACATTAGAAAGAATTAGAGACAAGAAGATTTGGATCTTCATGCATCACTTTGAACTTAAACTAATTTCATTAGGACCGTTTTTTAACATTATTAATTGTGCCAAAGGTTATGTTTTGTGTTCTCTTATTGACAACGTAAAAGTCCAATTCTTAAATAAATTTTCCCTAGTACATTACGGGAGCTCAATGGGCCTTATACAAATAAATTACAGGCCATAACTCTCCCCTGATTGGGGAATAAATTAATGGTTCTTTTTTAATTCCTGTTACATGGCAACACCTTTACGTGAAAAACATTGCGTTGTTGAACAAAAATTCGGTTTTAGAGATACAATGCCCGTTCGGTTGAACATTACCCTCGGGAGAAATATTATAACAGAGTGTTGTGTAATTTGACGACTTCCGTGTTTGAGTGGTCTGTCCGTCCGTCCGCCCATCTCAAGGCGTCGCCATCAAATCAAATCAAATCAAATCAAAAATATCTTTATTTTATAGGCTTGATATACAAACACTTAAAAACGTCAATTTATAAATTAGTGAATCTACCACTCGCTCGGAACGCAGACATCCCCGAGAAGAGCGAGCCAGAAACTCGAGGGTTGCTCTTTTTTTCACATTTTTTACAATTCTTGTTTTTTATAAATGTTAGGTCATCTTGAGAGGTTCTGGGTTCAATCCCAGGCCCAAATATTTTTGTGTGATTGATGAATACAGGCGTTTGTTCTCCTTGGATGTTTATATATATATATTGTATATTTTCTGAATATTTATATGTATTTATCTATTAATCCATTTATGCGTCCAATCCAATCTATTTATCCGTAACACAAGCAGCATTAGTTGCTTAAAATGGGGCTAGTTGATAGGTGTGAATGTCTGAAGATATTTATTTATTTCATGTTGTGTTCTGTTATTGTTACATATTATTATTTTTAACACGACTGAAATTGATATTATTTATTTTAAACCTGTAGTTTTAAATGTTAGTTGCTTCATAACAATTCAAAATTGATACTTTTATAGGAAAATGACATCATATAAGCATTTTTTGTGTTCCGGCAATTAGAGGTCAGATAGCCAGTTCCTCAGTTGTTGAGGGTTTATTGGTAAAGCTCGCTTCCACCTTCGGCCTTATCGTCACTTACCATTAAGTGAGATGAAGGCCAAGAGCTTACCTGTTATATGTAAAAAGAAAATATACTAGAATGTAGAAAGCGATAAACTAACGGCCCATGCGTAGGTGCTTGGACACAGCTAGAAAGAGATGGCGTTATGTGGGGATGGATAGTGCTTTTTCTTTTTAAAGGTACACAAACAGAGATCTGCGCTTAGGCTTGTTTCTGTAAACGGGTCTCAGTATTTTTTATCTTTATGAACTGTGACTCAGAATGTAGACGCATGAGACGAGGATATTCATAAGTTACTTGGAGAGGGTTGAGAGAGGCCGAAGATTGCCCTCAGCCTATATACACCCCTAGGCACAGGCCTTCCTCATGGAGAGACACAGGAGGCCGAAGATGCCGTAGGTGATCAAATAAATATATAACTATCTCAGTTATTTCTCTTTATTAACACTCGCGTTCTACCGGCGTAGAACAGACATGCTCTTTGTTTATTTATTAAGTTCAAGTTCTTTATTTGCCAAGAATTCTACGATTTAAAATTTCGAACGCTAGTCTCGTGGGGAGTGCAGCTGTGACGTTGTCAAAACGCACGCCCCACGTGACCATTTTAAGCGTGTGTGCGTGAAATTTAAATTTGTGTGTCGAATTATGCATGTGTGCATTTGTAAAAACGGCTGGCTTTGAGTGTAGTGGTAACCTCACCCCCCGCAAGAAATGGCAGAAAAAAATGTTTGAGAAATTGATTAATGGCTACTCCAGTTCTGTTTACTCTGAGTTTGCCAATCATGTGTACAATAGGTGTTGTTACATATTAGAATATAGTTTCCTCATGACACCCGTTTGGGCATAGCAAGAGATACAATGCCATAATTATTAGAATTTTTATACTAGGTAAATATATTTTAATCTTTGGAGCGTGCAGCAGACATTGTCATTAATGCCAAAAAAAAAGTCTTTAATCTAAATATGGAAGTTTGTAGATAATTTTAAGTTTTAGCTGTTACCCACGACTTCGTCCTCAGTTACTATGGTTCATTAACAATCCCATTACCATTTAATTTTCCGGAATGAAAAGTATTTAAGATGTTGACCAGGGATATAATTTGGTATTTCTCTTTTTTCATCCCCGACATGGTTGAAGCTATTGCAGACATTCGACCTCTACAGTTTTATTATATGTTTAGATAAAAGCTACAGAACGTAAGAGTCCTTGGTTCTTACATGAGCATTCTGGGTTGAAGCACCACCAAGCTGGCCTAATGGATATTGTTCGGTCGAAATGATGGAACAACTTAAAGCTCAATATAACAAAATTTGGTCACCTATCTCTTCTCTTCTTCTCGCCCTTTTCCCACTCTAGGTGGGGTCAGCACAACATGTCTTCTTCTTCCATTCTCCTCTGTCACTCGTCAGCTCTGCATCCAACTCTTTTATTCTCATATCATACTTCACGCATTCAATCCATCGCTTCTTTGGTCACCTATACAAGTTATAATCACAGTGAACGTTTTTATGTTTGCAATATCGAAACTATCGCGCGCATGTTCATAGTTTCTTTAATAACCCTGCATCCTGCAGATTAAGAAAATAAACTTGCATCCCTTTCCCCCTACCCCGTGGACCCTAATATCATCATTCAAAATTCCTTTTGTTCGCTATAACGCAACACAATATATTATTTCATTTTCCTCAAAAAACCAATATAGAAAATCATTTAATTCCCTCAAAAAGCTTGTGAATAACGAAAGCATTGTATCGTAAAACCTTCCGAAACTCTTCAATGCAGTACTTACTTACGTTTATTATTAGGTATATTACAGAATTATGGCTCTTATGGTGCTTGTAATAAACAAGAATGTACGATATGATCATCAACGGTATGTAACTGCTAGTGATAAATATTTCTACATGGAATTAAACACAGGCTTTGATCGTCCGATTTATAACTCTAAACCAAAGTAGATTGACAACGTTTGTCAACGTTTTACACCATTAGTTAACTAAAGTAAGCACGAAACGTTAACTAGCTGATTGTTGGAGACACTTCGGTATTAATCTGGAGTATTATACTCAGTAGTAATATAGATTATAATAATATTTAGAGAAATTAGGTTTTAACCGTAGCATGACATTAAAAGCACTGCAAGGGCCGCGGGAATCGTGGGTACGATCTCACCGTCTGTACCACTGAGTTTGAATAAAAGTTATATACTTACAGTTCATAAATAAAACTTATGTACTGACGACCTCCGTGGTCGAGTCGTCTGTATGCCGGTCTCAAGGCGTCGCCATCTCGAGAGGTTCTGGGTTCGATCCCCGGTGGGGGCAAATGTTTGGGTGATGAATTTTCAAGCATTTGTTCTCCAGTCTAGGATGTTTATATATATTTATATATATTCGGGATATTTATATGTATATCTATTAAATATATTTATCCGTCATCTAGTGTCCGTGACACAAGCAGCATTAGTTGCTTAAAATGGGGCTAGTTGATAGGTGTGAATGTCTGAAGATATGAAGATATGAAGTTCATGGTGAACATCGCCTCCATAGGGCAACAGGCTCCCCGCAAGGCAGGCTTCTATGCACAAAAGTATGTATATGTATGCTATACAATATACATATCATCACGCCTCTTTCCCCGAAGGGTTAGGAAGAGGTGTTAAACACCCACATTTCGCCAGATATGTTAAGTCCCTATGTAACAGGTGGCGAGCCTGTTGCCATGCACCGTGCTCAATGTGAGGCAAGCGATATGCACAATGTACATAAGTTTTATTCAAACTCAGTGGTACAGGTGGTGGGATCGAACCCGCCTTTCCGCGGCTCTCGAACGAGTAGTGCCCCGTCCGTCCCAACTCGTCCCAATCGAAATAGCGAATCTGTGGATCGGGATCACTTGATGTATCTTAAGAGTGAATTGATGCCACAAAGTTTTGGTTATCTAGTGAGGGATCGGAAGTTAGGTGGACTGTTCCAATTTCAACTTTGAAATTAGCGAATAAGATTAAAATCAATACATGTCAGTGTTGGAGAACTGGTAAACCTGGTTTTTTATACATACACACATACAATCACGACCCTCGCGCCCCTAAGGGGTTAGTCAGACTAGGCAAAGGCACCGGAAAAGCAGTCCATTGCCATAGTCCGTGCTTCACCAAGCAGGGGCCGCACTCAGCGTGATAGGTGGTGAGCCCGTCGCCGCTTTAAGCTATTGGTTGCTATTGGTGGTATTATATGGACAATCAAAATTGAATGACGTTCTGGGACATTTTCATTAAAACGATGTCTTTGCATGAGGAGAATAAATAATTGTTTGGTTTCTTGTCGGATATTCTCAAAGGCCCCTGTATATATCAGGATGTTGTCTCTCTTTCTCAAATTTTGTTCAATTTAAACATTCGCATACGCAGACACATCTCTGAACAAACACTTTCAACATTGAACCGGATAAAAGCAAATGTATTGGAAACTATTTGGTATCAAAATGGGTCCCTGAACCACAAGCAAGCACGCTCGATCACAGATGGACGACGTTATTGAATAATCCAATAACTTGATCAAGCGCAGATAGCGACAGGGACCTACCGGTAACGAATTTACCGCGCACGTTACCAGTGTTGACATGCGCATGTTTGTACAAGTATATGTAGCTTCTTGCGTTTACGAGACACTAGCTTTTTAATTAGATCTAAAATACGAAGAGCTCGGGGTATTTCATTAAGCGTGGTTTGAAATTGAAAGCGAAGCAGCTTTCGCCATGGTTGGAAATTGGATGGGTGACCAAAACTTTGTGCCCTCTGAAATGGACGAATGCTAACCAAAATAATATACTTTATAGATAAAAGAAAAACTAGAATGAAATTAATGAAAGGCTTACAGACATCCAAACTAAACCAACTAAGAGCAATGTCAAGAACTATTGAAAAGCATCCAAAATAAAACTGACAGAATTACAAGAATTTTGATGTAATCCAAAACCTTATTGTAAGCCGATGCTAAAACTACTTTAGCTGATTTATATTAAGAAATTATTTAAATTTCATGCTGTACTTTTGCAACAACAAACATTCACATACATTGTTGTTGCTCCAATAGACAACGCTATTTTTTCTCCTCTAAAATCAGCCCGGTAAATCTTTATAACGAGTCTATAGATTTGTATACTCGTTTTTAGTTTGCAAAACAACCCAGTCCTAATGAACAAAAGATTATTATTAAAAAACCGTCATAAATCAAATATCCGACACCGGGTTTAATAATCCGACGGTATAAATCTCGCTCCGCCGGATCCGGAACAAATTTCGGAAAGTGCGAATTAATTTGGGAGCCGACGTCGATAGAGTTCGCGAAACGTTGGATTTTCCATGTCTATTCTTGTCTAGTTCTATAAAAGTAACAGAGTTGGAATCTATGTTTGATATAGGGAAACTGGTAATAAAAACTACATACAACACGACTGCAATCCACGAAGGGGTAGGCAGAGTCCAAGGAGCACTGTGTTCCTTAAGACCACATTTAGCCATACAAAAATTGGGTTTCGTCAGATGAAAAATCGTGCAAGAGTGTAACAAGTGGCTAGCTCATCGCCTACACAATCACAGACCCAGTACCCAATACGCCCTTAGTCGCCTTTTACGACATGCTAGGTAAGAAAAGCAGTTGGTACATTTTTTTTGTGTCCCGGACCAACACGGGCCACAAAAATGCAAGTTTATAAATCAAAGTAATAAGCAAGCTCATATTTTTTACTACTTTAGATTGCAAAAGTAACTAATGTCCTAAGCCTAATCGCTCGTGCAAACTATTTCACTACATTAGGTGTGAACAACTTAAAGAAAAGAAAGTACCCAAGTTGGTTGGCTATTGCCAAGAGATGGCCTCGTGATGAATGAGACAAACTTGTACACGACCTACTTCAAAATATCTATCAGTTTATTAACTTGATTCAACACTTCTCTTTTAGGAAGTCAAGGGTGAATCCTAGATTTGTAATAACATCCAGCTTAGATATTACTAGTATAAATGGATCTGGAACAGCTGACGTCACAGCATACGGCATAGTCGGCACGTGACCGAGTAACATGCAAACTTGACAACCGCTCTTGCACAGACCTTAGAAGTACTTAGAGCTCGTGGAATAACAAGAAATCTTTGTAATAAGTACGTATACAAATTATAGATACTAGAAACTAATAATGTACGTTTATAAAAGATATCCTTAGTTTAGTTTGCATCTACAAAGGCCAATGCTATTAAATTCATTTCTTTTGGTATTCAACCAATATAGAAACCTATAAACTACAACTTAAATAATAGTGGTGACGTAAACTATGCCTAAATTCCTGCACCTCGCCATACTGGCGCCCAACGTGGGGCGACATATTTCTCTCAAAAGATCTTTGAAGTGACTAAAGGTCTCTCTGTATAGAAAGCTATACGAGCATGCCCACTGGCACGTCACCGACCGGCATAGATTTCTATACAAAGATTTTTTCCATTTCTCCTTTCCGCTTTAGTGGCCTCCTTTAAAAATGCTCAATAACCTTCAGTCAGAACCCTTACCTGATAGCCATACTCTTCGCCTTGAGATGGTGCCACCGCTGGTTCATCTCGTCGAGCCGCCGCTGCAGCATGACGGCGTCCTCCTGCGAGGACAGCGAGCCCAGCAGCCTCCGTCCGGTGCCGGTGAGCGACGCGTACACATCGCGGTGGGTCTCGATCTCCGATTGGAGGTCCTGCAACAATGATAGGGAGTCGATTAATTTATGTAATTGTATGGTTTCTCTACACGAAGTGAACACAAACAGTTTACGCCAGCGTTATCAGCGTTTTAGTTGAACATGGATCAGCTATTTCTGTTAAATTAATAAGATCGATTTTGAGCCAAAAATGAGCTAGCCACAATAGGCCAAAAGATCCTCGAAGGTGCTATGTAATGCTTTTGACGACTGAAAGTTTAGTGCTATTTAGTGCCTTTGAAAACAGCGATATTGGCGTTTTATTATTAAAATCGCATTACATCAGTACCAATATTCAACAGGAAGAATTATTTCCATTAGTCACCCTGGCTGCTCAGCGGATCAAACGAGATAAACGCCCAGTCCACAGGCTCAAGCGAGACGCTCGCTCATTCAATCCCTTCGGATACGTCCTGAAAGGACACTAGGAATTTAAGGGACTTTCTGGGAGATATTGCGGATGGCTTTGACGTATTGTTACGCAAAATTTTGAGTGTCGTCTCTTTCGTTTCAAGAAGAGGAAAGGTACGAGGGTATTTTAAGGATTAGGTATGGATTATGCGGTATTGTGTCGTCGTGTATTAACTAATAAAGTCGTTTCCGTAGTCAATAAGGCCAATATAGCAGGTGCTACAGTATTGGATATTTGATATCCCTTACAATTTATTGACAACATCAGTAGACAATATTTTGCCTAAGATTTAATTTCGTAACAAACTGTACCTACTTAATATTTTACGGCAACTTCTTGCATGTTTGAACCATTTCTCCAAATTGCTATCGCTGACTTCCAGTTGTTTAATGTGCTAAATTCGAAAAGAGAAATCATCAGTAGGATAGTAATGTATCTCACCAATAAAAAGAAACATTTTTAACCCTTACCCATCGCAATGATTCAAGCAATATGTATATTTTTTAAGCTAGGGTGAAGCGGGTCCGGTAGGCTCGGTTTAATCTAACGAAGATGAAGTGCGGGTATCTATCAGGGTCTTTGAGGATAGCCAGCTTGGGGTGCGATGAAAACGGGAAAAATCACCAAAAAAGGTATCCGGGGGTAGAATGAAAGAAGGTATATTCAAAAAGATATATTACTCGTATTAAGAGTTTTGGAAGCAATGGAATAATATTTAAAGTATTATTATGGCACTACTGACACGTTGCCTACACTATAAAAATAAAAAACGCTGTATTGTCAGCATTCAACAACAAAAAACCAAAATCGCTAAGGATGTGTGAAGACTAAATTAAAGTAGATGAAGCAAAGAAAGTCAGAAACGTTGCAAAGGAAAGGCGTGATTTTATGTATGTGTCTAAAAGACGAGCCCCCTGCTCCCAAAATAACATCTCTCCAGGTCTGAAGACTCCGCGAGTTTCTGTAAAGTGGAGGCCCCTAGTCTACGGAATCAAGGTTCAGAGGAAAATAGGAAGGAGAAAATAATTAAAGGTATCCGAGCACACTCCATATTGCAGGAGAGCGTTCTACAACTACGTTTGCTCAGTTACGGTCTCCAGTCGAGAACACATCTACGGTATCGGTATCGGTTCTTGGATAAATATGGCGAGCCTATTGCTGCTTCAGTTTGCTAATTCTCTGTACTACTCGTATGTCAGTTTAAATTCTCTTGTTCATTTTTGGTAAAGATATAAACAAAACAAATAACTGAAAAGCAATCAGTTTCGATTTAATGGTTCTGAAAATGTAATAAACAGAAGTGAATAAAATCTCTTCCGTTTCGTGAAATAATTCAATATTCCAATATAATTACGCCTCTTAAAATTGAATCTCTTCAACCCAATTTTCGCTGAAAAATTCATAAGTCTTGGGAAGAAAAATTCAAAATAAATATACCAATTATTTAACAAAAAATATATTTTTTCCTACACCAGCTTATTCTGGCATGTGGACTCGAGTTTAGTCATGGGCTAAATGAGAGGAAGAAACGGTTGATCGAATGCATGATATGAAATATGATCAATATGAAATATGCATGATATGATAAAAATAAAAGGAGTGGATGTTGAGCTGAGGAGTGACGGACATTATTTTATTTTATTTATTATAATGGAACAAGAAGACAATGTGCTTCAAATAAAGTGGTAAAGGGCAGAAACACCAAAAAAGATTTTATTATGAATTCTAATGGACATTAATTTTGTGATAAACAAAGTTAAGCTTAAAACTTTGATAATAAAAGACAAAATGCCGGGTTTGTTTATAAAACGGGTTGAAGTTAACGCACACTGTGCAGTGCAGTGTTTACGGGCAACTTAGCTAGAGATGGGAAGTATCGATAAAGATATCGTCAAAAATATATTTATCTAAAATACTACTATAAAAAGTAAGATAATTTAAAGAAAGTTGTAAAAATAGTTCTGTTCAGTGCCTATAGTAAGCGCAAGTTTTATATACTCGCGCAAATTATGTTCATTGTCCGTCTTATACCCATATAATAAAAAAACCCATAATTTAAAAAATAACAAAATTTATACGAGATACTAGTAACAAATGTATTAGAATGCCTGGCTTCGTTGGAAAAGGCGATGTACTAGCAAAATAAAAGCAATTTAAGCCAAAAATGTATGAATATAAAACAAAACACACGTCACAACATACACGTAGAGTTGAGAATTTATCGATGTTACTGTATCGATAAATCCCCGTCCCTGTGCGTCAACACGGCAGTTATATTGATGTTGTTTGCTCTGGTTATCATTGGCGTACAGGCAAAAAGTCACATTGTAGGTACTCGAGGGAGGGACCCATGGCTAATAAGCAAAAACTTAGCAGAGGAAAGTCGTGTGTGATTTTGTGGCGCAACAAATTTATTGTCATTACAAGAACAAACGTTTATATTTTTTAATGCATAATATATTTTTATAAAAAAAACACACAAAACATTTCTCTAAGTAGACACTGGAAGAGTTATTCTATATTAATTGAAAATAAATAAACTCTTATGTTTTAGATTCATAATAAAGACGCTTTTGCTTAGTAATATTATGTTCATAAAAATATGTTTTCAAATAATACATAATACAACATTTGAAACCATTAAAAGGAAGGCTGACAAGTATTTTGATAATTTATGAGATATAGCGAACCTGTTAAAAAAATACTGTGTATATGGTAAAATGCTCACTCACTGTCACAGTGAGAGTTTTTCTCATATAAATAAAGTGAACACTCTTTCGGATACCAAAACACCATGATATTATATGTTTTGTAAGTGAATTGATATTCAACACCACAGCCAAGTATTTAATAAATGACAGTTACTTTTCCACACAATCATTAATTACGTATACCTATTTAAAATCACTATCACACAATCTCTCAATCAATGACATCTAATAATTGGTATGTGTGTCTTTATTATCATTATCACAATGTTCAAAACGTATTGACTTATCAATGGTTCGACAAATAATACCGACGTAATCGATATAAGCCATCAAATAGATAACATCACTACAACAATCGCTATTGATGCCGAACATTATCGCGGACACAAAAGAAACACCTTATATTGAAGTTTCATTACGATATCCAATAAAGCTTTGTTATCAGTTTCTAGGGGACGCCCCGGCTGCAAAAATTTACAAAAGCTATACTATTTTAGTCACATGTCAGACTAATAGATGAACTTTGTTTGTGCATTTTACTCGACAGAACCTAGTCTAGTTCAGTAATAAAATTGACTCAAATAGATTAGCTTTTTTTTGATGTTATCAAAGAAAATGCACGGACAAAACCAAGTATTATTTCAGTTACGAACCGGACTCTAATAGATGAGCTTTTGTTAATGTTTGATGAGCATTTTTGGCGACAAAACCTTATGTATCTCAGTAAAGAAAAATACTAAATTTATTTTGAAATTTTTAAGGTAAATGCACGGATAAAATTTAATATAATGATCTATACTATTGAGTGAGAAAGTGCGAACTGAACTGGCTTAGATTTTGTTTGAAAAAAAAATTGACGAAACCCTAATCTATCAAATTGTCCGAAATCTTTGTCAGAAAAATTCATGTTAACGTTGCAGCAACAAAATATTCTTCAATTCATACTAATATTTACTTGGTTGATAGTTACATGATATTTGTTTTTTTTATTAAAAAAAAAGCAAACAAACTTATAATATGAAACAGACTTATTGCGAGTTTGTTTTAATAATAAAATTAAAATACTTTTTATTGATTTAATGTAAGACTAAAGATCTAGATAATAATGTGGGGTCGAGGAATTTAAATAAAAGCTTGTGTTCACTAATTTTGTCTTTATTTTAAATTTTAACACGTTAGCACATTTCGTCTTGCGTCCTGTTCGTCGTTCACCCGTCGTCTCCCACTCTTTCCCTTTCCGCCTGCATACATCATCTCTCTTGCTCTGTCATCT
This sequence comes from Parapoynx stratiotata, assembly GCA_910589355.1. NCBI lineage: Eukaryota > Metazoa > Arthropoda > Insecta > Lepidoptera > Crambidae > Parapoynx > Parapoynx stratiotata. The sequence goes on from OU342478.1 coordinate 14,095,185, forward strand.
ACTTGTCTCTTTCGCACAGCTACGTTCAGAAACCTTACTTATATCTCACACTCATACTCGTTCAGAAACCAATCCCACAATAATTTTTATACAATTCACGATAAACCTATATTTTTTACAAATTATAAGTAATAACAGTCAATCTTGTTTTATATGGCACGAACACAATAAAACACAAGTTATGAAAAATACTTCTTAGTTATACTCGTAAATAAACGCAATGAACAGCTTTATATAAACAGTATAGATTTTGTAAATTCGCGCCCCGGCTCCTGTTTTGATTTGGACGTGTTTCCGTGTACTATAAATAATAGCTGAGGGTAGGTAGAAAAAAAGTGGAGGAGTTCGGTTTGACTGGGTGACCGTGTTTAATTTATCACGCATAATTCGGTCCCTATTTGAACCTTAGAGATGGCTATAACACCAAACTTGTATGCCCTACATTAGGTTATACTCATGTAGCAAAAAATATGCTGAGACTTGGTTCTTATTGACCACCTTTTGTGTTTGTCTTTATATTTTTATGTATCATGTGCCTTCCATATTTTTTCTTTTTGTTGTTGTGTAATGTCTATTAATCTGTGGTTAATGAATAATTTTTCATTCATTCTTTCTTCCTGATACACCAGAGTCGGCCATGAGATCGTCTACATACAGATAAATATGCAAGTCCCATGTAAAAGGGGAAAGACAATTGCTGGGTTTATTTAAAATACTAAAATAAAAATACACAAGACCAAAAGTTTCTTCATAATCTTGTCGACTGTCTTATTAAAAAGGATTCTGCTGATGCTAAAATAAAAACCATGTTCAACAGTTTTGGGACCTTCAGAAACCTTGGTTTGGCAACTGGCGCCCGGATGGCCTTAGGGTTTACAACAGTTTTTTGTGAAACTTTTAAATTAAATTCTTTTATATTTGTTTTGGATGTTAAAATTGTTTACGAAGTGGAAAAGGAAGACATAATATACCCTAAAACTTAATTTCATTTGTTAAAGGAAGTTTCTCAGGGAGTGCTGGAGTCCAACTCCGTGATTTCATTCACGATTTACCAACAAAAAATACCTTTATCCATATTCGAACCGCAGTTAATGCAGTTGCCTTACTCTGTAACGTAATATTGACAAATAAGTATTGATTTAATGCAACGGCAAATCTTATTTCCTTTGATAATTTCAAAAAGTGTTCGAAATGACAGAAATCCAATTCCAATCCATTAAAATATGATTATAGAGAAGGTATTCTTAACGTTTTATAAATAAAAATTTTAATGACAAACAATGAAATCTTTAAAAAAACCTGTAATTAACCCCAAATAACTTGTGACCTCAGTGATGGCCTAGTAGACGTCATGCCCTCTAACGTCCCGGGTTATAATTTCGGTAGGTGCATTACTATCAAAATAGTAGTTTATGTCACTGCACATAACTAGGTATTAAAACACTCGCGTGATACTATTAAAAAGTTATGTGTAATAACCTAGTTATGTGCAGTTACATACACTACTTTATTACTCATTATTCAAAGAATAAACAATTTTATTTATTGTTGGCTGTCTGGAAAACATTTGCCATAGATTTGTGCGTTTTTAAGAAAAAGAAGTGTAGAATAATGGTCATTATGTTACAGTTACCATTTTTAAATTTTCGTTTTTATCATCTGTGTTAAAAAGTATGCCATTATGAGTTCGAGTCTGAGTTCATAATTCGAACATTATAACATGAGTGTAGATAAATATAGTTTCTTAATTGTTTAAGTATCCTGTAAAGCGCATTGGTACTATCAGAGTGAACGAGAGTGCAGCAAAGCCATACATGCGCTCCGGAACGCACACACACAAGCTTGTAGTTCACCTACATTGCACACAAAAAATTTTGCGGGGAAGATAGTACTAAAAGTCTGTTCATCACATATCACAACTATTTTCTTCCCAGAACCAGAAAAAGGGCGTAAATCTAAAAACGCAAATTTACAGGAGACCAAAAAAACTGTTGACGAGGCCAAATTAACCAACATTACCGTTCGCTGTCCTTTTGGTGATAGACTCAGAAATAACTTTTATTAACTGTATTAGTAAGATATAAATTGTCGCAACACTTTTTGTTAACAAAGTCTGCAAAGTCGCATTACATTATTTAATTCTATCATCAATTGTTTTGGGGGGGTAAAGAAGATTTTCCGCCAATATTACTTATCTTTCCTATCTAATATCGCTACTCGATAACAGGTGGTGCTTATATGCTAGACCTTAAGCTCATAGACATATGTGTGTTAATAGCATGACAATAGCAATAACACACAAAAGTTAATTTATAAAAACATTTACTGTTGTGTGTATTAGTCCTAGGAGATATATACCTATCGTTGGTACTATCCAATCTAATATTAACTGCAGAACAATGCGAAAATATTAATTTAAACCATAAAGCAAGCTACATTCCTCTATTCCCTTAAAAATACTCTAGAATTTTGACCACTTGCACAGTATAACGTCATCAAATTTTTTTTCAGTTGAAACGCCCGGTTTTATTCCGAAGTAAGTTTCCGGATGTATTTTTAACCACGCCGTGACGTGCCGGATAAAGAGAACACGTTGGAATCCACGAAAACCCCGCATCCATTTTGTACCGCGAATTGAATTCCACCGCAGAGGGTAACTGTGAATTGCGTGTTTCTGGAGAATAATTTTTTTTAGTTTGGTTTTCAAATAATGGCAAAGGGGTCATAGGTGATGTGATAATGCCATGTACGAAACTTTTAATTTTTACGAATTTTACTTTTTTATATGGATTTGTAAAATTAGACATGGAAGAAGCCTGACAGTGTTTATTAAATGTCATTATCACCACAGCTGTATACCATATAATGTCGCAGCAGTGGGCACAGTGAAAGAAATTAAGAAAAGAATAGAAAAAAATATTTCAAGTGAAAAACATTTATAAAATTATTATGTGCGCTGTAAAAATATAGTTATCAAAGAAATTATTTCAAATTTTTCTGTCCTTTTCATCATATCAGAATGAGAGACAGCAAATTTAATTGTTATATCAGTGGAATTTAATACAAAGAAGTCCGAAAGGCAAATAAGCCTATTGATTTAAGTAAATAAAGCCGGACCAGGACCAAGTGAATTTGCATACTTTTCTAAGTAAGCAAGGTCTTAGGAAGTTTTTAAACACCAGCTGGGACTAAGTTATGAATATTGTGGTTAAGTTAGCAAGCAAGTTTACTGCGGGCGGCGCGGTGTGTTATATTGACTCTGTACCGGGCCTCGCTCTGATTAAACGTCTGCTGAAAATGCTAAATTTACTTCTTACTTAAAAGAAAATGTTGTTGCTGTGCGCCGGCGACTTCAAATTGTGATGTTTAGTATCATGTGTGAGGAAATCAGCACATAAAATGCCTGTATACCTGCTTGTATAGAAAACCTAGGCAAAGATGTAATAATATATTCTTATTCCAAGACCAATCCTTTTTATAGATGTAAAATAATTACAAGACAGAGAGAAGACAATACACTTAAAAATGCCTTACAATATAAAAATAAAAATATAAAATATAAATATCCTCAGACATTCACACCTACCTATCAACTAGTCCAATTTTAAGCAACTAAATGCCGCTTGTGTTACGGATACTAGATGACGGACAAATGTATTTAAAAGATAAATACATATAATTATTCAGAATATATATAATATTATACATATATATGAGTAATGATCCAAAACTAGACAACAAACGTCTGAGTATTCATCACCCAAACACTTGCCTCCGCTGAGGATGAACCCAGGACCTCTCGAGATGGCGACGCCTTGAGACTGGCGTACAGACCGCTCGACCACGGTGGTAGTTACAATCTAGGAATTACATGACATCAGCCCCTATTTACAACAATCGGGTATGATTCGAAAATTGGAAATGAAAGAGGCAGGTATACTTTTCACATTTTATCTCATTAATAGATTGGCTTCTGATCAACAATGAGACATTATTATTCGTAAGCAAAAGACCAATATTTAATAACAGTAGTGCAAAGTGGCGTCACTGTACTAACATAAATACATTTTCCCTTGTCCTAATTTTCAAAAGGAAATAAACTATCATTGTAGGTGTAAAAGCAATTCTTTTTAAACACTGATAATACTTTTGTATGATTGCTTGATGATGATGGATTGTGCATTACAAATTATTGTGTTGATGTATTATTGCTTAGTACTATGACAAATGGACGTGTACAGTCACGAGCATGAACATGTATACAGTTTTCAACAAAAAACGACCTCATTCTCTTGAAATAGAAGCCATTTACTATGGAAGGTGTATACATGTCCATGGTTGTGACTGTAGACATTAGTCAAATGGTAATAACGACCGCTATTTCGAATTTAGGGAGCTGATCTCATGGTAGGAAGTGTGTACTAAAATGTAAATCTATTGGTTCTGTTAAAATTTAACACATTAAAGACACAACCAAGCAAAAAATATGTGTAGACTTGACTATTAAAGATAAGGTCTATTAAATTCCGAGAAAGTTTATAATATTAAATAACAAGAAAAATTTAATGTTCTTTGATTTACATTTATTTCAGACATTGTTTACAAAACAAGGATTTTACTTTTATTGCATCATGGTCACCCTATCACGTTCATATTCAAGCAGAGCTCAAAAACTATTGCGTTAATGAACGAATGATCAATTCGTACCGATTTTCATTTAACGTTTTTTAATTAATTCGATCCGATGCGATCCGTATGTCCGTGTTATATTGCACTTTTTTTTTAATCGATCATCGCCAGTCAGTAATAAAATTATTACCATAATGGGTTGGTTACCGTCAAAATGATTTTGACAATTCAAAATTTTTTTACTGATTTTAATATTACTTTTATAATATGTGTAAAAGATACAAGATATATTGCTAATGTGTGGTTGCAATTGTTTGGTCGAGATCGGTTAGTGGATAGAAGCCCAAATCTATAATTGAATTATTACAAGTAATTAATTAAACGTCTTCAGTGTGATTCCGCCTAGTTTTCTGTGATTTAAACCAAAAAATACCTTTCCTTCTAAAATAGAACGAAAATTATCTACTTACTTTGCAAACAACATTGACAAAAGCTCACCCAAAAACGAGACTGCCAAAAGATAAACCCCACCTGGAAAATATGACCCCATATACATGTCTAAACTGCGCACCCTGTATACAGCCGCTAATTAGGGTGCGCGCAAAACAAACGCGAGCATTATGATCAGTGCTAACGAACGCGGGCAAAGCAAACATGCGCGTGGAAATGTGTCGTGAAATATGGTAGGGCGCAGAGGGCTCGCTCGATTGCTTTAGTCGGCCAACTACTCCGGCAAGCGTTTAAATATTCTTTGCATAGAATCGGTGGCGTTGTGGTCAGTACGCTTTGGCTTTCGATATCGAAAACAAAGCTACCTTCGCCATGGTCAGGCCTTGGATGGGTGACTTAAGACTTTGTGATCTCCAACGCCTACGTGTTTGGGACGGCACGTTAACGTTGTTCCCGGTTGGTATTGCAACCGTTTCTACCCACAACCCGCATTGAGCCGCGTGGTGGTGTTACGGTCGTGCAGTGGGACGTATATAAGCTGAGAACTGTTTATTTAGATTGGATGTGTCTTGGTTCATGCTCATGAATGTTAAAAATGTTTTACAAAATTCGTGAAAGGGAAAGACTGAAGAGAGGCTTGTATCGAAAAATTGGACTCCATCCAATAATGAAAGCGATATGTTATTATTCCAAACAAGAGGTTTGCCGAAACAAACCTTTCTTGTTTGAAAAATGAAATCTAATTACTAAAAGATTATTAATTTATTTCCAACTAAAATCTCAAGAATCCGTTCACAATAAACTCAAATCTAAAACTCAAATTCATTTGATCATGTTGGTATATAAAATTTGTATACACGACAGACATGTCACAATAAGAGCAAAAAAGTATATACAAAGAAAAAAAATTAAACTGACTTCTCTTTTTTCAGAAAACCAAAGTCATTGTACATATAAGTACAGCTAAGTTTACAAAAGGAGTAATCTTGAAAGATATTGTTGGACACAAATTTTGTAATAACAATTACTTTTATCTCACGTACAGACTAACCTTTGACCAAGAGTTTTATGAAATCGCTCCCCAGAGTCCAAACGGTGCAAAATTTTATTCTATTTTACTGTTATTTTACTAAAGTCATGTATATTAGAGTAGAGTAGATGTAAAAGATCGAAAAAAATACATTGATTAGAATTATAAGACTGCTTCACTTAAAAACAATGTAGAACCAGATATTAAAAAAAAAACAAATGGAACTGAGAAAAAGATGGATTGATTATATTAAAGACGAAATGACTAGGTAGTGAGTGTTGAGAGGCGACAGACAATCGAAGAAGACAATTGGTGCTGACTCTAAATTAAATACCGAAGAGAGCAGTGAAAAGATGACTGATATAGTACTAAACCTTTATACAGCATAGTTGATAATGATGTATTTATGACAAATATTTATAAAAACAAACTCACAAGGGGTTGTCTCAGAATTAAATCGCCAACCTATAAGATAATGTCGATTTTTGCCAATTTAGGTTGGCGATTCATGCATCAACCAATTTTTGTATACTTGAACTAGTGAAACGACACATTTTTGACTCCGTAAGTAGCCAACAGCATTATGAGTAAGTAGACTGAATGATGCCCAAAGTTTTCGGGACTAGGTTTGATGTTTATCGCATCGCTGGCTCACTATGTTCACGCTAGAAGTTATGGATAAGTGGAAGCATGTCAAAAGTCGTTATTTACTGCCTTTATGAGAATATCCATGTTCTTGTGAAACATTTATACTATCATTTTCATATTACGCAGGGAGAAATTTTTATAGGTATAAAAAGCTTTTTATACGTTGGCTTTTGTAGGCAAGCTAAAGAATTAATTTCTCTGCCAGTTTTGTTTCAATATCCTCTTTAATAACAATTTGTTTTAAATGAGGCATGAAAAGGCACTTTATAGAATACCTTCAGTCGACGATAAAATACTTCTTGGTATACTTACTGCGCTAATTGCTTTGAATTGAATTTACCCTTCATTAAATTTTTTGTCATCCATCAATCTGATTACAACGTGGGCATTGTATGTTCTTTGAAAACCCCGGAAAACACTTGTCCTTAAAATGCAATTTAACACCAACTAAATCCGAGTGCGCGTCAATAAACAGATGTTAACTTACGATTTAAGCCTGCAACCAGTTCCTGCAAAATGAGAAAATACTCCGCCGAATTTTTATTCTACCGGCGTGTTTGAGGTGAGGTACTGGTTCGTTAAATATTTATAGTGTTTACAGATTTGCCTGGCGCTGTGCGCGTTGGCTGGGCGGGCCACTTCATGAATATGTTATGTTCATTATATTGGTCCACCAGGGTGGGATGTTTTTACGCTGAATCTTAGTTTGTTAATAGGACAAAGGGATTGTCTTTTTGTGTCCAGTGGAGTAATATTAGACACAGTTCAGGAGACAAAGTTTTTAGGTTTTGGAGTTTATCTGCGACAGACGGGGAGCAAAACTAAACTAGACACATTTGAGGAATACGTCTACATGTACTCAGCGTAGACGTTTAGGTTATAAAAGATTTCAAAACACATCTTACAGGTTTTAAGTAAAGTTTATCTCTGATCGCCAGTGTTATGTGAGATGACCTAAAGCCCTAAAATTTTATTATGGTAACCCTTGCTAATATGAAAATAGGAGCTTAGGAACTGATTAAGTGAGAATTGCCTTTCATGTAAATAAGATGAAAAATACTGAATCCCTTGGAGTTTTCTAAGGAGTCACTAGATCTTTTCTCCAATCAATAATGACTGTTATAATGAGAATAATAAGAGGTGGTCTTCATTAGCAGTAAGTGATCCATCTCGGCTGTCTGAGCACAAAGATTTATAAGGAGCCGGATTTACCTGGACGTTTTTATCCGGGCCGGTATCGGCAAAGAGTAAACGGTCTATTAATCTTATTGTGGCTACAGAAAATTACATAACAGATACCAATAGCTGAAAATGAGTAAAAAGGTCTCTTCTAGACCCTAATACAGTATATAAACCAACAATAGAAGAAATCAGAATGACCCCAATTAATTGTGCTAGACAATATGTATGCGTGTGTGCCCAAATGTAGGATCTCCATTACTCTTCCCGCATCTTATAATAAAATTATTTCAATATAATATCATCTATTGGTATTTTTTTCGTATTTTACAAATTACACAACAAGAACACAATGTTCTTTGTAGTTGATTGAAATAAGTTGAGAAAGAGAGAGATCTACACATATAAAGTAAACTTCAAAGATAAAATTATCAATCAGACTTTGGGCTTATTATCCATGGGCACAATCCAGTCTCCATAAGAGTACAATGAAACAAATACAGAAGCGTATTCTCAATTTGACATTTTAAAAATCAATTTGAAACCTAATAGAATAAATTCTGTTTTTGTACGAGTTGTCGCTTCTGCCGTCGAATCTGTGGCCGGGCTCAGGTGCGCTTCCGCTGCAGCGTCGTTAAATTGATATGAACCCCTTATAGGCCGGCTTAGCTACAGTTCACAGCTTACTACTGTATTGCAAATGGTTTTCTGTTTAGAGGCAGATGATGTTCGAGAGTATATCGACTTATATTCATTGATTTTGTCTTAAGGTAGGTTCGAGTAATTTAATAAAAATGCAGTTCAGTGAATATTTCAATGATATTGGACTGTCATTCGTCGCTAGCACTACATGAGGGGCTTATGTCGTCATCGGCCTAGATACGTCCCACTACTGGGACAGGCCTTCCTCACGGAGTAACACATGAGGAGTATGGGCCGTAACACCACCAATGCGGGTTGGTGGGTAGAAACGGTCACAAATGCGACCGGGACCAACGGCTTAACGTACCTTCGAAAAACAGAGGAACTCGAGATCACAAAGTCTTGGTCACCCATCCACGACCTGACCATGGCGAAGGTAGCTTTGTTTTCGATTGAAGCTAAAGCGCACTGACAACTACGCCACCGAGCTCCAGGGGCTTGTGCTGTAATATAACGACGTTGGCCAAATGTAATATTAGGGGGTAGAAACGGTAGTATAGTAAGCAAAAGAGGTTTTTAAATATTAGGTCCTTACCTATGAAATTGATGTTTTGTATGGGGATTTTGGGGATGTCTGCATTATCCATACTAACATTTTTTCAGTTTTCTTCACAACGACAAATCCAAAGATAATTATATTTGGCGTGTATCATAAGACAACCTTAAGCGATATGTGTGATATCAAACTTCATAAAAATTATTAATCGTTTTTAAGTGAATGCAAATCAAATTATTTATTCGGAAGGCACTGAAAAGGAGTTGTCTCCGTGTCCAATTTTAACACAATAAAACTTACAACAAATTATCAAAACAAATCAAGAGGTAATTATTTTTTAAGAATACTCTGAAACTTAATAGTTACGAACAAAATACTAAGAGAGAAAAAAAACACCAATTTCATAGGTAAGGATCCAATACTACTCCTGTAAACTGTATGGTTCGCGACTTTTTTTGTACGATTAGGTTATTTTCTGATTAGGAAGTACCAATAAATCTCCACGACATCAAAGTAGATTTTTGGTTAAACTACATCTCAAACAACCTACCTGTTCAATATATGGAATAGTAAACTATATGACAAATTTAATACCACACTTAAAGATGTTCATATTCATACCACTCGATGTTACCAAGCAGAAAGCAGGAACATATAGAAATACGGCCGAGCTTAAAATGAATCACGGGTTGAACTAAAAGCTTTTACTAAGCTTACTGGGGAATGTGTAAATTGCTTTTTGAGGTAGTTTTGTTGTGTGAAGATATTTTTGTGCTATTTCCAAATCATTTTGATTTTACTTATTTCCTTTTAATGTAATACGAATCGATACCAAGTTTGCCTATTTATACAAATAAAAATAGGCCATCTTGGATGTTCCACCATTTTGGATTTAGATTATCGACATGGCTATCATCCATTGTCATAAAAAAAAATCAACACACGTCACGCTTTTCCCCCGAAGAGGTAGACACACATTTCGCCAGATATTTTAAGTTCTCATGTAATAGTTGGTCTGCCTGTTGCCATGCACAGGGCACAATGTGAGGCAAGCGATATTCACAATGAACTGTACATAAGTTTTATTCCAACTCAGTGGTACAGGCGGTGGGATCGAACCCGCGAGTCCCGCGGCCTCTCGAACGAGTAGTGCCCCGTCCGTCTCAACTCGGCTACCGCCCAAAATTTTAACATCTCAATACTCTCCCCCGAGTAAGTTTGAGTCCTACTTAACATTTAAGTATTGTCAAAATTGACGTTTTTCCATACAAATTCTGATAGGTATTGTCCACTTAACTTTATAAACAGTGCTCAAAATTTTAGTAGCATTTCTGTATTCGGGGGTCAATCAAATAAAATTTCAATAAGTTAAAGAATCTTGCCAGAAAAAAAAACATGTTGCCAGAAAAAGAGCTTGTGAAATACGTCAACACGCAAACCACAGATTTCGCTTCCTTATAAATCTTACACATCCCGGGAACATATTCAGGTCAGTAAACGAGACGCAAAAGACTCCCTAATAGGTTATTGGGAATCGGGATGAGTCCCGCCGGGTCCCAGGGGATTCTGGGTTGCAGCCTTTTATTAGGCAAACGAGGTAGTTCGACCGGATAAATTGTTGCAAGAGAAATTTTATATTGAAAGAATTTATTTGCTTACAGACATTAACATTCGAGCAAAAGTGTGACCGGTGTTAACAGGTGTTACAAATACAGTTGCAGATATAAAATCTACATCTCACACAAGACAAACCAAAATATGTGCCAGAAATGTCTACTAATAAAATAATACTGGGTCCAAACGTCATCTACGACACATTAAAATTATGCAAATCTCGACAAGGGAAATGTTAGGGACCCTTTGAGGAGTCGAAAATTATCTGAGGAATTACTCTGACGAGGGACCCACTTTCGTTCGTGAGGGGAATCCGGTAAATAGCAGATGAAACCAGATTAGACCAGATTAGACCGGTTACAGCTGGACATTAGCGGTAATGGCCGCCGTTTTTGTGCCTTAATCGTGTTTGTCAATTTGATTGCTATTTGATTGTAGTGAGAGAATGGATTTTGATTGGGGTCTGATCTGTTACTGAGTTATTCTCTTGTCTTTTAGTTAATTTAGGTTTTAGGGTAATTTATACGAATATTCAGAATTTTATTTAAAGTCAACAGAAAAAAGGACCTAAACATAAATGCGCTTAGAATATAAACGAAATGATATTAAATATACAATAATAATAATGTATGAATTATATAAGTTTTAATACTCGAATTATGATTCTTCTCACTAGAAATTGAACAGCTGCTGAAAATCATGGACATTATACAGAAATCACCTACCATAGAGCTATAACCACCACATTTTACTACCAGATTAATATAATACAAAATCCATCAATGAAATGTGAACAATACGAGCGGCATCCATGGTTCTTTTTGTTAATTGTAAATTCAGTTACATAATACCGTAATCTCTAGCAGATTTAAATGCCCATCGCTGGCTTTCAGGTCCCCGTCAAAAATAACAAAAAAAATTGTGTACATCCTAAAAACCGAAACCTACAAATCAAATCAGATCCGTATCAAAAACAAGTTACTTTAAAAAATATAGGGAACCAAACCCCGCTGTGCATAAATCAAGTCCCAAACGACTGGTAACCGGATCACGCGGTAATCCCGGGGCTGGTAACCGGTTGTAACCGGGTTTAACTGGATACCCGCCACCTGCGATAACGAGCGGGTTCGTTCGGATACACCTCGCTTCGTTGTGGAACTGCTATTACTGAGTCGTAGGAATTAGAAAATAATTTCATTGGTACTTTAAGAAAGCGATTGAGCAGCTGAGAACGCTCTGGATTACATTTTGGGATTTTCTGGAAAACATGCAGTTACATTGGGAAGTACTGTACTAGTAATAGCTGGAATAGAACGTCTATTTATTTAACGATTTCAACATTGCTAGTCCAGAATGTCTTTTAGATTTCGCGCCAATTTTAAAGTTAGTCTTCGATCTACTTCTGCCAATTAATTAACGAATATGGATTTTTATTACAAAATTCTTATTTGTGGAAGATATCAGGGCTTACTCTCAAACCCACAAATAAATTATTTTGTTTATTTTTTTGCTACTTAAACGGTGCCCGCTGCACAGCGACAGACTCGCGAAATATCGAAATGTTAATGTTTGCTCTTATTCTTCTTCTAATACAGGTTGTTTCTAAAACCAGTTAAAGTTGACCTTTCTTTATTAATTTTGTGGTCTTTTTCCAGAAGACTGTAATCCATACTTCCATACTAATATTTTAAATGCAATACTAACTCTGTCTGTCTATCTGTCTGTCTGTCGGTCTCACTTTCACGTCAAAGCTACTGAACAGAATTTAACAAAATTCGGTACACATTAGTCTAGAGCCGGAGAAGGCCATAGGCTACTTTTTATCCTGATTTTTCCATGAGTATCGCGCGGGTGAAACCGAGGGACGCCACTAGTGGCGTATAATTTTGGAAATAGAACCTAATCATACAAAATTTTAAAATCAGTGAAATTAAATTGTTCCGTACTAACACACTACACAGTTGCTAATCCATCAGGGAAACACCACACATTCTACTAACGTTACCATAACCGGATTAACGCGTAATCCGGGGATTATTAAACCGGTGTAATTTGATTTGACCCGGTTTAATCGGGTGTGACCACGCGTCACCTGTAACTATCTAAGTTTTGTATTTAAACGTTGCTGCTTGATTTTGGAGTAGATGTCTGTATGTTGAATAAAGAAGTGATCATTAAAATTATAGAAACGAATATGGAATAAGGCATACATAATAAAACGCAAAAGTGATTTGAAGCTAATTACGATGTATATTATCAAAAATATGTCCACCACCACTTATGACTCTTATTGGAAGGAAAAAAAGATTGTCACCTCTAAAATGTGTATAAATATCTTTGTACTTGATTGTACCTACTTAAATGAGATATAAAGAAAAGCAGTCTTTGTATTTATAGATCGATAATATAATATTATTATTTTTTAAATAACAAGATTCGCAAACAAGTGCACAGCCCTAACTAATGATTAGTCACCATAACCTATGCGACAGATGCTCATAGTACCTTGGGCACTTTTTACACATGACTGGTAAGCTCTTGGCCTTCATCTCACCTGATGGTAAGTGATGATAAGGCCGAAGGTGGAAGCGAGCTTCACCTGTAATCCTCAACAACTGAGGAACTGGCTAACTTACCTCTGATAGGCGGAACACAACAATGCTTAAAAAATTGTTATTATGGCGACAAATTTAGGTAAGACGGTGGTAGCTAGCCGGGCGGGTTAAGAAGCCCTACCACCAACCACACCGAGCAGAAAACCTTCTGCCCCCATGGGGAATCGAACCCGGATCTCCCGATCTACACCCGGTGGTGTGAACCACTAGACCAGAGAGGCGGTTGAAACTTCCGCGTTGCCTATCCTCTAAAAACAAAAGAAAGTGTTATATTGACAGTACAGAAGTTTAGGCTATCATCTGCTGTCAACACAAGGCTCTCTTAATGGAACTGGCGACCAAATTCACCTCAGAAACGTCAAGCTAGCGTTATTTAGCCGTGTGCTCCAACTAAACGCTCTCCCAATGAGCTCTAATTGCCATATTCACCTGAGCAAGATCAAGGCATCGCAATTTAGTTGCAATCTTCTGTATGGTGGCCTCTTCAGTTAATATTTCATCTAACCTACCTTTTTATCTTTTCCAAATGGATGACAGGTTCCTATCTAACGGTACCCTATAAATTATTGAAAGTATTCTCAATTGGACGAGTTTATACACAATTTATGTAACCTTTAGATAAAGAACTAAATATATTAGGAGCGGGAATTTATCTGAAGTACCTGTAGCCTGTTCCGGAAAGACAAATGACGGCTGGCCCTAAGAGGTCTCGGTTCAAAGCGTGGTAAAACATGGTTGTATGATAAGCGTGGCTATTTGTTTTACATCAAGAGCTTTTTAATTTTGTACTGTATAACAGATTGTCTCCCATCCACGTATAACCATCCATGGCCTGACCATAGCGACGATAGCTTTGTTTTCTGCGGTGATGGGTGACCTAAACTTTGTAATCTCCAGATTCGGAAAGAACGTTAAGCCGTTGTCGCGGTCGCTGTTGCGACCGTTTCGACCCACCAACTCGCATTGGGCCAGCGTGGTGGTGTTACGGCCCATACTCCTCATATGTTTCTCCATGAGGATGGCCTGTGCCCAGCACTGGGACGTGTATAAAGGCTGAGGAATGAACAAATTGCTGAAAAATTAAACGTCTGTGTTATAGTGTCCTAGTTCCTTTCAGCCGCTATTATTGCAAAACGCATGTAAGATTCATAATCTATGCGCACTTATCAAATCTAAAAAAATGGAATTAAATTTAATCGTGAGTATATAACAGTCATTCGAATTGAGGGTAACCCGAACAGAGCTGACTCAAGTTGTGGCGTTTGAGATGAAACGTTATTTCATTACACGTGGTTGGTATTTACCCGTATCTATCAGAGAGGTGTAGGAATTAACAATGATGTTATATTGGCAAATATAATTTGAAAAAAAAATGAACAAAAATGTTTACTATTTAAGAAATTAAACGGTTATATTCTGAACTGGTTACCAAATTCCTCATTAATATTACTGGACTTAGATTAAGTTAACTTTGATATAAACAACACCTCGTAGGTACTCTCAGTTGCGCCGAAACTTAATTAATTGTTACCATAGTGCTGTGCTGTACATGGCTAACGTACATTAATGTGAATTTAAAATTACGATTCATGAAGATAAGCGAGGACAACCGTAATCATCGTCAGTAGCCCAGTAAAATTAAAATAATTACTTAATGATAAAAATTTTTGCATTAAAAAAAACCAGACTAATGACTCCATCTCACCACGTATAGTGAGAGCGGAGTCCAGATGTAATTTTCATTCCTACCACAGTCAGCGTCTGTAGCGGTTGTCCCGACGCCTAAATATATTATATAATTGTTCTAACTATCGTAATAAAATTAATAATATATTAGTACCTTATAAAATATACAGTAAATTTTAAAGAACTTAAATAACTTTACCAAGGCAATATTGTATCCCCTACCTTTATAATATCCTCTAAGTTTTGTGTTCAGTGATTTGTGATAGGTTTTATAAATTGTTCCAGTTGTCACACTGGCGCCCAACGTGGGGCGCGGCGTGGCCCAACGTGGAGACGTGGTGAAGTTGATGAAGAGAATAACGGCTTATCACTATTCTTTTATTCTTTTATTTGTATAAATTTAAGGCACAACTGTAACAATTTTTAAAAGATAAATATCACAAATCACTAAATACAAAAAAAAATTACATAGGTATATAATACATTATCTACGTATATCTTCCCTACCCAAACCAAACAATAAGTACAATTTTATTAGAACTAAGCAAACTCTAAACTACGTAATAAAAGGAATCTTGTACATAATATAGTAATATCCGCATCTCATGCTAAATAATCTTCAACACTTTCCCAACCCTACTAAATTTCCCTTCAACACTTCCGAGTGGAACCGCGCGTCAACTCTAGTTCCACATCCAATTAATAACACCTGTGATATTTAAAATGCACTTAAACCCCATGCAGCAAGGCTCATGTTCCCAAATCCAGGAACTGGGGGGAACTTGATGAGGTCGAGTAATTAATCACAAAATTAGGTCAGAATATTATGTCAGTCAATAATTTTGCTGAAAATTTATTGATACATCAGCAACACAAGTTCATTCAAACAGTGTCTAATGGATCTTAGAGACTCTTAAAAGCATAAGAAGCCTTAGCGGGAGTCTGAGAGAGTTTTCCTAATCTTTATACTGTTGAGGATAACTCTATAACTAAAGGCTTTCACGATTCTGGCAAAATACATGCCAACAGATTTTGATAGGATTTGAACACAGAATCATTGGCGAGTTCCAATATAAAATATTATTTATTGTATTGAAACTGTATTTGGACCTTTAGGAGCGTCTGTGTTAATACACCTGCCTACCCCTTCAGGGAAAAGACGTGACGATATGTTAACAACAATTTTGAGCTAAGTCTGCTGAAGAGTAAATGTTAATTTTTAACTCAAATAAACTCTTTTCACGTTCTTCTAAAAGAACCTAAAAATGTATGAAAATTAACAATAAAA
This sequence comes from Parapoynx stratiotata, assembly GCA_910589355.1. NCBI lineage: Eukaryota > Metazoa > Arthropoda > Insecta > Lepidoptera > Crambidae > Parapoynx > Parapoynx stratiotata. The sequence continues at coordinate 14,111,522 of OU342478.1, forward strand.
TTCAACTTACCATTTCAAAATGCTTGACCTCAGCAAGAAGAACGTAATTGATATGTATAAATCTTGCATCTTCACAGGACCTCGATTTAATTCTATAGCCAGGCTTCTTATAAAAATATCTATAACCCGTATGTTCCGCACTATAAATGTCCACTTTAAGAGCACCTTTAAAGTCCCAGTCACCTCCACAGCCAAAGCAGAGACCTTTGGTTGCGATTCTCTCCCATTGGGGGCTGTCGAGGGAAGATTTAGGGAGGCCCGCCCCCGCCATGCCACTGCGGGGGCGGCCGGGCCATGTTCCCGAAGGCTCTAAAGGCCTAGGGCCCTGTGAGACTCTTCGCAGCTTCCACTCCTCAGAACCTCTGGTATCAGCTGCTGGTCTCCATCTCCATTTCAATATCACTCGTGATCTTTACACTCTTCCTCTCACTTAGTCCTGGGTTTCATTTGGTTGTATGCCACTATGTAATTCATTGATGCAGTTCGCATTTGACTAGAATCGAACGATGTTGTCAGGTCGTGATTGCGCGTCATCATGATTAAGTGATGTGTCAACGGATTAACTAATGCGTTTGCCTTTAACTGTAGATGTAGTAGGTATGGCATTTGGTAATACCTATTTGTGGGAGAATTACTTTAAGATTAGAGTTAAGTATATCGTTTATTTTCTAAAGCATTCCTGGTTTGAAATTTGTTTTATTATAGGTAATGTTTTAATTAAAGTCGACAATTACTTCTACCAACTTCAACCAAGCCTCCTTATCAATTAAATCCTAAAACCTAGTCCAAAGGGGTGTTATTTCAACAGAATCTTTAAATCATTGTCTCCTTTCCATCCCTTGATCCCCTCGGCATCGGAGGCCTATTAATCAAACTCTCTTGTGATTAATTAGAAAATCAGCAATTAGGCCGGAATCGCCGAAATTAAAGGTTCCTAAGAGTTTGAAAATGCTTCGCTCGATAATTATGATGAAGAATTAAAGTTTAAAAAATGAAAGGGGGCGGTTTCTTGGAACACGAAATATTTTATACTCTTCTTAGCTGTTATAATTTAAATCTCAATGAAAACAAAAGAATCACAAGCTATCAAAAATATTATTATTAACTTTAAAAGGAGAAGAAGGAATTTTTACTATATTTTAATAGACAACTAGTGTCTGCTCGCAACATTACTACTACGCGTAGATTTACGTAGAATCAAGTAGTAAAATATGGCTTTATTAGTAGATCATTAGATGTTTGAAAAAACATCCAATAATTTAAGGATTTTATAGTACTTACGAGAAAAAACACAGAAAAAAATACTTAAATTCATATCATAAATAACAAACATTAATCCAAATACTTCGTCCGATCCCGATAAATAAGCAGATCCACGATAATCTCGGTTTATAAGAAAAGGATTTTTGATACTCTAAGCCCGGCTACTGTAGATTAATATCGTACTGCAATGATTTAAAGAGCACCAGATGTGCAAAATGATGATATTAGAACTTTAAACTTAGATGAAACTGGCAGAGATGCTAGTAAAGATAAAAACGTTAAGCCTGAAAAAGAATTTACTACGAAAGAACCGGATTGGTAGCATCTGCGGAATTGGGAGCTAAGATTTAGTTAAAGGCTCAGGCTCAGGTTTAGATAAATAAACACATATGCTAACGTAAATTGTATGGTTCGTCGTTTTGGTGTATTACCTTATTTTGCTGACTTATCAAAATACGCTTTAACTGAGAAAAAGTATGACTTGTGTCAATCGCTTTTCGAAGAATTAAAAACGGGAAATGTATTTAAAAATAATTTTATAGTTATCGGTTAACATAAAACAAAATTTATAGTGAAACGAGATTTCTTGTTTGCTCCAAATAGAAGTAAATTTTAAAGTCAGCAGTATTTTTCGTTATTTTCCAAACATGAAAGTGGCAAAATAAAGATCATTCGAAATAGGTCAGCTAAGCGCACTTAAGTAAACCTTTTCCAAGCTATAAATGTTGCTGGTTCCGTATAAAACTCGGCGGAAATACACCGAGGCAGAAGCACGAAGCAGCTCACGTAAACATGCAAAAACTAGTTTTCCCTCCAGATGAAACCGCCGCGAACCGGACGAATCTGGTTTGGCGCGGATTTTTCTCAGCACACTGTATTCTATTTGGAATCTGCGCAAAGTTCCTTAGCTTCCTGTAACTTTTGACTTCAATGCGGAATCTTTGAAAAAATACCGTCCGGTTTCGAAGCATGTTTCCTTCAACAATCTATTGAAATGTTGCTAAACTTTCTACTCCGATTTCCATATTTTATTCTGCGATATTAAAGTCGTGGCTACTACGAAAATGTAACAGTTGGTAAGGTCGAGACTAGAATGTGGATGCTGTGTTATTATGGCGTAATATTGGGTCCTTACCTTTGAAATTGGTGTTTTTTTTCTCTCTTAGTATTTTGTCTGTAACTATTAAGATTCAGAGTATTCCTAAAAAATAATTACCTCGTCTAAAAATATACTATACTTTTGAGCAGCTCTTTTGATTTGTTTTGATAATTTGTTGTAAGTTTAATTGTGGTAAAATTGGACACGGAGACAACTCTTTTCAAGTGCCTCCCGAATACATCATTTTATTTGCATTCACTTAAAAACGATAAATAATTTTTATGAAGTGTGATATTACACATATTACTAAAGCTTGTCTAAAGATAGATGCCAAATATTATTTATTATCTTTGGATTTGTCGTTGTGAAGAAAACTGAAAAAAAATTGTATGGAATTCCCCAAAATCTCCATACAAAACACCAAATTCATAGGTAAGGACCTAATATTTCGGTTCTATGTTGATGCGATATAACATGCATGGTAATAGTACATTATGATATAAGTGCGGTAAGTTGAAAATTACAGCCGAAGCGATATTGCTAGCCCGAGCCGTAGGTGAGGGCTATAAGAAGGCAGAGGCTGTAATTATCAAACCGCACGTATATCATACGACGTTTTATAACAGATTTGCGAGGAAATACATAAAACTGAGACATTCTAAAACTAATAAATCTTGAATCACTTAAAGCAGTTATAAAAATTTGAACAATTTGTAAATGAAATCAAATAATTAAATGTTTATTTATTATATTTCATCACCCAAAGGTAATTTTACTTAGAAAATATTTACTACCTTTCTGACATAAAATTTCTTTGCTAAGATTTAAAAAAGTATCGTTCGTTTTTAGACGGAACATCATAAACTGTGCGTTTTACATTACATTATCGCACAAGTACGTAATGTGATAGATTATGATATTGAAATTGGTGAATCAAGAGACCCTTTACGAGCAAATTTGTTATAGATTAAAAAACTGGAGTTATCTAATTGGAAAAACTAAATAATGAAAATCTAATTAATAATGAGATTGAAAGAAACTTCAGTTATATCAAAGATCCCACAATAACCAGCAATGTTACTGCAGCTTCAATTCAAAACCGACAAACTCATAGAAGAGTGTGCTTAAGATGAAACCAATGCAATTCTATTAGGACAATCCTAAAATACTTAAGCAGGCTCTTAAAATGCTTCTGATTCAAACAATCTATGCAAAGCCAAGACTCTTGTCTTCGGAAGGACTTTAGGGAGCTCATATAAATTCGTACAAGCCACAGTAAATGCGGTTCGCGTTGGAAGCGATCCAGAATCACCATAATTGGGACTTGGAATAATTGGCCCGTTCTTTATTCCTGTTTGCTTGTAGCAATTCTCCTAGCTTGATTTTTAATTAGCTGCACCACTTCTCTGCTTAAGTCGCTTTTCTATTGTGGGCCTTAATGATGAGATATAATGGCTCATTTTTTAATTAGGTCGCCAAGTTTTGGAGCTACAGTCTCCAGGAGCAATGTCTTTTGTTAATGTGAGGATTTGCAATTTGGATACTAAAGTAAAATACTAATTTGAATCATTAAACAAGCATCTTGCCAAACTCTCTTAATTATATTGCTATACCCTTGCAGGGTGTCACATGTATACAATCCTATTTTTTAAGACCTTTTTATTTCTGTACAATGATTATGTGACATGCAAATAAATAAATAAATTAAGTTGATATGAATTGAAAATGTATATTTTTTGAATACTGAAAAACTTTTGGTTTGGCTTCTATTGTTCTCATAAAGACCCTTCACATTAGTCTCATTTGAATACCTTTAATGCAGAGACAATTCGCGTTTACAATTTTTTTAAATGTACAACTCCAAATCGTTAGAACGCGAAGTCTCAATTTACTGAAACATCTTACCCAACAGTACTTCCAGCGATATTCAGAAATGCACAATAAAAATTATATCTAAAGGTATATTTCATGGCAGCTACAAAATCCCATTAATATAATGTTCTCCACCCCTCCGAACGGATTTCTTTATTTCCGAGAGGTTCGGTACCAGGTTATACGTAGGTAGGAGATATATTTAATACTTCTTTAGATCGACTCACCGCTCGTAAAATCAATCATTTAAGCCACAGAAACATGTGTTGCTTCTTATGGGATGAAGAATATGTATGAATTGAATGTGCACATGGGGTACCACTCCGATTTCTATTACTTCTTTAAAAAAAATGATTGCTAGTAATTACCGTCTATATAAGTTCAAAAAGTTCATGTAAATTTAAAATTTTGTAAAAAGCGCAATAAACTCAGATTTTATCGAGGTTCTACGCATCATTTTAAATACCTTGTCATCATCTCAAACATATGGTTTGCTGATTCGATGAATGCATTTATAGCAATATGAAATTGTACTTATTAATCGTAAGTATAGTACCTACTTTCCTTTCTAGGATCCTGACAAATAAAGCTATACTATATATAGCTAGTCCAAATTATCATGTTGGGGAGCATAGAACCCAAGCAGAATATTTGGTTAGGCTTCCTTCATCATCAACAACAACCTATGCTCGTCCACTGCTAGACATAGGTCTCCCCTAAACTAGGATTCCCTGTAACTAAGTTAAATAAGATCTAGTGGTAAATGCAATAAGGTTATTAAGCGTACTATAAGTGTTTTGATTTGTTTTTTTGTGATTGAAAAACTTTTGAATTAGAATCGATTGCACAATGATCGATCGATCGATTGATCGATTAATCACGAGGATAACGTGACTATTACATGAGCAGTTCTACTAATTTCTACAAATTTATTGAATTGTGGGATTTAGAACTACTCGTACTAATATAAAAGATTGAGTTTAGAAGTGTTGCAAAATTACTTCAAGATAAGAGACGAGAAGGTATTTCATTTTGTAGTAAGGAAGTCTAAATGAAGACAGCTAAAGTTACGAGCATTACGTATATTTGTTCTTGTGTTCTAGCTACGTCCATGTAGGAAAACTAATAGAGCGGAATTCTAGTTTTAAGATGAAACTGCAGACGAACTTAGGAGAGGCGGAACTGTGAGTTATCTTTGGTCCCACCTTGCGAACTGACTCGGCTAGATTTAAATCTATCTTGATATAAAATTGATAGTGCTTTTTTCTATAAAAAACTTGGCAGCGGAGTTGAAAAATTTTATAATTGTTGGTGTTACACTGTTTAAGTAAGTGTGTGCTGTAAGGTCTTGACTAAAAAATGATAATTATCAAGGCACAGCTTTAATGTTTAATTTTATTTACATCAAAAATATAATCCAACAATAAAAATTGATTGTAACTGATATAACTGAATTTGACAATCGCTTTTTAAAAACTAAAAAGTAATAAAAGTATAATGAACCAAAGAGTCCTCAACATCAATCAATAAAATTAAATATAATAAAAGGCAAGTACACGTTAAATGCATATAAATATATTATCATTACAAGGGATGGAAGGGAAGGGATAGAGCAAGTGGGAGATTAATTTAAGTGGATGCTGAACAATCACGTAACGGGAGGGAATAGAAAAGATTCTTTAGTTTAGAGCATATTAAGTAAACAACGATATGAACTACACTTTCATGTTATTAGCCATCCAAATTTTCATTTTTGTTATTCTACCCTCTTTGGAGATTCGTAGGAGAGCCAAGGTCACCGACATAGCCCACAGAATTGCGGACCTTAAGTGGCGGTGGGCAGGGCACATTGTTCGTAGAACTGACGGCCGTTGGGGCAGAAAGGTTCTCGAGTGGCGACCACGTACTGGGAGGCGCAACGTAGGGAGGCCCCCAACAAGGTGGACCCACGATCTGACGAAGGTCGCAGGAAGTCGCTGGATGCAGGCGGCGCAGGACCGCGAGGTGTGGCGATCATTGAGGGAGGCCTATGTCCAGCAGTGGACGACAATTGGCTGATAGATAGATAGATAGACCCTCTTTGGAGGAGCTTTGTGGCGTAGTGGTTAGTAAGCTTTGGCTTTCGATATTGAAAACATGATCAGGCCATGATGGGTGACGAAAAATTTGTGATCTCGAATACTTCCGTGCTTCGAAAGGTACGTTAAGACGTTGGTACCGGTCGCTATAGCGAACGTTTCTACCCACCAACCCGCATTGGGCCTGCGTGGTGTTGTTACGGCCCATACTTCTCATTTTTTCCGTGTTATGAGCAATCCAAATAATATATTTTCTCATTCTATCCTCTTAACTACAAATGCTAAAGTTGTAAAGCAAAAGCTCAAAGAATCAACTGCAAATAGACGTTCCTCTCATAAACGCCATGTTCAAAATGTTGAACTTAATGCTTAAAACACTTTCAAAACTTACCCTACACGGAACAAGTCAGTGAAGCCGGGGCAATAAAGAGGTAAATCTGAAAGGGGAGGCTTTGCCAGCGACGCAGACAGAAAACGAGCACAATTCGGGTTACAGCAGTCATGTTTGAGGTAATTTTGGGATTTGAGCCATAGATATCAAAGGATAAAGGACATTTTACAATTTATTTTAAATACAAACCGAAAGTGATAATAATAGTACATTATTGCAAAGGCAGCGAGACAGGCAATTGCTATTTCGGCCAAGGCATATAAAGTGTTTGCACATATATAAAAAAGGGGCTTCTAAATAATAAATTTAATTATATTAACAAAATAACAATGAACTCCGCTTTATCGCCAATTTTTTATTTTTATTTTACAGTTTGTGTAACGCATCTGTGGCAAACAGTCACGAGAACGCAATGTGTACGATAGATGAAAGAGTTCTAAATTCAAACAGCACACCGTTTCATACAACATTGTCGGCGCGCTCTTCGTTCCAAATTCAAAAAACGCGCCGGGCAGTAAGTTTGGTTTTTCAGTCTACGTAAATAAATGATACTTCGCGTGTTCTTTATTCAAAAGTAATGACAATTTTTCCGCGCATGTTTAAGAAAAATATTTTATGTTTTTTTTATTGCTGTGTGTGTGTGGTAGTTAGATAAATGACTTCACATAATATATATTATGTTCCTAACTAGCTCTTTCCCGCGACTTCGTCCGCGAGGAATAGTTATTTGGAGGTAGTGTGATGGTATGTCAAATAATGATACCTTACGTCCTACCTTACGTCAAATAATGATACCTTCATCGTTGGTCCGGTCTTGTAGTTTCGATTAAATGATTTACGATCGATGATGACGATACTTGTATGTTTCGATGTATGATTCGATACACAACCTAAATAATTTTATTTTTTTGTTTATTTGTTTTAATCGTTTAATGTAGCCCGTCTTAAGCCTCGTATAGAATGAAAGGATTGTGGTATCAGTGTCGGTACTTACTGCCTAAAAACCCGCGAGGTAATTATTCTAGCGAGGAAAGCGTTAGTTACTTATCATGACTGTATTCAGTAGACGTGTGCGGGAACGTCGCGCGTGTGAATATCGTTTATGAATGAAACATAGACTTACAAATGTCACGACACGACAATAAAAGCTTGGAAAATCATTTTTAATTAATGTATTGAGTTATGATAAAACTCCTAGAGCAAATGTTGTTGTATATGATGTTAACTATTTAAACCTGCGATTTAGTTGATTTAATTTTCATCCAGGGTTTTCTTGATCAGACATAATACCACTTCAAATCAAGCATAGTTAAATAAAACAGTACGCTATATTATCAACAACAAAGCACTCAATGACTATCTAAACAGGCTAACTTCAGACAACAACGGACCACAGAATCAATTTGAAGCTAAGCCACGATTGCTAATTTGGTAATCAGTGTGCCCAAAAACTCTCGGGCTCCGCAAATGTTTATATTTCGTAGCTGAGTTTGGTGGATGCTGATGCTATAAGCACTGAAAACCCTTCCGATGGCATGATTTTGAATCATGGGGTCTCATGCAAAATATTTATGGTATGGCATACATAGCTTACTTAAAAAGTTGTGATGAACGTCAATTCTTTCAAAATATTCATACACGAAATTGTCATCGGGTATAAAATATTAAAAATTGGGTTACAAAAATCTAACTGTACAAACACAGAGACACGAGATAGTGAAATAAGAAAAACGTGGGGTAATAGTCTGTAAAACTGTCCTTTATAGTTGTTATTTCAGATCTCTAATATTGTTTCCTTGCTTTAATCTTCTCCATCATCGTCTAGGAAACATTTTTACGAAAAAAAATGTTATGTTTCAAAAAAATGTTACATATTGATAAAAATATAAGTGAAGATACAAAGGAGCATTACATTAAATTGAATATCCCAGCTGACTCCAAATCGAATGAAACTGATACTAGCCGATCTGCTATTGCCGCAGTAAACCGTTTCGATTGGACTTATCTAAATTAACATCGTCTGCCGAAGGGAATTTAGCATTTTTTGAATATTAAATAGCGATGTCGCAAACCTTTGTAAAGATACGCATTGTCCTGTTCTATTAGGGATTACGTTTAAAAGGCTACTACGACTTAGGTAGTTATAAATAAATATTGTAGCGTGAAATATGAGTGGTTATTCTATTAAAAAAATGTTTGCTGTAATCACGTGACGGAACGGAAAAATAACAGGGTTAAAATGTTAGAAATATTAACTATTGTTATCTTGATGACATTATTCCAGTTAAATTTGTTCTAATTCATGTAAATCAGACGAAGTAATCATTATTTGAGGTTCGCCATAAAGTCCGCAGCTACGTCTCAATTCGAATCCCCTTTCAGTAAAGTTTTCACATTTAACTGATCCAAGCGACGAAGTCATAAAAACAGCTGAGGACCAAGAGCCCAATTACAAGGATTCTCACCCCATAACTTGGTCTGATTGTGCAAGATCTATTCTCTCGCGAAACTTTTCGATTTATTAAGAGTCCCAGAGCTTAATTGCGGCGCTACATTTAGTTCTAGAAGTGGGAGGGTGATGTTGTGTGAAAGATTAGAAAATTTGTAGTCCAGGATTCAAAATCATAGTTGGCGAAGACAAAAGAGGTAATAAAAGTTGAATTGAAAGACAATTATTTAAAGCATTTGAAATTTATCAATATTACTCTAGAAAGATTAATTGTGATTTTAAAAGATCCGCTAGATGTTGGACAAGCAACGGTAAATAAATCCAGTAAGATAACTCTGTCTTTATTGGTAGTTTTTTATTTATCAAAAATTCATTTTGTTTTGTATGCCTGCACATATTTGACTGATTGAATAAATGAAGTAATAAAAATTACATTAAAACATTGTGCAATTTCAAATAGCAGTAAGAAATAAATCTTTGTAATAGTTTGCAGAATTTAGTCTAGAGGCAGCTTTATTAAAGGCACTGTCACATAAAAGGCAAGTCTAATGTTACTGATTGGTACATTTAGGAGAAACGGACGCCTGAAACCAATGCCTCGCTTGAGTTTCGGCAATGTGCGACTGATGGTTAGCGAATGGCTCTGAGACAATCTTGAAATGCGTTTAAACCGGGTTTAAGCGAGTTAACTGCAAACTTTAACTTGCTCATTAAGTTGAGTTCGGTAATGTATAAGAACTTATTGAGTTGTAGCAACTTCGACAGGACACCCAGGGCATTACGGACACTTGAGACAGTTGGAGTTTAAAAACTTTAGACGCGTTTAGCGAATGTTATTAAAACATTTGTGAACAAAGAATTGTTTGAAAAATAATTAAATTATGGATGTCATTTTATTGACAAGATACAAATAAGAATATTGATGTATCTGTTCTTAATAACAATTTCGAAGTTGCTTTGTATTTCATTTTCTATAATAACTATATGTAATTGGAAAAAAATGGATTTGCGATATTTTTTTGATAATAACATTTAGAGGTTATTATAATACGGACAATAATAGATGTAACTTGTTTCAAACTGTATGGCTTATACAATTTTGAATAATGCTCAACATATTTCTTAGACCAAAATTATGACTAAATGCTCCTTAAGGTTAGGTTAAGACCTCAAATTTAGCTGAAGCACTTTCGCCATTTATAACTAGTCCGTTTTCAATATTCCCAACAAATATTTTGGAGGACGTCAGAACAGATTAATTGGCACACCTTCAGGATGACTGTATTGAGATGTCAGCTGGAAACTTCAGTCCGACATCCAAGGCGGCTTATCGGTCGACTGTCGAACAGAGCTCGGCTGATAACGGGCAAGTTATTGATCACTACTCGTAGTTCGCCACCGAAGCGGCAGAAGTTCCAGAACACGTCAAAATAACAGATGAAGGGGTAACAGAACTGATAATTTAAGATAACAGTGTCAAAGCCCGCACGAGGCTTGAGCGTACAATATTAATCGAGTTTCAAACTAGATTTTAAATTAAAATATTATGTTTTGTGTATTTAATTTGATTTTAAAATTGCTGTTGCTATCATAAATCTTCAAAATGTTAAATATTGAACGATAGTGAGTAATGAACACTTGTTTCGACAAATTAACCTGTCACTGTGATGCTGCTTGATTGCCTGCTAGTGTATGAAGATAGTCAATTATATTTATTTATTTTCCGTCATAAATGTTCAAAATCTTGAATTAATTGTCAAAATAAAGCTGATATTGTAAAGAACTACTGAGTTAGTTACATGCTCCATAATTCAGTTATACTTTATGATCAACAAAGACCTAATTAACGAAATGCCATGAAATTACTTCCCTATTGACTTCCCAAATAATATCAATGCCATTCAATCAGCAGACCTCCCGGGGGAGGTGTCGATCGGACTTGTGTACCGCAGTATGAAGCAACTGAGCCATGTACCTGGAAAGAGAAAAAACATTGGAATTAGTTCTATGGAAGATTGTTCAAAAGATTTGGACCAGAATTTAGTACATGTTTAGGGAATGGGTTCATTGAAATATCTATATCTTATTCGACAACGATATATCTATGAAATTTGGTATTATTAGAATGAATTGATTTCAATGATTTGCCAAATCGCAAAATTGAATTAATAGAACAATGATTTGAAATTTTGGAACAAAGATAAATCTTAAAGCTCACTTTGAATGAAAGAGTATAAAAGTGCCTTTAGATTAAATCCGACGATGTAGGACAAGGGAAATTTAAATAGTCATATGATAAGGAGTAATATAATAGTCGTAATTAATCTCCTGTCGTTACATTTTCAAAAGAGACTGCTTATTAACACGATTATGAATGTCGGAAACCTGAAAACAATTGCAGATTACGGTTGTAATTCTCTGAGCGCTTTGTCGTTAGCGTTACACATCCACAATTACTCACAAATTGCTTTTACGGAAAATACTCCAGCTAATCTTTAGGCTGGTTACTCACAAATTTCCTCAGAGACCGCTGATCCCTCGGGATCTTCAAATTAAAAGGGAACATCTAAATTTTAAGGAGATTTCTTGTGACTCGCAGCTCGTTCGTTAGAAAAGTGGATTTGAGTATTGGGTCCTTGAGCACCGCGGCTCTTTGTGTTTTTGTAATTTCGTTTAATTAAATTAGCGTAAGCCAATTTTAGAAGAATTCAACAAGGGATACTACATTTTTTGGACTTCTTTATTATATTTTGATATAACCTACTAGTCCTGTGGCTACTGGTCAAATAACAGAATGTAATTTTTATAAGCCCGAGTCCTCTAATTAATATTTCTAAGACTGTTGCTGCACTGACAGCGGATTTATGCATAAGCATATCTTTTGTTCGTTCTCAGCTTAAGTATATACGTTCCACTGTTGGGCACAGGCCTTCCTCACGGAAACAAATACACGAAGAGTATGGGCCGTAACACACCACGCTGGTCGGGTTAATATGCCTTCCGAAGCAAGGAGAAGTTCAAGATCGCAAAGTTTGGTCACCCATCCAGGGCCTAACTATGACAAAGGTAAAGCTACCTTCGACGAAAGCCAAAGCGTACTATCCACTACGACACCGAGCTCCGTTTTCCGATATCGTTTGTTACGGAGTAGTTTTTATACAGATCAATTTTAAGACTGAAAAAAATCAGTAAATTAAATGGCGTTGGTATCTTCACCAATGAAAAAAAACAAACATCAAATAGGTAATAAAAAAAAGTCGGCAAAGCCAATGTTTAATTAGAAGCCGCAACGCAATAAACTGAAAACGTTAATTCTAACCATGGATTATAAACTCCTGTGCACGGAACCTGAATGTTTATTAGGGATCGAACGGCACTCGTAAAAGCGGTAATCACTTTAAGTTTTTACGGTTCAGAAAGTATATCATTCACCACGTAGATGGATATTGGAATATAGGTGTTTGGTGTGGGTTGCGATCTATATCATCTCACAAAGTGTGTGTATTTATAACAATAGTGAATACATTGTTATTTTAATGAAGCACGGCATGGAATTTTTCCTGTTTTTATTTATTACCAGCGTGGTTTGTCTAATTTAAATTCAGTTCTATACAAAACATTGTAGTTAATATTTTATGTTTTACCATTATACAACTTATAGCTACGTCAAAATCAAAAATCGAAAGCATGAATATATTGATAAGTACAGTAAAAATGTATCCCTCTGACCTTAATAACATCGATAACATAAGGCACCAGTCAGTGGTGTCAATAACCTTTGCAGTCTATTTTATCCTAAAATTTATTTAAGATCTAAATATGTATAAGAATTTTATTCTCTTGCTATTTTGAAAATTCAATGTGTCTAAAGTGATTTATCTCAATGACTTTTTAATTAACTTATTGTAGATTGTACAGAAACATTGGTTATCCCATAGTCAATTAACTGCACGTATTTTCAAAGCATATTACATTCGAATTGATAATAAAGATAGCTGTTTCCAATACGAGAGCAATCGAACAAGCAAGTTAACTGAGGACGATACGCAAAACAAGGTTTAATATCCGCTAACCGGAGCACAAACTGCGAAATAAACTACCATTCAACACAGAAGGAAGTCCGCATTTAGATTTACGACTTTCAGAAGTCAATATTCAAATGTAGATACGTGTTGATTATACAAGGATAGTAATTTTACAAAAATTCAGGATGCAAGGGGATATAAAGATGAAGTAAAGAAACTGAATCAGAGCTTTTTAGTCTAAGTTGCAAGTCGAAAATTGGAACAGAGAAAAATTAAGGAAACATTTATGAGAAGTGAAAAAAGAAAACATTGATAGAGACGAAAACAAAGATTTCGACAAAATTTAAATGTTTTCTTATATTTACAAGTGCACTCATTTCAAAATATAACATTTTCACTCGTTTACGATAATTGTATTCCAACTTTTACCCCAACGTCTCTTACATTTTACAGCTGCGGTCGTGTTCACAAGAAAACGTCTCAAACGTCAGGTTTAGTTACAATGTAAACTTAAAAGTAAACGGAAGATGAATCCCGTAAATATTAATTTTTTATTTTTAGTGAATGAAGTGAAACTTTACTTCTCGTATAAATTCTTTTTCATTACCCTTATGCTACTGTCGACTCAACATGTCTTCCTCTCCATTCTCCTCTCAATCCTCACACTAATTAATAAATAACAATGACCGCTAAACCAGCTTTTAGAATTTTTTGATTGATCTGAAGCAATAAATGCGTGAACCCAAAAAGTTTAAATAATTTCAATTAATTTTTTTCCAATTGCTTCCACCACCTTATCTAAAACCAAATACGGGTTCAACATTTGTCTTCTCTTCGGGGAAATGTTAAAAAAGCCTTTTAAAACGGGAACGCCAGCGAAATGGCCGGGAGCGCACGTATCTAAATGGTGAATAAAACAAATCTGTCTTCGTAGCGTTTAGCTCTTATTTCCATCCACTTCTCAGCTATTTCCTACTGGTTTGTGGTGTAATGTTTAGGATGTCGCGGGTTTTTTTATGTATGGACTGTTTAATGATTGTTCTCTACTAAAAATAGAACCGTTTCTTCAGAATCGCACAAAAACTATAGGTAAATAAACATACCTTGTGGATTTTATTAGAATTAGAAATGGTGACACTTTTAAACATAACGTATGATCACGCCTATATCTGGCATGCTCTTTTAGAGATAAATACTCGTTTAGGGATAACTCGTCTGAGTTAAAACGAGAACATTATAATATAATGATTAAAACTAACAATAAAAAAAAATTAAATAATAATATTAAAATTTAAATTTTAATTAACAATTTACTACGTTTTAGATCGGTATTTACATTTAGTAGTGTGTAAGCTGCTTACTCTGGGCAATTGAAATTATTATTATTTTGTAGAAAAGCAGCGAGCCACACTTAGCTCTTCAATAAATCATAGTGGTCCTACGCCTAATTTTATTTCAGGTTGGCTCATATTTTCCTTTACCATTTTCCTGCTTTCATTCATCATCAAGTTCAGTCATCTCAATACAAACTGATTTCTTTGACATTGTCATCAATCATAGATTTATTTTTATTCAGGTTATAGTTTCCTTTTTTATTTTTATATATTCTTAAAATACACATTCAATATGTTTTATTAGTACAGGTTACATGCAAAGTTTGAACAAAATTATTTTGACATGAACCCTTCGAGAATTTTAATAAAGCCAGACCGATTTCTGGATTGTTTCTATTTAAGTAGTAAACACTACAACCTGTACATCTCTACTGCTCATGGATTGAACCACGACCCAGACCATTTCCCTCTCTTGGTGTCATTCGGAAGACATGCCAAGCATACCAAGTAAACCGCTATTCGCGACGTGCATTCTTTCCCCGTGGGCTGTACGTACTAAGTTTTAATAGTTTTAAACGTCCTTTACGTACGCCACACGCTGAATTTATCTTTCACGCTGAACGTTGTTACGCTGACAATGTTGAGGATTGGGAGGAAATTTAATTTGTTTTTTGGTTAGTGCGGTTATATGGTTTGAAGATTGTAATCAACACCATTAAAATTTTCATTACCATTTTAATATAATTGTAATGTGTGAATATGTAACAGTTAAACTTTGATTTTAATAAATTCATTCTCTCTCGTTTTTAGGAAATTTTACAGTCCAAATTTCATAATTTAGAAGTTTCACTGATTTTCGACGATCGATCACAAACTCTGTAATTGGCTATTCAAAATTACGCTCTCAATTATATTCAAGACCTACAGACAACTATAGTCATGAACTGGAAATGCAAAACAGAGAAGGTAAATCTGATTAAAATAAGAAAACCAAATGTGACTCCAACCAGGCCAATAGTTCGAAGCGAGCTTATTTTCATGAAAGAGCGTTTGGAACGACTGAGGCAAATCACTCGTGAACCGTTTAATGTACTTATTCCCATTCCAGGCTATTTCACACGTAACTCCTTTAGATGTGCTGACGAAATTACACGCGACCTAAGTGGTTTCATTTCATCAAGCAAAATAGTCACCTTTACTCTTCCTTAAAATTTGTGACATACTTAGAAATTTGGAACTCTGGCACATTTTACATTAATGCTTTTTACTTTTTAGCTAATTTAGCAATTCCTTTTTTTAATTTTACAAACTTGTTTCGTATCTAAATTTGATCTTCCAAAGCATAAAGCCGCTCTATTGTCATTAATCTCTATTGTCTTTAATCTTTGATTTCTATACAGTGAAACTTTACTTTACCTAAATTTTAATACCTACATCAAATCTGCACTCAAACTTTAATTAAACTTTGCCCTCAGATCAAGCTTGATAAATTTCCTGCCTGTATGTGAAACCTACGAATGGGAATCTCAGAAAACAGGGAGTTTGAAGGCGCGATCGAGCGTGAATTACATTCATATGATATTTGCCGGGAGTCAGGGAGATTAGGAAATTGATTCCACGATCGGAAGCATTTGCTTTTTATGAATATATTTCAACACGTTTGAGTTTACCCAGTTCTTTGTTTGCGTAGACTTATTAAGAAATGTAAACTGGAAATAATTCAGGCTTTTGCACACTTAGGGAAATCATCACGGATTATGTTTCATGATCTACATTAAGAGCTTTCATATTATGAAGTAACAAGTCATTACCTAAGCAGTCTTTTACTTGAAACAGCTTTATAATAAATGAAATGTTAATACATCGCTAACGAATTTAAAAGCTACAATTATAAATAAAATATAGATAATTAAAAATCCAATCAAGACTGTTCTCATTATTGAAAAAATATATTGACTGTCAGAAACATCCCTTCAAGATACACAATAAACATTTCAGTATTTTTTTCACCTGGGTCTCCAAACACAATATTTCAAATGATTCTAACGATATCTCAAGTCGGATGACAAGTTCCAATGAACAGTTAGAGATAAAGAAATTATTTTCTTCGGGCGCTTTTCATTTCCTGATGGACGCGAAGACAAAGGCGCTTCGTAATTGAAAATAGATTTCAAGGAAAAATTATAAAATTTTAATGCATGAACCGAATATTTCATAATAAAACAGAAGAGTAGGAAGAGGACTTGCTAATAAAATCGTAATAAAAATACACATTGGCGCTGATGAGACAACACCAGCGGTAAAAAGTGCTCTTCGACATTTTCTTTTTCAGCTTCCGCCATTTGCTTTAAGTAAAAAAAACTTTGAATAATGTAAAAGTAATAGAAGTCAAAGACGAATATGAAACCTATCAGTGAAAAAATGCCTTACAACAATTTATTACTTACTATAAATTATTACGTTTAAAATTATAACAAGGGCAATTTTTCTTGCAATAATAATAAATTATTGCGGATACGGGTTTTTTTTTCTTTAAGATACATTTTTTTTAGTATTTCTTTATCAAAAGCAATGACTTTAGATGTAGTTAAGCTTAAAATTAGGTATATCAATTATATTTTTCGAGCGAAATGTGGTTGTAATCCTTTAGGGGTACAGGCGTCGTGATATGTCATGTTACTATTAGGTTGGGGAAAAAGTCTTTTCGCATTATAGTATGTATAAACTTGTAATAAAATCTCTTTGGCTATACTATTTGTATCTGGCTGGTTTTGGTATCATTGAAAGTTTAAATTATAAAGAACATAATTCCAAATTCAAATTAGGAAAATGTGTGATTTTCATTTGTTTTTCGTACCGCCAAGATGAGTGAATCTAATGAAGAAATTCGATACATTTTAAAATTTTACTACAAAAAAGGTAAAAATGCAACGCAAGCCGCGAAAAAATTTTGCGATGTTTATGGACCTAGTGCAGTGTTTGTGAGAGTAGCACAAATTTGGTTTAAGCGTTTTCAATCCGGAAATTTTGATGTCAAAGATGCACGTCGCTCTGGTCGCCCTATTACAGATAAAATGGATGCCATTTTTGAAAAAGTGGAGTAAGATCGGCATGTCAGTAGTTACGACGTAGCTGAAGAACTGGGAATTGACCACAAAACAGTTTTGGCGCATTTGAAAAAAACTGGGTACACAAAAAAGCTCGACATTTGGGTACCTCACGAGCTCACTGAAAGAAACCTAATGAACCGTGTACTCATTTGTGATTCTTTATTACGACGTAATGAAACCGGTCCATTTTTGAAGAAGCTGATAACTGGTGATGAAAAGTGAATCACGTACGACAAGAACGTGCGAAAAAGGTCGTGGTCAAAGGCCGGTCAGGCTTCACAGACTGTGGCGAAACCCGGGTTAACTCGCAACAAGGTGATGCTGTGTGTGTGGTGGGATTGGAAGGGCATTATTCATTATGAGCTGTTACCACCAGGCAGGACCATCGATTCTGAACTCTACTGCGAACAACTGATGAGATTAAAGCAAGAAGTTGAGAGAAAGCGGCCGGAATCAATCAACAGAAGGGGTGTGGTTTTTCATCATGATAACGCTAGACCTCACACATCTTTAGCCACTCAGCAAAAATTAAGAGAGTATGGCTGGGAGGTGTTAATGCATCCGCCGTATAGTCCTGACCCTTCCTTCCTTCCTTCCTTCAGATTTCCACCTGTTTCGATCTCTTCAGAATTCTTTAGGCAGTGTCAGGTTAACATCACGAGAGGACTGCCAAAACCACTTGTCGCGGTATTTTGACCAGAAGTCCCAAAATTTCTATAGCAATGGGATCTTGTCCCTACCTACAAGATGGCAAAAAGTTATCGAACAAAATGGTACCTACATACTTTAGTTAAATGTAAATAAACTATATTAAAAAATGTTTTGAATTTTCTTAAAAAATTCGAAGAAACTTTTTCCCCAACCTATTATGTGAATCAAAATTTTTGCTCTTATAAAAATATCCTTAAAATATTTGAAATATCTGAATTCCGAATATCACAATCATCTCACTTTCGGTATTTACTCTTATGAACGCCAAGTTATGGCCAAAAGGATAAAACGTATATTTTCTAAAAATCTTAATGAAATTAAACTGAAATCAAAATTCGCCATCAATTCTCAAATGCAGGAATCGACTTCAATACAGAACGTTGCAAGTAACAGGCGCACATACATCGTTTAATTGACAACGTAACTACCCAAACCAAATTACCTCAGTCTGCAGGTACAGCGATAGGATTAAGTAGTCAATATTTAATTTACATAGGCATAAAGTACATTTTACATAATTGAGTAGGGAGACGTGATATCTATTAGGGAGTTTGAAAGTTGCGTCAGGGTGACGGTGATCAAAAGATGACGATGACTGACAGGTAAGCTTGAGAATGTGAGAAGAAATGAACGTGACGTATACAGGTGAAAACTTGGGAATGTTTCCGAAACTTTGGAATATTTCAGTAAAACTACAGAATGTATTCTTAATAACTTCCAAACTTACCAGCAACTTTGGAAGTTTTCAATATAGAGAGATTATTGATTTAATAAACTGGGGATACTTTAAACATTACAACACAGTATTGCCAAATACAAAATATTACAAATTATAAAAATATATTATTTATTGTCATCAATCAAAATTTAACAAAAACCGCTTCAACGTAGTTTTATTTTCCTTATCTTTGTATTTAAAGTATTATTAAAGTACCTAAATACTCGTATTATAAATAAGTATTATATTACTTAACAAAATTATTGTAATATTTCTATTATTATTGTTTTATTACCTAATTTTAATTTAACAATATATTTTGAAAACTTCTAAAGTTGCCGGAAGTTATCGGGAATACTTCCTGGAAGTTTTAGCCTCTAGTAACCTAGCTAAAAGAATACTTAGTATGGATGTATATGGACTCGAAAGAGAAAAAGGTCAAGCAAGCGGAGGATTAAGTATCAGAGTTGTAGTATGAGAAGAAAAGAAGTGAATGCTGAAGGAACGAGTGACGGCGAGTGGAAGAGATCCCACCTAGAGTACGAATTATGAGTATGAAGAAGAAGAACTGTAATCTTTTACTGGATTTAAGTAAGTTTGAAATATAAAATAATATGATGTCTATTTAGATATTCAATTAGGTAGCTGTTGACTTAATAAGTTTAATATCTGAAATGTAAAACACGCGTAGAATTTCCTTAAGATAATAAATCAGTGACTGCATCAAATACCCCGCATACTGCACAAGACGCATTAGTGGCACAAAACGAAACAAATTTTACAATTGACTTAATCGAACTCCGTATTCCTTTGGAAGTAATATTTATGTATTATGTAGACGATGTATTGGTAGTCTCCCATGCTGAAGTCTGTATTCGCATACATGATATCTTTGAAGACGATCTTAAGTGTTTCGTAAATAGCACAAAAGGGAAACATATTATTTTAAATTTAATTTTG
Source organism: Parapoynx stratiotata (assembly GCA_910589355.1). Classification (NCBI taxonomy): domain Eukaryota; kingdom Metazoa; phylum Arthropoda; class Insecta; order Lepidoptera; family Crambidae; genus Parapoynx; species Parapoynx stratiotata. Next base: position 14,131,532 of record OU342478.1, read on the forward strand.
AATTCAGTATTTCACGTAAAATGCGAATCTTCTAAAGGTCAAACGGTCTTTATGGCACTTTTGAACTCATTTAACATTGTCATTTAGAAGTTGAAAGTTTAGGATAAAACGAGACAATAGACATTAATAAAAATATTTGTTTACTAAGTAAAGGCATCTCTCCAACTTGAGTTTGTTAGAATTAGGCTTCTGAGGTCCTTAACAAAACTTTCGTCTTGGTAGTTTTGTTTAATCACAAGGTCTAGAAAATAAAGTCCCTCGTTCTAACGATACTAATTACAGTAGTAATAACATCAGGTGCTAAATAGAGAACGGTTCATCTTCATTACATCTACATCAATGAAATATCATCTACATAAGATATACATTTATTATAATCACCCTCTGTAAATTATGACGAGACGAAACTGTAGGCATAGTTACACCCACAAATTGTTTAATATGCTTAAGACCAAACGATTACAAAATTATACACAGTGTGTATCTTTTTTAGATTTGCAGGTGTTCTGCTAGTAATTTCAACAATGAAAATCACAAATGATTTAAATGAAGTTGCTTATCATCATTAAATAAAAACAGGTAAGGATCTCAACTATTAGCAAAATAATAAAAAGAAAACCCTAAGATAAGAACATCCCGAGGGATCCACTGTTTTTTCTCCGTCCAATCGACTAATCGACGATTTGTTTCAGCTTGTAGACCTCCGCTGTCAGTTCACCTTCTACTGTCTTATTTTTTCCTGGTACCAGGGCAAATTAATGACATGTCATTATTGGGTTTACGACAGTCCGGGAGTTCTTTGTGTTGCTAGATTGAGTTTATCGGCGTCTTTAGATTCATCTTTATCTGTTTCTTGTAAGATATTATTACCTATTTTTCGGCGGTTTCTAGTGCAATTACAAGTATGTTAATTTTAATCAATGATTTAAAAAAATCGTGACTGCCTTTTCTTTAATTTGAACCTTATACTTCAAATACTGTTTGTGAGAAATTTTCAACTACTATAATAATAATAATAATAATAGCCTTTATTAATAATCTTACAATAATGTTACAATGACAAATTATTTATTCGACACCGGTACGTGGAGATTGTCTTGCTGTCCAGCATAGGCCTCCCCGAGAGCTCGCCATCTTATGCGATCTTGCGCTTGCCTTTGCCAAGTTTGTCCCGCAAATTTTATTATATCGTCTTCCCATCTGCGACGCTGTCGCTCTTTCTTTTTCAACTACTAATTAATTGCAAATGAATTTTTGTATCGGGTCCATCTATTCAGGTATACCTACATCCAATGTCATATTTATTACCTAACTCAGTCCTACCTACAGACCCACAGTCTAATAATTAAACATTGGTATGGAAATCGATTAATCTCACTCACTACAAACAACTGTTAAAATGCACTAAAAATAACTGTAAAAATGCACCGATAAAATTAATCAGACTATATTAAGCAGAGTACAAAGAAGTAATGCGTAGCGAAGATCCATTGCTTTATCATGAAATATAATAATATTACTTTTTATTTATTACAATAATATCAGTCATCAGACTTACATAAAAAAATTGAAAACACTAAAACTTTTTAATATCACGATTATACGAAAATCTTTTCGTACAATGTATTGTTAGAAATAGAGGATGCAGTAAAGCTTGAGAGCCATTTATTACTTTGAGTACCACTACTACTAGTGCATTATCGTTTATTTGAAATAGAAAAAATATCTTCCTAATATTCTCTAGGGAATATAGAGAACGGAGCTTTACTAAAGGTTAGATTGATTAGTCTATTCAATTGCTTAAAAAAATCTTCAGGTAATTAAACACAAAGCCGTGTTATTGCTCACAAATTTTGAATAGGAGTAAAAAAGTTCCACCGAAAATTCACAGAAAACACAGAAACCTCAAAAAAGCCAAGCACTCAATGTCTGGTCTACATTATTACAACATGACGTCATTTATTTAAGACGAAGTCACGCAATTCCGACTCAGATTCGTTTTCCTTACCCGAAATACCTTAAGAACACAGTTGCAAACAGACAAGGGTCAGAATACATCAATCAGAGCCCCCCTCCCCCCTTAGTGACATGCCAGCGATTTGTCAAGCGGTATGTTTGTTCAATGGTTACCAGGGTCGAGGTAGATCTATGAAAAAACTGACTGACATCCCTTAGATTTGATTGCGAAGGTATTTTAGATGTTGAAGCTAAGCGAAAATAAATGCTTGCTCTGAATATTCGGAGTACCAGGTAATTAGAGACAGATAAATGGAACCTGAAGATGTAATGTGTATTCTGATTGATGAAGTGAGATTGTAGATGAAACAAATAATTATCAAATTCTGGATCGCTGGTGAGTAGCTGATAAAACCGCAAAACGTGAACATCTTTTGCAATTTGTCCTTTTGCCACAATTTTCAATCAGTCTAACGCTCAGTTGCACAAAGATTTTTTAAAGACGACATTTAGTAATGAGACATTAAAACTTTAAAGTTCATTAAATTTAAAATTGGAACACAAAATAGTTCTAGCTAATGTCTCTTTAGCATTGATAGGGTGCTAATGTCGTTTTGTGCAACGTAAAAACTACGCTAAGGTGTTCTTTTGACACTTCAATAAATAAATTTAATGGAGCATTAGGGATAATGCCGACATTAAATTTTAAAGTTCGTTTCTGCAACTGGGTGTAAGTGATTTGATATTTGGAAATGTCACTTAGGCCCAATTGCACGTTCGAGAGTTAGCGCCTAACCCAGGGTTTGCCCATATATTTGCCCCAGGATTAGTTGCTAACTCTCGACCGCGCAATCGGACTTTAGTGTCAGTTATTTTGTAACCTAAGGTTAAATTATACTATTATTAATAAAATCTATAATAAAATTGTCAGTCAGTTTTAAAGTTTAAATTTTTTGGCTTTTCACATTGTAAAATCACTTTGACAATTAAAAAATGTGCTTTAGTCAAAATTTGGCATGTTTTTGAATGATATTGTAGCTATTTCCGTATAATTTCACTTTGAGAGATAATGTCAAAGGCAGAATTGTGTTCTATTTTCATAATTTATCTTGGATCAAAGCCAACAGCTAAAAAACGGAACTTTATATGGGCAATTACTAATTTAAAGCCTCGAGGCTCGCCGTACACGAGAACTTCTGAAGATTGACTGGAATCGCTCGGTGTAAGTATCGCTATTTTTCCATTGGACATATGGCCTCTATTAAGGGCAAATGTAGAGCTCCATTAAGAATGTATCGACTGACTGTTTCATATTCCGTGACCCTGCGGCAGGAATGGATGTTCGATACACCGATTTAAGAGTACATTTAGAATGCGCTGAGTATCCGATTTTCTTTACACTTGGTACGGAAGTGGTAAGGAATAAGCGATTAATTGACATGGGAAATATGAATGTGAAATGTGAATGTTTATGAGGAGAGCGAAAAAATTTTAGAAAGGCACTACAAATAAAAATGGAGAATGGAACAAGAATATACTGCGCTATTTTCAAGTAGGTACCTAGCAGAATGATGAAAAACGCGTTCCTTGATGTCGTAAATGTCCCTTTTTCTGAGTCGTTTCCAACTGTTATGGTGTAGCCATATTTTTAATTTCGTCACTATCCCGGTCTGTAGCAACGTCTAAACACTTAAGCGAGTTATAGTTATACCAACGTATCTGAGGAAATACCTTACGAGCGTTATGCGTCTAGCTTTTTGATTTTTAAAATGAATCATTGTCAATTAATTTTAAAGTCTGCTGAAAATTTTATTGGTAAAATGTGGCCTTACCATCGCCTTTCTAGGCACCTTAGGGTGAGTTTTTTGATCCGTAGTAATAGTTACCTCAATAGATAAAATCTAGACCAATAGCGTCAATAGAAACGCCAAAACGACCTCATCTTGACAAATTGTTGCGATAAAATTCGAAGCAATATACATCAGCTGTGCCACCAGCCGCCATAATGTCTATGTTTATTTAACTTTAGTTACAATTGAAAATTCGACTGTTGGGCAAGCTGTCATATTACGACATAATACGTTTTCGCCATTAGTCTATGTTTTAACCTACTGGTCACCCTGACCACAGATCAAAAACTGACCCTAAGTCTGTCACCAATAACAATGTTATAAAGCATTTTTTGTATTCCGGTAACTAGAGGAAAGTTTGCCAGTTCCTCAATTGTAAAGGAATACAGTGAAGCTCGCTTCCATCTTCGGCCTTATCGTCACTTACCATCAGGTGAGATGAAGGCCAAGAGCGTACCTGTCATATGTAATAAAAAAGTTCTTCCGGAAATAATCAAATGTATGTTGTTTCAATTTGTAAATAACAAATCGTTGTATCAATTAAGTAAAATAAATACACTGACGCTCAGTTCGGTAGTTTTGAATACACATAATATATTTCGCACTTCTGTTAGCAAAATTACTTTGTTTACTCATTAACAGTAAATGTTAAAGTCTTATAACATTGTTAATTGGCGATATTGTAAGTAAAACATTTGACAGAAATTAATATTATTGGTCAACCTGACCATGGATCAAAAAACTGACCCTTGTGGCTTAAATTTCTTCACAACTTCCACATTAATATTTCAATGGCTTTTCAAGAAATTTTGCAGCGTCGTCAACAAAATATAAAGGATTGTCATTGCATAATGTTACAATGTAAGTAATCTGTCACTGGCATCCAATCCGCAGATTGTCCTGTGAGTAACGGCCACTCTCCATATTGACGAGGACGATATTTTTGCAAAATGTCCATAGTTTATTTCAAAACCATTCCCGCTTTGACGAGAGGAAATGTCTCATCGTTTACTGTCTGAAGCTCTGCTGGATTTGCCTTAGATTTGACGTATATATCACTGTCAGTCTTTCGGTTCACAAGAGACTGCGGTCGGTTGGCTGGGAATTGGGAAATAGTTAAGGGGTTGATCCTATTTTATCATTGAACACTATAACAATCATTGAAAAGTACAAAGTTAAATAATTTATACTTGTACACACATACATATAATCTCGGCTATTATCTCCTAAGGGTTAGACAGAGACTAGGCAAAATCACCGCAAAAGCAGTTCATTATAATAGTCGGCGCTTCAACAAGCAGTGACTGCACGTGTGTTTTGCATGACAGGTGGTGAGCCCTTCGCCGCTATAAGCTATTGGATTATTCTTGTAAGTTCAGTAACTTACAAGAATAATCTGTAAATATTGTTTTGTTTTAAATCTGTGGATAACGGTGTTGGTTGTACAATTAAATATTTCAGAATTGTTTAAATGTTGTGTATTAAAAAACATATTGTACAATTGTTTGTTGTTTCAATAAATAAAAATTAAAAAAATACTGGTTATACAATTTTACTTCTTGTGTTCCTTTGAAACCCCGACAAAAAAAGGTATGTTGTATGTTTACCGTGTCTGTGTATCGATGAGTGCTTTATTTACAGATTAGTTTTTTTTGGATCATTAAGAATGACTCAAATTATTATTCAAATTGACTCGCCAAGATTGCTATGAAAGAAACCTGAGAATATAGAAATGAACAAATGTTATAAAAAACTTCTAAAAATGGCGAGCTTTCACATAATATTTCTTAGCTTATAATGAAGGTAAAAAGTACCTAACTCAATTACATTGCAATAACTCACGAAACGCAGCAACCCTTCCTAACCAATAAAGAACAATAAGGTTCTATTCCGAAAACTATTAACAAACAGGAAATCGATTTGCGACAACAGTCAAATGGCCAGTTCTCCGTCCATTGCCGGCTCGCCTAACTTATGTCCCAATTCCGAATGCACTAAATCACCGATGGACCTCGCGCGAATTAATAGGATCATAAATTTTGATATTACTGGGTAACGCTTAATAAAATCACAGGAAATTGTGTTTGGAAATTGTTATTTTAAACTTTGTGTTTATGGAAATAAGGTATAAAGCGAAAGTTATGATTATTTTGAACTGTCTTCGATAACATTTTGATTAATTTTACAGATCGCTTATATTTTTAAGTCAAAAGAAAATTTAAGACTGTTCAAAATAACATAAATATACATTTTTCACCAATAATAACCTTGCAGGCTTTCCCAATGTGATTGTACAAGCCAAGTACAACTTATTTACGCACTCAAAATCCAATTTGTCCGTCCTCCTCAGCCTATATACGTCCCACGCTTGGCGCAGGCCTTCCTCGTGAAAACGCACATGAGGAGTATGGGCCGTAACACCACCAGGCCTAATGAATCACGGAGGAGTTCCAAAATACAAAGTTTTGGTCACCCATCTAAGGCCTGACCACGACGAAGGTAGCTTTGTTTCGAAATCGAAAGCCAAAGCGTATTAGCCACTACCGATTCAGTCTTAGCATAAAACCGCGTCTAGTTGTGCCCTAACCTCGCCTCTGTTAATATCTACCTACCTACGCCTTCATACCAAGTGTTCATTGGGCTCAGCAGCATCCAGAGGAATATTTTTTAATGCAAATTTATAACGTGTATGAATTTGGATTCTGCTGAGAGCAACATCTGTTTTTTATTATAGTCAAAAGCCTCGACACTAAACATTACCACAGATGAAGCTAATGCTGCTTAAAATATTCAGGAATATTTAAGAAAAATAATGTGACATATTCCTGTAGCAATCAACCCCAAAATCACTGTTTCGTCACACAAGTCCTCACACAATCAATCTTCGGAACCCACAATACTACCGCGTATAATCATCTTAAGACCTTTAGTGATGGGCATACCTAATCGATATTTGTCCAAGCGCCAAAGCAATCTATATGCATGGCGACGATCATGTCGCGAGGGCGACGTATAATTTCTATCGATATCGATTTATTTTCATGAACGCTAATATTACGATGAATTGTAATCGGTTTTTAATGTGACGATATGAGAGTCCGCGCACGTTTTGATCAGAATCACCAACTTTTTTTTAAAGATAATTGGAAACTAAAGCAGATTAAATACATTATGCTAAGTGGTTGCAAAGAAGAATAAATATAGTGCAAACAAGATTTGCATCTTTAAAATACATATTTCATTAAAAACAAGATACAAACTGGTAAGATTTATTACAAGATGAGCGATATTAAGGTATCTCTTTTTAAGTATAAAATATATAAAACGCATGTCAAATAAAAACACATAACATATCATCGAACCTTTTTCCCCGAAGCGGTAGACAGAGGTGTTACCACCCACATGTTATGTCCCCCGGTGGCGAGCCTGTTGCCATGCACCGGGCGCAATGTGAGGCAAGCAATATTCGCAATGAACTGTACATAAGTTTTATTCAGACACAGTGAAATACGTTACCATTTAGTACAGTTAAGATGAAATACGCAAAATTCATTCCCCTCCATCAATCGTTTTGTATCGGCAGCATGGTGGTTAGCCTTTAATTCGTTTTACGAACCACAATTATTATACTACCCCGTCAAGGGCCTCCAATACCCCCAGTATTCTACAGACGTCCCGAATCCGAAATTAGAAACGTTTAATAGTCTGATTACTAAACACAACTAAGATACGCCGCAGCTTAAATTATTATGTTGGCAATAACTAAAACATCAAAAGCAAAACCAAAGCTTTTATTATTATGTTGGCAGGTCTATCGATACTATCTAATCGGCTCGACCCTCGACAGCAGGTGTGCCCGCGATCAATTAGTCGATAAGGTAGGTCCGCACTGCACACGACTCCTGTGTACACCGCTGTAAGTATCTTGATACTTGTATCTTGATTGATATTTAGTTTGGTCACTTCAACTATGATAATCCTAATGAAATTGTCTTGTGCTACATTATTATTGTCAAAGTGACACTTTGGAATTCCGGCGCGTTTCTATGTTTGATAAATCTCTCTTTTCCACATACAGTTGGATTTTCATTAAAAGCTTAACTCAGCAAACGAAGCCACGCGTAGCCATTAGCATCCCAACGTGCTCCAGATAAATCATTCCACTGATTTTGTCATCCAACAAAATGCGTATTTAGTCCCCAAGTTAGTAGATTAAGAGACCGCGAAAGATCCTGGCTTAAAGGGAGGATTATATCCCCCCCCCCCCACTCTCGCCACCGCGACTTTTATTTCCGCATCCGCATCCAACTTCCGTCAGTCGTTGCGAGCAGAAAAATACTTTTCATCCCACCACCTCGGAAAGTGTAATTTTGCGCTTCGAAATCTGGCTGGAAAATTCTATTTTATTCGCTTGAGCGGCAAAGTAGATTTGAATTTAGAACATCACATATAATGAGTACTCAATATAATTGTAAATTCAAAACGTCATTAAACCTATTTAATGTAACCTCTATGGTGCCAAATTTATGATTAGAACTTTTTAAATTGTGAAAAAATATTTTGTCATTATAAATTGTTTTCTTTTTCATTTTGTCATTTCCTCGCTGAGGTGGGATGAAAAGTTACGTATTGCACTCGAGTGGAAAGATTTTTCACCTTGTGCTCGTTTGTTTCCCTCGCTGACGCTCAGGATTCTAATTTAGAATCACTCGCTGCGCTCGTGATTCAACTTAAGAATCCTTCGCTTGCTCGGTCATCCAAATCGAGCACGCGGTTAAAAAGGAACTTTCCACTCTTGTATAATAAATAACTATTATACTAGAGTTTGTACCGTTTCGTAAAGTAATATAGTCCAAGTTTCTTTGGCAATACCAGAACGGGTTTGTGATAGGGATTATTTTTTAATTCATTTTTCATGTTTTACTGACGACGACCCGTTGGTTGTGTGCTTGTTTTAGAATTTACAATTGAACGAATTTACAAAATAAAACACACTAACCACTTTATTCAGTCAGTTAAAAAGCGCAAACAATTATTATTATTGGGTCTTTCTCATTAAAATATTTTATCTTCAGAACATTTATGTTGTAATAATTATAGATGTTAAAATGTTTTGTAACTATCTATCTATCAGCCTATTGTCGTCCTCTGCTGGACATAGGCCTCCCCCAATGATCTCTACAACGACCGGTCCTGCGCCGCCCCATCCAGCGACTTCCTGCGACCTTCACCAGATCGTCGGTCGAACTCGTTGGGGGCCTACGTTACGCCTCCCAGTACGTGGTCGCCACTCGAGAACCTCTCCGCCCCAACGGCCGTCAGTTCTATGAGCAATGTGTCTTGCCCACTGCCACTTAAGGTTTGCATTTCTGTGGGCTATGTCGGTCACCTTAATTCTCCTGCGAAACTCCAAGCGTAGCCCTCTCTATTGCCTTTTGAGTGACCTTGAGCCTTCTTATGAGGTAAGCGTCCACGTCTCAGTGCCGTCTGTCATCACTGGTAACACGCACGAATTGAAGACTTTAGTCTTGAGACACTGCGGTAGATGAGCCGAGAATACGCTGCGTAGCTACCCGAACGCTGTCCAGCCGAGTTGGATTCGTCGATTGACGTTTTGAATCGTTTTATTAGAAATATAAGAAACATAACTATTAAATCTAAACATCTATGTTTGAAAACAAATCACACTAGTATTCGTCTCCTACCGGCATTTCAACTCACAACTTCAGTGATGCGCTTTGAAACAGGCAAAGAAAGCACTTGGCCACGGAACTCCATATAACAATAGTAAGTCATTTACTAGTAGTTTGAATTGTACTAATTTACATAAAATAGCACTACCGTTGGCCGAACCAGACGTAATATAAAGGCCTATGTAGTTGTAAAAATTTATGCTATTGTTTTGTGAGCCTGAGCCTATAGATGGGCACTTATTCCTTGAACACGGCATCCTTTAACATTAAAGATTTTTTTGTCATGAGTTAACTTTTATGCAGTCTCTTGGCAACATTGTTGCCCACAGAAACCTGTCGTCGTAATTACCAGATACAGTCTAATTTATAAATTAAAAGGTTCCTAAAGATCCGTAAGTTGAGGAATTGCGAAATAATCGGTTACTTTACAGGATTTCTCCGGATTTCACTGGTTTTGGCGTATAATCTCTTAAATACAAAAAAGCCTTAACAGGCAGACAATTTCATCATCCTTGATGGAAATTAGATGGTTAGAATCGTATTTAAGGATAATGGTTCCAGTAACCTTTAAGATGTTTAGATGTGAACGAAAAAAAGTATTTGGAGTCGTATCTTGCTTTCTTTGAATTCGCATACAATCACGATTTTTTGCATCACAGATGTTAAAGTAAGATGTGAGGAGATATGGTATAGAAGTGCCTCTTTACGCCTCCTTTAAGAGCCCCGAAATCTTTTGAGGATTTTGGAGTTGTATGAAAGTGGAGCACGTTCCGGCAGAGGATTCCATTCTAATAAGCTTGGAAGGTCAATGAATATTGAGTTATTATTTATATTGCGTAAAAACTATCAAAAACTTCAAACAAAACTGTAAAACTAAATGCACCAAAACCTCCTTCAAAAATTACGCGAGAACCCATATTTCAAAGTTGTGTACATTATACGCCGTAACCACAACAAACTTAACCAGATATAGCGATAAGGTCTCAGAATAAGCCTTAAGCACCTGGAAACAATGCAGTTTGCGTACACAAAGTTATATAGGGTTACTTAGGTTATAACATAGCCAGGAAACGGTTAGAACTGGGTCTAATCTCGCCCTAACTCAGTCTGATACGGGGTCCAGACTTGCCAACGGATTAAGCTGAAATCTATTGAAATTGCTTCGTTCAAGAATAGGATTGATTATAATAATAATATTAAGATTGTGATCAAAGTTATTGTCAATATTCAGTTCCAACAACGTTGTTTATTTTGATTACGTCGTTTACTATTAACAGTTAAAATAATAGCATTGACTATACAAATAAGAACATAATAAACATAAACTAGCCGTTGCCCGCGACTTCATCCGCAGTTATTATGGTTTTTGAACTATCCCACGGGAACAGTTAATTTTCCGAAATAAAAAGTATCTGAGATGTTGACCAGGGATATAAGGTATCACCAAGTTAAATTTTATTGAAATTGGTCCAGCCATTTCGGAGATTAGCCCGCACAACAGTCAGAGAAGCAAAAATAAAAACATTTTTTAGTATTTTCCCTCTTTTTACATCTGCCTGGCTTGGTTTTAAGTATTTTTTTTCTATGTACAGACATTCAACAGGTTTTATTATATAATATTAAATATTTGAAAAAAACAATTACTTACTACTAAAAATAATGTTTATTTGTACACATATACATATTAGCATCACCCACGGACTCGAACCAGGGACCTCAAAGATAGCATTGAAACCGGCGTACAAACAAGCTGCCCTCCCTTAATTTAATATAATAATAATAATGTTATTTATTTAAAATCCGGCATATATTCCATAAGTTCTCAATGCAACCATTGATTTTCATAAACAAAGCAAAGAGACGTAAAGTGTAAGATATAAGTGTTCTTACACTAACCCTTCAGCCATTGTTGAAAAATCCGCCACAAATCCGGCATAATACGATGACAAAGTTTCCTCATGAATCGAACCGCAAACCTTACTATAAACCGCGGTGTACGCCACAAGCTGAAGCGAGAAAGGAATTTTTGAACAGCAAATCTATAGAGAAATAAATAAATAATTCTAAGACTCGCAACAAAATTATCTAGGTCAAATTAAGTATCAGTTAGGGTCAGTTTTTTATCTGTAGTCATGATAATCACAATAGTTAAATTCTAGACCAATAGCGTGAATAGAAACGCCAAAATGTGTGACGTCAGCATTACAAATTGTTGATGCGACGTGGTATGGGTCTCCATCAAACTCAAACTAAAAGTCATTTAATCAAATTGGTATCATTAAATACACTTTTGACAAGTCAAAACAAAATAAATAATAATTATACTAAAATTTATTATACCACAACTTTTTTTTCGGCCTGTTCACTACCGGGAGGCCTTGTCTAGAGAAGATACGGGCAAGAAACTGCAAGGGTTCCATCCTCCCTTTACATCAATATATTCTACAACGTAATAAAATTTACGTATATTATACAATACCCTTAGTCACAAATGTCAAAATTGAATTGGAAGGAAAATGCTCCAATAGCAACGTATCAATATATACAAGTTATTGTAATAATCCGTATCAATATTCCACCTTTTTCGCACAAAACGGTTTGCCTTATCTTTTCTCATGCGAACCGCAATAGAGTGGAATAATCTTCCTGCGTCTGTGTTTCCGTTCGGTTTCAATTTGAGGATTTACAAGGCAAGAGTGAATAGGCACGTGTTCCACCTTAGACCACTTCGGCGCTTTCCATCAGGCGAGATTATGCTCAAATGCTCTCAAATTAACGTTAAAAAATGTAGCAAGGTCAAAAGCTTATGCCTTGTCCCGTATTATTTGTACCAATAGCGGCCGGTGTAAGATTAAGAAGTCGGCAGGCGAACATGCTTCCTTACTTTGTTTCCCGCCGGCTTAGGGCTGCCACGCTCGAGTTATCCGAATTATATTTTATTGTTCGTCTATGACTTGCGCTATTGATGGGAACAATGATTTATTATCATTAGTACCGTAATTAATGGGTGGAGTTTTCGTTTTATTGAAGGTGTTGAGGAGGTACTTCAGTTCGGCATTTATTGTCATTATTGATTGGTGGCAACATATTGCTTTGTTGATGGTCCATTTTTAATAAGAATAACTCTTATAACGTCTATTTTGCGGCAGAGATATTTTGACAGGATTCTGCGCATGAATCCAACCAATTAATTTCTGCATACAATAAATCTTATTCCCTTTAAATAAGACGCTTGTTCCAAATAATGAAGATATAACGTCCTCAGCCAGATTCCTTTTACAGCGAGTTGAGCAAAATTCTCTTGAAGAATTTCGTTGCCAAAATATCTCGTTTCCGAGTCTCCGTTCACGTTTGCAGTGGAGCGTTTACTCTGAGCGAGTCTTGTAGTCTAAAGACTCGTACTCGTGAAGGCCTAGCACGGGCCGGAGAGAAAAAGTCCCCAGAGACAAAAATCGTCATTGCCTCTCGCTTCTTCGTTCGCGCGGAAGCGAGAGGCATTGAGTAATTTTGTCTCCGGGGACTTTTTCTCTCCGGCCCGTGCTAGGCCTAGTGGACGAGCTGTAATGTGAGGAATTCTACACGAGAGAACCCGGACCAAATCGGGTAATATGTTCTTTTGCTATTTCACACAAGGTCTGTAATTATTCTTGCATTGCATGATTTCCTTGAAACGCTGAATGTAAATCAAATAAAGTTATAATTGGTCTGTGTATAAGATACCAATAGCTTTACAAACTTTGTAATATACATACATACATTCATATAATCACGACTATTATCCTCTAAGGATTCGTTAGAGACTAAGCAAAAGCACCGCAAAAGCAGTCCACTACCATAGTCTGCGCTTCACGAAGCAGTGACTGCACTTAGTGTGACATCAAAGGGAAGAGATGAATTGGTAGTATTCATTTGATGAGCCGCTACCACACGGCTGGCCGGCGGTGGCACTGCTCTTTGTAATATACAGACGGTTTTACAAAGTATCAAACATAGGACCTGAGAGGGCACAGCAACCTTAAGACTGAACATATTCTCCTTATGGCGTCCAAATGATAGCTAGTGAGGTGGACTGTATGCTAGGATGAAGGAAACACCAGTAAAGCTGTAAAATGGTATATTATTATAAATATACATATTATTATATAAAGGCGAACGTACATTAATCAAATTGAGGACGTTCAAATAAAGGGCCAGGTCAAATCCACTTTAAACCGAAGAGCATGTATCAAGTAACGAGAGTATAAGATGCGAGAGGTGTGTTTCAAAATCGTTGCAAGTGGAAATCTCTGCCTACACCACCGGGAAAGAAGCGTGATTTTATGTAAGTAAGTATGTGTGCAGCCACTAAGATAAGATGTCAACAGATCAGTATGTAAAAAGGCAACGACAATACCCTTAAAAACCATGTATAGATAATTATCTATAAAAAAGAGGTTAAAGTCAGTCAGTCTCTAACATTTATAATAACAAATCAGCTAGTGTGACTTCTTAGGTTCAATGTAATCAACAGCCAATAAATCTGCCCCTTAATCGTTACAAGAGTGTTTTTGAATGGGTTTTTCTCAGCCTTTAAAAATTTTTGATGGCCCATTTACCTCAATCAGACACCAGATTCATTAGCTTCTACGTCCTCGCCCTCCTCACCTCTCCTATCCTGAACGACATCGTTACCACGTACTTCAAGATATTTCAGATAATCTCCCTTCCGATTAAGGTTATACAAAAAGTTCAGAGTGTCCCTTGGGGGCGTTATTCTGTGAACTTTGCCCAATTTATTAATACGAGTACTTCGGTCTCGATTTGGTGAATTTTAATAACTTGCTTCGCCTGCGACTCCATCTGCTTGAATTAGGTTTGGTTTCATTTAGGTTGAGTAGGCAATTTTTGTGAAAACGTAGATCTTATCTCAGCTGTGGCTCAGAAGATCTAGGTCTACTCCCATCAAAGACCAAGCAATTCGATCAAAAATCTTTAAACTTCGATAATTATATTGCAATGAAAAATCTGTATACTCGTAATACACATTGTTTTATTCAGAATCGATTTGCTAATTACCCTAAGTCCAAGGGTTTTCCGATTTATTATTCACTAATTAAACTCTGAAACTAATTAAGTTGAAAAACATCTTGACCGTATGACCTATTGCTGAATAAACGAAATCTCCCATAGAAGAAAAACTGCAAGATACTTTTGTTAGAGACCATAAAAACAAACTGGTTCACAGATGAATTGATGCTAATTTCCAATGAACAGCCCGCAGTCAAAGTAAAGTCAGCGTCGACGGCCAGTTTGATAAAGATACAGAGTTTGGTTTTAATTAAATTCCAAAACTTCTTCAGCCATCAAAAGACAGTCTGCGGTTAATTTTGAACTCCTCAGTTAGGCAAAACTTTAGTCTTTCGATCTGCAACATTGTAATTATGTTTGGAAGATATACCTACTATTTCTTTTACTGCGGTCGAACGCTGGTCGAAAATTGAACCCGTTGGGTGTCCAAGATACTGTTAACAAGCTGTTGCGTTAGATTTTACGTTGTTTTAGGTTTTAAAATTGCAAAAAAGATCTTCTGATGCTGATAGTATTGTTTGGAAGTATTTGTAATTATTCTACTTATTTGTTTGTCGTGTATAATATCAAATATGATTAAAATTAAATATAGCTTTGGTGTAGATAATATTTTTATTATTATGCCTCATAATAATTATGTTAAAAATCTTCCTCTTGTCAAACCTCTCCCCTATACGTGAAGTTCGTTTCAAGAAAAGTCATACTCTGCAATGATGAATGATGCTTCATCCAAGACCTCGTCTTGTTAATCATCATTAAAACCACCATTCATTATAACAAAACTGTATAGTGCCATAATTTAACACTTAATACTATTACATTTAAAGCTGTGATTGGTTATACCTTACCGCAGCACACATAAATCTTTACGCCGTCACCACAGTGCCAAGAGCCTCCCCCAATTCACATAATGGAGGTACTTATTTGTAGATATCATTAGGCACTGTTGTATAAGCCTAGATATTAGTTTGCATACTAGTCTCAAATACGCAAGCTTATGTTCCACTGCTGGGACCTCCTACCTTCGTTTCATTTTAACTTGTCTGTATTTTTGTAAATTTTAGAACTTAAGACATCTTTAATCTAAAGGGAGGATGGAACCCTTGCAGAGTTTCTCGTCTGTATCTTATCTTGACAAGACCTCCGTTAGTGAACAGGAAGAAAATAAGGTAGAGGTCTAACCAGGTACATAGGAAAAACTTTGTTAATTTTATAATGTTTTGACGCTTCATCAGTGTGACTACTTGTAACTATATAATAAAAGATATTTGAGTTTTAGTTTACCTACATGAAGATACGCTGGCTCACTACGATTGGTGAGCAGAAAGTCGATTGGTTGAAGCTTACAATCTTGGGCTTTGTATCTATTACAATCAAAGTCAAAGCGCTGTGGTGGTTTTGCTTTCTTAAAGATCTTTAATATTATACTTTTTTACATGATGTGAAGTGCCAAGTTTGGCCTACGAAATAAAATTATTTGATATTGATTTAGATTTTTCACTGGAGAACAAATGATTCATGAAACTAAATTTGCCTCCACCTTTATTCAAACCAGGGACCTCGAAAATGGCCTTGAGACTTGCATATATGGCGAAGGTTATCATCAGGCCACTGAAGTATAAATAAAAGAAGCACATTCATGTATGTATTAGTAAGATAATAAAAATTATAATCATCATGTTATTAATAGTTTCCCTTTCGCTTGCCTAGAGAAAAACACTCGAATATCATTTAGAAGGCAAAAAGACAATATATTCAAACGCATATTTTCCTCTCCGACTGCCATTACGCAGGCCGTGCCGCAAAGAGAACCGTCACACGTCACTTAAGCCATATATTTCTCAGGGGGCCGAATCGACCCACACCGCACGGTGCCGGAATTTTGATCGTAGCCGTTAATAGAAAAAGCCTGGAAAAAGGACATTTTAGCTTTATGGCAGTCATTCATTGGGTTTAAGACGCTGAGTGTACATATTCTATAGTTTAAATCTAAGAAGAGACGGGGATTCGTAAGCGTCCGAATTTGCGTCTTGTGAGAATTATTAAACAACAGAAGCTGTTGGTTGTGTTCTTTACTCGTGACGAACCTATTAAATTCTCGCATGAGTACCTATACACAAATTGAATAAAATTTTAAAAAGTTTATTTTGAATATCGCTGACCTCATCCTGTGTAAAGACAAAAGGGTCGACTCCTGCTAAGGACTTTAACATATTTCGAGAAACGTATGGTAAAGTTTTACGTTCGCCATAGTCAAATACTATGGCGGACGTGATTTTTATTTCAATGATTGTAATATTGTTTCGGAGTGGATATTGTATTGCAAAATCAGTCTATTTTGTGTAATAAGTATCTATAATGATGAGCAATGTAGAGGACCATTGATATATTCAAGTGTTGTGAAAAATGTTGAGTTTTTTTATCATTTTAATCCACCTTAACGAAGTAGCACCACAGGGTCTACCATCAATCATTTGGCGCCAAATTCTCTCAGGATGCTGTGAAATGTATTACACTTGCATTTCAATGCAAATGAAGACACATTACGTCTAAAGACGGCTACATACAATGTATGCAACTGAAGGATTTTGTATCCGTTAACACGGCTTACAACTTGTCTATTCTATTGGATAAGTATTCGCATTTTGGATTTTGAATGATGTCCGTGACAAAATACATAACATATAATCACGCTTATATCCCTGAGGGGTAGGCAGAACAGATGACTTTGTTGCAGAGAATCATTTGCCACAGAGGGGACTGAAATTGAGCGATATTTATAAACAGAATCATTTAAAAATTTACTCAATGTTTAAGCTTGGCCTAAAACAAAAGTAAAATTACAAGTGACCTAATTCTCATTAAGTCCACAAAGTAATCAAAAGTCTCAGAACGAGACAGCGAACGTGTTCTATCTCTCTCTAATCTTAGCGCCCACATCACTTGTTAATGGCCCAGCCATAATAATAATAAAGTAAAAAGTGCAAATTACTGCGTTCAAGTATTTTTTTCAGGACCAAAGGTTAATTGAATCTTGATTTTGAATCTTAATACTTACAGTAAAAGTTTTGAAATGTCTTGAAGTTTTTTTTCAATAAAACATTCACTTCAATATAAAAAACATAATCATCATGAAAATCAGAAAAAAACATTAAAGATATATAATGCCACAAATAGATTCCTCCACATCAATAAAAAGAGGCCTTTATCGTAATAAGCATCCTTAACATAACTACGATTAAAATACCGGAAGCAACCGATAAAATTTGTAATATAAATAATTTACAAACACTGCGTAGTGTTTGCAATAGACCAAGAAAAAAAAATTGATCGACTACTAACACAAAAAACACTTTTTAATAACGAATTGACTCATACAGTTAAACGTTACAGAAATAGAAAAAAATCAATCGGTACTTATTTAAATTTCATTGGTTTACATTTATAAAATTCATGGCTCTCAATGTGGCGGCGTCACCATTAACTTTTCAGGTTAAACTCTTCTCAAATAGGGCTTACTAACTTCCAATCGGTATTACCGGAATATATAGTAAGTAATACCGGTTGCGGTGGATTTACATTAGACTGGCAAAGGGCTGAAATTTGAAATACCGCCTAAAAATTTGTACAACTATTTTTTTTCATAGAAGTAAATTCATTCCTAGCTTTTTTTCAGTATTTTTTACAGACGCATATGTGTTTACAGGACACATACAAAAGATTTGGCGGGCTTATATCTATAAGAAATCTCTTTCTGCGAAAGATTATAAGACGACACGGATGTTTTATACGGAATATAAATATGGCAACAAGTTTAAGAGCAATAAAAAGTATATGACACTCAGGAAAATTAAAGAACGTGTATATAAAACAAACAAAGGTATGACCTGCTTATTCTCATTCACCTTATATGAAATTGAAATATAACACAGATAAAACTGAAGTTTACCACGATAAACATAATTGTCACAGAAATTCCCATTTCACTCAAAATGGACATTAAAATGTCAATTTTGAGTGAAATGGGAATGGGAACCTAATGCACCTACGGGATGGAGTTATAACTGTTTTAATTAAGTTTCGAAATTTTCAACTAACTCGCTGCTATTTTTATTAAGTGACGGGCAGTTTTGGCTGTGCCGCTCATTGAAATCGGTAATTTTCCCCATTTGCCGGTACCGGTAAAAGCAGCGCCCCATTAATCGACAGTTTTATTACCGGTTGCAGCGTTAAAAATCAGGCGCCGTGCTAATTAGACATGCTATTGGAAGTTCGAGTTTCAAAGCAAAACTTTTTTACAAAGAAACATACTCTTTTACAGAGTATTTAACTGGTACCTTTATATATTTGATTTTGATTTGATATTATTATGAGATGGAACCATATTTTGTGTATTAATTAAATAAAATTAATGTCAGATAATCGACGGTCCAAATGTGTGCAATATGATATGAGAAAGGAATACAATGCTCAGGTCAGTGATGAAAAAACAAGGAGACAATATACTGTATCGACGTTTTTAGCCCAGCTGACGATAATTGTAGAGTATGTAGAGATTGTAGAGTAAAATACGTCAAATCATATCAAATATCTTTCGTCCACTACCTATAAATACGCCACTTCTGGACACAGGCCTTCCTCATAAGGAAACACGAGAGGAGTATGGGCTGTAAGTCTACCACGCTGGCCCAATGCGGGTTGGTGGGTAGAAACGGTTGCAATAGCGACCGGGCACAACGCCTTAACGTGCCTACCAAGGCACGGACAAGTTCGAGATCACAAAAAGTTTTGGTCGCCATCCAAAGCCTGACCATGGCGAAGGTAGCTTTGTTCTCCATATCGAAAGCTAAAGCAAACTAACCACTACGCCACCGAGCTCCTCCAAATATCTTTATTTGGCATAAATAGGGCTTGACCTATTTAGCTTTCTCAAATGTTTATGTTTATGTTTGTGAGAGTTGCATCTGCCTGCCAATCTTGAAGAAGTTGGATAATTATATTTATTAAATATTTACTGAATACGACTATGTAGACCCAAAAACTATACATTTTCACGCCAAGGTACAACATAAAATTCTCAAGCAAAAGCAAGCAAATTCGTCTCAAGCTTCTATCTTAGAAATAATTACTGCTCAGTTAATTTTATGCTCGAATGTCACAATTCAGCAAATCTCAAGAGCTGGTACCATGGTAATAACTCTTGGATCTTAAATCATTACCTAGTTGGCGGGGGGAGGAGTTATAGCCTCAGCTTACGGAGACGTTTATAAGACTCGGGCACTGTAGGTAGCAATACTAACTTATTGTCTAGTTTCTTCTGAAGTTTTAGTAAAGTGGTTGAAAAAAAGGTGTGAAAATCTTGAAAATGGGTCAGTATTTATAGAACATACATAACAATAAATATACAAACAAAATTGCCTTTCGAATTGTTAGTGTTGACACAAAAAATAATAGTCATTTTAAGTTGCTGGATCTGCAGTAAATTACCGGTCTCATACAAAACGAGTATTGATTAAAAAAAACCAAATCGTTACAACTAAGAACATTAAGCTATTAATGGATCGTGTCGACGCGCTAACCGTTTGACTGCAGCTATCGCTACCGGTGATTGTTACCGGTAATTGTCTGGTAAACTGGTTGCGGCTTGTAATTGGAGGATAATTGGCGATCATTCGCTTTGTAAGTGAGCTCACGATTTAAAGCGGATAGTTTTATCATTAAAAGCTTAAAACATATTAAAGATTTAAATTAACAGATTTAGGTAGCTCGTTAAACCTAGGCTGTAGATGCCTATTAGAATGACTGTACTTCTAAGATACATGCACTGTCTAAGATTATTGACTTCCGTTGTTTGAGTGTACCTTCTTCTAGAAATACATATTCTGGCATCGGTGAAGTGTTATTGTTTGTTCTTATTTTGTTCATAAGGTGGCTCATGGTAATAAGTAAATGTTTTTATATGCGAAGACAATGGAGGCGCCAGCAAAGGTTTCTATGTTGCGGATATATGAAAAAAAAATACACTGTAAAGTAGGAATTAACAATATCATTTTTTGTGATCATGTGAATATTGTTCCTAGACAGATTGTAGTATAAATTCAGATATCGTTCCACGCCTAGTAGAAGAAAATTTTACTTTATTCATAGATAATTATAATTTTATGTTCGCAATATTTATTTGCTAACAAAAATTTTCAAATATCTGTAAAAGAAGTGGTAGTGGTACTGCTTAATATTAGGTCCTTACCTATGAAATTGGTGTTTTTTGGAGATTTTGGGGAATTCTGCATTTTCCATACTAAATTTTTTTCAGTTTTCTTCACAACGACAAATCCAAAGATCTATCATTAGACAAGCTTCAGTAATATGTGTAATATCACACTTCATAAAAAATGATGTATTCGGAAGGCACTGCAAATAAAATGATGTATTCGGAAGGCACTTAAAAAGAGTTGTCTCCGTGTCCAATTTTAACACACAATTAAACGTACAACAAATTATCAAAACAAATCAAAAGAGCTCAAAAATATAGTCTATTTTTAGACGAGGTAATTATTTTTTAGGAATACTCTGAATCTTAATAGTTACAGACAAAATACTAAGAGAGAAAAAACACCAATCTCATAGGTAAGGACCCAATATATGCTAGATGGTGTAAGAAGAGTTTTAAAACCTACTTTATTGATAAAAGCCTCCATCGACTTCAAGTTCATTATTAATGTCAACGTGTTTACTCTACAATTGTATTGACTAAAGTCGATTGAATATTCAACTAGTGAGGTGACAAGGTCACATACGGGCTAATCCACGCTAATACCGGTTTACACCCGGCTCAACCGGGTAAGCCGGGGTACATTTTACCGGTAGAATTAACCCGCGAGCTTTAAACGGTTGATTTTTGTTTATTTACTGAGGTTTTTTGCTGTAAATATTATTTACTTTAAGAACTCGTGAATATCCAGAATTACAGATATTTGTAACGGAAATGAGTGGAGATATGGGGCAAAGAAGACATTTTTAGATTCGAGGAGATAAAACTTAAGCGAACATTAATCGAAGGTGTTCTCGAAAAGGACCTGGTCAAAAGTATCGGAAATCGGCGAGAATGTTTGAGGATTGTGATGTATGTGGACGAAGCGAAAGAAATATGTAAGGATCGTAGGAAGTGGAAAGAAGTAATCTGCCTACCCCTTTGGGAGAAAAGCGTGACCTGTATGCATCGTCCTCAGCCTATTTACGACCCACTACTGGGCACAGGCCTTCTTAAATGGAGTATGGGCCGTAACACCACCACGCTGGCCCAATGCGGGTTATGTATTTATGTTAGCGAAGTATAATAGACCACCAGGCTTCTTGAGGAAGTCAAGGTCTTATCGAGAAAAACTGTTTAAATAAAGGTTCTAAAATTTGGATATGAAAATGGTGGGGGTAGTGTAGACGCTCGCGCGCTCGCTTGCATTAGTATTTGATAACATAATTACCGAAAATTTTAATTGTTCAAAGCACTTCCTCTCGTAATTAATTAAGGGTTTAATTATCTACCAGATAAATTAAACAGCCCGCATAAAACAAAGCATGGTAAATTATTTAATTGTTCGCAGTTTCAATCGGGGTTCGCAGCCGATAATCGCATGTGCGATTTGTGCGAATAAGCGGAAAATCGTATTCATTTAGTGAGATGCTTTTCATTTGGCCATTTTAAATAGAGTTTTGATAATCTCTCTGTAATCTATCTCTTAGTAGCAAAATAATTGAAGGTACCTTTTATGAATAATCAAAATGACCACTAATTAAAAACAAGAGCAATGGCCAATAAGCCATCTGCGGCGTGAAGCACGGCATTCTGGATTTACAAGTGAAAAAATGTCTAGCAGTGAGTAATAGGTAAATGGTGAACACTATTTACAAAAATACTACCAAACTAGGTTTACTTTACGCTTTCATCTATGAAAAACATAGTTTATTTCTCACTTCTCCATTTTTTCTGATCTAGTACTCTAGATAGACATCTAGAGTACTAGATCAAAAATGCTGCTACAGGACTCAAGTTATTCGCACAGATGTTATGGTCATTTAAAGATTTGTGTGGATATTCCTTACACACAGTAATATGAAAATTTTCGATTCAAAACAAACAACCTTACTAATTGACGTTATAAATCTCTTCCCAAACTCACAGGACAAATTCCATTTAAACCCGAAATCAAGAACGCCTGTCATACCTTACATCTCGTAAATACGAGGTGACTGAATTCCCTAAATTATCATAATCATATTCAAATACTAAAGCATAATGTCAGCTGGCATACCGTACAAGGTCTCAGGCGTTGTGCGCAGGAGTAATTTATATAGGGAAATGTGAGCAAATATATTACTAGGCTTTATTATAAATAGGGATTACATCGTGTGGCCCAAGCGAGAGGATAGCGCGAGCGGGAAGCTTAGTTACGAGGAGAATTTTAGAGACCGACAAGTTGAGAGGTTGGTGCTGTTTTGGCCACACTAGTTTTGACATCTGGACTCCATTCATAGTTCAACGTCAGGTAAGATGAATATTTGTCCAGTCTTTTATAAAAAACACGCCTACACAAAAATATCACCTCAATCGGATGTCGGGAAGTGGTCAAAAAATCGATCGCCAGATTTGATCTCCACGGACGGACATACAAGAAAGCAAGCTAAGGAAAACGTGGTAAAAACAAGTAAAGATCGCGTCCCCTAAGATGCAGAGCGGTGTTTTTGCATGATGTGTTTTTGAGGGTCAAGAAGCACTACCAGTATATTTTATTTAGTATAGATAGGACCCAATCTAATATTTATTGAATGAATATTCACTCGTTTGCGTTTTTTTAACGCTTTAAAATAATTAAATATTTTTTCTTTTTTTTAGGTAATGTTTCAATAAAAATACCTATATTGTACCTATATTGTACAAATAACTCACTATCTATTTTCATCAATGTCACGTTTGTAAAGCTCCTGCCTCTCGGATGAGATGAAATATTTATTAAATTTTTCATTGATTTTATAAAATCGCTACCGCTTGTCGCTCAATCCACACCCTTGTCTTCTTAACCTCACCGGTTGAAGGTGTATGCTAATTAATTAAATTAAATCGAGTATGTTTGTTCTGTTCGCAGATTAATCGTGTTGACTGCTTTACAGTGCATCACGAAAATCGTTTAATATCAAAATACAATGATATAGGCAATGTACAGTCACGTGCAAAAATATGTAGACTTTTGACAGCTAGTGACTCACAATAGAAGGGAATAAAGAATATCACCTGTCAAATGTGTATACATATTTATGCACGTGACTGTACTGTCGTTAAAATTTTATTGATGTGAGATCTGAAGAGGAAACCTAAGTTCCCCAATTAATATCGCTTAGCGCAATTTCAATACAAAAAAACTCGGCCTTGCATGTTAAAATCGTAAAATCCGTTTTGATATAACAGCATTATGTACTATTACTTACAGACTGTGCAAATAAGTAGGTACGCGAATATATCGAAGCTTACCTGAAAAACAAACAATAATAGCGTGAGTAAAATTGTTATCTACTTTCAAAATTTATGGTACAGTCACGTGCTTAAATATGTATACAGTTTTGACAGTTAGTTAGTTAGTACTCTTATTAGAAGAGAATAAAGACTATCATCTGTCAAATATGTTTACATTTTCTTACACGTGACTGTACCTATTCGTACAGTCAAGGAAGTCCGTGGAAGACCAGAAGAGATTTTCAGGAACTGTTATTTATGCGGCAGCGGTAACAGAAAAGAAAGAAATAAAAATGTTTATTTGGCAATAATAAAAAAATACATATCATTACAAAATAAATTTAAATTTACATATTCCTATTTGATATCACCGTCTGTTTTGAATAAAACTGTCTTTGAATTCTTATGTACAGTTCATTGTGAATATCGCTTGCCTCATTCTGCCCGGTGCATGGCAGCAGGCTCGCCCCCTGTTACATGGAGACTTAACATATGTGGCGAAATGTAAAGTTAACACTCAGCGAAAGAGGCGTGATCATAAGGTTATGGTATGTTATGTAATGTATTTAAAAAAGTCATTGGTATCGCAAAACAACGTATAGCAACCATGATGTTCGCCAATTCTAAATGGTTATCAACTTATAAACCGACCAAAATTAAGATCTGCATACCTCTGAGGGTGAGTTATCAGATCCGTAGTAATAGTTAAGTCAATAGTTATAATCAAGACCAACAGCGTCAATGGAAACGCTAAAATGTATGACGTCAGTCAAATTGTACCAGCCGCAATCACAGCACCGTGTTGTTGTAAACTTTCTTTCTCTTTATTTCATTTTAAGACCTTTGATCACTAATCGAACATGTCAGCTCCATTGTACCCTAATCTCTATATCTATAGCTATAGACTAGAAAATACAAATTTAAATATAAATTTAGCTCTCTCTGAAACTCACTATTTTTATATGTGCACCAACATAAGCTTTATTCGATTTACTTATCACCTCATGAATAAAAGTTTTCGAAAATTTATTGTATCATAGGTAATTCGAATCAATTTTCGATATTCAAATGACCGATGATAGAATTTTTTTTTTATATGTGTGTTGTGATTGTGAATGTAAAAAACTAATTCAATCCTTGAGTCACCGGTATCCACAGAACCCATACCTAATGGATAAAATTAAATATAAATTTGCAAATTTATATTCTGGCTACATCTTAACGATCCATTCATAAAATAAGATTACCATCACATCAACCATATACTTAAAAAAAATACTGACGCAATATTTCTCCCTACCCTTATTCTAAGGGCGAAACATTGTTGCAATCACAAAAATTAGCACTCAGAAAGCGTCCAATCTACCAAATGACCCTGCAGATTGCCCGGAACCCGTTATTGGATCCCGCAGGAGCTGCCGTGGTTAATCACTCCAGGATTATGAGATGTGGGAACTTTTTGTCCTTCCCGCCATTGCTGGGATTAAGCAATCGGATGAAAGGGTACATGTTTATTTTATGAGGGTTTTGTGTTGTACTACTAATCGTAATGAGGTAAATTATTTTGATTTTTTAGATAGTGTAGTGTCGACTTTATATTAGACCATTGGCAATTTATAGCTGTTTTACAAGAACAAATTGCTATGATTCTGCTAAGCATACTATATATAATTTGTTTGGTTTTGTGGCTATTGGTGAAATTCAAAAACCCAAAGCACTCTTCAATTGTTTGTGTGGTGGTTTGCGATTTAAATTTCATTTCGGAGACATCTTTTGAAATTCTAAAGTTAAGGACATCAATATTTATTGACAGCCTACCACGATAGCAAAACCATTCGTTACGTATGCGGCGTAACAAAAGAAAAGTTTCAACTTTTTGAATGTCTGAGAGGTACTCAATACAAATCCATTAAGTTGAAAAGATTACGAGTATGTTAACATGAACATTCAACTGAAGTTTCAAATAATTCAAAACAAGATCGCAATATTATACCGAAAGAAGGTATTTTATTAAAACCAATCATCAGTCACTCCCTTTAGCGTCATAATAAAAGCGTACTAAATTTTCTAGTTCTAAAGAAACATATAAGCAGCAGTACACGTTTAATTCTTAAAGTCAGTGTTTTTGGCAGGTGCTCTTAAAAGCAAATGTAGCTGGAAAATACCCTTGTGGTCTCCCCTATGTCCTCAGCCTATATACGTCCCACTGCTGGGCACAGGCCTATCGTCTCCACTATACGAAGACATAATTCTGCTTAAAAAACCATTTGTGCCATCAACTGTGAATGATTGATATTAAAAAACACACATATTTAAAAAGATTTCACATTCCATCTGCAGCTATAAAAAATCAGTCCAATAGGACTTTCTGCTATAAACTTTTACCGAGTGTAAAGCCTTATTTGGCAAGCTTCAACCATGGAATGCGATCAGATAGTGTTACTGTACATGTGTGAAGCGAGATAGGTATACCTTAATATAGACGAAATAAGATCGAAAACAAGATAGTTCCAATTGAGAGGGTCTATTCGACCTATTTATCATTGTCTTCAAATGAATGATTAGTGTGACAGCAACCCGTGGAATTTGCTTATGAATTCCTACTAAGGGTTATTGCTGAATTTGATTAATGCTGCGTTTAGGCGGATTTATTGAATGTATAGTTGGGTATTTTAGACCCGAAGCGAATGGGGTTGGGTTTATAATCAACTGGATGTTGTTAATAGGTTAAACCAAAAAGTAAGAAATGGTTTTGATTAAAAATATGATGCTATAAGTAGTTGATAATTAGAGTAAAACACTACACGAGGGTTAAGAATATTATCTTACTTTGTATAACTGCGATCAAGATAAAATTTGAGTCTGTTTATTCTTAAATGGCTAAAAAAACAGACACACACATCCGATAAAAGTTATATTATGATAAAAAAAACGGAAAAACAGAAAACGTCGAATCTGTAATATATTAAGTTTATTTTGCAAAAACTTCTAGAATGAGTTTGATTCCAAAACAAAAACCAATCAATCAAAATCACGAAGCGGTCGATGCGCTCGCGCATGTTCCGATAGTTGATCGATACGTTAATGGATCGATACAATGTGGACAGATACGGCACGCCAGGGCACACAGGGTTAGTTTTTACTGGCAACACCGTGGGATTGAGGTGCAATGTAAGATTGAATTATAAATATCGATTATATTTTATACTAGCTTTTTCCCGCGACTTCGTCCACGTAGAATAGTTAGTTTGAGATAGTGTGATGGTATGTAGCCTATAAAGGCTATTCAACACTGAAAATAGTAATTTATTTTGTTTTGACTTGTCAAAAGTGTATTTGATGATACCAATTTGATTAAATGACTTTGAGTTTGAGTTTGAAAAATTTTTTTCAAATTGGAACAGGAGCCTCAATTGGTGGAATTGCAAACTTACTCCTACTCTTTTATTAGAAGGAAAGTTCAAAGCGGCGTAAATTTGTCCAAAATTTTTCTCGGAGGCGGTTTTTAATTTTTTTAACATGGCACCCGTTCCCATGGGAACATCGAGATAAAAGGTAGCCTATGTCCTTTCTCAGGTTCTTGACTGTCTGTGTACAAAATTTCGGTTAAATTGGTTAAGTAGTTTTTACTTGAACAGACAGACAGACAGAGTTACTTTCGCATTTATAATATTGGTATGGATAATATTATTTAATATACAGTAACAATTTCCAGATCTTGCAGTAGATTTATAGGATATAGCTGTGGGCCACTGTAGCCGTCTGGGAGTAATTGGAGATATGCGGCGGTTAATTTATGGCAACACTGCAAGGCGCAATGACGTTACGTGGATGGATGATCGATGCACTCGTTGCTTTTTGACTAATGGGGGAGGATTTCTCCCCTTTTCGCTTGGTACTGTAGCGAACTCTTTGCTACTTGCGCGTTGTCTAGGGGTCGTTGAAAAAAAAGTAACAATTTGAATTTAAAATAAAGTCAGTCAGGGTTTTTTTGGCGGCATTCAACTATGGCGGACGTGATTTTTATTTCGATGATTGTAATATTGTACGGAGTGGATATTGTTACGTAAAATCAGTGTAGTTTTGTGTAATAAGTGTCTGTGATGATGTGCAATATGGAGGATTATCGAAATAAACGTCAAGTGGTGTGAAAAGTGATGAGTTTTTTATCGTGGTAATCCACCTCATCCAAGTAGCACCACAGTGTCTGCCATCGATCGTTTGACGCCAAACTCTCCCAAGATGCATTGAAATGCATTACACTAGCATTTCAATGCAAACTATTGAAGATATATATATTGCAGACATGGCTGTATGGGCTTCGTTCCCTTTGCCTTCCCTACGGGAGAATTTTACAAAAAAAAATAAAGTCAGTCATCATATTGTCAGTGGAAGACAATAGAAGCATAGGAAAAAAACAGTGTATGTCGGTCCGTGGTTCGTGAAAGTGCGCGTCGTCGCCGCGCTCATGTTGTAACGAAGAGTCCTGAAATAAAGTGAACTTCAAGCAGTACATGTGTTTTCCTGTTTCGCCTGCTCGATCCTGACTGTACTTTATTATCAAATCAGTACACTAAATACTCAATACTTTATTAGGGTACTCTTTACAGTGCTTGCAGTATTTTATATGCAGTAATGACTTTATTACGTCTCGCAGGGTCGTCCCCTAGTTACATAAGGACATATCGTATTAAGTAATAACACATGGGGTGTTTATATACTCACTATTTACTGCCATTACATACTGACTGACTTCTTCCTAATGTTTTCGAAGACGCCGTATAAGATATTTATGTTTATTTTTTAACACTCCGTACACCGTTTAGAAGAATATCTATAATTGTTACTTTAATAACAAATCTAAGCCGACAGAAATCTAGCACAAATATTTACATTAAAAACTTAACAGTAAACAAGCAATTGAAATTAACAATAACAAACTAAACTAACGATATCAATGGCGAGTTGCTTATAACTTTGGAAAAATAAACCAACATAAAAATAATCGTTGCCCACCCAAAGGCGACGGGATATTTGTAAAAGTATATTTTGATATTATACACATGTTTTGATACGTTTGTCAAATAAAGATATTATTAACTCATCACCCATTTTAAGACGTACCCAATGAAGCACAAAAATTATTCCTCGAAGCGCATCCTTTTAGTTGCGGTCTAGATAGCAATTAAAAATATTAAAAAAAAAAATTATTACTAGAAGCGCACCCACTTTTAAAAATTCCCTATTTTTAAAAGCTCCAAGAAATGAAATTTTATATACATTTTAGGGTAAGGTATTAAATAATATAGTCCCTATATTTTAATGCCAGCCTGGTGTTTTTTGGAAATGTATAGATACGAGTATACGCTTACTTGCTAAATCTGCGAATGTTGAGATGGATGTGTGGAGTTACCAAAATGATATGAATATATCAGAGGGAGTTATATATAAAGCGAATACCACACAGTGATAGGTAAATCACGAAGTCTCACTTTTTTTTAACGATCTTTGATTATTGATAGATAGCATTTAAATATTTGGTCAGCAACAAAAAGGTCAGCTGAAAAATCATTTATTTGGACAGCAAACAAATATTTTGTGAGCAATATAATTTTTTGGGCAGCAATATATATGTTACCGGAAATGTATAAAATCTAGGAAAATCATCAATAAAGGATCAAGGATCAATTCCTAGGAAATGTATTTTGATAGATATTAAGTTCAGGTTATTTTTTTTATGACCCATAAAAACAATATTTGTGTTTTCATCAAAGCATATTAAACAATTTGGCCGCAGAGAAAAAATTTAAGTTGCTGCCCAATTAGTTATTGTTCTGACAAATTAGAAATTTCTGCTTCCCATAAGTTGGTGAGCAATTAGTTACTTTAGCTGATCAATTGCATTTTTTTTGCTGACCGAAAATCTATTATTTTGCTCACCGTTTAAATAACACCCAATTAAAAGTCATATGAACTTAGATTATTTTGATTAAGTAATCCAAAGAACGAAATTGTAATAGTATAGTTGACCCATTTTTTTATTGGGCCCCAAATGATTAATTACTGATAGCCATCACCATAAAAAACAATACAATTTTTTCTGAAGCCTTTAACACAATAAATTTTAAATAACGTTTTTGCTTAAATGTCAAAAACGCCTTTGGTCCTGATGGTCAATGAATTATCTGTGCCGACGCGTCACGATTATTGTAAACAATTCAATACGCATGCGTGACATAGCCGACAGATAAGCTTGATTGGTTGCGACTGACGTTTGACGGATTTTGATCATGCGTAGTAATTGTTTACATGAAGCATTACTCAACAAATTTTACGAATATGGTGGGAAGCGTTTTTGGCAGATGATAAAAGAAATAAAAATAATACATGTTTAAATTGAATTTCTACAGAAATCCCTTATTTATATTTATCGAACTTGGTATATTTCGGACCCTTTTACTAAATACTATGTGAATGACACATTATTTTCATTACTTTGATATGAGTCAACTAGCCTATTGTGCTTCTGTCACTTGATCATTACGCTTATATCCCCGAAGGGGTCAGTCGGTGTTAACATTTCGCTTGATAATTTATCATACAGAAAGTATCAAATAACCACAATAGTTCACACCACAAGCCCCAGGAATGAGCCGCATTAGATCAGATATTGTAATGTGAGTCGACCGGGAGTCGAACCGCAATACGCTTCCGGATACAACTAGGGCACAGTATGAACAGTGGCGGAAACTACTGTTAAATTCACACGGATACAAGTTTCGGGTTTTGTAATCTATTTTAGTTATTTTTACGCTTGATGAAAATTTACATTCAGTTTCATAAAAAACTTAAATTTTGTATACTCATTTAATTTAAATAAGAGTCACTTACTGTCAAAGTGGTTACATATTTTTAGAGTTGACTGTACTATGTGTTAATATTGTAACACAGAAAACACACGAAAGCAGAAAGACTTTGTAACAGGAAAGAAAAGGTGAATTTCAAAACCGAAGACAATTTTTCATTAGCATATAAATTAAATTCTCAACATGTTTACGAATTTACAATTAAATTTAATGGCAGTGGAAGTGTTTACAGTAACTAACTACGATGAAAAAGAGACTTAAAAAAAAAATCAGGTTTAGAATTTGCCGTCTGTACTGTATGAAGGTGATAAGCCAACAAATATCCCAGCTTAAAACTCACGTAACGTAAAGCCACCTTAGATATTCCAAGCTTTTAAAACTAAACCTAACAACTACAGACTTAAGGCTGATTTTCCCTTACTTGAGTGACTAGTACAAGCAAAGGCGGCAGTGGTTTCCGTTATATTGTTTGCTTGTCATGAGCCACTTGAGCAGTGTTCGAGCTGTGTTGCAGTATTGGCAGCATCGGTAAGTTAAACAAATATTTTTCGTGCAATGTTATAGGTACTAATAGGTATAAAATATACCAAATATAAATATAAAATAAAATATATATAATAATAATATAAATATAAAATATATATAATAATAGGTATAAAATATGTCATAATTATGTGAGATCAGAACACACTTAAGCATGTGATTTTGGAAAATTCACGTCCTACTGAGCACAGGTCTACCACAAATTTGACGACCTCCGTGGTCGCCGGTTTCAAGGTTTCATCTCGAGCGGTCCTGGGTTCGATCCCCAGTGGGGGCGAGTGTTTGGGTGATGAATTTTCAGACATTTGTTCTCTAGTCTTGGATGTTCATTATATATGAATAATATTATATTTATTCTGAATAATTATGTGTATTAATCTATTAAATATATTTGTTCGTCATCTAGTATCCGTAACACAAGAAGCATTTAGTTGCCTTAAATAGGACTAGTTGATAGGTGTGAATGTCTGAGGATATTTATTATTATTATTATAAATAGATAAACAAATGATAATTATGAACAGAAAGCGCAATATTGGGTAGAGAAGCACAGACGAACTCAAATACATAAGGTTTTGATCACCCATCCCAAAAAATACATTGTTTTCCATACCGAAACAAGTTCTAACTACCTACTATATTACCGAGGAATAATGATTAATTATTAACACGGTTTTGCCCAATTAATGACAATACACCTATCAATTTGATAATGATGGCCTAAATTATCGAGCACAGTCTAGATTGTCCACGATTTATCCTTTGCATTATTAGGGCATAAATATTACAAAATCTGTACAATGTGACATGTCGAGTGATAGAGGACATCAGGGTAATAAAGAGGAAAAATCTGAACGCTGTCTTTGTTCATGACAAACTAAACAAAAATATAAGGAGTATTATTTACAAGAATAACATATACTGAAAAAATCACGAAATAAACATACAAATGGCTGTACGATCTACAACCCCTTTGCCTTACTCTACAACAAAAAGAAAACGTCACGCGCTTAAAATAAACGTTAGCATTTTGCCCGAGGAGTACAGTCACGTGCACTGATATGTATACAGTGATGGATTTGCAAAAATATGTAAACGAATGATATTTCAAAAATAAGTATGTCGTCTTGTTTTCAAAACTATGTATTCTTCAAACTGGGTCAAAATTAAGTATACACTGTCTTCATAGTGATGTATACAGAACACTGCCATTGCATACTAAACACTTCCAAGTTTATAATTATGTATATGTGACAATATCTTTGACATATATACAATGCAATTTTAAAACAATGTAAACACATTAAAATTTAAACAATATAGGTTGTTCCCCAGATATACATTTACATAGATATAAAAACATTTACATATTTATATAGAATATGTGGAATGGAGTGCTAAGTACAGTGGAAAGCAATATGAGGTTGGTAAATGAAGCGAAAGATGACGAAGTGAAAATGGCAGTGAGAAGTATGAAAAGCGGTAAAGCTGTGGGTCCAGACGGTATACCAGTGGAAGTATGGAAGTGTCTGGGTGCGAATGGATGTAGGTGGCTGACTTTATTATTCAATAAATTGGTGCAAGAGGAGGTGATTCCGGATGAATGGTGTACAAGTACCCTTGCACCCATCTACAAAAATAAGGGAGATGTCCAAGAGTGCAACAATTATCGAGGAATAAAGCTCATGTCACACAGTTTGAAGATATGGGAGAAAGTGATTGAGAAACGAT
Source organism: Parapoynx stratiotata (assembly GCA_910589355.1). Lineage (NCBI taxonomy): Eukaryota > Metazoa > Arthropoda > Insecta > Lepidoptera > Crambidae > Parapoynx > Parapoynx stratiotata. The sequence goes on from OU342478.1 coordinate 14,164,743, forward strand.
TGCGAGACGAGTGTGAGATTACACGAAACCAGTTTGGGTTTATGCCTGGCCGAGGAACTACAGATGCCATATTTGCGCTACGGCAACTGTGCGAAAGCTGCAAAAGGGCCCGGAGGAGCCTGAATATGGTGTTTGTGGACTTGGAGAAGGCATACGATCGTCTCCCCCGAGAGGTTTTGTGGTGGAGTTTAAAAGAGAAAGGAGTGCCTGATAAGTATGTGGAGCTAATCCGAGCAATGTATTTGAAGACCAGAGCACACGTCCGTTCAGCTGCTGGGACTACTGGGGAGTTCGGTGTGGCAGTTGGCTTGCACCAGGGATCGGCGTTGAGCCCCTACCTCTATCTTCTAGTAGTGGATGCTCTGACATCGGTCCTACAAGAAGAAGCTCCCTGGTGCATGCTGTTTGCGGACGACATCGTCCTCGTCGATGAGGAGGGATCTCGGGTTCAGGACAGATTGGAAAATTGGAGGCAGAGATTGGAGAGTGTTGGCCTGAAAATAAGCAGAACCAAAATGATGCCCAGACCAGCTGAATTCTGCTATTGGCTTCTCTCTCGAAGCTGTTCCTGCCTAGTAAACCAAGTAGAGATCGATGCGTTCGGAAGATTCAGTTAGGCTGTTTACCATCTACTGTAAGTCCTGCAGGGTTCCAGCCATTATGACATCGTCTGCGAATCGTAAGTGTTATCTATGTTTATGTATATCTGTGGGTCGTTCTCAGCCCATTTACTTCTCACTGCTGAGCACAGGCCTTCCTCGTGGAGAAGAAACACATGAAGAGTATGTGCCATAACACCAGCACGCCGGTCTAATTAGAGTTGGTGGGTAGAAACCTCATCTTATTTCACAATCCATCCATCTTTTCTTCGGTCTTGCCCTCCCTAAGCGGGTGCCTATTCACTTTCAAATCTATAACTTCCCTAGTGACATGGTCCATCTCTCTACTCATTACATGTCTATACCAGGAATGTCCTTTTCTATAAGCTTATCAGTAATTTGGGCAACTTCCAGGCTTCCACTTAATATCTTCATTCCTCACTTTATCCATTCCCGTCACACCACACATCCCCCTCAACATGAGCATTTCATCTACAAGCAATCTTTATTCATTTTTCCGCTTTACAGGCCAACATTCAGGTAATCGTTAAGGACAGGTCATCTGTCTTGTCAGGTCTTCTGTCTTCTTAGGGAAATACGGGAGTCCCAAGCAGTTCCCGTAACCTGACGCCATTTCATCCATCCTGAGCTAATCCTTCGCTTGACGTCTCGGTCAATATCTCCATCCTGCTGAAGTAGAGATCCTAGGTAATGAAATTTCGAACAGACTGGAAGATTTTATCCATCGAGTGCAACGGCCAAAGTATTGGAGAGACCGCTGCAATCGCAATACATGACTTCGGTTTTGAATCTGCTGATTTTCAGGCCAACGTTCTTCAATTTCTGCCTCCAATTTTCCAACCTGTCCTGAACCCGAGATTCCTCCTCATCGACGAGGACGATTTCGTCGACAAACAGCATGTACTAGGGTGCCTCTTCCTGTAGGGCCAATGTCAGAGCCATCTAATACTAGAAGAAAAGGGTGGGGATTATACACCGATTACCGGTACAAGCCAACTACCACACCGAACTCCTCAGTAGCCCTAGCAGCCAAACGGACGTATGTACTGGTCTTGTAATACATTGCTCGGATTAGGTCCACATTACTTATTAGGCACTCCCTTCTATTCAGCTAATATTATATAATATTTATATAATATATAATATAATATAATATAGCTAATATTTCCAATAAAACACATTGTGGAGGGTAGATAGAAAAAGCATACCCGAATAAATCAATCCACGCTACCGCCCCCGCCGCGCCGCGTCTTGGCTACCTTCTTATCATAACAATATTATTATTGAAAACCCCCGACCAAAATAAATATATATTAAACAAAAATCATTGTTTCGTCGGGGATCCGCTAAGTACTTTCGTAAAACCTTCCTAGGTGAGAGTAGTCCCCCAACAAGACAATTTTTTTGGGTTTTTAAAATTTAATTTTTTTAGTTTATGCACTTTTTATGATGTTTCTTGTGAGTTGACCTTACATAAGATAGACCTTGCATATGATACCCCACTTAGGTATATTTGTAAACATTAGATTTTTTTCTCATATCTTTCAAATGGCTAAACCGATTTCCATCAAACTTGCTTAATCGATATGAATATGTTATGACCTTTCATTTGATACCCAACACGGGTATATTTGCTTGAGATGCTTAATTTCTCTTTACACTACTCATATCTTTAAAATGACTGAGACGGTTTTTATGAAACATAGCTAAGAACACCCGTCTTTGAAAAAAAAAAACGGAATCAAAATAGGTTAATCCGCTTGGGAGCTACGATGCCACAGACAGACTGACAGACATACATACACACACTTCAAACTTATGACGCCCCTCTTTCTAGTTCGGGGGTTAAAAAGACAAAAATAAACGTTTACATTACATTGCAAACTTCATTGTATACATTTTATTGAAATTTATAAATATTTCCCAATATAGTGAAAACTGCTAATTTTAAAAATGTGTATATATATTTATGAAAAAAATCACAGTGATGATTGTTTACATTGTAATGAAATGGTATTGTTTACAATTTTGTGAAATCATATCGTTTACTTATTATCGATATTCATATTGGCTTCATGTTTTTGCGTATAAACATGTATACAACTTTCTGAAAACAATTTGTGTACATATTTTTGCGAAAAATGTGTACATCATTGCGAGAAACTCTGATGGTTATATAGTATGTATTGTTAAGGTGATTACTTGTTATTGAAATTTTCCGTGTGAACATTTATTTGAAAATCTATCCATGTATACATTTCATTGCACGTGACTGTACATCGAATGTTCTCCCATTCTCATAAAGAGGTCCTATGTAAGCGGACGGCACATTTCAGTGACGTAACCCTACTCAAGAACGTCAACCCTTCAATGCAAACACAAACTTAACCCTTCTTGTTGGTGAAATATATACCGTTGTCGCGAGGGTTGAAGTCATCAAAGATATGCCTCATCTCACCCATATACTCAGAAGACATTGTAAATATTTAGTCGTTACTGTCAGTATATTTTTGTTGGCAAATATTGTCACTGCAATATTTTTTTACCCGGATATCCGTTTAAGTATAAGCACAACCATCCAATAGCTTATAGCTACGAGTGACGACCTCCGTGGTCGAGTGATTTGTACGCCGCCGGTTTCAAGTCGTTACCATCTCAAGAGGTCCTGGGTTCGATCCCCAGTGGAGGCAAGTGTTTGGGTGATGAATTTTCAGACATTTGTTCTCCAATCTTGGATGTTTATATATATTCAGGATATTTATATGTATCTATTGAATATATTTGTCCGTCATCTAGTATCCGTAACACAAACAGCATTTAGTTGCTTAAAATGGGAGTAGTTGATAGGTGTGAATGTCTGAGGATATTTATTATAGCGGTGACGGGCTCACCTGAGTGCAGTCACTGCTTGGTGAAGCGCGGACTATGGCAATGGAATGCTTTTGCGGTGCTTTTGCCTAGTCTCTGACTAACCCTTAAGGGATAATAGTCGTGATTATACACCGAATGCCGAAGACAAAAGGTTAGGTGGTCGATCACTAATAAGATGAAACAATCAAAATATGAAAGACTCATTTACTTCTAAACTCTACAAGGGCGTAGGAGACGTGATCTGATTTGAGCAAATGGTGGCGACAGATCATTCGTTTTGTTAGTCGTGTTCCGGAGACAGAAACTTAAAACTACACGTTAATGATATAAAATTGTGAAAGCAGAAAAAATATCTTCAGGCACACAGGCTTTGTTGTTGTGAACTGTACCTTATTTATTCAGTCCACAACGTCTAAAACTGAACTGTTTGCGACATAAACTACAAAAGTAATTGCGTACTACGTGTCCACCCTGTACAAAAGGTGCCTCAACAAACACCCTATATCATCAGAGCTCCAAGAACAATACTTTCGCATAAGACAATATAAATTTAACGTTATTAAGCCCATTCGGGACGCTTTAACGGTCAAAGCTCGGGCTCCATTAGAGGCATTATATGCAAATGTAACTGTTCTTTGTGGGACGAATTAGATTTGTGGAACCCTGAGGCGCCTTCCACAATACGCCTTTTAGTGTTTGTGAGGGACCCGCACTCCCGCAGTACACAAGCGCTTCGTATTTTTAATTTTGTGTCTATTAGCGAACGACCCTATTTTTGACTACCTTCACCAATTTAACTTGAACTGTTTACAAGAAGTAAAAACGTTATCAAGAATGTCAAGATTAAATGGCGATGTTTACTGCAGGAGCGGAGGACTGCTTTTTATCAATTAATTTTCAATAAGGACAAAGCTTATTTTAAAAACAATGAGAGAAAATTGTCTTTTGAATTCTGAGAGCGGGGAAAAGACGATCGTTGAAGTCGTTTCTTTAAATAAATGTATTTGGTATATACCCTATTATGAAGTCGGAACACAAACAGCACATACCTGAAACAATAAAAAGATAATCATTAATTAAAAATTCTAGAGGAAATCTGCTAAAGATATTACACTCGAAATTATTCGTCTTTACCATAATGATGACGAAGATCACGATCATCAAGGTAATTTAATTTAAACACACGAAATTATTTATCTCTACCATAATGATGACGAAGATCACGATCATCAAGGTATTATAATACTTGAAAATTAAACCACACCTATATACGATCTGGCTGGCTCCCACTACTCTCAATACTACTTCCATAGACGTGGCAGTCAGAGGAATTGACCAGAACCTTTTTAAAACAATCTGCATAATATTTAGTTTTATTGTGTGCCCTACAACTTATTTCTAATAGCTTCTAATCATGACTCATACTTCAAACACCCAATTTACATAGCGATATGGATCACTGATCACCAATGCATTGTAATGAGAAATGCTGGTGATGCGTGTGCAGTTTATACGTTAGACGATAAAATATTTACGAATAAATATAATTTTTTTCCTCTATAAGTAATAATAATAAAAAAAGCAGTAGTAGTGGTACCGATAATCACGAAAACCTTTGAAAGTGAACGTAGTCCAGATGGGGACATGGTGGTTATAGATTTAGGTATTAAAAATCATTATCTTAAACTCAGTAATTTTGGAATAACGGAATTACTTCAACAAAATAAAGAATCGTAGATACAATCTAACGTAAATAATATATAATTTTGTTAAACATATGTTCTGAAATACACAACTTTCATATTGCTCATAAATTATGTAAGCAATATTTCAGTGGGGCCATAAAACTGATGGTTTCCGAGCGACATCAATTTACAAAACTACAGTGGCATGTTTTTATTATTTACAATGTATGTGGTCTCATAACTTTGCGTAGTTACCTTGTGTAACTTCACCATAATTCCCTTATGATACTTTGTTTATAATAACTTTAGATTCTTTGTCTAATTTTATTTTATGAGCAGTTTATATCTCTTTTATTCTTTACTCGTTGACTTACAGTTAATTATAATGGTTATTATTAGCACCACCCTGAACCTTAATTTTTTTTTGTTTATTGTGTTATTCAATTGATTGATATACAAAATCATGCTATTCTGCCATACTTCTTTCCAATTGCTACAATGCTTGCTTGCTTGTGTACCTACCTAATTAGTTTAATTCGTATCATCCACTCTCATTACATTTCACATGCTCGACAATTTCAAGCAGGTATTTTCGACAGGGTCATTTTCAAGAACGCCTTCATAGATAGGGACGTAATTAAGCTGCTTTATTGCAATTGATAGCTTCAGCATCCACAAAATAATAGGTCGGTTACTTAATAATGCGTGAAGCAGAACTTTTATACGACCACACGAGCCTAACTTGGAAAGTAATTACTTACTCAATCTACTTTGAGTGACAGCGGGGCAAACTTAGTGAGACTCCGCAATAGACGCACGGACAACGATATCGGTATACGATTACTGAAACAGTTAGGTGTCTGATTGTGCTTGACCTGGTTTGTTAATAAATTATTTTCTGTTTCTACTTGTATAACTATGATAACTATTATCTTTTTTTTTACATATTCTTCGAGCATCAGCGGAGGAACTCGGTGGCGTCTCAACGCTTTGGTTTTGCAACTAAAACCAAAGAAACCTTTACCATAGTTAGACATTTAAAGGATGACTAAATCTTTGATAAGCCTTTTACTCCAGTTACTGTTATAGTGATTTTGCTTCTCATGCCTTTCTCTATTTAAAAAGTCACTCTTTTGGCATTTTTTTACAAATAAACCATTTTATTGTTGAATAGATATTGTGGGGCGATTAAGAATTCAAATGACATTCTTAAATATCACTGCAATGCAAACTTTACAAATAAACTTCATTTTTTCAATGATTGAAGCTTTTATTTATTGCCTGTAAGCAGCGAAGCGTTCCTTTAACATATACGGTTTTTCTTCGCCAATATGCAAATGGCGACAATCTGCTTCAACCTATGAATATTGCAACAATTGCCTAACACATGTATCCCAATCCACATAACACTTATTAAACTGCGGCTAGCGATTAGTTTGGACGCGTGCCAGCTAACGACGCATCATTTGTCGGTTTCCAATGAGTGAACTGTTCAATCTAACAGTCATTCGCCCAGATAACATCATTCACTCAATTAATTTGACCGTTCAATCATTGCTTGACAGGATATTGATTCTTGAGCGCATAATTTTTCCCGTAACAAATGGAATAGCATTATTCAATGTCCAGTTTGTATTAAAGAATTGTGCTAATAAATATTGAATATTGGGAACATTAATCTTGACTGCTTAAATATAGCAATTATACCACTCGACACTTATGAACTCAAAACAAATCTAACACATGAATTAAAAAACCATATTTATAAAAATGATTCCTCTTGACTGAAAAAAAAATGGCCAGGAAAGAGCGCAATAACAGCAAAGAGTCGCTAATATAGCTATAGCGCCTCGTCACAAGGCTCTTTATTAAACTTGATACGTAAGGCCCTAAGTAACACTAAACATTGTTAACGGTAAAAAGCTATATTTGTAAACAGCAGACATGAGGCAATAAAGTCAAATCATGCTAGACAACTTTTTGTCACAGTAATTGATAATACGAGTAATTATGATTGATGTTAATGTTAATACCAAAGAAATTACAGTTTCACCATGAAATAAGTATCAAACTGTAATGCAAGTTGCTAACGATATCGCTGGCCGCACTCCGGACATTAACTAAATAGCCAAAGCAAACTCGTTAGCACGTTAGTACACGATGAGTAGCACAACATATGGCTATGGCAAAGAAAACTGCAATTACCCTGCTCGCTTAACCCCTAATTACTGCTGTAAGATCTGTATCAAAGGGGGTACATTGTTTCATTTGTACAAAAACTTGAAGATAAAGGCAGGCGTTAGATATTTAACAGATTACAGACTGAAAGGTCGTCGCAGTAGCCAGAGAAGTTAAATTTACTCTTGTGCAAGATACAACAAGATAAACAGAAAGTAATGTTAACAATGACGATACTAAAAGGGGTGCAATTTACATTTATGTACTTAAGACTAACAGGGAAAACAATTGTCTGTATAAAATGAAAACATGAGCAGCTGCAAATTCATAACTCAATAAAGATATACATTCTGAACATGATTTAATGCACAGTTGGTTAAGGAGAATTCATTTGAGTGTTTTATAAAAACAATAAAAATAAGCAATATCTTGATAATATTAGTCTCAACAACATTTTATATTTGACGTCAGACCCTCTCATGCCTTTATTGAAATTTACTTCCTGATTAAGACAACGAAAAAAAAAAGACGTGTGGCACTCGGGGACTGCCGCGGTAAAGCTATTGCATTTTGTATCAACTTATGCAATTATATTTTTATTTATTATTTATTGTTTATTGTTATTTTTTTTTTACAAATTGCTTAACTTAACATTCGTCCCTCTTATGTAGGAAAATGTTGACTATTAATAGTTGAACTAAAACGTCTAAAGATTAAAATTTTAAGTTATGAAAGTCAATTTGTATGAAAAACGTACGTCAGTATCTCTCTCTCTCAAAAGTAAAAAGCGCCCCAAGCGGAAAACAGTTGTAATCCACAAAGCCACACCTCCTTGCGCATCGGAGTGGGGAGCGTGAGGTTTTTTTCGTTACGGAGCGTGAGGTTTTTTCGTTACGGAATTTCTGGATTCGGTCCCCGCGCTCAAGGCCCGCGATAGAAGCTATGCAATAGCTTAAAAATTACATTGAAGTTAGTAAATTTCGCAGAAGCTACTAAAGTGAAGAAAGAACCAACAAATTGAATCCGACCAAAGTAAACATCGAATCAAATATTTATCAAATATACAATGCAGGTTGTTGGGTCAAATGTATGCCAAGATCCCTCTTCTTTACGGTGACAAACGACTTGCTAAAACACGTGCTTACTGTGTGGGCTTTGGTGTATATTGTTTCTTAGTTCAATTATTCCTCAGCTTCTTTCTCTAGTTTATTGTATCCCATGTTATTTTCGTTGTTTGTTTGTTAGCGTAACCCAAAAACATGATAACAATTTATTTCAAACGGAGTTAGATTCATATCATAGAAAAAAGGAAGACTGTACTTAATTTAATGTAAACACTTTATAATTTAATAACCACTAGTATTTTCACCATTATTAGGACCAACTAGCTGACGCGACGCAGTCTAGTCAAAGAAAGAAGAAAGAAAATGAAATATTTTTGTCAAAAGCTATTTGAACGCGGTAGTCTCACAAAGTAAATGTTTATGGCCAACTTACGGCATCATTTGAATATATTATTTATGATAAATAAGATCATTTTAAATATAACAAAGAAAAATGTGATTCTCCGTGAAATATTATAATGTTCATAGGAAAGGTTATCCTCTTTAAAAGTGTGACTTTAAATAAATTATTTTTTTCTTAGATTCTCTTGTGATATAAATAAGCTCTAACGATCGTTCAGCTATCTAGACTTTTGATTGCAATATAGTTTTTCATGATATTTATATTGCAAGTAAAGTCGATAAATTGGCAGTTAAAGAATACGCTGTTTAAATAACAGATGGCGATGAAGACAAACTGCATAATAGTTTCTTAAGAAAACCAATTTGACCCACATACAAAAGTGACTAAGCCCCGCGTGTCCAAACAATAAATCAGGTGCGTAAACGTAATGAATGGGGCGATTGCTACGCACGTTTGAAATAAACTCTTAAGTCGAAGCAGTAAGGTGCAACAAAGTTATCGGATTTACAAGTCTATGAGCTTGCAAGCCATTTATACTTTGCAACAATGACGTCGTAAAAACTATTTACTACCGAACTGGTGTGGAACAAGTTATAGAGAGTTGTTAATGAAATATGCTTATAAAGGTAATGTTTGTCTCAACAATATTGAAGACAATTAAGCAAAATAAGGAATGTTCAATTCAAAAAGTGATTGCATAATTGAAAAACGTAAGAGTCTTAATAATTTGATAATTGAATGCCTGCGGAGAATAAATGCGCACATGAACATATGATATTAAAATAGTTAGAAGCTATTACGAAGAAATAACATTAAAATATATTATAATAATTGCCAATATGCAGTATCAAGTGTAACCACAATATGCCGAGACCCTCCGTTCTAATACTTCTAATATAAGCTATAAACGACAGCTGGAGCCAAGAACAATAATAATTTAATGAAAGACCTTATTATAATTTATAGCGTAAAAATAAAAATGAAAGTAGAATTACAACGAAGCTATCGTGACAGACACTACGTGTACTGTAGATAATGTCATACAGTTACCTGCTTCATTTAACAACATCTCACTATTAATTAAAATGAGAGAATTTCTCGTCCATATTCGACTAGTGTCTAGAGAAAAATTGCAATTAAAAGCGCTTAGTTACAGTCCATTTAAATTAAGCTGCTTTTGACTTCGTCCCAAGATTAAGTTCTCAAAGAATTTCATGGTCGGAGTTAAAAAGACAATAGGGAATAAGTGGGGTTCTTTACGCTTGAATTTGATGCTAAACTCTTAAAGTATCTACATTGTAAGTTGCCTAAGTATGTACTGCATCAGATAACTAAACTTTTGCAACGTTACGATAGTTTGAAGTCGTATAAAGAAGCTGAAAATGTACCAGTAGTAGCATCTAATGCAGTATTATTATAATATTGGGTGTACCTATGAAATTGGTGTTTTTATTCTGTCTTAGCAATTTGTCCGTAACTATAAAGTTTCAGAACATTCTTATAAAATAATTGCCTCTTCTAAAAATAGACCATATATTTGAGCTCGTATTATTTAATTTGATAATTTTTTGTTAGTTTAATTGTGTGAAAATTAGACACAAAGACAATTATTTTTAACTGCCTCCCGAATACATCATTTGATTTGCATTAACATAAAAACGATGAATAATTTTTATCAAGCTCACACACATATTGCTAAAGCTTGTCTAATGATACATGCCAAATATTATTATCTCTGGATTTGTCGTTGTGAAGAAAACTGATAAAATGTTAGTATGTAAAATGCAGACATCCCCAAAATCTCCATACAAAACACCAATTTCATAGGTAAGGACCTAATATTATTCATAATATTCATAGACTATTACTTACTACGCCGTTATTCTACTGTTACTTTAACGTAAGTAGAATTTTATATTTCTCTATCTCCAAAGTTGCCTGACGCTTCAATTAAAATGTTATCAATAGCATTTGTTCAGCTGTTATTCAGTGCCCTAAATTCCTTGCGTGTAGCTTATTCTTAAAGATGCATATTTTTACATTCTTAATTATTCTTCCAATTACATTAATAATGTAATATCTGTAAAATTTCTGCCATCGTTCTCAAGCAGTTCATTCTTTTAATGTCTTAACTTGGGGATTTATTCTCTGAAGAATCGTTAAAACTTTTACGATCTTCTAGTTCTTAATAATTATCAATTTATGACTTATATCACTCATTTGCCTTGACGATACAATGTTTAATCAAACTGTTTTGAATACCTTGAGGTATTGCTTCAACAAGATAACACTGCTCAAGAATGTCACCAAAATTGGAAATTCCTAGAAAATCAATTAGTTAGTATTAGTATTTGTTGGAATATTATAATACAGAATCAAAGATATTGACTATAAAGTCGAGTTTAGGATTAAATTTTTTTACAAGGTATAGTTTCAATCAAGAAAACTGATTCTTTACCGGAAGGTACTTCTATTCAGTTCTTCCTGCGGCATGGTTTATTCATAATAATATGATTATTTCAACCTTCTTGAAGAAGAACTAGCAAGATGGGCAAACATACTGATATAGCTATCAGATTCAGTTCTACTTACTACTTACCATAAGTAGAACTGAGAAAAATAATTTGGTTTAACTTGGTCTAAAGCTTTATATTATTATTATGTTTACATCATAATGACGTCACAGCTAATCTCTTGCAAGGCAATGACACTGACTTGCTCACTGCTTGTAGAATCTAAAGATAAGATCTTAACGCAAACAGCGTTTGTGGAATTTACCTTGACGCCTGTTAGATCAACGGTTTATTAGATTAACTAACTAGTTTATTGTATAAATGTGCTGATCGTTTATTTTAAATTTGGATTTGAATAGAAACACTCTCACAACGTGGAAAATCACTTGAGTGAAATTCTTTGGTCTTATCGCTAAGTAGCGATCTCTCCAGACAAACTGTCAATAGAGAGATGTGTATCATCGATAGGACTTAATAATGTGATCATTATTCGAGTAAGTATTAATTGAAAAACTAAGTTTGGTGCGTTTTGTCTCTTTTATAAGACAAATTCAATTATTCAAGTTGACACGTTTCGGTTTCTTTGTAACTATAATTTACATTGAAATATAGAAAAGATACTTCATTTCATGCTGACGTAGTTTATTAGGTAGGTAGGTTTAATAATTTATTCAAATCAAATTTTGCCTTTCATAGAAAATTTTAGAATAAGACATAAAAACAAATGTTTCCCAATAAAACCATTTTAGTCATCATATATTAATTTGATCATAAATTTTGCTTATGCGGAAGTAAATTAGCATTACTATTGATATTTCCTGCGCTATGGAAAACAAAATGGCTGACTAAATATGGCAGACACACGTGTGTCCCACTTAGCGTTATAAAACAGTATTATTCTGTTTTTCGATTTTAGGTCGATGTGCCATAATTACCATATTGGTCAATTACCATAAGACATTTTCGTAAATTCTATGACGTTTCGTAACAACTGAAACTGAAATTTAGATACGTTTATAATAGATACAGTCAAAAGCACAGACTATAAAAATTATGTTTTTAGTTTGTGTACTAATACCAATTTCAACTTTATACAATATTATACAATATATCTAATATTTATGGTGACTATCCCAAGGCGATTAGGAGAGGTCATGTGAAAGAGGTAAAGGCCTAAAAATAATAGGTATGTATATCCATCAAATCACGTCATTAATAATTATATTTATGACAATACCATTGTAAAATAAGACCAAATTTAACGGTAGTTATAAAGTCCATTTTATAGGACTATCAAATGTCGCTCAATATCAATTTGAGGCGACATTACCAAGTTTGGATCAATTCGTATGTATCAGGGATTAAAAGCTCATAAAGTTTTCCATGAATGTGCTCGTTTCTATATTATTATATTCTATCATGGCCAAACATACAGTCTGAATAATTTAATAGGTGCATTTTGAAAAATGACTTTAAACGGTCCATTTTAAATTGGTATGGGAATCGATTAATCTCACTACAAACAACTATCAAAATGCACTACAAATAACTGTCAAAATGCACCTTTTAAATTATTCAGACTGTAATAAAGATATTAACAAACTTGGGAATGGATACTAACAGCATTTCCAAAGAAACAAATAATTGATTAAGAGAAGGAGAGCAAATCCCTAATAGTATTGGGCGATACAAATTTATAAATTACAGGAGAAACAAAAAATATATTAACCGGACGCTTCGAATCATAATCAGTGAGTTTTTACACTGTATTTTAGATAAATATGAATTTTAGAATATTTTCATTAGTTTACCATTGACTTCTGTCTACTCAGCGCAGCATGGCATTTCCAGAACCGCACAAACCGCAATGTCCAAAGTTCTTGATACTATTTAAAGCTGAATTTTCTACAGTTATCCAAGCAAAGATTCCGCGTCCATTAAAGCAGGCAAACATTGCGATGTCAAGATCGCAGACTAGCCTAATTGTGGCGTACTTAGCGCGAGGGTGCTAAACCGACGAGTTATGAGCGAGAGAATTAGCGCTTTACCACTGAGGTCGCGACGGGCATAGTTGGACGCTTGCTATTTAAATAACCCATTCCGCCTCTTCCATCCGCTTAAATCATGCTTAAGCCTCCCGATTAACAGGACGGCCGGGTGGCCGAATTGTATTTAATAGGTTGTGTAGTTTAAAATGTACAGTATTCTAGTTATAATTTACTTCCAATAAAGAGCAAAGTAAGTAATAATCCACTCATTGCTTACTATTTGTGAGTGTGTGGTACGTGGTCTCGAGCTCCTTCATGCTCTAAAAGCCCGATTCACCCACAGTCGCAGGAAAACAGCAGAATTTGACCAGAAACCAACAAGGAAAATCTAAATCTTACACACCTTAGACAAAGCCCAAGATGAGTCAAAGTATCAAACCTATTACAAGAAAAACAAAAATAACACAAACAATCATAAACAAATTCCATGAAAACAATTCCAAGAATTTCAACTAATATCAAATGAGATTCCTATAACGGACCGGAAGTAAGATCAAACGTTTACGATGATGTTTATGATTCAGAAACTCTAATAGTGGATTCGATTACGGTGACTTATCATGAATCACTTCGAGCACCAAAGGTGAGAGCTGTGTCGAATTATCTGATTAGTAAAATGACTTTAAAGCCAATGCATTTACTAGTTTATTATTATAGTCCACTTCTGGGTTATTTAAAGTTATGGATATTAAAGTGTAACCTATAATATGCAATAAATACTGAGTAAAAATTATGGGAAACTTAAATTAAACTTGAAACGACTACTATTATTTAAATATTTCTTTCAAATCTTCACAACTTGCCATTATGGCAAGTATTCGAAACGTCGAATACAAATAAAGTACGTGGTTTACAGGAGATATTAACTTCTTGGAAAAAAAAAATTTAATTCAAATAGTCTACATAACAAACTACTTAGTGGTACATATTTTTCTTATTTGACTTTAGTATTCTGAGAAATCGATGTACTCAAACCTACTGCTTCTAACATCGTGACTGAAATAAGATAATCTGTGGAAACAGCCTAGAAACCTTAATTTTATAATGACCGTCGTGCCGCAGTTTCAATTCGTGGTCATCAAGGTTATCAATTCCGTCTACAATGTTCGACACGCTTTTTATATTAAAAGTAGACAGACTGTATCTTTTTGTGGAACTAAAACAAGCAATATGAACTAAAGTAACAACACATTTCGGTATTAAGCCGCAGATACTTATCACAGTACCTGAAGCGTTACATCTGCTAATTATAAAGTTGTAATTAGTAATAATAAAGCCAAAAGGCTATATTAAGTCATCCTGGATATTAAAGATCATAAAAACCTTGCAACAAGATGCATTTTCAAGAAACGAACCAATTATAACTTCTCAAAAGTACGCGGCGCAACCGACGTTCATTTGCAAAACACTTCAGCTTTAGATGTTAATTAAAAGAGGATGTTTCTGGGAATATTTCGTAGAGGTAATGCGAATTTTTTGTGGCAAATTAAGAAAATCTAAAGAAAAGGTAACGAAGTCTGCGTACACCAGCGAAACTTGTTCATGTCAATCATAATGCAAATTTCATATAGAGCCCATCTGTGGCTTGTCATAATTTCAGCAATAAGGAAAGATAAATTTGTTATGAATTACATAGTATTATGACTCACAAAAACAAAATGACTCTAATTTAAGCAGTAAGCACACACATAATATTGTAAACTAACCGAGGCCAGACCAAACGGATTTGTCCACGAATGGCGTATTAACAAACTCATCTAGCGTTACCGTATCATTTACAGCATTGTGTTTGCTTACAGCTGTTAGTAATATTTTATATTCATACCCCAAGAGTTCAAATCTATATTTATTTTTAACTACAAACATTCTTGCGGGCCACTCCACTTCCAAATTGACAGATAGGTTTGTATTTATCCAATGAATTGAAAACTCGCCGTGGACACTTAGGGCATCTCAAAAGTCGTTCTTGACCCAAATGGAGTTGAGAAGCTCTCGAAATGTCAACAACGGCTTCACCGCGAAAGAAAAATGTCAAAGTATCAAGTTGACGCGGCCTACGATACGACCCCTCGCACCGCAATGATTATTTCTCCCACAGTTCATGTTATAATGAACTTTTTTGAGTACTACAATTGCATAAAGTAGTTTCAGGAATATTTATTTAATAAATATTTATAGCTTACTGGATGAGTTACAAATTTTTACGAGTTTAATCTATATAAATGTTAATTAATAGTGGAGTCCAGAGGCAAGGGTAGTTGGTGCGGCAAAAAAACATGTGACAATCATTCACCCTTGCCTTGTGAAGTATACGAGTAGTATAGAATAGTGCCTTTTTACGCCCTTTTTGAAGTTAGGGTTAGAAGACGAAGGGAACTACGGATGGTGCGACTACCAAATGAGTTAGAAATTTGACAATATGTGATTTAAGTTAAGTTAATAAACTAAGGTAATAACTGTTAAGATCTATTTTTCTTATTGCCTCTACTAAAACAAACTTGTTGGCAGTCAGTAATAGTTATTGCCAATACCCATAATTTTATACAGGCATTGTTTCTACTTTTTATAACAAGTTCAGGTTCGTTTGAAACTTTTTGCGTTAACATCAGAGTATTTTAGAATATATCCAACTTTCGTTTTCTACTGTTAATCTGCAGAGCTACTAATTTAAACCAATTGGGCTCGCATTACGATAACTCCCTCGTCCTGCTATTCACAATGTAGTAGGTATCGGCAAGATTATGTTATTATAATTTTTTTGTGACTGTGATTCGGAAGCTTGGACAATCTAATTCATGGATTACCGCTGACTAGGCAAAAGGCGTTATGAAGGACTCGCTCAGCTGCTCCCTAAGAATACCCACCAGCGAGTCTCTCACACACCCACCGCCTAATCAACAGTAGGTATAGTCCGTAAATAGGATTGTCCTACTATCCGTATCCGAGTCTCTGAAAACACATTACCATTTAGTCCATGAAAGTTGAGTGAAAATGCATAGTGAGGTATTTCACACCATCCGGGATTCTCACGGCGATATTGAATCGGAAATTCTCGTTCATTTCCCATGGTATGTGGAATATCCTCTATTGAATTTTGGAATTACGAAATCTGCACGTAGTAACAGACCTCACGGAATATTTGTGTATCTGTAGCTATAGACTTCGCCACCGTCCTCGTATGTGCTGGACATAGGTATTCCCTGAGGATTTCCAATCGAAATTGTCCTGTGGTTCTTGCATCCAGAGTTTTTTTCTGACATTCAACAGATGGCTCAGCACCACCAAACATACAAATAGAAAGACAAAGCCTCTGAATGCTTTAGATTCTGTTGCTTTAAAAATCCCGATGTTAGTTTTATTTATAACTAGCTTTTGAGATAGTGTGATGGTAAGTAACCTATAGCCTTCCTCAATAAATAGGCCATTCAACACTGAAAGATTCTTTTAAAATTGGAACAGTAGCTTCAATTGATGGAATTGAAAATTAACCCTTACTCTATTATTAGAAGCAAAGTGCATAGTGTCGTAAAGTCCTTCATTTTTCTGGGAGGCGTTATTTAAGTTTTTTAACATTCACCCACATGGCACCCGTTCCCATGGGAATATCGGAATGAAAGGTAGCTTATGTCCTTCCTCAGGCTCTAGACTATCTGCGTACCAATTTCGGTTAAATTGGTTCAGTAGTTTACGTGAAAGCGAGACAGACAGAGTTACTTTCGCATTTATATTATTAGCATGGATAGTCTTTATTGTAATCTTTATAATTATAACATGTACTTACTTGTTACAATTTGTTTCTGTTTATAGAGTTTCGTGTGGTCTTAGTTTGAATTTCCGTATCTTATTGTGTGCAATGAAAAGGACAGCTTCAATAATGAAAAATATAAGCCAGTCCTAAGAAATAGACAATTTAGATAAACCTTACTCAATATCCGTATCAAACGCTTAAATAAATCAGTCGTTGACCAAATCTTTTGTCTATGTCTTTGATATATGAACATTCAATCAAACCCAATTTTAATTTTCTATTCAATCTCTTTCAATTTTCCATCACGGCTCATATCAAAGATATTATGTTAATTATTGCTTTAACCATCAAAACCTCCATCAAGACCAACAATGGACGACTGACAGATGAGCTTAGTGATTTATATGATGCAATTGAGCAACAATCATGCATCTAAGAGCCCAGTTTGGTAGCAGACGAAAATGGATTTAGTGTTTACTGTACATGGTATATAATTGGATAAATTTGTTTTCGTGTACTTCAAAATTTTTTAACCAATTTTGAAAGGATTAAGGAGACTGATGATCGTTAGTATTTTTACATACTTTCTTGATATTCACATTCATGTTTACAAGTTCTGGCTTTTGCTACCTCTTGTACTATTTAATTTTTTCTCTCCCTCTCTTGATTATTTAACAATCTCATCAATAAAAAGTAGAAGTTCAAGAATTTAATATTAGGAAGTGTTTGATACTATATCGTAGTCCCCGCTCTAAGTGTACCGCTCCAGTCCATACATCATCAGCTACCCTCGTCACAATATAGTTAAACATATAAATCGTGTCTGTCTGCACGTCCCGGCATCCTGTAGCCTCGCCCCGATTGGGCCCGAACGGGAATTTATCGTGTTAATGTGCGTGGGGAGATTAATTTATGACGGTGCCAAAACTGTGTGGATTGGAATGAAGAATACATACACGAATAGACGAAATATTAGCGGAAATAACCAAGCATCCTTCGGCAGGGTTGGAGCTTCCAAGCTCCAAACCTGCCGACCCAACCCTGTGACCGAAATTTAGTGATCTTGAATTTTTTCGTACTCCTCATGTCTCTCCAAGTTATAATAGGTCTTTACCTATGAAATTGTCGTTTTGTATGGAGATTTTGGGGAATTCTGCATTTTCCATACTAAAATTTTTTCAGTTTTCTTCACAACGAAAAATCCAAAGATAATATTTGGCATCTATCATTAGACAAGCTTTAGTAATATGTGTAATATCACACTTCATAAAAATTATTTATCGTTTTTAAGTGAATGCAAATAAAATGATGTATTCGGGAGGCACTTAAAAAGAGTTGTCTCCGTGTCCAATTTTAACACAATCAAACTTATAACAAATTATCAAAACAATTCAAAAGAGCTCAAAATAATAGTCTATTTTTAGACGAGGTAATTATTTTTTAGGAATACTCTGAATCTTAATAGTTACAGACAAAATACTAAGAGAGAAAAAAACGCCAATTTCATAGGTAAGGACCCAATACTAAGCGCCAAGAGAAAATAATTTGGTACTTAGTTTATCTTTATTTTACAAGGGGATATGATGCAATGATACAAATTTATATATTTATAAATAAATCAAAATATCTACTGAAGTCAGTAAAACCAAATCCATAACACATATTACGAGTATTAAAAAGCACGTGTAAACACATCCACAATAAAAACGCTTTATTCAAACTGACAAAGCGGCCCGCATCAAACTACACAATCCGGATATTTCCGGATGAGAGCGGTAAAAACCGGTTTCAAAGGGACCGAATGGGAGTCGAAACTAATGATCACACAGAGTTGCGTCTACGGCAGGCCTTTTACAAAGTCAGCGATTTTAAAAGCTTAAAACACTCACTTTGACCCATTTTCGCTTTAAAAGCTAATGCAATAAGGATCAAAGTCCCGCAGCGGTGTCACAACGCATGCGTTTGACATTTACAATCGCCCTATAACTCTATGCACAAAATTAAGAGAGTGGTTACGCTAGAATATCATTTTTATTTCCCTTGTAACAGAGTCGAAAATCGTGATGCTTGAATCCGAATGCAATAGCGTTATTCAAAGCGTAGACCTGACTAAATAAGATAATAGAATTTTTGAGACGTTTCAAAAATGGACCTTAGGTTGTGGGTGATAAATATTAAACTCTGGCCATTTTATGTTGACTTTACGGGAGTTCGCAGGTGTTTGACTGAATGTTTTGAAAATCAAACCATTGCTTGCTAACCTACATTTTAATAGAGGGTCGACTAAAAATGCAAATTGAATTAAAGAGGATTGGAGAGGCCCTAATGTTCGTCCTCAGCCTATATACATCCCACAGCTAGGCAAAGGCCTTCATTATGGAGAAACACACGAGGAGTATGGCCGTGACTTCACGACGCTGGCTTATGCGGGTTGATGGGGAAACGGTTGTAATAGCGACCGGGGCTAACGGATTAATTAACATGCCTTCCGAAGCACGGAGTTCGAGATCACAAAGTTTTGGTCACCCATCCAAAGTCCGGCCACGGCAAAGGTAGCTTTGTTTTCCTCTCCTCACCTAATGTTTAAACAGGCTGATGATGATAATGAACAAAGAGTATAGTTTGACGATGTTCAGGCCTCGAGGCATCAACTACATTACCACAACTGCATGGTTGACAAGACAGTAAGTAATTCATGGGTTACATTTTATTAATAAAATTAAAGAAGAAGATCATCAGAACATAGTCTGATATACTAACTCTAAATTGGATAAAAAAGCAGCTAATATGCCGCTTGTTTCATAGAAACTACTAATAAATAAAAACCTTTGGAGATTTCCTCACTTTTTCTGCTAAATAGCTTAAGAAATATGTAAGCACCTGTTACCTAATTAATAACCGCTGGGTCTCGAACCCTGGACCTCTGCATTTAGCAGTGCTGCGCAGGAAACGAAGGGGCTCATTTAGAGCCACATAACAAGATCAAAATAAGCCGGCTTGATTACGGCCGTTATCACCAGTTCTTTGTAATCGGCTAAAAGGTCCAACACAGTGTAGGCTAAAATGCAGTAACTCCGCAGATAATCTAACCAGATTTCAATGGTAACGAATGGGATTTCTGTCATTTCGAACCCTTTTTTTAAATTATCAAAGGGCTTATCTTCTGCAACGGATAATCCAGGGCAAAATCGAGGGCAGAAGACCGCCAGCCCGCAGGAGGATTTCATGGCTCGCCAGTCTACGTCAGTGGTTCAACAGAACTTCCACTCAACTGTTCCGTGCTTCGGTCTCCAAAGTTGAGGTAGCTATAATGATTGCCAACCTCCGATAGCAGATGGCACTTCAAGAAGAAGAGATTAAAGGATATATTTGATGCTGCATTAAATCAATAATGATTTGTAACCTAATATTACAGAGTAGGGCAGCTGTGAGATCTATAGTTGATTGAGAAGAAATGAATGCCACATAATAAGAATTATGATTTACTGTGTCGGTAGACCGTTTCTTCTTGCTAACGTAACTCGCTCAGTTGCCCACTGAAAATACTTACTAAAGATTAAACCGCACTTGCGTGGCGCGGCAGCGTAACGGCGCGACAGAATTGGCAGAAGGTACTGCGGGAAACAACTGTCGCGCCGCGCCGCTATTGTGAGTTTTATTCCATATGAAAAGGTGAAAACAATATAATTATTTGTCGCACCGCGCAAGTGCAGTTTAACCTTAAACTGCCCGATATAGAAGAAGAGGACGACCAAAGAAGCAATAGAATACGTAAAGTATGATGGATTTTTTTTTTATTAAATTATGAGATAATGGAAGAGAACGTGTGTCAGGATTTCATGAAGACAGACGAAAATATTTGACAAAAATAACAAAATTTTAGCAGGTGGCCAAAGCAGTGGGTGTGGGTGTCTGATGAATAGTATAATGATGAAGGCGACTTCAAACTATTTACAACCAAAAACTTTGATTCTGCATCGAAATCAAAAACCCAGTGATATATTATATCTTAAAGTTAATATACTGAGAACACTTTCACTACATCATACTTTCATAGTACTAATTGCTATACACTAACGAACTAACGATACTTCATCGTTTGATTTCGCATGCGTAATAACACATCGTGCAAAGAATTCAATGAGGGATAATACTACCGCGTAATGTACGCTTACTGCAGATTCTATTTAGTGGTTTGTAACGTCTGTCCTGACTGCTGGAATTTTGTTTGGATTGTGTTTGATTACTGACAAATTGTGCCTACTACCCCTTCGGGGATATAGGCGTGATATGTATTTTTTTTATTTTAGTACATTCGTAATCAGCCTATATACGTCCCACCGCTGGGACAGGCCTCATGGTGAAACACATGAGGAGTATGGGTCTTAACACCACCACGCTGGCCCAATTCGGGTTGGTGGTTAGTACATTACAGCTAAACTTAGATTCTTAGAAGAAAATAATAGGTCTTTACCTATGAAATTGTCGTTTTGTATGGAGATTTTGGGGAATTCTGCATTTTCCATACTAAAATTTTTTCAGTTTTTTTCACAACGACAAATCCAAAGATAATAATATAGACAAGCTTTAGTAATATGTGTAATATCACACTTCATAATTTTTTTTTATCGTATTTAAGTGAATACAAATAAAATGATGTATTCGGGAGGCACTTAAAAAGAGTTGTTTGTCTCCGTGTCCAATTTTAACACAATTAAACTTACAACAAATTATCATAACAAATCAAAAGAGCTCAAAAATATAGTCTTTTTTTAGACGAGGTAATTATTTTTAGGAATACTCTGAATCTTAATAGTTACAGACAAAATACTAAGAGAGAAAAAAAACGCCAATTTCTTAGGTAAAGACCCAATAATTCCCAGACGTTAATGTTACAAATGATACGAGCCCTAATATCCCTCCCTCTTGCTATATGGAGTAGAAACGTGGCCAATGCTAGCCAGACAAAAACAAAGGATTGATGCATTCTAGATGTGGTGCTGAAGACGAATGCTAAGAGTACCTTGGACCGCGAAACGCACCAACGCAATCCTAACTCAGCTACAAATGAAGACCTTGTCCACCATACGTCAGCAGCGCATTCTTTCATATCTCGGTCACTCCGTACGCAGAGACGATGATAGTTTTGAAAAGCTCACTGTAGTTGGGAACACCGAACCGAATGGAGCGATCAAGTAAAAGACGCATCGTCCTCCAAACTCCACACGGATGTAAGAGACGCGCTGGACGGGAACTGGTGGAGGAAAATCATCCGATCCAGATGCAACTTTACTGCTGGCCACGATCCTCAGATGTGAGGGACCGACTACAAAGAGAGAGAGAGAGATAATATTGGGTCCTTACCTATGAAATTGGTGTTTTTATTCTGTCTTAGCAATTTGTCCGTAACTATTAAGTTTCAGAACGTTCTTATAAAATAATTGCCTCTTCTAAAAATAGACCAAATATTTGAGCTCGTATTATTTAATTTGATAATGTTTGTAAGTTTAATTGTGTTAAAATAAGACGCAAAGACAATTATTTTTAACTGCCTCCCGAATACATCATTTGATTTGCATTAACATGAAAACAATGAATAATTTTTATCAAGCGTGTTCACACACATATTGCTAAAGCTTATCTAATGATACATGCCAAATATTATTAACTCTGAATTTGTCGTTGTGAAAAAAACTGATAAAATGTTAGTATGTAAAATGCAGACATCCCCAAAATCTCCATACAAAACACCAATTTCATAGGTAAGGACCTAATATTAACTAATCCGTAAAGAAGTATTTACACTGAGTCACTTAGCAATAATTAAGAGTTATATCATGTATCAACAACTTCAACAAGATTATAAAACTATGTCGTTTAGATAATATCAAAAACCGCGACGTAAAAAACCTCTGGCAAATTTTTTGTTATAAGTCTTGTATGTACAATGAAATAATAAAAAAACTATAAGTTGAAGAACGATTCTTTTTATGGCCATTTTATATTTGGGAACCCTAACTAGCTTGTGCTGAAACAATAGTAGTTAAGAAACTTAAGTAAATGTTATTAAACTGCCCAGATTTATTTATACAGTTCCTGAGTTGAACTTGTCGCCAGTGATTAAAATTCCCTAATTCGAGTTTAACTTGCAACTTGGAGGCACCCGGTGCTCCTTGATTTTCGCCAAGCTTGTTATGGGTGTCACATTTAAGTATTTTTTATTATTTTTCACGATATTTAAATACTTAAGAATAGAATTACAGATAATTATCAATCAAGAATAACAAGAAGGATGGTCACAAGTTGTAATAATGTCAAATTTGCATAATGACAATACGCAGTGATCTTGGCCTATTGACAATTTCGCAAAATGTACAATGTTGTTTTTCATATTTTTCAATTTATTTAACATTATGGAATTGTCCTTACTAGTAGCTAGATTAAAGGATAAAGTTACGTGTCTGCGACTCTTGAGTATTTCTCATTTGAAACGTCTTAACCGCAATGCGATGTCGCATTTCCATCTAAAAAACAGACAGGCGCAGCTTCAATAAATTTGAAGTTCCCTCCAGTGTAAGTAAGTTACAGAAACTTAATCTCCTGCCCTGTCATCATATTAAACATTTGATGTTCTTTCTTTTTTGCAAGTACCTATCGGAACTGCTCCTGTCTGTGATCATATGGAAAGTTCAATTCATCCTGACATCTCCAACATTTCCTCTAATAGTACATGTCTTTAATTATACTCGTAGCATAAATAAAATAAATAAATAAATATCCTTAGACATTCACACCTATCAACTAGTCCCATTTTAAGCAACTAAATGCTGCTTGTGTTACGGATACTAGATGACGGACAAATATATTTAATAGATAAATACATATAATTATTGAGAATATACATAATATAATACATTTATAATGAACATCCAAGACTGGAGAAATGTCTGAAAATTCATCACCCAAACACTTGCCTCCACTGGGGATCGAACCCAGGACCTCTCGAGATGGCGACGCCTTGAGACCGGCGTACAGACCACTCGGCCACGGAGGTCGTATACTTGAATATTTATATGAAATGAATAACATTTTTTCACAAATTATTTTCATTCTTTGTCGATAAATTTGACACACTTCTGGTTCGATTTTCATTGATTTTTGTACATTAAAATTGTTTTTTTATTGTTATTATTTATTTAATTTTAACTATTACATAAATTGTATTATAGCAAAAATAACTTTCTTACTGTTCCGATTATCTTGCTGACAACATTCTAACGAAATGGAACAATGATATAAACCAAAATCAATTATAAACGGTTCAACCCTGGTCGCGCCGGTTTGTCGCGCGCAAAAAGCAACAATCGGGGTCATCGTACTAGAATGACGCGCGACAAATCGCCGTCCGTGAACCTGTGTTGCCAAACAGAGGCAATGTCCCGCGTAACAGCTGCATGGCGTTAAAAAAATCTACCAGTATGTGAATCTCCTATTAATGATATGTAGTATTTTACAATTATTGTTACATTCTTATAAAAAAAAAAAATTTCTATTGTAAATTCCGAGGTTTTTAGGAAGATTTAAAAAATAACAATAGTTTAACAAAACCCTCATCAGGACTTACCTATTCTGAGATTACTTTTTTCCACAATGGGAATAACATTATGGCTAACGTAATTTAATAATCAGTAGATTATTTCTCAAACCTACCAAATTATATAGATATAGGTTTTTTATTTCGTTTGGTTCATTGTGGTTAGTTACGCCATAATAACAATGTTATAAAGCATTGTTGTGATCCGGCAATAAGGGTTAAGATAGCCAGTTCCTCGGTTGTTGAGGATCACAGTTGAGGTTCGCTTGCGCCTTCGGCTTTATCATCACTTAGCATCAGGTGAGATGAAGGCCAAGAGCTTACCTGTCATATGTTGAAAAAAAGTGCAACTGAACTTAGCCTTACTACTGTTTTAGCAATTTGTCCGTAACTATTAAGTTTCAGAACATTCTTGTAAAATAATTGCCTCTTTTAAAAATAGACCATATATTTGAGCTCGTATTATTTAATTTGATAATTTTTTATAAGTTTAATTGTGTTAAAATTAGACACAAAGACAATTAATTGTTTTTAACTGCCTCCCGAATACATCATTTTATTTGCATTCACTTAAAAACGATAAATAATTTTTATGAAGTGTGATATTACACATTACTAAAGCTTGTCTAATGATACATGCCAAATATTATTATCTCTGGATTTGTCGTTGTAAAGAATACTGATAAAATGTTAGTATGTAAAATGCAGACTTCCCCAAAATCTCCATACAAAACACCAATTTCATAGGTAACACCTATGAAACCTATGAAATTTATTATTATTATATACCTATGAAATTGGTGTTTTTGCGGCATAAATTCAATTATAAAAATGAGTTAATTCAATTCTGGGATGGTGGCGTCGGAGGCTCTAGAAACTATTTGCTATAGGCATTACGCTTATTTCTTTATACTCATATCCTCTCAGGGATTTACACCACGTAGAGGGGGTTATAAAATCGCATATCCTTGCGCTCAGTTCGGTAGCTTTGAATACACATATATTTCGCACTTCTGTAAGCAAAATTACTGCCGATATTGTCAAACATTTGACAGATATTGCTTTTATTATAAACTGTATAATTACTTTAAAATTTTCAATGAACTTTTACAGACAATATGCGTTTTTCTACTACGGATCAAACAGCAAACAAAAGTTTATGAAAACCAAAAACAAAATTTTATTTGCCGTTGCTTACGCAAGCTTAAATATGAGATTTTTACAGACCCAACAGCAAATATAAATTGGTCGAACAAAAAAAGCAAAAATTAAATCAAAATACGCCGCAAAATCATGATTTACACAAAACATATCCATAAAGGCCTTGTAATAAATGTAAATAGTCCCACAAATAACCTCATTGTTTTGCTGATAACAGCCGTGAGAAAGGTTCGCTTTGTTCGTAAAAAGGGAACAAATCGCAGCAATTTCGCCCTGTAACAATAACTCTTGTCAAACAACACGACGAGTTGAGTAACAATGTGTTGTTACACTTGTCAATTTTATTTGATAGGAATTTTAAAACAAATTTTATTTCATATAAATTTTATAAAGACTTTTCTTGGTGATTGTACTATTGTAAAACCTTCAAATATAAATTTTATAATGAATTGTCTAATATAATATAAAAAGACGTAGATCCCGTTTATCATTCAATCGGAAGTCTTACTGCTGGGCATGGGCCTTCCTACAAGGATATCCACAACGATCGATTCTGCGCTACCCGCATCCAGCGACTTCTGCGACCTTCGTGGTAGTGTAATCGTTATTGTGTTTAAAAAAAGGAAATTAAAAAGAATATGTTATACGATAAATTGATAAAGAGTTTTTAATTTGAATAAAAACAGGAACTCAGAAAAATAAACAAAACTATTTGCCGAAATTTGAGAGCAGTGGTGTGCTTTAGGAGAGACCAATGCCCAACTGTGAACGAATATGTGTGCGATGTAGTGATAATTATAACGTAGTAACTTGCTACACTAGCAAAAAAAATTCAGTAGCACTAAAAAAAAATTTATATGCACAAAATGGTGAACAAAATAATTTCCTAAAAACAAAAAAAAAACAACCCTCGTACACAAACATCGTAGCGTTAATTTAAAAAGTAAACGCACCGAATTGGTAATTACGCGGGCGGGCGTTAATAACCCTGCAACGGCGCGGGTCGTTTGGACCCCGTGCGTGATGCGCGACTGTTGGCACCGCTCGAGGGTTAACTTTTCAACATTAGCACGTTGATATATTGGTATGGGCGCGTGCATACGGATCGTTTGTTGTTCATTCGAAGCAAAAATTCAAAACATTTTAAGTATAAATTACTTAGTAATCATGGCAATAATATTCTTATAGAGATGTTAGACGCGCTTCGCATTGAATTTATTTTACATCTCTCATGTTCGGTAAGTAGGTCCTTAATACCCCCAGATGCGGGTTGTAAGTGATCAATTACCGCCCTAAATTAATAATGTAGCTAGAAACGCCCTAGGGCTGTAAGTAATAAAAAAAAAAACTTTTTCAAAAAGTTCGCGTACATCTAACCATCTTACTGGCACTAAACATCATGCATTCAGCCCAATGACAAAAGAGGTCGCTTCGCTATTTTCATCAATTTTGAATATCGAACGGCGAAGCTAAATTTAGTTCTTGAAAATAAATTTATTTATTCTTGTAATGCCTTTTTTTCCACTTACCTCACAATCGAGATGTAAAGCAGAGTAGTTAGCTCGGGTGTAAGCATCAATTGCACCCTCGAACTATAAGCGACCTCGCTGCGCTCGTGCGCCTAAATATCTCGGGCTGCAATTGATGCCTTACAGCCCTTGGCTACTAATCTACTATTATACTTCTGAGGAAAACATACAGCTAATACAATACATGTGCGAATAGTAGTAAATGAATAAACTAAAGCCAATTACAAGTTTTCACGTATGTTTAAATTATGTAGATATAAAATTTAGGTGCCCATTGCTGCAAAAGTAAATAAATGACCTAAAAAAAGAATAATTGTGCATTTTTTTGAATTTAGAGACAGAAGACAGACAAGAGTTTTTGAGACTTCGAGTTGGAGAAGGTTACACAAAATTTCAACTAAACGTTTGTAAAAAAAAAAAGGAAATAGTAGTAAGTCAAAAATATTTAACACTCTTCTTATCGATAATACTTTATTTAAAACTTTTTTAAGAAAAATACTTTAGCTACTTAAATGGAAGGGCTTGTCATGTGCAATAATCTCAATAATAGAAATAGAGTACCAAAAATGTCAGAATAGCACAGTATGAACTATAGTTTCTTATTTCATTTGTACGCTTTCATCAAGCTAAACGAAACTGTTTTTACTATACATATATGCTCATAATGCCTTATTATACTGTTTTAAGGGGCATAATGCCACACATTACGCACGCGGGCTTTTAAGTTTACATTGCCGCACCAGTGCCGTACCGTATAAACCAATAAAGTGAAATTCGTACAAGATGACATATGATAATGTTTCTACAAAGCATTTTCAATTGAAATTGCGACTTTTTCTAAAAACAGTCCTCATTAATATCTAAGCGAACCCAATTCTATCAAATTCTGACTAGCTGTAACTAAAGTCACTAAAATAGTCCCATTAGTTCTATTGTGGAACTGTTTTGGAGAACATATGGATAGAAAGGTGTCAAGACCCTGTAGATCTTCTATCTTCAGTTGTGTGATCATTAGTTTTCAAGGTAAAACAAAACCATTAATCACATCCATAAAGAATATTGAAAATGGTCATCTATTATAAAAGCACCGTGTATAAAGTCGTTGTAGATCTAACAAAACACGATTCGCGACACCATACGCAAAATGACCATGAAACTACTCAAGAGCAAAATTGACCTTTGGTTTCGACATTGGATTAGGCCTCCAATCATGTCGACTTCCTTAATTTTTTTTCGCCATTCTTAATTAAGATTAAAGGCGTAACTTCAACAGCATAATTTACTGTTATTAATGGAGTTTAGCAAAAGAAAAAACCGCGTTTCAGTAAAAAAAACTACTTAAAAAATAATCAGCTGATTCATTAAATCATCACAGAAAAAATACGTACCTAACAAACGACACGGATGAATGGCCGGATCCATGTTATTCTATGCGCTCACGCAAGCGCGCGAAAATCCATTGACACATCTCTTTATGAATGACGCTCGCATAAAACCTTATTAAAACCTTTTTTCACTCACACAAGCACTGCACTGAAAAAAAACAAAACGCGCGCTAGTTTGAATTTCGAACACTTTTTGACAATTGTCAAGTGGTACAGCCGCGCTCGAAAATGGTTACGGGGAATTAATTTCGATTGTATTTTTTTTCGGGCAGGTACACGCCACGCGCTGAGTCGAGGCAACTACATTGACTGAGTAACTGCCGGCTGTCGGTCCGTGCGTCCCGTTCTATCGTTGCGTAATGTAACGGGGCATAGAGTAAGTTGGTCTTGTTCGGAGACTGTCACACGGACATGAAGAGGATTTGAAGGGCCAGTTTCCTTTTAGGACACGGGTCGCATTACTGAGTGTTCCGGCTGACGGATTGCCTTTCGCGTATATTTTATCTCGGTCATTGTATTGTATTTTTATTAAAGTCAGTAGCAAAAAAATTAAGATTGTTCACTGTATATTTTCTGTCATTCCTTTTTCGTCACCCGGTCCTTTTAAAACGAACTTGTATTAAGAACGTATCCTTATCGGCATTTCCCATTTGACCCCTTGCGGATCAGCGCGAACACCGATGTTCGTGTTGCGGACTCTTTTAATGGTGTTTATATTTATGTATTTTATAAACTTGTCTATTATTCTTTTATGTCATTATGTCACTTTCAATTTTGCTACCATTTTGTATACTTATTATATATAATATTTACAGTTTCCTTTTGATTCCCTATTTCGTCGTTTCGTAGATGTTAAATTGTAACTGTAATGCTACATTAAAGTGGAGTGAATAAATGAATTCTACTCTATTCTATTCTAAGTAGGGATGCAAAGGAAACTGTAAATATTATATAATTAGTATACAAAATGCAAAATTGAAAGTGACATAAATTAATAATAGACAATTTTATAAAATACAAAAATATAAACACCATTAAGAGTCCGCAACAGTTCGCAAGCAATAGATGTTTCTATTGTCTAGTTTTCTGACCATTGAGACATTAATGAGCCTTTAGACCAGTTTAGAATAAAAGGTCGATGATCTATTAATATTAATCTCAATATTATTTAGGGTTTGAACTAATTTTTAATTCCTTTTATTCAAGTAAATCCATAAAAAGCAAAAGTAATTCCGTAGTTTATAAAATACCATAGCAGGAGATAAACGAAAGATCATAAAACAAAATAGGTCACCAAAAACTGGTTTTACGATATTTTTATTTCCTATTTACTAGTCCCTTCGAGCCGAAACCTTTTTTATTCAAAAACTCTGTGGTCCGTTAAACTTGGGCATTTTAGGCGCCCACGTGCGCTGTTGCAAGTCACATTCTACTACAAACGCGACTGGTTATTTTGTATACTGCGTCCCACGTGCGAGCAGCGTAAGGTGTACATTTTATCTGTGACCTAAACGAATGAATGAATAATTATATACATTTGTTTATTGCAGCGGTGCTCAAAGTTGTTTATAACGCTCCCGGGGGCTTATAAGGCGTTGTGAATAGTAAAAGGGGTCCATGACATTTTGAATTGTTTAAGTAGCATGATAATTATTATATTTTAGAAAATACAAGCATTACTAAAGATTGTGTATAACATAAATGGTCTATCGTGTTCTTGTACCTGTACTGTACTTTAGATGCCTGTTTGTGTTTTAAATCAATAAAAGGTACCGACCTAATCTAACTATCGTTATGTCCTTACGTAGATTCAGGTATATGTGTTGGCGATAAATAATAAACATAATTGTGAGTTAATGGAAATTAATAGCTGTCATATAGATAACAGTAGTTATTTGCAACACGGAGAGTTCAAGCTATAAAATCGTCAAGGGTTCTAGGAGAAAAAACTTTGGAAACCTTTTTTAAGCTGCCATCAGTTCTAATGATACGTTCCATGCGGTCAGTTTAATTAAAGAGTTTGCGGTTATTAGTTCGTGTTATTTAATTTTTAATAAAATTGTTTCATGTTAAACTTAATTGCTGGCTCAGTACCGAAATATAGGGGTTGATTAAAAAGCGTTTAGATAGAATAAATTTGAATCGTTTTAAGTTATTTACATACCCATATATAATTCATTATTTAAACACTTTTTGAGACTATTTTTAAAATAATGATTAAAAAATTAGTTATAAAAGAGAAGTATTTATCGAAAGGACGATTAAAACATACAATATCTAAGAAAAAAAATGTTTAAAAATATTGCAGACTGTACAAAAATATTTATATGCATCATAGTACAGTCGATGATAAAAGTGGTTATTGATAATCGAATAATATTCAATATAAAATAGAGTGGCAGTAAAGAGTGTCATGGACCACTGAATTAGCAAACTGAAGTGGCAGTGGGCTGTTCACATTAGCCGTATGATTGATGGTCGTTGAAGCCGTAACGTTCTCGAGTTGAGAATCGTAGTGTGGGACGCCATGCGATTATAAGGGTGATGATATTCATAGATTGGCTGGAGTGAGTTAGGTGAGAGCGGTGGCATGTATAAGAAGAAAAGAAATTCGGAGTGCAAATGTGACGAGTATAATAAGGTTATTAAACCTATACTATAAACCTATGATCATTCTTAAACCCAAAACCTCAATTTATTGTACCTAAGTGTAAGAAATGAAAAACAATAAGTCACAGAGTATATAAAATCTTGTTTCATTAAAATATCATCAGTAAACAAAAAATCAAATCAAAGTGTGTAATCACGTCACTGTAGATCTAGGCTGAAAGGTCACGGATGATCTGGCAATGACAAACTATTGACTGAAGTACATAGAGTAGTTAAACTACAGCAGACCCACTTGCAATATTCACACAGGTATAAATTATTATTTGCCCATAGAAAAAACACATGTTGTTCGCGAACGCCAGCGTTCGCGTGGCCCTTAGTGTTTTTTTTATTTATTATAGGGTTACCAATTATTGGTTGACCAGTTTGCTTAAATAATGACCAGTAACAAATAACTTATAATCAAAATTAATACAATAATAATATAGAAAAATAAAATCTAAAATTTAGGTTATGCCATCTGAGATGCATCAACAGATATAAGTACTTTAATAAATTTAGAGAGACTTTGAAAATGGATATCAAATGGTTAAGGAGAATGGTGCACTTGGCAACGCGGCATAATAATAATAATTTTACAAAATATTTTTTTTTGCCAAAAGATTCCTAATAAAATAAATAAATTGATAATTACTTGATAAAGGAAATAAATACCTACATGAAGAATCAGAAAAATATGATTAAGCTATTAATGATTAAGCCTATGATTAAGCTGTAAAAATGCAAAAATGCATAAAATCAATTCAGGGGGATGTAAAAATGTTTTGTTTCTCTGTCTGTTTGTACGGGCTAATCCCCGAAATGACTGGACCGATTTAAATGAAATTGCATGGTGATTCCTTATATCCCTGGTCAACATATTAGATAAATTTTATTCCGGAAAATTAAAGGGTTCCTGTGGGATAGTTAAAAAACCATTGCAACCGCGGACGAAGCCGCGGGCAACGGCTACTTCAAAATAAAACTTATCATCTGTATACCCTGCTCTGTGGTCGCTCAGGCAGAAGGCCCATAGTAAACACACGTGAGGTTCGCAAGTTGAGGTTATCTCAACACACTTCCTAGTTTCCATAAGTCATATAGTCACAACACTAGAAACTTTGCCTCTTGTAGAGTGTGAAACTACACAATGCCGACAGAAAGACGCGTACGCACGTACAACTGATATGTAACTTTGTAAACTTAAGAACATCGTACACTGTGTTACTTAATAAAAAAATGAGGCAAATATTGAACTGTTTATTACGTAATCTATCCCAATCCCAAATTCAGCAGTTTTAGAACTGCAGGAAATTTTAAACTTTGTTTATAACTCGATTTGTCAATTCGATTCAATTGTCAAAAAATCACTAATCTAGTGTTAAATTCGATTTAAATTTCCTGCAAGAGGCCCTAAGACTTGTGTTAGAAAATTAAGGGTAACTACAAACACACATATACAAGTATTAATTTTTTATAATGTCTGTTTAGTACATGGCGAAATCTTACGCACAAACCACTCACCCACGGAGGTCGTCAAATATTGCAGAACAGATTAAACTTATGATATACATGTACTCACAAACTAAAGCCTCAGATTCTGAAATGTTCAATTACCTGTAAAAAAAAAACTATAATTAGCAACACACATAATAGATTAGTGTGGTACGCTTATATTATCAAGGTGTAAGTCACATGATAACAAGAAGCTAACGGATGTAGACCCAGAATCAGACGCTGATCAAAGAAGTGGTAAATTGAATGTATGAAATATGAATAAAAAGGCAGTGAGTGCTGGGCTGACGCATGACACAGGAAAAGGGAACGAAAGGAGACGATGTCCTAACCGCACTTAATGCCGGGATCTTCCAAATTCGACCTTTTTTTTCGTTGAATTTTAAGCATTCAAATAAAAGTTTTATTTTTTTTGAAAAAAAATATGTAATTATTGTTATTCATGACTTGTTCTTGATTATTTTCAGGCAATAGTTGATACTTTTCTTGATCATAAAAAACTCAAATATATTACGTGTATGACTATTTTTCAAGATTACTTTAACATTTTTAGCACTTTAAATAAAAATAAAATACGTAGAAATATTGGAAATGACATTATCTTAATTATTTTGTGGCTAGTTTTTCTTATCAGCGTCGCTTCGCGCGCTTCTGTCAGCCATCCGCCGATCATTGAGGAAGAAGAATTTGTTTATTTATGTTTATTTTTTAAACAAAAGAACGATATCAAAACTAACTTTGTGTGATACTTTGTGTGTCAAATAAAGTATATTCCTTCTCTCTTCTTCCTTTATTTAAGATTTCGAAACCGTTTGTATTATAGAAATCAATGCGTCTGCGCTACTACAGCAACGCTCCAATCAATTTACAATAAGCAAACAGAATACCGAATGCAATAATATAAACAAATATTTATCTAAAGGAAGAGTAAAAGTTCCAGTATCTAGGTCAAGACCACTCCGCCTACATGAACTTTAGAATCTAAGGAATGCCAGTGAATGTCGCGTCAACGGACCTGTCAACGAGTGACAGATGTCACGGCGGCCATCTTGGAATACTGGATGTCAACAATAAAGATAGATTTAGATACCTACTGCTAATTCTTGTTGACCTTCGATGGTGTAGGTTCTATGAATGATTTGAGAATAGAAGTGTTACGCAAAAGTAACGCATTAGAAATAAAGAAAGAAAGAAAACTTTATTTGGTATCATAAAACAGAGAAGGAGAAGGACTAGGAGACTAGAAGGTAAACATTAGAAAGTATATTTCACAGTAGACGATCTCCAATTTGCAATCTGCTTATTTACCAACATGTTAAACAGTATAATACTTTTTAAATTCATTTAATTTACATCGGCATTAGTATCTGTACCCTTAGCGTAAGTTATTATTGCAAAAAACTCAACTTTTTTAGTTGCGTTAAGAAGAAGCTCAATTTCTATGAGTAACGTGAATTCTGATAGTTTACGGGAGGGATGCTTTTCACAAAAAATTGAGTTTTTTGCAATGATAACAGGAGGGGCCTGTTTTTAATAGCTTCAAGGCTCTTAGGCGGGAAATATTGATTCTGCCTGTCGGGTCCAGCCAAGAATGTCACGACGAGTACAAATAACAATACCAATACAAATCACAAATATTTGTTTTTTGTGTGGGAATGTCATAGCATTTATCTCGCACCTCTTCTTCAAACAACTTTCTCCAAAACCTATATGGTACGTGCCGGCGTGGTTGCAGTCAGTAGTCACAGTTAGATCAACACGACCCAGGTTCGACTTCCGATAAAGCAGTATTGACTCCAAAACCAATGTACGATTCCTGATTCTTTGTACACAGTCATGCAGTTCATATTTCAATGTGAGGCTCGAACCAAGCACCATCAAGACTGCCCCTATCTTTACTAACCCGTCAAAACACATAAGACACAATAACAAACGCATGTCAAGATAAATTTAACATTAGCACGCTTTCCGCTTCGCTCGGTAATCCATTTTATTCCATCCATAGTAACAAACCGTGACTAAACTTAGATTTCCTAAATAATATGATCATGTTTTTATCACACTTTCTGAATAAACGAGGTTCTATCCGTCCTCAGCCTATAAACGTCCTACTGCTAGCACAGGCCTTCTACATGGAGAAACACATGAGGAGTATGGGCCGTTACACCACCACGCTGGCCCAATGAGGGTTGGTGGCTAGAAACGGTTGCAATAACAACCGGGGCCAACGGCTTAACGTGCCTTCCAAAGCACGGAGGAGTTCGAGATCACAAAATTATGGTCACGTATCCACGGCCTGACCATGGTGAACTCCTAACACAAACAGCATTAGTTGCAATTGGGCTGTCAGTGTGAATGTCTGTTGATATTTATTTATTATTTATGCCACTGGTACCTACTATGGATTCTAGATGTCAGAAACATAATGCATAGTGATATATATATAAACATATTTATAAATATACTCAATCAAGAAAGAAAGTACATGAGCTGACTTATATTTTCAAAATGATTTTGAAACTTTTTTAATTCTATCGCTACTAGCGACATTCATTGTTTACTTATAAATCAATAAACGATAATGTAAATATTTAATTGTTTTAGTTGTGTAAATAGTGTACAGTAATTTAAACATTACTTACACATAAAACTTCACGCACATTACTTAAAATACGAAAACAGTAAAATAGGTGATTGCCGTAAATTATAACTTTCGCGTAATAATTCTTATCTCAATATCAATGTCAAACATAATGTTATTACTTGAGACCTAATATTGGG
Source organism: Parapoynx stratiotata (assembly GCA_910589355.1). Taxonomy (NCBI): domain Eukaryota; kingdom Metazoa; phylum Arthropoda; class Insecta; order Lepidoptera; family Crambidae; genus Parapoynx; species Parapoynx stratiotata. Next base: position 14,200,487 of record OU342478.1, read on the forward strand.
TCCTTACCTATGAAATTGGTGTTTTTATTCTGTCTTAGTATTTTGTCTGTAACTTTTATGATTCAGAGTATTCCTAAAAAATAATTACCTCGTCTAAAAATAGACTATATTTTTGAGCTCTTTTGATTTGTTTTGATAATTTTTTGTAAGTTTAATTGTGTTAAAATTGGACACGGAGACAATTCTTTTTAAGTGCCTCCCGAATACATCATTTTATTGGCATTCACTTAAAAACGATAAATAATTTTTATGAAGTGTGATATTACATATATTACATATATCTCTGGATTTGTCGTTGTGCAGAAAACTGATAAAATGTTAGTATGGAAAATGCAGAATTCCCCAAAATCTCCATGAAAACACCAATTTCATAGGTAAGGACCTAATAAATAAAACCAGCGAACACGAACAATTGGCAGATTTTTTTTCGTTAAAACAACCCACAAAATTAGCTTTAATTTAGTCATATTGACTCAAGTAGGTACATCATATTAACTACCTACCTACTACATCATCTTAATAGGTAAACTTGAATTTTCACTTTGAACGCAACCGATACATTCTTAACGACGAAACGAGATTATCAAACAGTCGATAACGGTGTCCCGTGCGCCCACGCACCCTTTCATGAATGAAGATGCATGCCTCTTACCACTGGTTCTCGTTAAAAGAAATATTTAATAATAAAATGAAAACCATGAGATCCAAATAAAAAACAAACACTAACTATAGTATCAATTGCGGTCGAACTTGGAAGAAGGACATAATAATAGTTGTAATTACAATGATACGCCTACGTACGTAAAGTGGCAGCATGGACCATCGACTTAACGTTAAAAAAAAAAAGTTCGAATCACTACGCGCCACTGAGCTCTTCAATATAATCCGTTTTGTCATATAATGTCTGATTCGCAAAATAGCTACTCAAAAGAAGTAAGCTGCTTTGCTAGAAAGTGCTCGTGAAATTTACACATCTCTACTACGAGTATTTCTATTCGCATTAGGTATATTTTTATACCTGCATTGAAAGTTTACTTTGAATAGTCGCATAAATTCTTAATGGGCTGACCCCGACCACGAAATTATTTTTTAATTAATTTATTTGCCATATAATATTTAACAAATGAACCTATTAACTAGCGAACTCTGCACTAAGCTTAGTTTCTACCGCAGCGTCCAGACTAAGATTATCTAAACAAAAGTATTTGTAACTAAGCTCGAACAGTTATTATGTAACTTTTTCTTTTGAGAAAATGTTTTTGAATTTAAATAACAAACCGCCTATCATCATCTTTCAAATACGCAAACGTAGTAATATTAACTCGAAAGTAACACACGTTCTACAGACAAATAGTAGTGGTCCTCTTTTTTATCTAAACAAAATATCGGTGAGTATTTCGGTTTCGTAACTTAATAAGCATTTGTAAACGTGGGCGAACCGATGAGCCACTTTGGCCCACAGAGGGCCCTGGGCAATTCATTGGAGTTCATTATGAATTTTACACGATTAGAAAGTTGATTTATTTTTCTCATGCGATTATTATTATCGACCTTGAAAAATCACCTGGAAAAGAGCTAACAAACAAAACATAATGCATTATGTTTTCCCAAGGACATAGTGTAAAATATGGTACCACTAAGCTCCTAGGGCTCCCATAGCTAAAGTCACAAATTTCATGATATTGATTGCAATTTTTAAAATTGTGGTAATTCTATTCCATAACGAATAATTATGTCAATGGATGAACAAGTCCACGGATGAATTAGCTCGGTGGCGTAGTGGTTAGTACGCTTTGGCTTTCGATTGAAAACAAAGCTATCTGCGCCATGGTCAGGCCGTGGATGGGTGACCAAAACATTGTGATCTCGAGCTCCTCCGTGCTTCGGAAGGCACGTTAAGCCGTTGGTCCCGGTCGCATTTGTGACCGTTTCTACCCACCAACCCGCATTGGGCCAGCGTGGTGGTGTTCCGGCCCATAATCCTCATGTGTTTCTCCATGAGGAAGGCTTGTCCCAGTAGTGGGACGTATATAGGCTGATGACGATGTCGTAAAAGGCGAATAAGGGCGTATTGGGTACTGGGTCTGTGATAGTGTAGGCGATGAGCTAGCTACCCACTTGTTACTCTTTCACGATTTTTCATCTGACCAAACCCAATTGTTGTATAGCTAAATGTGGTGCTATGTATGTTGTATGTATGAACAAAGGACATTGCTCAGCGTCCATACATTGTTCGCCCCAAAACCAACAGCAATTAATCAGGACTTTTTGTGTAATTAAACATATATAAGTTCTCAATCAACATAAAAATTACAGCGGACATACTGAAAAACGATTTATTTTAAATGAATCGGGTTTTGAGGTTATATTAGTGTATGGTGGGTTTAACAGTGTTATAGCATCTACATAAATTACAACGAGTCTAATGATTGTGTTTGGCAAGACTAGTATAAAAATAATGGATTCCATAATGGGCAATTATTAAAATTATGTAGGCATATATAAATTAGGATATACTTTAGCTTGTTGTTTCTATATACGTAAGTGGAACAGCAGATAGTATTTATTTGGTATATAACATCTGTGCGGCTGTTGGAAAATGATTTGATTTACAAATGAGTGGTTCTGGATTTTTTTATATTGTACGGTAACGGCAATAGGCTTGCCTTCTACGTGGGATCTAAGACAGGGGGGGCGTGAAATAAACACATAACTGTAATCACGCCTCTTACCCCTAAGGGGTAGGCAGTTTTACAAAAACTATTGGGAAACCTTCCGCTTGATAATATTCTATGAAGGCACCAAATACCTTTTAATAAAAAACATAATTGCAATTAATTTTATATTTTATTATTCATAATCCCTATCTGTATTTGTAAGCAATATTGCATCCAAAAATTGTGCAGGGGGTCGATATTATGATATCTCCCATAACTTAAGTACCAGCATGTTGTTAATCGGTAATATTTTCTTGAACTGGTAATTCAATATTTCTGCTAGCTGTTTCTGCTCACATGACAAACAGAAACTGATGACCCCATCTAAAAATTTAAATCATATTTATTTTAGAAATAAAATAGTGATTTTGTTTAATAGATTTCTATCAATACCTAATGTCTATATAGTTATTGAGTTAATAAAGCACTTTTAGGAATTATTTACCTCTCTTGGTGCAATCCATTTTTTGTGTAACTGCTAAAATATGCTGATTACTTTCTGTGCTGATACAATGACTTCTGTTATGTCTCAAAGAGCAGCCACATGTCACACATACATTTTTATGACCAACGGTATCCTGAAAACCTCCTTCGAATTGCATGTGACAAGGTCTACAAATGTAATCATTTGATGTAACCTGAGAAAAAGAAATTAACTCAATGTTATAAAATGTTAAAATATAGAATACTGAAAAATTATGACAACTATATTTAAAGTAACATAATTATGTATCAGTAAAAAAATCTAAAACTTGTGAAATATTGTGATATTATTCCAAATGTGTCAGCGTACTCTTAGTAAATTAATGGCACGATTAGCACCTCTTAGTGGATAAATCCTTGCTGTTGAAGACACCCTTAATGTTAATGGAGTTGAATAATGTACAGCTGCACGATCAGCTCTTTGCCAGCATGGATGGCAAACATAGTGAGATGCACTCATCTGAAAAAATATTGAAAGGCCATTACAAAGCTTTAACAAAAATAATAATTGTATCATTAGTATGTCTGTTAAATTGTATGTATTACCTCTAATGGAGCCGGGCGTACTAAAATGATATTTCTAATATTAATGTGATGTTCAGTATTAGCTCTCAATGAAATGAGCTGATGTGAATGGGTACGAGGTTCCAATGTTCTGTTACAAAGAACCCAAATTCTGGTAAGAATTATTGTTGATGCCTGTGTTTCTTCTCGAGCTCTTGACTAAACATATAGTGCAAACAAGATCATGCGGTTCAACCTGAAAATAATTTGAAAGTAAATATATACTTATTGTATTTTCATGGTGTGTTGTGTTAGCTACATTTGTTTTTAATTGTGATTAATTTTATTATAAACAGGCAAGTTTGATACTACAACTAAATGTGTTGAGATATAAAGAGATACATGAAAGTACGTAAGCAAATAAAAAAACACCGATAAACTATTAAGCGGTCACAATTTGGCCGCTTCCAAAAAGCCTAAACAGGCAAGCAGCCAGATATTGGCTACGTCATGTAGAAGCGAATTCTTATAGCACGCGATACATGTGCAGTTTTTTATTTTGTTATCGTTCCACTTGAAACGTGTAAGGGATAAATGAGGCCGGATGTTTAAAAAATTAACAACAACAAGGTCGAGTCCCGTTGACAGCCGACGCGTGACGGCGCAAGTTCAAAGGCGGTGATGCTTGTTTATAAAGAGTAAAAACATGCTTACCATCCCAGGTGCTGTCCATTGTCGTATGCATTGGAGAACTTGCTCATTCTCCAATACCACCGAGCCACTAGTAGAGCCACAATCTACACTTTCCATTTTCATGTCCAATTAGAATGCCAGTAGGTTATCGTTAGGACAGTTCACAGTTTCACAGTATCCGTATTACAATAGCCAAGGGTACCCATCGTTATTGAATCTAAGAGTCCGTAAATAAAGCCGCAGATATTTTGAAAGAAATTACAATCACAAATCAAGCCAACAAAACAAAATCCCAAACGAACATACGAACAGAGAATCCGAATGAGTGATGCGACTAGATTTATCGATTCGAAAAGTGAGAATCGATAACAAACCAATCGTTACTAATTCGAAAAATAATTCTTACCTTCTTATCTTATCTTTGATTTAAACTTACTTTTCATAATAATCATGAAATAATAAGTATGAAATAAATATGACAGTAATATTAAATATATCAATAAGGACCTTGTTTTTTATTATTACTATGAAAGCTCGGTCTAATAGATATGAATTAAAGTATATGTACTCTGGAGTGACCATTTTAACTTCATTAGATTTAATAATAATAACAATAATAAATGTTTATTTTATTCACAATAAGGTTTACAAGTTACTGGTTGTCGATGATTTGAATCGATTTAATTCGGTTGCCTTGGTTGGGTTCGAGTAGAAAAAAATACAACCAGGTACAACCTTATTCAACGCTGTTGGCATTTAATTTCATTTCCGACGATGATACTTTTAAAAATTGTTTAATTTTTTCGAATTGTCCGTAAAATAACTAAAATTGTTATGAATGTTAAAAAATATACACGTAATTATGACAAAATTGAAATCGTTGTTGGCGTTGGGGCGGAAATCGGCAATGTCCTTTGATTATTAATAAAAAAAAATATTTTTTAATTGTATTATTATTTAATTAAACGAGTCCTGCCACATCTTTCAAACCATATTTTTTACACCTCCGATACTTTAATGTATCTTTCCATCAATACGTTCTCTGGAAGACACTTAACACCGCTAACTGTTATTGTATCTAGCTTTAACCCTTTGAGAGTCAGCGCGAGCACCGGTGCTCGAAAACAATAGATGTTTCTATTGTGTCTGGTCTTCTAGTCATTGTCAGGCTACCACTTTCGTTTTACTGTATTTTTTAGAGGCAATAACAGTCTACAACACACTTAACTTTATTTTACAAAGTAATTTATCTTCAATCAATGTTTTTGAACTCGACCGAGAAGAGATAAACTTTTCCAAGACCGGTTATTTCATTAACAGTTTAAAATCTATAAATCAAACTTACCTAAGATTTTCTGAGATAACCAGTTACGGGTAACTTTAGCTCGCGACTTAAAAACGTGGTTTGGTCCATGGGATAAGAGATGTTTAATATCTAATAAAACTTGGCACTGACAAATAAAAATTAAAAAAGCAGGTACATAAAGAGCAAATTGAAATAATCAAACGGCTTGGTGCATAAAGCAGTCTTAAAATTTTACATAACATTATATAACATAACATCACGCATCTCTCCCCGAAGGGTGGAGCAGTTGGAAGAGGTTAACACCAAATTTTTCCCGCTAAATCCCATGTAAAACCTTTTGCCATGCATTGGGCACAATATGCAGCAAGCAATATTCACAATCAACTGTTTGCTTTGCTCAAACTTAACGGCGACGAATTGAACGAGTAGATGTCTTTCCCAACTGCTATCGCTGCCTGCATTTAATTTGGTTAGGTTTTATGAGGAGGAGCTCGATGGTGTAGAGGTTAGTACGCGTTGGCTTTCGATATTGAAAAAGAACTACCTTCGGCATGGTCAGGCCTTAAATAAATAAATAAATATCTTCAGACATTCAAACCTATCAACTAGCCCCATTTTAAGCAACTAATGCTGCTTGTGATACGGACACTAGATAACGGATATATATATTTAATAAAAAAAAAACATATAAATATCCTGAATATATATAAACATCCAAGACTGGAGAACAAATGCCTGAAAATTCATCACCCAAACACCCACCCACCGGGGATCGAACCCAGAACCTTTCGAGATGGCCACGCCTTGAGACCGGCGTACAGACCACTCGACCACGGAGGTCGTTAAAGCCTTAGAAAGGCCTTAGATGGGTGACCAAAATTTTGCGATCTCGACTCCTCCGTGATTCGGAACGAACGTTAAACCGTTGGTCCCGGTCGTTATTGCAACCGTTTCTACCCACGGTTACGGCCCATACTCCACATGCGTTTCTGAAGGCCTGTGCCAGTAGTGGGACGTATATAAGCTGAGGACGGGAAGGAAATTCCTACACCTCTTCCTTTCCTGAGGGAGGGGGCGCCATTCAGGTTATGCTTTACCAAAGCCCTAAGTGGCCTAAAGCAAGGTGCTGTTTAGTCGGTAGGAGTCCGACATAACCCCCCGGCCGGCCAGTGGGTATCCAATGAGGGATTTACCACCTCCTTCTCCCGGGAAGGTAAAGAGTCCTCCTTCAGAGGCTCGAAAAAAAAAAGGAAATTCCTATCCACACTATAACCCCGCTACCTCTTATAACTTAACCACTGCTCCAACATTGACCACCACAGGTAAGTAATTGATTGTCATTACAGCGCACTGCGTCAATGTTGACATGCAGGTTGATCGATAGATCAATGCAATAATCTCCGGGCTGTCGCATTAGTGGCATGAGCCTCGTTTGAACATGTTTAGCCATCATTTATACATGTTACACGAGTAGCCTAACTTTGTTTCAGTCAAAAGTAAATTTAACCAATGAAGATTTTGTTTACTGACTAAGCAATAAAGTATATGGCTATGGCTGTTTTTGGAGAAACATTATCAAAAACAACAAAACAGTATTTTTAGCTATCAACAGTTTTATGCATTAAATAGTTGGATGAGTTTCTTCTCTTTTTAAAATTAACCGATGTATAATAATCTTTCTCATGAATGTATATAATGTTATCCACGCGAGAGTAGATTGCTAGTGCTAAGAACTATTTATTTCATTTTATTGAGGTTTTTTCTATCCAAGTGCGATTATCACAGCTTGCCGTGATATGGAGCGATAACATTAAATCTTTCTTAAGTTAGATAAGTGGTCTATGAGGATTTGAAAAGTACTCTAAGGGTCAGTTCTTTTATCCGTGGTCAGGTTGACCAGCAGGTTAAAATAAGGACCAATGGCGTAAACGAATGAAGTCGTGATGCGACAACCTGTCCAAAGTCGAATTTTCAATTGTAACTAAAGATAAATAATCATAGACAATTTAACCACAACCACGATGCTGGGATTGTAGAATGGCGGCCGGCGGCACAGCTGATGCAGATTTATTACCTTGACAATATTTCGATTACAATTGTCTAGGTATTACACTTACGACGTTTTACGTACATTTCCAGGGAAACCTGTATACAGGTGAACTTAACAAGACTTTAAATGCTACGGCAAAATGACATTATGGTTGACCAGAAATCTATTTTTTCGATAGTACAATAAAATGTTGTAGGTAACCAAACAATGTCCATCCTTGATAAAATTTTCCCCGAGTCACCCTCAGGCGCTTTTAATAGAACCTTTTCCTATTAATGCGGAATTGATAAGACGATGAAATAACTGACGACTTCAGAGTGATAAGGCATTATCAGTACTCTGATGGACAAACAGACAGACATTTGTGTAGGCGCCATTTTTATCAGCCGTCAATAAGCTCCAACCTTTGAGGAGATGAAAGATTGAAAAAAATATATACTTTCCTGAAATAGGAGAGTAAAATGAGGACAGTAGATAATTTTTAGATTGTAACAAAGTTAAAGGCGACTAGTGCTAGAGTAACAGCAGTATCAGTCTGCTCGCAATTACATGTTCATTGCGATTTTTCGTTAAAATACTTATAAATTTATTATACGTATAACGTTGGTAAAGATTAATGAATTATAATAATTGTATAGGAGAAAAAAAAGTTGTGGTAGCGGCTCTTTATAAGAATACTACCAACCCATCGCTTCCCTTGGGTGTCGTAAAAGGCGACTAATGGACTTAGAACTGCACACCCTCCAATAGCTTATAGCGGCGACGAGCTCATCACCTGACACGCTGACACATGTGCAGGCACTGCTTGGTGAACCGCGGACTATAGCAGTGGACTGCTTTTGCCTAATATCTGACTAACCGTTCAGGAATAATAGTCGTGATTATATGTATGTATGCATAGGAGTATGGGTTCCTTCAAATGAGGCGTGAAAATGTACTTTATAGGTCAGCAAAGGATGCGGGTGGCTTAACATTGTTTCTGGTGCAAAGCAACACTCTCCTTTGTTCCATGGCAGCTTAAATATAGCAAGCGATATATGTTCTGTTGTGTATGTGTTGACATCTTTGTACTTCTTCAGGGATCTCAGAGTAAACAGAACTGGAGTAGCCTTTGTCTAACATTCCCCTCTGCCAAATGCACAAGCATCGGATGCTTGCACGTTTAATAAAACTAGTTGAGCCGCCATTTTGACAGCCATAACATTGTAAACGTTGCGGCGAACAGAGCTCCCGCAAAAATGCCTGACTGTGCTGTTTTTTGTTGTAAAAATAAATAGAAAACATCGAGTATGCTAAAAGATGGTGTCAACTTTTATTTGTAATTATTTACTTCATTATTTCATGTTTTAGAATGCTACGATTTCAAATTTCGAACGCTAGTCTCGTGGGGAGTGCGGCTGTGACGTTGTCAAAACGCACACCCCACGTGACTATTTTAAGCGTGTGTGTGCGTGAAATTTAAATTTGTGTGTCGAATTATGCATGCTTTGAGTGTAGTGGTAACCTCACCCCCCGCAAGAAATGGCAGAAAAAAATGTTTGAGAAATTGACTAATGGCTACTCCAGTTCTGTTTACTCTGAAGCAGGGATAGACGCGAGATGATATGTTTTGATAACTATAGGGCGTTTTTATCGGCTGTCTCAGCTATCATCCCATATTTACCATCAAGCGATAAGTGATTTGCTATGCAATATAAAAATGAAAATATACTCTACGTCTTTCGATATGTAGAGAAACTTTATGTGTCACACTATATTTATGCTATACCCATAATGCCATAAATCATTGACAGCTAATAGTGACTGAATCCATTGTATTTTAATACAAATTCCTATCGACATTAAGTCGATATTAAATTAACAAGTGACATGAAAAAGCATCAAAATAATAACAGCGAAGTAAGCAGATTTATTTCACTCTGAAAGTAAAAGTTGTCTCAAAAACATAAATACTCATGTAAAATTCTCTAAGGTCGAAAGTCTTTCAGGATTGTTGTACAAAGGTGATCATAAAGACATGTAGGTAATAATGCTGAACACAGTTCTCTAGGGTACAGACAACGTCAGACTGCCTGTACAAATCTCTGAATAGGGAAATATACATTAGATTGGATTGGTAAGGGCTGATATTCTTTAACATTGAAAGTAAAAGATATTTAACATCCTTTAACCACAAACACCTATTCGGCCTGCTCAGTGACACACCACACCTCTCTAGGCCCAGACTCCAACAAAGCGAAGATGTGCGGAGAAGAACAAAGCGAGAAGGGATGATCTTCAGTGTGAGCAACGAAATTCTATTGATTGTTTAAAAATCTTCTTTCCTCCTCTCGTCTCGTCTCGACTTTGGTGAAATCCAGGCCTTAGACCCAAGAAGACAAATATTCTATCACATTTTTAAAATTTTATACCTCAATAATTGAAAGCACATACGTAACCACATGAAAGTATGCTTCAAGTGTTAAGAATATAAAAAAAATGTGATAAATTAAAATAAATATATATTAACTCTGTAGGTATAAGTAGTTACACTTATGACGCGTCAAAGACTATGAAATTAAGAAACATAAATTAATAATACAAATCTACTTGTTCACCTCTATATTTTTTTTTCCTGTTGACTACCGGAAGGCCTTACCCAGGTTAAGTTACAAAGGTTGCATAATAACAAATGACTACAAAGTTCAAAGTATCGTATAGAATATAGTAAGACTTTTTACAGAGCATCAAATACAACAACAATAACATACTCCCCTTGTCTACACTATGCCAAAGAATAAACGTCCACAGAAACTCCATATTTCGCTAAAATAAACACGTTTTTAGGGGTGACAACGATTGTTTGACATCCGCGGGATATTAAAAGCAGTCGTCCTTAACATAATATTATTATTATTTTTCCTTTTGGGGATTATGTATTTCCAGGGGAGAAGCGAGTTCTGTATGATATTGAATTAATAGAATATTATATTGGATATTATCGGAGTAAGGAAAAGTGTTTACGAAAATAATCACGTATTTTTTTGTAATGTATTTTTCTGCTCAGAAAAAACTTATTAGTTCTATAATTATTGTTGAATACATGTTAGTCATGTCCGACTTAAATAAATACTATTTACCCACTACTCCTGCTAATGCTTTTGATAAATAATAAATAATTACACATTACATAAATAGAATATCCCAAAGAAAGCTTTGTTTGTATGTCTTGTGCTACGTGACTAACGGACACATAAAATATATATCACAGAGATATGATGGATGCTTAATGGCATATTTTAATAGTAGCAAATACAATTGTAAGTGCGCGAAATGGGAAAGCAATATGGAAGTTGCTACTAGAAAAGCTTCCCCCCTTTTTTCAAATTAAGCCATTTAAAATTTAACGCTAATTGGGTCACAAGTATTTGCATTATTTATATTTGTGAAATTACTACCTCCTGTATGTTTTATTTACAATCAACAAACACAACTACACGAAAATAACGCTTTAAAGCTAACTTAGCCTAACCGAATTTCAGGGATGTTTCCTCTTTTTAGCCACACGTTTCAGTCAGTAATTACTATCGGGAAATTGCAGATGAATGTAATCTGGGTTTCGGTTTAAAACCTTTAGATCTAAAATAGAAGAATATTTAGTTGCTACAAATTTGATGACATAAGATGTCATCACGCAAACTACATAAAATAATCATAAGACTTGTTGTTATGTATGGATAGAAATGTTGGGCTATGAATAGATGGATGAAAATAGATTGCATGTGGCCGAAATGCGTATGTTAAGATGGATGTGTGGGTGACGAGGATTGATAGAGTGAGGAATAAGTATATCAAGGGATGCCTGAAAGTTGCTTCATTGATAGAAAAGTTGAGAGAAAAGCGGCTATCGTGGTATGGACATATTTTGAGAAGAGAGAATGAGCATGTAACGAGAAGAGTTATGAATAGGAGAGTGGATGAAATGCAGGGAGAGGAAGACCGACGGAAAGATAGATTGTGTGAATGAGGACATGGCTAGAATGGGAGTGAATGTTGACATGGTGCGTGATAGGGGAGAGTGGAGGATAAAGACTCGTTGCGCAACCCTAAATGAAATTGGGAAAAGGGCAGGCTAATGATGAACATATCATGACGCCTTTTCCCCGAAGGGGAAGGCAGCGGTTTTAACGCCCACATTTTACCAGATATTTTAAGTCCTAATGTAAATTTATGAGTCTGGATGAATCTTCTATACCACACAAACAGAAGACACAGAAGATTTAATGTGAAAGAAACGTGTAAAAGAAAAAACATCTAATTAATGAAAGTCACAATTAACTTTTATGTTGTCGGCGACCACATAGACTCGTAAATATAGTCGAGTCTTCGAGGTCGGAAGAGGTAGTTTTCATAAGTTGAATCCATTTGATTTTGAGGCATTTTCTATCACAAATATTCTTATCTTTGTTAATTTGTATGTTAAAGTATCCATCACTCTATGTAAGTAGGAGCTTATTTTAAGCTTTTCTAATTGGAAAAGAAATTTGGCATATTACACCGAAATAACGACATCTGTACTTATGTTCGAAATTCAACAAAAAGACCCCATTAGATTCATCTCACAATGGTTCCCAAGCCGTATGGTTGTACACACAAATGCGCTCTATAATTTTATTAGGCGAACGTGCAGGGAATAGCGAGGGCCCTCTCCGTTGTGGACGCTTCAATGCCGTTAGGATTACCATGAATACGGAATTTTCTTTTTTTTTTTTTTCATGAGCATACTATTATTGAAGAGGTTTTATTATTAAAGTGATTTGGCTTGGCAAACAAATAGACTGGCCACCTGGTGATAAAGCTGAAAAAGAATATAAAGCAAGTTGTACAGAGTGCAACCTGTATAAGTTGCTTTATTTTATCAGCAAAACATAGGATTAAAATTTAAGTTCCCAGTAATTTAACTAACTAATACAAATGTTGATAGTTTTTGTGGCCAATTAGACAAGATATATATATACTCAGGCAGACGACTATTACAGTCTCTGTCTCTGGTAAATGTTACACATATTCAGCCTTATTGTAATGCAGACTAAATAAAGTGCGGAGTTTCACGTTTCAGCATCTAACATGAAACTGCCAAGGAATGATATTGTCTTCCTATGCTCATGTTTCCCAAAAACTTTAAGGAAAAATAAAAAATAAAAACATTTTTCTTTGTTTCTTCTTTTTTGTTCAATAAACATAAAAATAACATAAACAACAACAGTACTTCAAAAATATTATATTAATGCAGAATTAATAAATTCTGAGTAATTTGACAATAGAATAATATATAATAGATATTTTGGGATACAGAGAAGCCTTCAAAAAGTCCTTAAAAATCCCAATTAACAGCAACCCTACAATAACTCCATGCCACTTACGTTATATCCGACACTTGACCGTATCAGTTCAGCATACTAGTACAGTGGCCTGGTTCCGCCTTTGTGACCCGCACAAACAATAACGGGAGCAATGTTGAACACCTCTGCTTTGATGGCAGATCGGTTTGAAGGTTTTGTTTTGGGGTAGGCTGGCTATAGTCGGTTCAGGCAGAGCGCTTTTTACTGATTTATCGCATAGTAAATACGTAGTATGAGCCTGGATGATTAGGGTAAGCGTAATGTCGATTAAATCGTTTTAAATTGAGACATAGGAGGCACATATTTTAAATTCTACTTTAACTGTTATTTTAAAGATGTTTTCATATAAATACATACATTGCGACTACCAGACTCACTAGACACATTAGATTTTGACTAAGCACACCCAAGTATGACGTCTGAACTCCACATTTATGAAAAACTTTAGGTTATATTTCGAAAAGTGTGTTAGTATGTAGCCTATAGCCATCCTCAATAAATAGGCTATTCAACACTGAAAGATTTTTTCAAATTGGAACAGTAGCCTCAATTGGTGGAATTGAAAATTTACTCCTACTCTATTATTAGAAGCAAAGTTAATAGTGGCGTAAATTTGTCCTTAATTTTTTTGAGAGGCGATATTTACATTTTTTAACATTCACCCGCATAGCACCCGTTCCCATAGGAATATCGGAACACAAGGTAGCCTATGTCCTTTCTCAGACTATCTGTGTACCAAATTCCGGTTAAATTGGTTCAGTAGTTTTGACGTGAAAGCGAGACCGGCAGACAGACAGAGTTACATTCGCATTTATAATTTTAATATGGAATATTGTTTGTTTATGGATTGTCTTTACCGTTCCAATTTATACGTCTAGAACTAGTGAAAAACAATCTCCATCACTGAACCAACTAATTAAAAACCAGAAGCCGAAAACTGGCACCTCTGTCCGACCAACCTTTCCCAAACACAACGTTTGAATTTGAATACTTTCATCCGTAAGCAATTCGCAGGTGTGGCACCCCTGCGCCCCTGCCGCCAGATGTGCGCAACTCCGGCAAGCGTATTATAATTTTATGCAAAACAAATATTCTGCAAGACAAAGTTGCAGGAGCTTAATATTGTATTCATGCGTTTAGATTCCTACATGTGTAACAAAATGTTTTTTTCTATTCTATCGATGATGTTCTTGAGGAAGACCTCGGTGGGGGGTAGTCGTTTAAAATTTTCAGTTTTTAAATATTATAAGTAAGTTATTACATTATTACATTATAAGTAAGTTATTACATTTATATAAGTAAGTCGTTATTTTTTATTTATATAATATAAGTTTTTATCGTTACAATCATAATTTTGAAGCGGGAGATCCAGACTGATTGAAAAATACTGATGCCATCGATGCCTCTCCGCAAATGGTCACACAACGCGGCATTTTAGATTTTCTAGCCAATTAGATTCGCTCACACTCAGTTGCACAAAGATTTTTTAAGGACGACATTTGTTAATGAGACATTAACACTCAGTTGCACAAAGATTTTTTAAAGACGACATTTGTTAATGAGACATTAAAACTTTAAAGTTCATTAAATTTAAAATTGGAACACCAAATAGTTCTAGCTAATGTCTCTTTAGCATTGATAGGGTGCTAATGTCGTTTTGTGCAACGTAAAAACTACGCTAAGGTGTTCTTTTGACACTTCAATAAATAAATTTAATGGAGCATTAGGGATAATGCCGACATCAAATTTAAAAGTTCGTTTCTGCAACTGGGTGTAAAACTTTAAAGTTCATTAAATTTAAGGTTGTCACACAAAACAGTTGTAGCTAATGTCTCTTTAGCATTGACAGGGTGCTAATGTCGTTTTGTGCAACGTAAAAACTACGCTAAGGTGCTCTTTTGACACTTCAATAAATAAATTTAATAGAGCATTAGGGATAATGCCGACATTAAATTTTAAAGTTCGTTTCTGCAACTGGGTGTCAGACTAGCAGCGGTGAACCTGACGTTTTGTCTGGGTTTTCGAACACGTGCAGTACATGCACTTGCGTTATGTACGAGTATGTAAATAATACATATCTGTGGTTTAATTATATATTTCGAAGCATGGAGGGAATGAAGACGAGTTTCTTGAAGCATGACCAGAGTTACTTTGTTTCTATCATCGGAACTGAGAGCTACTCAAAACGCCAACAAAACACACCAATGTTTAGTGTTAACTAAACATTTAATTGCAAGTGACATTACTCCAAGACACAGCATACTTTATATTAATAGAGACATACCCGTCGTAAAGGGAGTAGACAAGAGTCCAAAACACAAACAACTTAAACATTTTTGTGCATCTTACTGGTCCCATAAAACGGGCTCATTAGTGCGGGGGGGGGGGGGGCACCCCCAGACCACCTTATTAAAACTTATAAACTATTATTGTTTATGTTTTTAATTAACGCTTACTTCTAACATAAAACATGTAACATTTATTTCTTTCTGAAGTTTAAATGTTGATTAATGTTCTAGAAAGGTTTTGAGCTCAAATAGACTTACTAAGTCTGACATTCGTAAAGCGATTCTAGCTGATTTTGTAATTCCTCCTCAAGTCCTGCTAATAAAGAAAGATTTTTAGGGCTTGTAATATGGCTATGTCGTCAGGATTCATATTAGATACGTTTTCCTAGACGAGGACTTCGTAAGAGACCCAGAGCTATACACCACATGACATTGTCATACGAAGAATCTGCATCTACCAGACGCTATGTGCCAAGTTAGTTATTATTGATAAAAAATATAAGCACTGTATACCCGAAAACTGACTGAAGTGACTCGCTTCTCTAGCGCAATAATCAGTATTAGAAAATATATTAGAAAACAAAACCTAACCTAAATTCAAACCTGTATTTGTGTTTCTTGGTGCACTAAAGAGTTTAATATAAATTTCCAAACACTTCACATTCACATTTAAAAAAAGAGAAATCAGTCGATCTCGACTTAAAATCTTCAGAAACTTTTCTAAAACACCAGGAATACCTTCGCCGCCCGAGTCCTATGAAAAATCTCCCAGTTCTCTGAATTAACTCCCCGAAATTCGCTAACAAGCAACAAACAAGCTGACAAATGAGCGGTCGGAAGGGCTCGCACCTTCCGCTTCCGATCCTGCTGATTGGACTGCACGGGCCTTGGGCCTTGGATGTATCGTTAGGCTGGAGTTTTATTAACTTACCTTTGTTTGGAATGTATAATATATTCGCTGGTGTTGCACAGATTACGGGCAAAAGCAGTTTATGAAGGCGGTAATTAGGATGGTGTACTGGAAGAACTCTCGAACGGTCATTAGAGACTATTTTTTGGCATTTTCGAACACAAGCAGATTGTTCACCTTGATAGTAGTCAGTCCATCTTCTAGAGCAATTGATTGTCATATAATTAGGAAAAAGATAATCTATGGTTAATCAAATTATCATGAAATAGACATTTAGAACTTGTGTCCTAAATGCAAACATTATGATCCTTACGGTGGTAAACATTTTCTGACCGCGACCGTACAATGTGGTACTAGTTGTCTATACAAAAAAATTAAGGTACATTCTGTGTATTAAATGGCCGATTTAAACACAAGTATAATATTAAACGTAGTGTGGGCGCCCTGTGACAAGATGGGACGACGATATTCGTAAGATGGCCGGAGTGGGTTGAGAACGGTTGAGAATCGAGAGCGGTGGGGTATTAGGGGAGGCCTATGTCCAGCAGTGATCAAACATAGGCTGATGATGATGATATGAATGATAAGCAGTTTCATCAATAATTAATCATCAATATGTAAGAATACAATTGTTTCGGATCGCCCTAAAGAAATAAATTTGAATTCAGTGTTTCGGAGTCTACTCTTCCAAATCTACCATCAAGTTTTCGATATTAAAATGCTAAAAGTCTAATTAAGAAATCAGTAAAGTTGCCGTAACTTGGTTAATAAGTTGACCCAACCAAAGTCTCCAATTCGCTATTAGCACTAACGCAATCCACCGCCACCGCTGCCGCCAGATGGCGCTCTCGGTCAAAAACATAATATTATGAACTTTAAATCTCTGAACAAGTTTAATTTAGAAACATTCGGGGTTTTAAGGATTATGCGTTGTTTTCAGGCTAAGAGTTGAATCAACTCCTACGTTCAACTCCTATTTGTAGATTTCTTTAATATATATAAAACTTTACGCAATTTTATCAACTTCAAGACTCGAAAATTAAATATAACAGGTAAAATGCCGGTGTTTACACGTAAACCTACCCTTTCGGGGATATAGGCATGCTAATAACAATATAACTATGTTGTTATATTTATCTGCTTTTAAAAATTTTAAAGTTACTACGCAAATAAACCTACACTTAACTCATGCTGTTATTCGTGTGATTTACGAAACGAGGCTCGCGTTTATATTGCACGTGAACGGACACGACTCAAGGGACTCGATGCAGGCAGCGGGACTCGCGGCGGACTTGTTATACCGGAGATAGGACTCTGCGAGTGGTTGAGGGTCAAACAAAAGTAATTTGAAAATGCAGCTGCTTAGGGAGGCTTAGATATGCGACAAATATAAAAATATCACATGCTTAAAATGTGGATGAAAACCGGCTCGGCCTCTGATGAACGGGGACTTTTTTTCTATACAGGATTAAATCCCATTTATGGCTGGATAGGCGACAGGTGTGTATGAACTCTAAACATAACACTATGATATGACTTATTACTTCAACATAAGCATCAAGTTTTAATGTCCAGTGCCAAGCGAGATATGTTGTCGTGTGTACAAAAACTTAGTTAAACGGAAAGTTAAATTGCATATAGATTTCTCCAGCACTAGCTCCCTGGAGAGTAAACTTGAGCTCTGAGGTCGTCAGTCTCACTGCTGGATGCTGTGCAAATAAACTTTAAATGGCATTTTATACGTTCATTCCATACTTTTAGAGGTAGTGGCGGTGGTAGAACACCAGAACAATGCTTTTTAAGGAAACAAGAGGTCCAAGAATCATCTGATTTAAAGTGTTTTGTCAGGATATTTACCGTGAATGCTAACCTGACGAGTGACAGAAAAGAGTACCCAATTAGAATAGTTAAGGGGTTGCAAACGCGACTTGAGATCCTGAGGGATCCTACATCCTGCGGGCGTCTTGTCTGAGATGATTATTACATACTTACATACATTTTTTATGATAAAAGAGGGCAAACCGTCACTGGCTCACCTGCTAATAAGTAAGAAAGACCGCCATACCCATAGACAACTACAACTCGAAGAGCTGCAAAAGCGTTGCCGACCCTTAAGAAGGGAATACGTTATCTTAAACATACCTACATAAAGTCAAGTCATTCCCAAGGTAGGCAGAGATTAAATATTTCCACTTGGTACATCCCTGCTTATAGGTGATGATTATGAGTGGGATAATGGATATCCTAGTAGATTGCTACCATATGTTACTGAACTTATTCTACAATCTCACTAATCAAAATCCAATTAAACAAAAAAAAGGACTTACTGCGTGTATTCAAGCTTACTGCATAAGGTCGATTGCTTACCTGTAAGAAGAAAAAGGAATATTAATTACAAGTTTCATAATTCTTAGTATACGTCTATACTGCAGCAGTATAGGTACCGTTGACCACATTGCACTGCATCCTTTTTCAGTCTTTCACATAGTTATTTTGAAGTGTTCTATATATTCTAGTATGTATTCTAGTAAGTAGAAGCCAAATCGTAAGTTATAAATAAATTTCCACGAAATATGATCTCTTTTACGCACGATAAACGCTACTTTTGCGCAAAAATGCTTAATGTGAAATCGTTCGAGTTGTGTCGAGCGCTAGAGAAAATTCTTTCATATTTTTGATATCTTTCTTGTAGATATCAATCAAGAAGCCGTGTAAAGAGTATCCGTCAGAAACATGCCGTTAACAACTTAATATTATCTGTTGAAATATCATTATAAAGTTCATTATCATTCTATGAGATTTGAACGGTTTAAAGGAGTTTTTAAACCAATAGAAAACTATTATTATTGCTATTATTAAAATTATAAAATTCGCATGCTGAAAGTTCAGCAAACATGTTGAGCTTCTCTTAACTATAAGACCTGTAAAATAAAGCATTTCATTTCATTTCAATTATATTTTTGGTCATAACGCATATAATAATAATGTTAATAAATATGTTTACAATCGTTTTAAAACATACCCGATGGAATATTTAAGATGCACTATTATTTACAGTGCAACGTATATGTTTTTCCTCTGAAGGACTTATCATAGTTATCCTTAAGAAAAATACCTATCTCCCTCGTCCAATAAATACCCCAAAGTGATAAATGGTTTTAACTTTAATATCCTTATATTGGATGTAAAAAAACTAAAATACATATATCAAAAAGAAGGCAAATTGAAGGTAACTCGACAGCCAATAAATATGCGAAATTCGAGAGCTGCTGGCATTAATCGATTCTATTCGAATCCGCTCCTGCAAAGTCCCGCGAGACAGATGTCAGTTAAATGACACCAGTGACGCCATTTGCACGTATCGATTCTCGATTAAGCACTATTATGGACCACTTGGAATCGAGAAGATCGAGAATGACGCTAATCCCAAATCATCGCTATAATCATTGATTGACAGCGATATTAATAAGCTCGGCTTAGTGTTTGTAAAAGAAATAACCCGGATGTTAGTAAATGAAGTTACGATTTAACCCGGGTGTAGAGGGTTACTGTTTGTAGTCAAAATTACAGAATTTAAAAAACACTAACGAATTAATTATACGATAACGAAATCGCCGAACCAATTGGAACACAACAAAGCTTATACATCGTTAATCGTCCTCAGTCTATATACGTCCCATTGCTAGGAACAGGCCTTTATCATAGAGAAACACATGAGGTGTGTGGGCCGTAACACCACCACGCTGGCCCAATGCGAGTTGGTGGGTAGAAACGGTCGCTATTGCCACCGACCAACGGCTTAACGTGCCTTTCGAAGTATGTACGAGCTCGAGATATCAAAGTTTTGGTCACTCGTCCACGGCCTGACCATGACGAAGGTAGCTTTGTTTTCGATCGAAAGCCAAAGCGTACTAACCACTACGTCACCGAGCTCCTCACTACGCCACCGAGCTCTTCATATATATCGTTATATACCCACATAATCTCGAAAGGTATAGGTAAGTCGGTAGTAGCAAGCCAGGCGAGATTAGAAGCCCTACCGCCAACCGAACTCCGAAACATCCGAACAAGACTCGGTGGTGTCATCCAGGGACCAGGGAGGCGGGTACTTGAACGATAGCGATTTACGAAAAGCATCTTTTCTAGGGTCTCCCAATTATCTTTGGTAAATTCATGCTTTCAGTAACTTCATACTAAGGCAGGATGAAAGTCAGCAAATACATGATCACAAACTACGTATTCCAGAATAACACCCCAGACAGAAACTGAAAACTCCTTATATTTCTAAAACAAAAGTACTATAATAAATAATAGAGATTTACGTGTGTTTGTTCTCAGCTTTAGTTGCTGTGTGAACTGGGTTTATTTTTCAAGTTTTTCTTGACTGTACCAATGAGTTTTAGAAGAGAAGATAATACAATAAATTTAAGCGTACCTGCATTAAAATGTTTTTATTAACAGTAAATATTTGAGTAGAAAAATCTACTATGTAAGAGACCTTTTATAATTCCTTATTAGGGTAACGATGAACCATAATATATTATTACTGTTTGTGAACAACCTATACCATCCCCCTGCTAGGCACAAGTGCTCTCAGAGGCACGAAGACCTCGAGTTCATAATTTTGTTCACCCATCCAAAATCCAACCATGGCGAAAGTTGCTTCGCCGAGCTCATTCAAATAACGGTTAAAAAATGTTACCGAAAAATACACCTACATTTTATTCTGTTTTATATTTGACTAGAAACCCACTTAGGCTCTCAACAAAAGATCATTCTGAAGCTTCCCCCGATATTGTTAGGACTATCTCTCAGTTTTAATAAAAACAGTGTTTGTTTCGCCTTAAAAATTAATATACGAGCCTTTGCGCACATCGCGTAATTAAAATTAGTTTCCTCTGTAAGTTGGAGGAGGAATTCTAGAAGCGTCGATGGAATTTTACTTTAATATAAAATTAAGACAATGTACATCGCAGTGTTATAGTCTACGAGATAGTGTCCATGCATGAAATTTGTATCCATTGCAAATTGTCATTAGTAACATGAACGTAATTTTTATTGCTTCACAAAGAAAAGAAAGAACGGGCGGCGATGTCAACTCTATACGAGTATAACTGACTTCGGGTGAGTTTTTAGATCTGTAGTCAATGTACACCAAAATATGTCACGTCAGCTTGGTAAATAATTAAATTTGCGATGAAAATGGAAATCAATATACATCAGCTGTGCCGTCAGTCGAAATGTTACTAAACCCAGCACCGTGTTGTGGTTAAATTGTCTATGATTATTTAAATTTTACATATGAAAATTCGACTATTGGGCAAGCTGTCTTTTTATTATCACGACATCATACGTTTTCGCTATTGGTCCATATATATTAAACTACCGGTCAACCTGACTACGGTTAAAAAAACTGACCGTAACTATTCATGCGCTAATTTGGCTAGATGCAGTATGCCAGCTAGCTAAATACTGCCTCTCTAATGAGAGTGCGCAAGTCAATTATTGCCTTTTTATTTTAGAAGAGAGACTAGAGCTGACTATTTTATTATTGTAATCACAACAGGTCTGTCATATTCAGGAACGACCATATTTTAGACGTATACTGTAGTTTCCTTTGAAAAAACCTTTTTACCTATACTTCTAAAACTCAGGCAACAGGGTCACGCTAAGATTCACATATAGGGACAGAAATATATCAAGTAAAGGTTCCGCTATTAAAGCTATAAAGACTAGGAATGTAAGAACAACATCTACAGACCTATATACCCAGTCATATCTGTCGAATGCATCCTCTGTCTTCGAAATAATATTTTGTACACAGCAGGGCACCGTCGCAGTGTCAGCGGGAGGGACATCGCTGACAGAGACCCATAAATGGCTGACAACCTAAGGCTTACAGGGAAATTTATTGGCCCAAGCATTAGAAAATAGACGACGGACATAGAAAAAAGAATTTTAAAGACTTATCTTTGATAAGCTTGTCAATATTGTTGATTTTAATGGACGCCAAGAGTTTGAAGAAACTGAGTAAATAAGACTACATTTATGATTTACCACCATGATTTAAAAGCTAAATTTCCCTAAAGGATGTCCATACTACTTTTGAAATGTTTAGGTCGAAATACCATAGGTTTAATAACAATGAGGATGAGAGATGGGAATGGTTGTAATAGTGTCGATATCTATAAGGTTAACCTAAAAGTGCAGCTCCGGAATAAAGAGAGAGCAACAATCGACAATTAACTTAATAAAGACCACCAACATTCTTTTATATATTATTAGTTGGACCCTGGATCGCCCGGCTAATTTTGCTCCTTTTTCTTTTCGCGATCTTAAGCAACGACGTCCCAATTGCAGTAAATTGCGTTGAGTTTGCCTTGCCATTGTATTCTATTATTAATATTAGATTACCGAATACTGTCGTTAGTAAATTTTTCTATAACGAAAATAATCCTTACTGCCTTAATCACAAAACAGATCTGTTTTGGGGTATGAATACAGTATTAATAACATAATTAGAATTATCTAGAGTTAACTTAATTAAAATTTAAAGAAAATTGTATGTGTTTCCTTCTTAGCTTCAGGATTGTTCACTAGTAACGAAACTATTATAAATGTTATAATTTTACAAAGGAACAATATATCACAAGTTTGACAAAAAAATCCTACTGATTATTTTGATGTATCATATCCCTCCAAAAAACTATACATCATTTTCAATTTTCAGACTTCCTTAGCAATTTCGCGTCAGCGAAGAATGGATTACAAATCTATTTCGACACTCAGCTGTGAATTTCTCCAAAGGCTGTGTAGGATACAGTTAAGTACCAATTTATATGATAAATAAAATGTAGTAGATTTTTTCTAGTAATCTATATGTAATAAAATTGTATCCAATCGTTGCTTGTACATATTGCACAGTAAACAAAATGGGTATTTATTAGAGTAAGCCAAAACAATTAGGTACATTTAAAATTATACGACTATATGCTTGGATACGACTCAAACATAACCGGTGAATTTAAAATTGATGCGATTTGTGCATGTTATAAGACTGCATCATTTTGATCATTATTTAGTAAGTTTATTGTCACTTCTTGGCATATGTCTTAAATCCTCTGCATAACGTCCTCAGGTCAATTTACCACTTTATTCTATATTGCATCGATCAGGGCTGGTGTTAAAATAAATCCAAACTTAATGTCTAATGTTAGACATTTTCATTATAATTCTGTTTTGTTTAAAACCTTAAGAGGCTTTCGCCCTTTTCCTTATTTTTCTTTCCAAAACACAACAAAATAAATATTCCAGCTTTCTCCAAACTCCTCCCCCATTAACCCAACAAAAAGGAATCCGAAACACGTATCCAGTAGATGGCATTGCACGTCATTAGCGGTTCGCTTACGGACCCCCCTTCCCCCACTTCCGTGGGTATACTCTTATAGATCTGCAAATTTGTTTTTTAATGTGCTGGGTTTCAGCTATTTAGGGACGTACGGCTTTTTTGAGGATTGGAAGTTGGACCGGGTTTTTGGAAAGTTCGGCACGGGCAACTAAGTTTCGGATGAATTGGGAAACAAGGGCGGAATTTAAACAAAAATAGGCGTCCAGCCACCTATTCATGAAGGGCGTGCTGGCGGTAAATATTAATAGTAATTGTTTTTGATGAGTGTTATTTAGGTTTGACGTGGACAACCATTATGATATTATGAAGCATTTTTTTTAAATCTACTCTTGTCAACCTTGTCATAGATAGCGAAATTGATAATTTTTCGTTATTCCCTATTTTATTGAGGATTGGCGCAACATGTCTTCCGCATTCATTCTCATCTGTTGCTCGCAATAATGAACCATCACTAGCCAAGCAAGTCTTTGTCTTTGTCTTTGCCATGTCTTCATCCACATCATAAGTTCATTTTTTCGATCTTCCCCTCTCTTCATATCCCTCTCACAGTCATCGCTTTTCTAGCGACATACCAATTCTTCCTCACCTTTCATAAAAAAGTGTATGTTTTGTAACTTGTAGTTAATTCGATTGTAGCTTAAAATGGTTTTATAAAATCTACAATACAACTAAATACCTGAATTAAATTCAGTGCGAGACGCATATTATAAAATTTAAACATAGTTATATTGATTGGTTAAATTTTTATGAACTAGACACCTAACTAAGGCCGGGCTCCACCAAAGTGTAGAAGTCCAAAGCGGAGACGAGAAGAGATGTTTTTTAATGTGAATAACGAAATTCTATTGACTGTTTAAAAACATCTCTTCGCTCGTCTCTTCTTCGCTTTGGTAGTGTCTGGGCCTTAGTTTGTCAAGTGTATGATATAGAATAGAATAGAATAGAAATATTCTTTATTGTACACCAGAAAAGAAAATTATCACAAATAACAATAAAACATAAAATAAACATATAATTCAACCTTTTACGAGTTCAATAGAATACTTAAGTTTGATAATGCTTTGAGTATTCATAATGTCTTGTCATTCTATAAATTTATATAATCAGTCAACATTGAATAGATTTATACAAGTTCCTAATGAGGAACGAAAGTTATAAGACGTTTGTTTTTTTGAAACATGTTCATAATATACTGGATATATAAGACGGGACAACGGCTGGTTACCTTTCTGAACATAAATGCAGTATTAAATGCTGTATTTCTCTCTTCAGTCTTAATTAAGTCATCGCGTATACAATCCAATCAACGCTAGTTTTATTAACAAGCAGACATTCTCTGGCAAGTTATCGACATTTTCAATTTCATTATACCGTCACGGAAATTCTTTATAATAAAACGTGACAGAGAATCTGAAATATTATATTTTAATAAGTAAATCAATTATTTACACGCATTGAGCCGTGGAGTCTGCTGGTTTAAATAGAGGGTGTGGGATGGAATCAGCATCTTCGGTGAGTGGTCAGCTCACTGTTGGTTGCTCGGACCCCAGCCAAGATGTGGAAGATCAGCGGACTGCCTCTGCTGCTTCTAGCAGCTCATATATTAGCGTCAGCCGAAGGTAGCAAATCAGTAATATCTTTCACTAACTTTCTAATCTTCAGAAATCTACAAACATGGTACTGTAACCCTTTTTAAATTAGCTTTTAATTTTAAATCTCCACGCGAACAATACACATTGAATAAAACTAGTATTTACGGATTAAATACTCGCGTTTTTATAATACCTACTTGTATTTTTATATTTTTTGTTTAAAGTTCGTTGTTTCGAACACTTTTTCAGCTTTCTTGGTGTCTTCCCGTGATCACACATTTAAATGTTTTCTTTTGTATGCATCTATACAAAAGCCAGTATGTATTAGTTTTATTGAATATTAATAAGACCCTGAAGATTTTAGAATAGATTTTCTAGATTTTTGGTTCTTGGGATTTATAAACAAGATTCTGATAATTTTATGGACAATTCTCTTGTTCACTAAGACTTTCATTGTCACTATAAAAAAATAGTTGTACGTCATCTTTATCTATCTTGTTTATCTTGGTGAACAAACTTCACAACCGTTTAAACTTGGACCAATATGGCTTTACGTATCTCCAACATTTCTATTAGTTTGATCTGCCTCTGTTGAATCATTATTGGCTATCCTATCACCCTTCAAAATAAAATAAGTCTCTAACATATTTTTCGTTTTTAGTTAATGATGATAATGGATTGGATGACGGTGATACTAGATTGGCGGTACCATTTGAGCCATACACTCCATGTAAGTAATAGTTGTAGTTATTTAGAAATAGACAGCGTATAGATGGTGAAAAAATTACAATACAAAGAAAATTTGTGAAATTCTTTGTATTTTTTTATGTCGTGAGACACTAAGAATAGTTTAATATTTTGAGGCACCTATTAAAGGTGGTGGTGGTGGTGGTATTAAAGGTGGTACAACAGGACAAACGCTTAGAAGGAAATCAATATCGTAAGTCACAGTGACAATGTAAAAAACGAAATAAAATATAAAAATACAAAATTATAAAAATGGAATAACTGCCAGTCCGCAACAGCACCCATGATCTATAAAATCGCAGTCCAATAAATGTCCTTTTTCTAAAAAAAAATTTTATTTTATTTTTATACTTCTTCAAGATGTCACAAAAATTATGGTACATTTTATGTATGTGTTTACAATAAACTATTTTATAGAAACTGAGATATAAGGACCCTGAGGTAGGACTGAGAAGGACTGAGAAGGACTGAGATATAAAGACCCTGGAGATATAAGGACGCATACTAAAAGTGACAAAAAAATTTCAATCATCTTTTAGCTTTCAACAGAATTATCAAAATTTTCCAACCCAATGTTAGATAGACTAAAAGTATTTTTGGGAAATATGCCATTACTCTTAAGGCGTGAATACTCTGATCTAAAGTAAACCAATTCATTTATAGAAAAAAAAACTTCACTTCTTGCCTTGCCTTTGTCATGATAAAATGAATCAACATTATTCAATTTAGCAGAAACCGCCTGAAAAGTTAATATTAACCAAAAACCACGTTTGAATTCAATTCGATTAATGGAAACGCGTCAACCAAACGTGGCTTTTGTGAGAGGTTACATTTTCACGAATACCGAACGAAAAACGAGTATTTACTGCGAAAAAAGTTTAAAAACATTCGAGAATCAGGAAAAAATACCTACATCCATTCCAAACGCTTTCCACCGCGAAGTAATTTGTTAGTTGAATGTTGTGTTTAAAGAAAATGTTGACAATGTACCTCTTTTATGGCTTAATTCAGCTGATAATTCAAACGAAGCTGAAGATTTATAAGAACAAAACAAAGAAATACTATCTGTTAAAGAACAGAGAGATAATTTATTTTCACTTAATAAAGTTACATCACAAATCGTGTAAACTGAAACTGAAAAAATTCTAGCTTACGAAGATAATTCTGACTTAAAGCAGAAATAATTATATTGTAAATCTACTAACAGACATATTTTTATTGCAGTAAGACAATGCATCAAGGAAGGCGACATGTACTACTACAGAAATCTGGCAGGATGCTTCGTCTGCGGTTGTTTCACAAACGGTTTCGGCGCATTGTATAGCAAATGCACATCTTGCAATGAGTGCCCAGGTGAGACACTACATTACCACTATTTTGTGAAGAAACCTCATAGAAAAGCAACTTGATAAAAAAGCCGATAATTTTTTTCATTATCTATATCACTGAATATATAACTTATTACATTATTATTATTTTAACCAAATGTGGAAGACTAATTACGTTTATTTTTTTTTTGGACTAGAGCGCATACAGATAGATGTGTCACCGGACGGTAAGTCATTAATATATAATATATTGGAATTTACAATTAGGTATTGAAAAATATGTGACAATTTTTTTTCTCCTAAATTATTTATTGTAAACACAAAAGCCTAGATAGTTTATTCAAGCTCTTGGAAGATATTTAGTGCAATATTTATCTTTTATGTGTCATTGCATTCAAAAATCTATCAGGCACTTCAATGCTAACATAATCAGTATTGAAATTAGCATATTCTTTGAATACAATGAAAGATTATTTAAAAATGAAGGCAGTTCTTCTAGTGGATGTAACAAAATTACCTTTTATTTTTTCAGTTTTTCCTTTACCTTTACCTTTGCCAAGACCGTATCCGACACCAGGTAAAGTGTTATCATTTGATAAATGATGATGATTAAAATAATGCTTGTATAAGTGGATTTTCTATCCACAAAATTGCTGTTTTTATTAGCTTGATCTCATCAACCACGGAAATTTGAGGACTATGAAAATTTTTCAGATCCTATCGTGTTCCCAGGTAATAAACAAGCTTAGATAATAATATTCATAGTATGCGTTCGTAAGTTGTTATCTGGTACATAAAAAAAGCAGTCAGTTAAAAGATTTATCCTATGAAATTTTTTATGTACACGTGTGTTATTGAATTTAACGTAGCAATAGAACTATTAATGACTATACAAATTTTCTTTTGTTATATGCCTTTATAGAGCCTCTCGCGCCGATACCAGGTAAATACAAGAACTACAAACTGTAAGCAGTAAATTTTTTAAGCCATTCATAATAGTTCTAACACATATTTTTCTGTTCTATCGTACACAGCACCACAACCAATAGTAGTACCAGAACCACTACCGCCTTTCCCGCCAGTACCTGTACCTTCACCACGCCCCTGGCCGATACCGTTACCAAGACTCATATGTATGTAGCACCGAAAAACTAATCAATATAATCAACAACAAACATACCTTTGGAGATGGGACATGTTGTTTCAATTTTTTTATTTCATTTGACAGGCCCACCACCCGTGGTAATTCCGAGACCATACCCAGTGCCAGTACCGGTACCGGTACCAGGAAAGAATGTCTTTGTACCTATCCCAGTACCTGTGCCTTCACCGCCACAAAAAATCTTCATCCGTGGCCCAAACGTCCCAGTTCCATTCCCAATTGAAGAGAAAGTTCCAGTACCAGTACCGATAGACAGACCTTACCCGGTTCCTTCGCCACCGGAAGTCATTCCTGTGTCTATACCAAAACCAGTATTTATCCCAGGACCAAAAGTAGATATTCCAGTTCCGGTACCGGTACCTGGGCCTTCTGTGCCTGTGCCTGTACCTGTGAACAGGTATATAACTGTTCCCGGCCGCGACAGACTTATTCCCGTTCCTGTGCCGTACAATCGTAAGTAGAACCAATATACAAATTATCCGGCAGACTATCTGTTACATAAATTTTAACAACTTTGAAAATTGTTTATTTTATTTTCAGCCACAAAGAACAACGCAGTACCAGTGATTTACTACATCTGTAAGTACAAGCAATTAATTGAAATAATTAGTAGAAATCTTCAAAGCGGCTTATTAATAACATTTCTTCTACAGCTCCTATCTGCAGAGAAAAAACACCACTGACTCCATTCGTTAACCCTGGTGGCGATGAATGCCTAATCTCCATCTGCAAGGTCAAGTACCACTTCGTGTACATCGAAACAATTCGCAACCCAGCATGCGGTAAACACTAAGAATTGTAGTTACATCATCTCATTGTTTTGCTTGTTGTTTTGTTACTTCGACCCAACGCAAAACATTGCAAGTTGCTACATTTGCTTTGAAAGTTCTGCGTTGGGCATGTGTAGTAATTCAATCAAATCTCGATTTTAAATCAATTCAAAAGTAAAAAAGTCTATGTTTAAAGTCATTTACATAAAAAGAGGCATTTAAACTAGTATCTCCTTCAATATAATTGACCGCGACGCAAAACTTTTGGTAACCTTAAAAAAGTGTAAGATCATAAATTAATAAGGCAAATGTTTAAATAAACAAATTTGATTATACTTTTCACAGGAATTAGATCAAAATCTGGATAAAACAAGGGGCTACGGCATAAACTTAAACTAAAATAATGACGAAAAACCTAAATCCGTAAATAATAGTTTATTCAATGTGTAGCGTTCGCATTACTTATAAGAACTCAGTAACACTAACCTAATGGGATCTAGTATTAAAGAACTAATTTTTAATAATATTTTCAGGATCTGTTATCGGAGGAGGATCTTCGGCTAATGCCTTTGCAAATGCAAATGCCGTTGCTAATGGAGGTGGATGGTCTGATGCCAGCGCAATTGCAAACGCCAATGGCGGTTGGGGCGGTGCGGACGCTAATGCGATGGCCAATGCTAATGCCAACGCTTACGGAGGTTTCGGTGGCTTAAATGGCGGTTGGAGTGGCTCTGATGCCAGTGCGATCGCTTACGCCAACGCTCTTAGCAATGGAGGTGGCTGGTCCAACGCTGATGCCAACGCAAATGCCTACGGCGGTATCAATGGACACGTAAGTGGTAACACCTACGCCGATGCCCTTGCACAGGCTCATACGCTTGGAGGAGGAGGATGGAGCGGATGGGGAAGCGGAGTTGATGCCATTGCTCAAGCTGAGGCCCAAGCACAAGCGCAAGCCCTAGGGGGAGGAGGTGGACTTTATGGAGGAGGAAGTTTAGCACAAGCCCAAGCCCAAGCACAAGCGCTGGCGCAAGCTGAAGGCTTCGGTGGACTTGGTGCACTGAGCGGTTATGGCGGCGGATTATCTGCAGCAAATGCCCAAGCACAAGCCAAAGCTCAAGCTGAAGGCCTTGGCAGTTTAAGTGGATATGGTGGTTTATCTCAGGCATATGCCCAAGCTCAAGCTCTAGCTGAAAGCGTTAGTGGACTTGGCGGGTCCGGTGGTTATGGCGGCGGATTATCTGCAGCACAAGCTCAAGCTGATAGTTTAGGTGGATACAGTGGTTTATCTCAAGCACACGCCCAAGCTCAAGCACAAGCTCAGGCATTAGGTGGATTGGGGGGCTACGGGGGCTACGATAGCGGGTCCCTAACCCATGCATTAGGCGGCGGCTGGGGCCTGAGAGAAGGCTCAGCACGAGCGGCGGCGGAGTTTGAAGCATTAGCCAACGCAGTCGACGCCTTCGGCCCAAGCCAGTTCAGGAGCACAGCAGGCAGCACAGCGGCGGCAGATGCAAGGACTCTTACTACTACCAACGACAACGGCTGGAGCCTGGGAGGAGACGCAGCACGAGCGGCGACAGAGGCTCAAGCAATAGCCAACGCAGTTAACTACGGCCCAAGCCAGTTCAGAAACGCAGCAGGCAGCACAGCGGCGGTAGATGTAAGGACTCTAGAGGCTACCAACGGCGGCAACTGGGGCCTGGGAGGAGACTCAGCGCGAGCGGCGGTGGAGGCTCAAGCACTAGGCAACGCGGTCGACGCCTTCGGTCCAAGCCAGTTCAGGAACGCAGCAGGCAGCACAGCGGCGGCAGATGCAAGGACTCTAGCGGCTACTAATGGCGGAGGCTGGGGCCTGGGTGGAGAGTCAGCTCGAGCGGCGGCCGAGGCTCAAGCACTAGCAAACGCGGTCGACGCCTTCGGCCCAAGCCAGTTCAGGAGCGCAGCAGGCAGCACAGCGGCGGCAGATGCAAGGACTCTAGCGGCTACTAACGGCGGAGGCTGGGGCCTGGGTGGAGAGTCAGCTCGAGCGGCGGCGGAGGCTCAAGCACTAGGCAACGCGGTTGACGCCTTCGGTCCAAGCCAGTTCAGAAGCGCAGCAGGCAGCACAGCCGCGGTAGATGCAAGGACTCTAGCGGCTACTAACGGCGGCGGCTGGGGCCTGGGTGGAGAGTCGGCGCGAGCGGCAGTGGGGGCTCAAGCACTAGCCAACTCGGTCGACGCCTTCGGCCCAAGCCAGTTCAGGACCGCAGCAAATTACGGTAAATATAGAGATACAAGTGTACCGCATCAGAATTCATGTCTTACACTCTTAGATCTTAACCCCTTGAGGGTTTTTTTTTAATTTTTTTCAATTTATGTTTCTTTTGTGTCTCGTTTTGTGGCCGATGAGGGTTTAATCGAAGGAGACAAATAAAGTATGTCTTCATTATCTTAACGAAAGAGCCAGAGCGAACAGGTCTTTGACAAATAAAATGATACGAGTAGTAAGGTGTTAACATTTCCCAGATCTAATGATGATGTTTTACATTTTTTCGTACCTTTGGCCCACGAAACTAGCCGCAGTATGTTAAGATCCGTTACACCCTTATCAATTATGTAAAATTCCTCAAAAGCATGGGATTTTTTTGCAAAACCAATTAATACAAAGTCTCAATATTAAAATTACTAATGAGTTGAAGCACTTAACTTTTTCCCCCATGGATTACGATTCAAATAAAAGCATTTCATTGAATGTAGACGCGAACCGGGTCAAAATGCCCAGTTACCTTACGTTCTAAACATTTGCAATTCTTCAGTGAGTCAATTAGATATTATATTTAGATATTATATCCTTATTATCGTAAAATTCAATTAACACGGAAAACATTAGTGACGATTATTTAATTTATTTTAAATTAAAATAGCAATATTTGTTGAAAACAATTATAATTTGATGCTCATATTAGGAAGCATCCATATAATCAGAATTTATTAATTAATTTACTAAACTCACGAAAGATGGACAATGTAATTGTAATAAAATGATTACTTTTTGTTTCAGAATAACTTAATCCACTTATCAATGATCTCCAAACAACGACGAAAAGCAACACGGACACGATACGACTTATATTAAGACAAGCATTACAAAAGACAGCAAAGCAAACTTTACACTAACATATTATGAATAAAAGTAAACTTTAGTGGGATAGACTTATGTTTTATTTCTAATCAAAATCCATATTTACCAACACTAGCAACATGACAAAGCATGGGACGTGTAGATATCAAACTTCTTAATTTTAAATTAGAATGACTTAGAAATTATATTTGTAACGCC
Source organism: Parapoynx stratiotata (assembly GCA_910589355.1). Lineage (NCBI taxonomy): Eukaryota > Metazoa > Arthropoda > Insecta > Lepidoptera > Crambidae > Parapoynx > Parapoynx stratiotata. Next base: position 14,233,148 of record OU342478.1, read on the forward strand.
TGTAACATTGAAAATGTAATCACATCAATTAATCAATCATAAAATTGACATAATGTTCATACCTGAACGGATAAGCATTAGAAATTACACAAGATTCGATTTATCGATAAATCAAAATCACGAATTTGCACACTTAATCAAGACTCCTTTAAAAGGAGACTAAATGGGGAAAAATATCATTAACTTACAGTTTTCGCCTTGTGGTGTACATGAGAAAAGGTTCCATTTATGCGCAGCAGTAGAGCTAGCTTATAACGATGGAAGGCGCCACGCTTTGGGGGGTGTGCTTCCTGGCCTGCCTTTTCTCTCCAATAGTTTCTTACCGATCTGCTCAGAATCAGCTTTTGTGTAAGTGATCCAATTTACTATACTTACCCTTAACAAAACCTATTAGGATTTTTTAAAATTCCATAATTTGTTTACAGCTAATAATATCTTCAAACAATATTCCAAATTGCATTCGATACAAAAGAGGTCGTCAGATTTTGATCAAACAGAGCCTGAAGCCAGTAACGACTTCAATGGTTTAGGAGGACAATCACGTCTAGATGATGATTCGTACTTGCCTCTGTTTGATGCCCTGGCACATCCATATGGATCAAGTGGATCAATAGCTGATTCTCAAGCACAAGCTCAAGCTGAAAGCCTTGGTGGACGTGGCGGGTTAGGTGGTTATGCCAGTGGATTATCTGCAGCAGAAGCCCAAGCCCAAGCACAAGCTCAAGCTGAAAGCCTTGGTGGCCGTGGCGGGTTAGGTGGTTATGCTGGTGGATTATCTGCAGCAGAAGCCCAAGCACAAGCTCAAGCTGAAGGGCTTGGCGGTTATGGCATCGGGTTATCTACAGCACAAGCCCAAGCCAAAGCACTAGCACAAGCTGAAGGGCTTGGCGGTTATGGCAACGGGTTATCTGCATCACAAGCCCAAGCCAAAGCACAAGCACTAGCTCAAACGGAAGCCCTTAGGGGTTATGGCGCCGGATTATCTGCAGCACAGGCCCAGGCAGAGGCACTTGCTCAAGCTGAAGGACTCGGCGGTTACGGCAACAGATTATCTGCAGCACAAGCCCAAGCCAAAGCATTAGCTCAAGCTGAAGCCCTTAGAGGTTATAGCGGCGGATACTCTGCAGCACAGGCCCAAGCAGAAGCTCTAGCCCAAGCTGATGGACTTGGCGGTTATGGCAACGCATTATCTGCAGCACAAGCCCAAGCCAAAGCACTAGCTCAAGGTGAAGCCGTTAGAGGTTATAGCGGCGGATACTCTGCAGCACAGGCCCAAGCAGAAGCTCTAGCCCAAGCTGAAGGACTTGGCGGTTATGGCAACGGATTATCTGCAGCACAAGCCCAAGCCAAAGCACTAGCTCAAGGTGAAGCCCTTAGAGGTTATAGCGGCGGATACTCTGCAGCACAGGCCCAAGCAGAAGCTCTAGCCCAAGCTGAAGGGCTTAGCGGTTATGGCAACGCATTATCTGCAGCACAAGCCCAAGCCAAAGCACAAGCACTAGCTCAAACTGAAGCCTTTAGGGGTTATGGCGGCGGATTATCTGCCACACAGGCCCAAGCAGAAGCACTAGCTCAAGCTGAAGGACTCAGCGGTTATGGCGGCGGATTATCAGCAGCACAAGCCCAAGCCAAAGCACTAGCACAAGCTGAAGGGCTCGGCGGTTATGGTGCTGGATTAACTTCAGCACAAGCTCATGCACAAGCACTTACTCAAGCTGAAGACTTTGGCGGTTATGGTGGATATGGAGGTTTATCTCAAGCACATGCCCAAGCTCAAGCACAAGCACGAGCACAAGCACAAGTTGAAGCTCAAGCACGAGCTCAAGCACAAGCACAAGCTGAAGCTCAAGCACGAGCTCAAGCACAAGCACAAGCTGAAGCTCAAGCACGAGCTCAAGCACAAGCACAAGCTGAAGCTCAAGCACGAGCTCAAGCATTAAGTGGATGGGGAGGTCACGGGGGCTACGATGGTGGGTCAGTTGCCCAAGCATTAGCTCAAGCAAAAGCGCAAGCACAGACCAGCGGATACGGCGGCGGCCAAAGCCAAGCCAGTGCCCAAGCGCACGCATTAGCAAGTAAATATCAATGACATACAATTTTTTCTTAAATAAAAATATGAAAATCCTTAAACATGTATCAATACTTTCAGATTACCATTCAAGAGTGATACCTCATACTGAATACGTATTGCCACAGCATTTACCAGGTAAGATACGATTTACATAACAAATACTGGACTTTTTTTATATAACTAAAGCGTGATTTCTCAATAGGTGCTGCTACCGCAATATCTTGTAGCAGATTAGGAGAATTGCATTACGTTTGGTCTCAAGATCAGGACTGCTTGGTGTGTGTGTGCCTCCAAGACCTGACGCCGGTGTGTGCCAGTTGCGGAGGGTGCATCAGGCCGCCAACGCCACCACGGCCAAACCCACTGCCTCCTCCTGCGCCTACGCCGGTACCAATACCTATTCCACCACCACCACCGCAGCCCTTTCCAGGTAATAACATAACATATCATCACGGCTCTTTCCCCGAAAGGGTAGGCAGAGGTGATAAGCACCCACATTTCGCTAGAGATTTAGGTCCCCATGTAACAGATGGCGAGCCTGTTGCCATGCACCTGGCACAATGTGAGGCAAGCGATATTCACAATGAACTATACATAAGTTTTATTTGTGGAACAGGCGGTATCGAACCCGCGTTACCCGAGGTCTCTCGAACGAGTAGTTCCCCGTCCGTCCCAACTCGGCTACCGCAGCTTCCAGGTAAGATTACTAGATAATACTCGTAGTTCTAACATTATTGATGCAGCTAGATATTCACACATGACAGAAGACATTTTTAGTGTTCCGTTGTGAATATTACTTGTACACTGAACCCAGTGCATGGCAAGAGTTACATTGGGAATCGACATATATTGATATTATGAGGCGAAATGGGGATTAATTATTCGAAGATTATTACAAGTAGTGTATCTAGGGCAGTGCCAGATAATGGTTTAGTAAATGACAGAAAAAATCTTTTGTTACAGCATCCTGCAACCCTCTACCCAGTAACACGCCCTTCCAGAATCCTCTGAACCCTTGCCAGATATGCGTCTGCAGGATCAAAGGAGATCTCTTCGGAAAACCTGAAATCGAGATTGTCTGCCACGAAAACCCACAATGCAGTAAGTAATCATTTAAAAATTCCCGAATCATCTTAATATTGTATTTTGTTATAATTGTTAGTTCATATTAATTAAATTTACTGCAAGATTCCTGACCTAACAATATTTTTTTTTAAGAAAAGTATGAAATGAAGAAGCAAAATTTTTCTGTTTCAGTTTTACCACCAGTACCGATTCGTAAGTATTCTCTTAGCATTGATATTCAAGTGTTGGTGAAAAAAGTAACATTTAACTAAATTTTACATTGTTTTTAGCCCCAATCCCAGAGCCACCAGTCCCGATTCCTTGTAAGTACACAATTTCAAACGTCTCAAGAATTCAGTTTACTGTGAGAATTAAATACAAAGCGAAGCCCTTAAAACTTTTTAAGGCAGTCTCCTGATAAAATGGAAATAATTTTGTAATTGTTTTACTGTACTTCGAATCATTAAACATATTTCAATTTTATAGAAGTCTGGATAGAAAGTTTTTGGGTTCTCTTAGAATTTTTTCAAGTAAATAATTATTGTTTATCTGTTCAAGTGCCGCTGTGCGATAAGTTTCCCGTGGACGTGTTCTTCCCGCATCCTACCAATGTCTGCTTGATCTGCAAGTGCGTCGTCGTGCAAGTGGCTCTGGTGCCAGTCAAACATTTATCCTGCTTAACAAGTCCCGAATGTGGTAAGATCATCATCATTCAGAACTTACAAAGAAATATTTGCTGGTATTTTGAGAATCTTGATAAATTTTGACGTCTTAAATTATTAGATTCCTGATCGATACCGATTTAAAAAGGAGACAAACAGTTTTGCTCATAATTCTGTTATGTTCTCAGAACCGACCCCGACACCAGCACCCGTACCTGTACCGGAACCAAGTAAGTATTTATGCTCTATTTTAACGCAGTACTAACAAGAGATAGTGAATTATATAGATGACTTTCACAACAAACACATAATAGTAAATAAAGATAAATTCAAAGATGATGATGGGTTTAAATGGGTAATATATTTACGTTTATGTGAAAACACCATCTTAGTTTTCGGAGATACAGGCGTGTTGTTGGATGATGTTATTAGTTATGTGGTTTTAAAATATGAATGAAATTTTTATTAGTTCCATGGCCGCCACGTCCGACCCCACTCCCAGAACCAACACCGCCGAATCCGCTGCCTGGACCGACTCCACGTAAGAACACACAAAATTTTTATTACAAACTGAACAGGATATACCAACAAGAATTTTATCTCATGTCACCACTCCTCAAAATTTCTGATAAATTAACTGACAGATACCAAATGAATTCCGATCCATTCTTTAACGTCTTTTATCTATCCGTATAACTGTTATCCAGGGGTGGTAAAACTGACAGTAAAGAAACGTTTTTAAATAACTAAAATATTTAATCAGACGAATCCTGCCGCCCATATCCACCGAACCAACCCTTCCAACATCCGTGGGATGAGTGCCAGGTCTGCGTATGTTCCGAAGCCTATGGTCCCAACCAAGTCATCATTGAAGTCGACTGCTTCACCAAGAAGTCATGTTGTAAGTGTAGCCATAATAACAAGAGCAAGCGTAATTAATGTCCCAAATGCCTTTTTCATAATGCAAATGATTTTATTTTTTCAGGTATAGAATACGGGCCGCCGCCTAAGCCTAGTAAGTATGAAAATAGTTAAAACTTCAATAGTTACTTTGGTAATTATAACTTTAAGCTTTCTTCAAGATTTTAAGGTATCTCGCCTTTTTCGTTTCTTCCTTTTAAGAATAAATGTTTTGTCTTGTACTTCGTCATCAGCCTATATACGTCCCAATGCTGGGACAGGCCTTGTACTTGCCAGGTCTTGTACTTAGTAAGGAAAAATTTTAAAATTTCATTCCCGTTATCAAATTCTGACACCCCGAGGACTTACGCTCGACCGTAAAGCTGCCTTTTTATTCGGAGCTATTTCATAAGCCGAGCACTCTAATAAACAGCTTCACCGAAACTCCCAACGCGGTGAAAAATAAAAACATTTATTGGTCACTGTGCAAACACCTGAGCGTTAAGCGGAGTGGTAAAGTAAAAATTTACGAGGATACACGACCGTCGGAATTGACAGAGACAAAAAATCGAGCCGGGCGTTAAAAATCGAACTTTGGTTCCGTTCAATTTGTGAAAGGAACGAGTCAATATCCCTCGTCGGAGATCAATGGGTAATCAACGTAACAATCAAAAGAGTAAACCGTCGCACCAATGATTGAGTGACCGCTAGACCCAGTGTATTGCTTCCTAGATGCCCGTTTATCACATTCGGTTTCCTAAACGTGATAACGCTTCGGGGTTCGTATGTAATTGTCTACTTTGTCCTTTATCCATTTACATCGTTATTGGTCTACCGGCATCCAGGTGTCCGCGTTGAATCGTTCCAGTTTTATAGCTCGTAAACAGCATACAAAACAAAGTAATAGAAATCCGCTTTTAAAATGATATTTCGTAGTACATTGAAGTTCTCATAACAGTGTGAATATACTATTTAATGGATTATTTTATTTCTAGTACCGTTTCCATACTATCCAAGCGGTGGATCTAGTGCTGCGGAAGCATCAGCTATAGCGAACGCTCAAAGTGGTGGAGGAATAATCCCCTACCATCCAGAACCAGGTAAAACAAAGTATTATAAAACATTTAAAACATTGCTCTTGCAAAGTATATTGAAAAGTTTTTAAAACAATTGATGTAGTGATTTAGGTAATGATATGAATATTTTTTTTCTAGCACCGCATCCGTACTACCCAGGAGGAGGATCAAGTTCTGCGGAAGCATCGGCTATTGCGAATGCTCAAAGTGGTGGAGGAGTAATTCCCTACCATCCAGAACCAGGTTTAAACCACTTTTATATTGATGTTTAGATGTACTCGTACATTGAAAAGTTTTATAACAATTAACACCGTATCTCGTGTATAACACAATATCAAAAAGGATTATTTTATTTCTAGTGCCGCGTCCATACTACCCGGGGGGAGGATCAAGTTCTGCGGAAGCATCCGCTATTGCGAATGCTCAAAGTGGTGGAGGAGTAATCCATCCAGAACCAGGTTAAAACCACTTTTGAATTGATCTTTAGATGTACTCGTACATTTAAAAGTTTTATAACAATTGACACCATGTGTAGTGTATTACACCATATGAAAAAGGATTATTTTAATTCTAGTGCCGAGTCCATACTACCCGGGGGGAGGATCAAGTGCTGCGGAAGCATCAGCTATAGCAAACGCTCAAAGCGGTGCAGGAGTAATCCCCTTCTATCCAGAAACAGGTATAATCCTTTGCCTGTGTTGAACCGCACATACAATATCTAGTCTGTATAATGATATCCTAATGGATTATTTTATTTCCAGTACCGGTTCCATACTATCCAGGAGGAGGATCGAGTGCTGCGGAAGCATCGGCTATAGCGAACGCTCAAAGTGGTGGAGGAGTAATCCCCTATAACCCAGAAATAGGTTATCTATTCGGTGGATCTCAAGCATCAGCTGCTGCTAATGCCCAAGCGATTTCAAATGGAGGAAGATCTCTTGCTGATGCTGACGCAAATGCTTACAGTCAATTTGGCCAAGGTTATCCAGGATACGTTCCTGGGCAGGGTAGCTCATTTGCTGAAGCAGATGCTAGTGCATTAGCAAACTCAGGATATAATCCAAATAGCTTTATAAATTACGGACCATACCCAACGGGCTACCCGGCACAAACAACCGTATACCCAGATTCGTACATACCAGATGCTGCATACGGTGTTGTATATCCTCAGAACACCTATTCAGCTATACGACCAGGTAGTATAGCGGAGGCTGATGCAAGTGCGAATGCTATAGCAGGAAACCAATACTCAGCTGGCTTTACTCCAGTAAATAACTATCCCGTCAGTTACCCGAGTCTGGGCTATACTTACGCAGACGCTCTTGCAAATGCCAGAAATAATCAGTATTATCCAGAATATTCTCCTTACATTAAACCTGGACAATACCCCAACTATGTGCAGCCACGGCAAAGTAATTCGTTTGCAGACGCTGAAGCAAGTGCTCTTGTCAATGCCGGTAATAATCAGTATAATCCAGGATATGCTCCGAGTGCAATTGCCTATAATAAACCTGGGCAATATTATATACAGCCAGGGCAAGGCAGCTATGCTGACGCAAATGCTCAAGCATATGCACAGGGAGGGTCATCGGCTGCAGATGCCAACGCATACGCAAGCCAAAATGATCTTTACTCGTACTTGGCACAGGCCGACGCTAATGCACACGCTAACCAAGGCTTGTATCCTGCTCAAGGCGGGGCTCAGGGACAGTCCCGAGCTCAAGCTGTATCTGAAGCATCTCAAGGCCAAGCTCAGTCGCAAGCCCTAGCTCAGACCAACGGGGGACAATCAAGTAAGTTCTTAATCATAAAATAGATAATTTTAGCCATCTATTTATGTTTACACCGTTAGTCTGAATATGGCAGTATATTTAGGATCGCATCAAAAACGTGTCAAAATATTTCACCACCATTTTGTATCAGTTTAACCGTTATTAGTGGAGTTTAGGATATAAATTTTAACTTGGCAATAATTTGTTTACTTGATTTTACAGGCGCTCAAGCTTCAGCTGCCTCATCAGTAAAATCTGGTGAGTGAGTCTTTTATACACTTGTTCGAACACAAGCAAAGGCCAACGAAGAATTATTTATATAGGAAATTATAAAGCCAAAGTTGCGTATAATTTTTAACAAGCTGTATCCCATAATTCCCGTGGGCCTTGACAACTTTTGGGACATAAATTAAAAATATATTACCAGAGCAGATGGCGTGCGGGTCTCATGCAAATTCTATTTGATCAAACTTCTCTGGGAACCCTCGTAGATTATCACTTATTAGATTTTTCTTGTAAATAACCTCTTGGGGAGTCCATTATAATGACTAGTAGACTCATAAACTTTGCAATCATTAAATTCTAACAATTTCAAGACTTTCTACAGAAGATCTATTTATTTGCGGGGTTAAAGCAGAGCTGTTTGGTGTACCCCTTGGGGCAGGTATCGTGATGATGATATTTACATAGCCATATCAACAATTTTTTATTTTATTTATTATTTATTGCTGGCCACGTGGATAGTTGGTAATATAATTTGGTCAGAACATTTAGCCCTGTAGGGACACTGTATTTATAAGCGAGTAACACTTATTTGATATATAAAAATTACATATTACAATGAACGTAACAAAAAAATTACATAGATCTCTTTTTTTCGGGCCTGGGTCACAGATGATCATTCTCCTTTTACAAAGTTATATGACTCTTGTCATATAACTTTGTAAAAGAAGAATGATAAAGTAATAAGTGATGCAATGTTGTCAAAATAGATGTTTCAAGATCAGAAGAGAAAGTCAGCTTAAAATTTGAATTGCAATTAAACTCATGGACCTGGTGTTTTTGTTACAGCTGATCCCGCTTACCAGCTCGAAGATAATTGACCAAGAATTTAATTCTTTGATGACAATGACATGGCTATGAAACAATGGAACATGATATATTATTAATCAGTTTGAAAAGCATAAGATGTTTATATTATTAAAGAGCATCATAAAATTTGTTGAATTATTTACATGGTTTATCTATAGAACTAAACACAACTCGTTTCAACACACAATGCCTTGTAATAAATTTAAGTGTATAAATAAAAATAACAATAACACCAGCAAAATCATCATCATCAAAGTAAATCATATAAATAAATAGTAAATACTATATTTAGCAACTCAAGATCTTGGCCATAAAAACCAACATTCCATCTTCCAAATACCAGTGAAAATAAAACCATCACAAACTTTTGCAATACAATAAGCAATAAAAGTATACTGCTCGACAATATCATGACGTTCTCGTATATCGCGAGGGAAACTATAAAATGTGACTGAATTGGCCGAAGAAACTAGTGAATTATGACAGTTTGGTGTATCTTACTATTGGCCAATAGTGGTAAGTGGGACGAATCAACAGTGTAATAAAACCTTTAAGTGAAATTAAATATTTCTAAATTAGAATTACAAATGTTAGAAGAATTAACGATGATACCTAAAATTTCATAAAGATTAAGCCCACAGTTGATTTTCGTAAACATCAAATAGATCCACAAATTTCCAAATAGCAAACGAAATTTAACTATTGTCTGATCCAAGAAAGCGTAAAGTAATGACTACTTAAATCAAAACGAAGATATGATTGCAACCACTAAAAAAGACTTTATTTGCATGGCTAACTTAATTATAAATATTGGTCTTTTGTCACAAGACGTTACAGCCAGTAAATTTAAGGCTACATAAATCCAAGCAGTATCCGTATGCATAATTAAGACAATGAATTTCTATGAAGCAACATTCCGAAGAGTTTCCGAAGAACGTTAAATTCTGGAATTTTATTGTTTGCTTTTAATGCCCTATAATTTACTTCTGTGCGCTTAAAGAATATTTATACCAATGAAACAGTTAACGAAATAATAGTACTTAAAGAAAAGTCTGCAGGTAAAATTATGCAGTAGAATTGAAATGGCGTTTTCTTGAGCACGATATCAGGACATTTAAGTTTTTATCCAACCGTTACATTAGTGGTGGTGCTGAGGAGCTCAGTGGTGTGGTGGTTAGTACGCTTTGACTTTCGATATCGAAAACAAAGCTACCTTCGCCATGGTCAGGCCTTGGTTGGTTGATCAAAACTTTGTGATCTCGAAATCCTCCGTGCTTCGGAAGGCACGTTAAGCCGTTGGTAGAAACGGTTGCAGTAGCACAAATCTTCCCGTCCTGTTACACCAAGGACTGAAACATATCGGCCCTAATGTTGGCGTCACCAATTGTACGACATTTGTAGACGTTAAGAACTCAAATGAGTCCGTCATTGTAGTTCTTTAGAAAATGAGTCCGTCATAATAATACTATAATACATGGTGTAATCTTGACAAAATTGCTGCCGGTTAAAGACAGAGACGTCGCCGCCCAAGTTTTACTGTCAGCCAGGAAGTTTTAATGAGGGCGTTCGTAAAGACATACTTAATCACTTCTCCTTGATTGGGAACCGATAAAACGGGAATAAATTTGTGTTCAGTTTCACTAAGGTTTCCTTTGATTCTGATTTCAGGTCTAACATCTTTGGCCTTGGGTGTATTTGATTAGGAATCTTAATCGTATAGCGCTGCTAAGATAGAAACGAACTGTCAGAATGAACCTAAACATTTAATTCCCTTCAATGCGAAGGGTGAGGTAAAACTTTATTACAAAAATAATGGAGAATGTTACTAGGTCCGAAAAACCGACATTTTTTTACAGTGTAGGTTGTATGAATACAAGTACACCAGTTTGTTTCATTCAAAAAGAGTCAGTAGTTCTGATTTTAGAGACCTCTAAAGTTTTCCTAAAAATCTTAGTTCCCCTTGCGAGCGCGAACCATCGTGTGACATCATCTTATACGAACGGCCCGGTTAGGAATGGAATATCCGAATTCAATAATTCATATAGTAATAAAGCTCGTTTCAGTCGGTGATATTGACAGACCGACGCAGATTCAACATTCCGACCGTTCAACATTACTTCAACATATTTTGAACAGTATTAACGATGATAAGTTAACCACGATCTGTTCCTTGATTTGTCAAAAGCATTGACCATATATCGCATAAAAACTGCTAGAAAAATTGATTAAATCGGAATAAGAGGACATGCCCACAAATGGGCTGAATCATACTTATCAAATCGTAAACAGAATGTGTCAGAAATAAAATAAATAAAAACAGAAACCTTGTCTCTTACTCATCTAATGAGAGATACATAATGGTAGCGGAGTCCCACAGGGTAGTATGCTGGGTCCCTATCTTATTTTTATTATATTAGGTCCTTACCTATGAAATTGGTGTTTTATATGGAGATTTTGGGGAATTCTGCATTTTCACACTTCATAAAAATTATTTATTGTTTTTAAGTGAATGCAAATAAAATGATGTATTCGGGAGGCACTTAAAAAGAGTTGTTTCCGTGTCCAATTTTAACACTATTAAACTTACAACAAATTATCAAAATAAATCAAAACAGCTCAAAAATATAGTCTATTTTTAGACGAGGTAATTATTTTTCAGGAATACTCTGAATCTTAATAGTTACAGACAAAATACTAAGAGAGAAAAAAAAAACACCAATTTCATAGTTAAGGACCCAATATATAAATAATATCACTGACATCACAAATCACAAATGTATTTTATTTTCTGACGATATAACTATTATTGTAACTACTGACAAGAAAACAAATACAATAAGGGACCATGAATTGACATTAACAATACTTTGAATAATATTATCCGATGGCTTGACATCAATAATTTGATAATTAACCTATATAAAACTGATTTTATACAATGAAATCAATCACAACATGTACAATATCATTTTAAATTAAATGTTAACTATGAGAATATAATTATTAAACACGTGACGGAAACCAAATTTTTAGGAGTGTGGATTGACCAACATTTTGATTAGAAAACACGTTAATAATATATTATTATGTAGCAGAGTAATTCGATTTGTTTACGCTCTCAAAGAACTTAGAAAAGTGACAAATATTTCCACAGCACTTGTATCCTACCATGCTTACATTGAATCTGTTCTACGTTATGGTCTCATAGCATGGTGAAACAGTACAGATTTTAATGGAGCTTTTATCGCACAAAAAATTCATTAGAGCCATAGCCGGAATACTTTTTCATGTAACATCTATATATACCGTGTTTTGGCTAATAAAATTTATTATTATTCATAACGTCTGGCCGACGACTCCAGACAGAGACGGATCGCGGACGAGGCTACACGGTTGGCTACACTGCCAGACCGACGCAGATTCGTAGCGTGCGACTGTCGGCAACGGATGTTTGTGTGATGAATGCAGGCATTTATTCTCCAGTCTTGGGATGTTTATATATGTATTATATAAAATGCGAATATTTATATGTATTTATCTATTAAATATATCTATCCGTCATCTAGTATCCGTAACACAAGCAGCATTAGTTGCTTGAAACGGGGCTAGTTGATAGGTGAATGTTTGAAGATACTTATTTTATTTATTCTCCATTTTAACATCAACAAGATGACTTTAATGAAGCCCAATGAACAAGAGAATCTCATGGTACTATATTTTTTTAATTGAATCGTTGATTTCCAAAAGGAAGTTTGTACACAAAGCGGATTTAACGGCGCAGCGGTTTACTATCATCCTCACGTTAAGCTTCGGAACCCATTAGAAGAACAATATTAGAAAATACTGAGCTTAGTGGGTGACAACCGACCCCATTACTAGGATCCCAAGCATATCAGACAAAATGCAGATGTTATCATCTACACAATTCGGATAGAGGCCTGATATGTCTGATATTTTTAAATTGGATCATAAAACATACAACTCAGTTTACAGCTTCCAAGGCGCGACACCAGGAGGTTTCCAGTTCATACACGATATGTCAGACGCAGCCGCGTTTGGTGACGCCCCCCATAGGGGTGGTAAATGGGAGTACGAATCGATGACTTCATCATCGTCGTCCGAGCTTCAGAGCGAGTTGGACAGCCACAGCTTAACTTCCTCAAGGTAAAACGGCAAATACCAACTGATTAAATAGTAGATTATATGACAAGGGCGCAAAGTAGTATTTTTACGGCGAGGGCGCTAGTTTGAAGCACGAGCGAAGCAAAGGATTACTAAAGTAGAATCCTGAGCGCAAAAACCCCATTCTATGAGAAAATAAATTAAAGACAGTGTTAAGCAATTACTTAAAATATGTAATTTCTCTTCGTCACCCATTGACGCATTTCACTCAATTCACAAATTTCACTTATTTTACCCATATCACTAGTTTCATTTTCTGTTCCGTGGGTACTGATACCAGCCAGTAATTTATACAATTTGTGTTCAATTTCTATGAGTGATACATTTTTTAATTACTACTCCCACTTATTGAGGAGCAAAACGACTCTAAAACAAGCAGCTATTTTGTCTCTAACTTTAATTTCGACTTTTAATTATAAAATTTATTACTATTAGTTATCAGTTAGTTCGTATATAAAATAAAATAATTCAATAAGGCCAAAATAAGCACAGTAGTTCAATAAGCTTATAAAAGAAGATGATCATCTAATATAATTTTTCAGCTCTCTATCAATGACCTCCACTGAAGAAGCTACTTCAACTTCAGACGCATCATCGGCAGAAACGAAGGAATACAAACGGGCGTAAGTCAAACACAAAATACAGTGTAATTTTTCGTACCACAAATTTATCTGACCCGGTGGCCAAAATCGGGACTAAGTGTCGCCATTATGATTGTATTGTCAATGTCAAGTTATGTTATTGCTTGAGAGTTGTTTTCGCATCTAAATTCGACAACAAATAAAAATAAAATAAAATAAACAGTGACACCACCACCGGGTCAGATAAGTTTGTGGCTACTAATGTCAATCAAACATGATTATCTATCAAGCACATTCATGACAATAGTCAAGAAGAGACAAAATATCATTCTACAATTAATGTTAATTTAATTATTGTCGTAATTTTACATCATCTCCGAGGCCAAAATTTAAAATTTTTATTTACAAGTAGAATTTCTAGTACTCCCTCAGCTGTGACACGAAATATAATTATTTTTTGGCTGGCATTTAAGCCCTAATTTGAATAAATGCTTTGACAGTACTGAAGTGTTCCGAACTTGCACTCCATGTCCCCACGACATGATGAAGAAGTACAGCAACACTGGCATCAAGTGGATTTGCGCCGCTTACCAGCGAGCGCGCAGGACCTTCAAGAGCGAATGCATGATGCGGTACAGGAACTGCCAAGACGGTACCAGTAAGTACTACTTCAAATTGAACTTAAAGACACTCGCATTACGGGTCAAAAAATATTACGACGACTAATGGTTTGGATCTTTAATAACTGACCTGTTTATCGACTGTAAATTATTTTCTGAAATTGACGCTAATGAGCAAATAGAAGAAGATAAATTAATAGTTATCGAGTTAAATCGAATAGAACAAAACTTAGACACTGGGCGTGGTTTCTTCTTTAACAATCTGTGCCTTAACCAAAATTATCAATCTAACTTTCCAAATATAACAATAATAAATAAACCTAAGCCATTAAACGAGATTCGCCATTCCATATCTTAAACGCTTCTACGTTCTAGGAAAATTCTCCCTTATCATCTGTACAAAGAGAAATCCCTTCTCCAAAACTTCGTATTCTATTTACAAGTTGTAACAAATTTGTTTGTCTTCGCATCAAACTTTAATCATCGACCCTCTGCGAGACCCATCAAAGTTTAGCCGTTCCCGGAGCGAATAACGCAAATAATTGTTTAGAACCGCGAAAGGCTGTGTTGGTTTAAAACGAATAAGAATTCAATCAAGCGTCGCAACTTTAGCAATTGTCGGGGGAAAAACCTTTGGTGCAAACAAGACGATGCGATGTTTGCTCTTGCAAAAATTACGCTAAAATCAACCGTATTATTAAGTGCAATCGTGGTGCAATCAACATGCGTTTAGGTTAAAATTACTGTCAATTTTCAGCTAAACATTTTAAAAACCACTGTGGATCGAACTAATCTTACAGACCTTGACTTCTTGAATATAGTAAAACTAAGGCCCCCCTTTGTACAACACATAATTCAGTTTTATTATATCGCAATAAAGTATAATTCTATTCTTTTCAATTCTGGAGCCAATCAATATAGAGTAAAAAAGTAGTCAAAAAAATTTGAATGTAAAAGTGGTTTATTCAGGGTGAGTTTTTTGATACGTTGTCATACTAACCACAAATGTTAAATTGTGCGACTTCAGCTTGACAAATTGTTCAATTTGCGATGAAAATTCAAAGCAATATCCTCGTACCTACATCAGCGGTGCCGCCAGCCGCCATGTTACTAATCCCAGCACCGTGTTGTGGTTAAATTGTCTATAATTATTTAACTAAAGTAGTATTTGAAAATTCGACTATTGGAGAAGCTGACATATCACGACATCATACGTTTTCCCCATTGGTCCATATTCAACCTGACCACGGATCAAAAATCTGACCCTTGGTGTTTTCCTTTCAGTGTTTGTGAAAATTGGCGACCATCGATGCAAATACGACAGTTATCATGGACGCGACTGGTTTTATATCTACACGATATAAACGTAGTGTGAAAAATATGTACATCTGAACATATGGAATAAATGAAATATATTTATGTTACGTAAAAAATCGATCTTTTATATCAGCCCGTATAATTCAATAAGGCATAACTTCTATTGCAATGAATGAAGTTAATCTAGAAGATATAACTATAAATAAACATACAAATTATAAGTTTGACTCCGATGTTAATGATAGCTGTGAAGTCTCAATCAACTTAGATTGAGGTATTACAGCAAAAGCACTAATCGTGATACAAATCGCTAAATAAAACACCCTCCTGGTGGAAATAAATTAACTTCTACCTGACCTGCGTAAAGATGTTCCTTTGGGAGTTGTAATGGAATTAACTTTGTCCAATTAGGTAATCATGAGGGAATATCAATGTTTTCTTTATCATGTCTGTAACGAAGCAACTGACAACATAAAAAAGGTCTGACGCTCCTTATATAACCTAATAAACTGATGTTAAATGAAATTTAAGAATTAAGATTTTTGTAAAATCAAGTTCATATCTTTACTTTTTATTTCATAGCAATGAAAAGGTAATAGCATAACAGTTAGGGCGATGGTGATGGCTAATGTAGATAACTGTCAAAAAAATAAAAGAAAAATTAGGTGTTAATTATTCAAATTGGTGTATGTTTCAGGAGCACATGACATCGGTAGGTATAGTTATTGTTTTATAAAACATACTAAAAAAAAATAACATTCATTCGCATGATACAATAAATCCGCTAAAAATAGTGCATCTAACTCCAAATCCTAAAAGTTATACTAATAAAATCTGGTTTAAGTGCATCACAAAACTAGAATGAGCAGGAAACAATTCGCTTAGTCGTAAAACCAGCGTATCGAATACACATAAGACGCATTCGGATTTACGATATAGTTGCGAAGGGTCGGATATTGGCGCAGCCGATCTGGGCGGATATGGTGGGTGATTGGGGTATGCGCGTTGTTCTGCTCTTATTTTTAGGTAAGTAAGTGAATAAAGTAGGCACTTAATTATTTAAAACGTCCTAAATACAATCTGACAATATAAGTAGTTCAACTTCTAAAATTTTACCTAACTCAACTGCAAGTTAGTCACATTAATCATAGAAGTGTCGACGAGCCGTAGATGTTGAGCAACCAGGAAAAAGTTATGTGGGACCTTGTAGGGCCCCCCCTACAAGGTCCCACATAACTTTTACCCACATAACCTTGTGGGACCCTCTGGAAAGAATGATATTCGTAAGTTAGCGACTGAGAATCGAGAGCAGTGGCGTGTTTTAGAGGAGACATGTGGACAGGAAAAGATTAATGATGACAAATGCCGATAGAATAATCGTTTAGTGTTTACAATCTATGAATATTAATATAGACATCGTGTAACTATCGGCAAAGTGAGGGATGGCTTCATATAATACAAAACGAGGTTTTATACAAGGCATGCTAGAGGTCGATGAGGTGCCATGGATACAAAAGTGCAATTGAGAGGTTTATGTCCAAAAGTGGTCCATAAGGATGATTATAATGATGAAACGTTTTCACATTCACATATTTCAGCAGACACAGCATTGGCAAGTATATCAAATGTAACTCTATCGGATGTGTCGAACATTCTAAATGTAAATGCAATTAATGAAATGTTAGACAAAAAGATTAACAGCACAGTGGAGACACGGAGAACTGTTACCAAAAAAAAACTGCATCACTCTACATCCTCGTCTAAATCCGGAGGCAATAGACAGCGTACGTACTGCAGTTATTTTTGTATTCTGTAAAAACAAAAGCAATAAAAAATATTCTCAATGTGTACTTAAAGATGGTTTAATATTACCAACTTTATTAAATACATACGAGTAGTAACTAGTATTTGAATACGAATAGAAAATAAACGCCAAATGATATTTTAATAAGAGCTAGCAACTGTTTATTCTGTCAAAGTTTACACACAGATAACCCAAAGGATGGGTGGCTTAACCAATATTTTGACTCAGCTTACCCATATTCCTTTAACTTAACGATTCGCTTCGAAAGTCATGCGAAATATGATTAGAATTCTGTGAAAGCTGCATTTCTCTGCAGCTTGGTTTGAATAGTGTTAAAAATGGTCATTCCAGATCTAGTATTGAGGAACTCGATGGCGTAGTGGTTCGCTGTGGCTTTACATAACAAGCAAAGCTACCTTACCCATGGTCAGGTCGTGGACGGGTGACCAAAACTGCTGGGCACAGACCTTCCCAATGGAAACAAACACTTGAGGAGTATGGACCTTAACACCAACACGCTGACCCAATGTGAGTTAGTGGGTAGAAACGGTTGCAATGGTAACCGGGAACAATGGCTTAACGTGCCTTCCGAATCACGGAGTAGTTCGAGATCACAAAGTTTTGGTCACCCATCCACGGCCTGACCATGGCGAAGGTAGCTTTGTTTTCGAAATCGAAAGCCAAAGCGTACAAAACACTACGCTACCGAGCGCCTCAAAAGAACGATAATATCTTGAAACTTTCCGTGCGAAGAAGATGCTGATTAGACGGCGGGTGATTGGAAGGTCTCTACCTCTACCCTCCAGGGCAGGTTGTTATACCTAAAAGTGGGCGACCCTCAATAAGTTAGTAATAATGTATGAATTGAACCAAACTTGTAGCGGATGACGACGAATCGAAAGCGGGCAGCGAGTCACTTGGCATTTCTATATCTTCTGTGAGTGACACCGACGACACAAAGTCAAGAGAAAAATATGGTGAGCCAAAATCAACAGTCGAAAGGCGTGGCTGGTGAGCATCAAAATAACTCTTCATTCATATGATAACAATCATTCAATCCAGCTGAATAAGTCAGAAGCTATGAGAGATAGCTAAATCTGTTCTAAGGAACCATGCGACGGATAAATACGAGTAGTTTAATGAATAAATACAAATGGTTTCTAAAGAAGAACTATAATTAGTAAACATAATCAAATCTATGGCTAGAACAAAATTATTCTTCAACGTAGGGAAGCTTGACCCCGAGTTGCGAACCCTGGATATCAGATAAGGCGAGGTTTACAATGAACTTGACTTCGCGCAATATGGTTCTAGTTCATTAGCCAAAAGCCATTTATTCACATTTAATTCTGACTAGTGGCTCTCCGCGGTTTCTCCCGCGTGGTAACCATTCTCGTGAGAATATTGGGATCAAATATAGCCTATGCCACTCGGGAATCATGTACTCTCCAACAGTGAAAGATTTTCTTAAATCGGCTCTATAGTTTCGGAGCCTATTCAATACAATCCAACCTCCGAGTTCGGCCGCCATCTCGAGAAGTTCTGGGTTCGATCCGCGGTAGGGACAGATGTATGATGTGTGATGAATACAGGCATTTGTTCACCAGTCTTAAATGTTTAAATAAGGATTGTATATTTCCTGAATATTTATATATACTATATCTATTAAATATTTTATCCGTCATCTAGTATCCGTAACACAAGCAGCATTAGTTCTTTAAAACGGAGCTAGTTGATAGGTGTGAATGTCTGAGGATATTTATTGTTTATTTTATTTATTATGAAACTTTTTCCTTTTGTTAACGAAATAATAATAAATAGTTATTCCATTATTTTATATTCGGCTTCGTCAGTCTTTCTAATAATATATATTTTAACTAGTACTTCTAAATGTAATAATTAAAATTAAACAGGAGAAAATGGCACCGAAAATGTACGCGATGCCCGGAAGAAATGGACAAAAAATGGAGGGACCCGTCCATCAAATGGATCTGTGGCGCCTACCAGCGGGCGAGGAGATCCTTCAAAAGCCTCTGCATGATGCACTACAGGAACTGCCAGGACGGGACTAGTAAGTGACCTAAGGCTGGTTGACCCACCATTTTATCAGTTTTATTCCTAATTCCTAATGCTATCAATGACCAGAATATGTTGAGTTTTGTGCGTATTGTGTGATTTATTCAGTATTCAGCTGGTCCATTGAACAGCAGATGACCGTAGGTTAAGTTAAGGCGACCCCCTTTTCTCTCACAGCAGAATAGAAATTTATACTCATCAGCTCTGAATTTTTCAGTGTTTGTCAAAATCTACGATCATCGCTGCAGAAACAATACCGATAAGGATAAACCATACGGAGACCACTTCTTCTACGACTACAAAGTGGTACTCAGTCAGGACACCACAAAGAGCTCAGAATCTACCAGTAGTTCTCTTGACGAAAGCACTGACTATTAATAATAAAAATTCTCAAAAAATAATAACACAATTAAATTGGGAAATTTATTCTTTGGTTTCCTTTGAATATGCAAAGCAAAAAATCTAGTTATGGAATAAGGAGTCCTTTACATAAAAAAAACTAGCAGGTACTCCAGATAAAAGTCCAGACATGCAGATATGAAAATGGTTCACACCATGTCTAATTAATAGAAGTGTTCCTGTGCCGCTAAATCATCATAGTAAGTATACAGTAGGTTCGACCACTGCTCCATAAGATCCATCTTCTAAAAGAATATAAAAGTGATAAGATACGGTCTGATTATAAATATTCTGGTGTTTGACCGGCAAGGCGATGTAAATACCGTCCTCAGCCTATATACGTCCCACTGCTGAGCACAGGCCTTCCTCATGGAGAAACACATGAGGAGTATGGGCCATAACACGACCACGCTGGCCCAATGCGGGTTGGTAGGTGGACACGGTCCCAATAGCGACCGGGACCAACGGCTTATCGTGCCTTCCAAAGCACGGACGAGATCGAGATCACAAAGTTTTGGTCACACATCCACGGCCTGACCATGGCGAAAGTAGCTTTGTTTTCGATCGAAAGCCAAAGCGTACTAACCACTACGCCACCGAGCTCCTCAAATATATAGATGTAAATATGAGACATAGCAAATATCTTACCCTAAATTACAACTTAAAATAAAAGTTTTGTAATATCATAGAGTATTAACACTACGGTTCACGCGCCTCTGTTTGGAACGCTGGTACTCGCGCGCTCTACTCACGTAGAACAATTATAACTACCTGTTTTTCAGTGAATTTGAATAAATAAAAACAAATAATTTATATTTATAACAAAAAGTACTTTATAAAAAATTTACTAAAATCAAAATATAGTTTTTAGTTTATATAAATATTATTTATATAGTATTTTCAATAATACATATTATATTAGCAATATTAAGCAATATTCGTCAAATAAATATACTAAAATCACCGTGAAATATTACCCGAATACCCGCGCGCTCTTGTAGAATTTACTAGTGTGGAATTGTATAACTGTATTATGTATTCGTAAAGGTATGTATACAATACAATACTTTGTATACAAAGAATGTCAGTGTCCCTACCCTCAACATATACAGGGCGTCCCACGGCTATGCCACATGGAGGAAAAGTACCTTAAATATTGCAGATAGAACGTTTTACTTATAGAAGACTAAATAACATAATATCAGAAGTAAAAGAAAGATATATTATTTGTTCACTTCCGGAATTTATATTTTTTTTTTTTTTTTTTTTTTTTATTTATAATAGAAATTTTAACGGGGATGTAATAAGCAATGGATATTCCAATTATCTGTTATTCTATCTGTTTGTACACGCATCACGCAAAAGCTACTGGACGGATTTTGATGAAATTTGGAATGGTGGTAGCTGAATATCCTAGTTAAGATTTAAGATTAACTTTTATTGCAGGAAAATGTCTTAGAACTTACAAGTAGACCGGTAAATAAATAGACGATGTATCAGCAATAAAACTTGTCTGAATCAGAATTGTATCCGCTTTTGAAAAAGAATTTCCTGGCAAATCTGTTGTCCTAGAGTGTAAATACCCCCATTTCCATAAAAACATTCCGTCCCACGCATCCGTAACCTCGATCTGAGGACCGAGACAATGGGCCCAGATAGTACAACAGGTTACCATCTACACCCTAACGCGCCCGCGTTATATAGCCATTTGCATATCTTTCTCGGATTGTTGTCGCCTGTGCAGAGATCCGACCTTCATCTCTTCAAACTTATCGAGAGAACTTAGTTTCAAAGTCAGCCATTTTGATAGTTCAATTATTCAAACTCGGAATCGTTGTTCGAAATTTCTGTCAGTTGCTAACCTTCAAATGACCTTCAATTAGTATTGCGAAGTTTTCAAGTCTGAAACGCATGAATTCAGATTTATGTTTGGAAGCACGGTAGTTCCTCGACACGATTGGAACGTTCAGTGTTTTAATCAAAGAAACTATTGGCCAAAATATTTCTAATAGTGAACAATTAGGGGTTATAATTAAGCCACATTTAAAAAACCTAACCTCGTCCATTTAGAGTACTGTTTGTTCCACTAAATTACTGATTGAGTGACGAATTCATGAACTTCGAGTGACAGACCTCGAGGCACCCAAGGAAGACTAGCGTCGGGTCGTCTTTGTGACGAATGCTGAGTATGTACCTTTTTGTGTTCAAATAAAATTTAGATTTAAATAAATTCTTTAGACTTTGCCCACTAAATTAACGATTTTTCTTTCTTTCTTTCATTCTAAAATAATTTAAAGTGGTCCCTTTTTTTAATTGTAGTAGATTACTCATTTTTGTTCTTTAGAAAGAAAGAAAAAAACTTTATTAAGGACCATGATACACTTATGAATCTAATAATAGATACGACATTTTGTACAGATCACGATGCCTAATAGGTATCTACTCAGCATTGTCGATGCATCTGAATAATGCTCCGACGCTGGTTTTCCGTAGATGCCTAAAAAAAAAGAAAAAAAGAGAGAAAACAATATGTACTTCAATCCTAGATAGTACACTGCTACTCTTATACACCATAAAAGATAAACATACCTTAAGCATAAAATTATATACCTGCACGCAATAAATAATCTAAATAATATTTAAAGTTATTCAATGAATGTATTGTGTATAATAATAAGTGGCAACATACATTTAATAATATAATATATATTACATATTATATATGTGAATTATATAATATTTAAGACTAAGTTTAAGAACTTGTGATTTGTGCCTAACTTCTGTATTTTATAATATAACACAGCTAAATACATTAATCAATATTCTTTTGCATGTTCAATATTTACATAGAAAACATACATAGAATAGTTTTAAAAATTTCGCAACCGTATGGCAAGCATAGAAAAAGGAAAAATTACACGCATTACGCTTTAGCAGAATGAGGGTAGCGTCGACAAAAAACGGAATGAGCCGCTAAAAACTTATTTGCATTCCATTATCTTCACGGAGTATCGCGACAAGCTGTTTTAGGCCTCTGAGGAAACAATTTTCAAATGCTCTCGAGAATTGGAAGAGGGAAAAAGGGCAAAGCGTAATACCGCGCCGTAAATCGTTTACGTGTTCATTTGCAGGTAACTGATACTCGTTATAAATGTTTTTGCTATCCTTACAATAAACGCTACCAAATATAAGCCTCATTTGCGACCGAAATTCTACGCGACAATAGCCTTTGCTGCCCAAAACTTAAGGTTCACGATACAAGGTCACTAATAAGTCACTCGTATCCATCTTGTCCCTGATAACACGGCCTCCTTGTAATATTTATGCTTTAATATAATTTTTCACGCAGATGATATTTCGCGAGAATTTATCTTAGTGCCTTCGTGATAACGCCTATTCTTTATTTGTGAAAAATTTTGGGACTTGACGTAAAAAGTGAATGTTATTACCGTTTGCAAGCACGCTGTGCATGAAATAAGCGTATGGACGACGAACAATTCCGAGAGGAATTGAGCCACTTATTTGCCGAAAGTGCGCACTCGTGCGTAACAAGTAAAAAATGGGCCAAGTTTGGGATTTCAGGAGATTTTTTACACAACAATATTGGCGACTAAGCAGATTTTTCAACTTATAGCCACAATAATACCAGTAGAATATAATAGAAGCGTAATAATAGAATAAACGTTCGTCCCTCTTTTTTTTCTATCGAATTACTCAGAATTTGATTTCGAATACGATTTCAATTAAAATCACCGGCCTATAATATATTTTCTACATCCGTAGCAACTATGATCAACAACATGACGTGCCTTCCGAAGCACAGAGGAACCCGAGATAACAAAGTTTTGGTCACCCATCCAAGGACTGACCATAGTGAAAGTAGCTTTGTTGTCAATATAGAATTCGAAAGCGTACGGCGTAGCGACGCGAGTTCTTCTACTTCAATTGACCATTTATTTTCATTATAAACAAAACAACGATACTAAACCTTACCACAACAAGCTAAAGACTATAAAACAAGCAATTCAATTAAAAGAAATCATAAACGTTACCGTTAAGCAAAATTAAAATGGTCCCTCTATTGTCCTCACCTCACATCCGTTACTGTGCACCTTAGGAGGCGAGAGGGGGGTAGGGGGGGGATGACAACGCCACCAATCAACCTAGACTCCCCGGTGGTTACAAGGTCCACTCAATTACTGTCCTGTTGTCATGGCGACGATTATTTGACGGGCACATAAAAACGAAGTCCAGTTTACATGAGATTAGAATAGAATATCAGTAAGTGGATCTAGTTCAAGCTGTCGTCGACATTGATTTAAAAATATCAAAATGCAGTCGTTTTTTGTGTATAATTTTTTGTGCTTAGAGCATCCGAAAACAATAATTGACGTAATACTAAACTTTTCACGAGGGCTCATTCACATGAGTAAGCACGCAAATACATGTAAGCCATTCAACTTTTTAAATGTGGAAAACTCATGACAAATACGATTTTTTTTGGTTTATTGATTGACAAGAAGATAAACTTGAAAAAAAAAAACAAAAAAAATTATTGAAAACACTACCCAATATCATCCTTAGTTAAAAAAAACACAGACGATTATTATGATGAGGGTATATCAAAAGTACATTAAGACATGTCCATTTTCAACTATGACGATAAGCTATTTCGACTTCGAAATTTTTTACGTCAAATATTTTAGTTTAGGGAATTTTAATTTGAAATCTTGGAATGTTTCCGTTTATAACATATTTTAGTAGCTTTGCACTTGCTTTTAGCAAATGAGTTTGTAGCCAATATTATTGTTTCATATAAAGCACATTGAGATTGTAACTATGTCCGCTAAAAGTGGATCCAAAAACAATATAAATGCGATGTTTTTAAAATATAAAAAAGTGCTATTTAATGTCCGCTACTAAATAGCGGTTCAAAACACAGCATTGTGTTTATGGCTCTTATCTTAAAAACTTGAAATAATGAAGACTACACAAATGTACTTACAATCAAATAGACTTAGGGTGAGTTTTTTATTAACAGTTACCAAAATAGTTTAAACTAGAACAACAGAGTTAATGGAAACGCTGAAACTTCCAAGCAATATACATCAGGTGTGCCGGCGGCAGCCATTTTGCTAATCCTGGCATCGTGTTGTGGTTAAATTGTCAATGATTATTTAAATATAGTACCTGACCACGGATCAAAAAACAAACCTTTACTCGTCTTATGTTGATAGGTTGTTTTTGCAATCTCTTACCTGAAACAAATAAAACCACTATTAGATTCTGTAAGATTTTATATTGATCGTTAACGTTAAAGATGGAATTGTTCGCATCCATTGCTTCTGCGCAATAAATGTCACTGCGGCATCGTTCTACTAAAGCCAACCGCAATAAAAATTAAGGCCTATAAATAACAAACACTTAGAAATCTAGATAAAGGAAGCAAGCAACGTATTTAGAACTATTGGAACTTAATAACAGTCAATAAGATGAATGGACGTACCAAAAAAAGTGTATGTGTGTTTGTAGTGTTAGTTTTATATTTATCGGAGCAAACATCAAAAAGGCTCATCTAATTATTAGATTAATAAAATATTACAACATCCGGTGGTGGGGCGCCACCGGCGATACAGGAAATATCTGGCGGGGTATTATAAAATGGCGATTACCGGCATACCGGCCCACGCGCGCAGTCTGCGTCTAACTTTCTTTAAGCTATGTCGCTTTTGGTATAATAGTAAGCGGTTTAGTGGCAGCTAGGTTATTGGACAAGGAACTTCTTAGTTGGTTGGAAGGAGGGAGCGGTGTCATAAGAGTTAACCGGAGTCGCTCATCATGGGGAGTGGCAGGGACTTGTTACATGTATGTCGTTTTAGCTGTTCTAGAGTAATAGAGAAGAAACTACAGTGATGAGTGTAA
The DNA here is from genome assembly GCA_910589355.1 of Parapoynx stratiotata. Taxonomy (NCBI): domain Eukaryota; kingdom Metazoa; phylum Arthropoda; class Insecta; order Lepidoptera; family Crambidae; genus Parapoynx; species Parapoynx stratiotata. Next base: position 14,258,687 of record OU342478.1, read on the forward strand.
CATTATTGTATTCAGTGGCGACATCGGTGATGCACCGGAGCAAATATAATAATACAAATGCGATGCTTGTAAAATTTTTACTTTCGAAAACCAACATAATTTTTAAAAATATAACTTATTTTAATAAAAAGTTATTTCAATATGTTTAGGCTTTCCTTGCCTTTCCAGGTCAGAGTTCAATTCAAACAAAATAAAAATTTAAATACCTGAAAGATTTATTTTTGTCCACGTTATACCGTTTTTTATTTCAATTAGTCAGAGAGACATTATCATTCTAACTTCTGTGTTCACTACCTAGTTAGATTAAATTATTAAAGTTGACATTTCATTAATCTGAAAGCTTCATAGTAATCTTTTAGGTAAAACATTTTTATTTTGAATGTCTCTTCAGCTAAAAGTCAAAGGTTAATTCACTTAGGGCATGCGGTCATAAATATATGTTATGGTCACGTAAAAAGAATTATATTTACACAGTAAAATGATAGAATAGTCATATTACTTAACCACCCTTATTAAATTTACTTTAAAAAATAAAACACCAACTACTGAACGTCTGGTCTCAAGGCTTCCAGCAAGAACCCCACTATATGCTGGTCCAACAAGGATAGAAATAAATGCAATAGAAACTGAGACCAATGGTAACATGTCTTCTACTGAAGAAGAAGAAGAAGAAACTGAAGATAATGTAATGTCATCCAATCCGTAATCAAAAAAAAGGAAAAAATGGTTGATTTGAACATGGCCATCCTAGTCATGGAGGTACAGAAGAGGAGAGGAGAGATAGAGGTAACACACAATCACGAGCATATACATTTATAATCATAGTTGACACATCATGTAAGATGTATCCTGGATGTTTCTAATAAAAAAGGAAAAGCTTCCATAAGAGATAAATCGACAGTTTAAGTTCGTATGACGAATTGCAAAAATGATCCGTTGCGATAATGACGAATTGCGAAAGTGACGAGTTTCGAAAATTACTAGTTGTTACTAATCCTCTGCCTCTGCTTCTCAAACCTCTTACTAATAAGGAAAAATCATAGATTATTTTCATGTTTCTAGAATTTTTTCCAGCTAGAAGACTGAGCACTCCCATTCTATATCTTAATTATTCAACTCAAATTACTAAGACTTAATCCCATCAAAGAATTTAATCAAATAACGGCGCACTCCTGTAATAATCTCCGAACTTAATCGCAGAGTACATTCATTATGACTTATTACCAGCTCAAACGGATCATCGTTCGAAAGACTAAACTCAAAAAGGTTTATTAAATGTTCCAAGAACGTAGCTCACATAATTATCCGATCAAACCGTGACCTCACATAAAAATCCTACGTCTATAATAAGTATTGTTACGCCACGATGATGAACGACGCCATTACACGGGGGGAACTCCCTTCTTTTATTACACCACAGATTTCTTCCTTTGTTAATTCCCGGGGAGCCCCCGTACCTTAACTTTAGCGCTAAAATGATCACGACACTCACGGTAATTCTGCTATAAATTTTTTGTTTGAATTTTCTTCAGGATTTTAGACGGAAACAAGAATGTCCCTTTTTACTGTCACTTTGCGAATAATGGGCCGTGTGAGGGTCTGAGTTTTAGTAAAAATGAGCGAGTCAGAAATTATGTCAAGGAACATTTTTGTTGTTCTGTAAGCAAATTTTTGTTGGGGCATGTTTGAAGTGTCAAATTTAATTTGACCCTTTAACCTGATAGTGTGGGTCGAGAGGATTGCTTCGGATGGTTTTACTATAATTATATTAAGGCCGGTGTATAATCATATATATCGGTGTATAGCTGAGAATGCAAAATGCATCTTCCCAAAAGTTGTAGTAGTCGAACTTTTTGTTTGTTCGTTTCTCTCGAGTCTATCTTCATATGCGTTTAGTGAGTGAAGTTCTTGAGATTTAGAATTTCCTACTCTTATTAATCAAAAAGAAACTATAAAGACTCCAGCCAACGTGATGATAGTTTTATTGCAAAATCCTCGGTTTTATCCCGACTAGGTTATATCGTAAAATATGTGTAGAAGCCTCTCAGATTTAAAATGGATAAATAAAGTACTAAGATAAGGCAGGAACAAAGGTCTCTTGACAGCGAAAGCAAACATACTCAAAATAAACATTGTCTCGAGTCGAGGAGCTCTGATTCACTTTCGACTTCCAAGTCCGGATGTTGGACTAGCCAAGTTTAATTTAAGTCTCTTGGCATACACGACCCAAGTTTAAGCGATAGCGGTATTTTTCATTAAGTTAATTTATTGGGATTTTTTAATTCAAATAATATTTAGTCCTGTCTTAATAGCAGAGCCGAGCCTGAGGTGCGGATCATTAAAATAATATAATACTAACAATTTTATTATGCTTATAATAATTTTTAGTAGGTACACGCAACTTGTTTTTCTCTTTGAGCACTTCTCCTGTCGCAGGTGGGTTGGAAGAGATATCTTATAGATATAAGCCCTACCTATTGTAATTTTATTTCTTCATTGTATATTTCTTTCTTTATTGTGTACAATAAATTATTAAATAAATAAATAAAATAAATACCAACCCATCTCTTCTCTTGGGTGTCGTAAAAAGCGACTAATGGACTTAGAACTGCAGAATCATCCAATAGCGTATAGCGGCGATGGGCTCACCATCTGTCACGTTGGGTGCAGTCACTGCTTGGTGAAACGCGGACTATGGCAGTGGACTGCTTTTGCGGTGCTGTTGCCTAGTCGCTAACTAACCCTTAGGGGATAATAGTCGTGAATACATGTATGTATGTCTTGATACTTCAAATAGAAAGAAACCTTTAAAAAGTATTTATCAAAATAAGATATTTCATTTTTTTTTAATTCTAAGAGCATCCATTTGAGATCTACGAGGATTACTCTTATAGATAGATAGATAACTCTTTATTATTAACACCATTTAGAAAAAGAAATGGTTATACATACATACATACATAATATCTTCTCTTCCATTTGTTTATTTCAATTCTGTGTGTCTATTACACCAAGGAGAACCCTTACCCCAAATGTATATCCTCGAATTAGTAAACAGAAAAGTAAACCACCATAATCACAATGTAATTCACAAATATTTTACATAAAAATGGTAAAACATGTGATTTGTTTATTAATTAAGGTATACACAACAGATAACATACAATAATAACGCCGCATACAATAGTAGTTATTTCACACACTAGCATGTAACTCAAAAACGTGTACACACAGCATGATATAATTTTAGCACACATAAAAAAAGTTGGCAATTCAATAAGTTAAAAGGTAAAGTTATAATAAGTATATTTTATCGGGGCGGAAACAAACGATACAATAATTAAAATATTAGCACAAAAATGTCAGGCTTAAGCTAACCTATCAATAAGATTCTATCAATAGTATGCCTATGTCAGCTTGTAAGCCATGTTTTTATGCAAATAAACTATAATATTCTATTCTTTCTGAGGTGAAGACTCACATGATATGTATAAATCAATATGAAACAGAGTACGTCCTGCTGCCATTCATAACAACACTCACAATTACTCTCTTATACAGTAAATGTGACGCAATTTCTCTGTTACTAAAATAATCTTACAAGTTAATAAACCTCTACATTTTTACAAAATACAGCCACAGTCAAACTTCTGTTCCGTGGCCTCTGCTAGTGAACCTCATAAATATTTGACGGGGCATGTCCTAAGCGTTTTTGCTCCTAATAGATCGCTGCCCCGTGACAAACCAGCGATGATGCCGCGGCATTGTACAGTCAGCGTCAAGTAGTTAATGACACTCAGGGTGGTTTATATATTAGGTCCTTACATATGAAATTGGCGTTTTGTATGGAGAATTTGGGGATGTCTGCATTTTACATACTAACATTTTATCAGTTTTCTTCACAACGACAAATCCAGAGATAATAATATTTGGCATGTATCATAAGACGAGCTTAAGCAATATGTGTGTGAACACGCCTGATAAAAATTATTCATCTTTTTTATGTTAATGCAAATCAAATGATGTATTCGGGAGGCAGTTAAAAATAATTGTCTTTGTGTACAATTTTAACACAATTAAACTTACAAAAAATTATCAAATTAAATAATACGAGCTCAAATATATGGTCTTTTTTTAGAAAAAACAATTATTTTATAAGAATGTTCTGAAACTTAATAGTTACGGACAAATTGCTAAGACAGAATAAAAACACCAATTTCATAGGTAAGGACCCAATAAATAGACACTACCAAAAATTCAATAACATCGGTACAAATAAAGTTTCCATATTGTTGACAACACAAAAGAGTTTCGACAATATGGACAATATGGAATATGGATGGAAATTTATTTGTACGGATACTATTGACTTTTTGGTATATATTTGAACACCCAGAGTCACAATAAAATTGACTGTCTGTACCAATAAAATTTATGTAATATAAATGAAATAAATAAATTAATAATAATTAATATATTAATATTATTATTATTTTTATATTAATTTTATATTCCAGGGTGTTTATTAAAATTACATTTCTATTATTACACCACTTGCTATTTAATCATAAAGGTAAATAAAAAACAATAAAACAATTATAAAGAATTTGCATGTTGTTTTTTTGTTTATCAAGTTTACCACGAGAGTTCAGTATTACAATAAAACTATTGTTACACTAAACATAATTATATTTAACCATTTATCCCTTTTCCCCAGAATAAAAGATGATCCAACTTTTATTAATAAGCAGAAAGAGCTATCCAAATTTAAAACGGCAAGTGCACCGTGAACCAGCCCGCTCTAAGCCTTCGTTTGCTGGTACAAAGATCCCACTCCAAGTTTCACTTACAAGCTCTATATTGCAGAGTAGATAAAAGTAGTTGATATAATGAATTTCATGTCTTAGAAGCACCACTTATGGAATTACGAAAACAGAAATCAAATACTTTACTTGTAAGTATAAAAACAAAGAGTCACTGAAAATTATGCAAAGATTTTAGAATTAGAAAACCCTGGAAACAACATTTAATACTCGTATTATTATCAGGTGTCTTAAATAAGTTAAAACACCATTATAAGACAAAACATAATTACAGTTTGTAAATCCTGATGCGGGAAACAAAAATAAATGAGAAAAAATAATTTCCTTGTGTCAAGCTTTATCTCGACAAGTGTCACTTCCTTGTCATGAAAATATTCTTTTTCGTTTTTAATTCCTCGTGTTGGGTTGACGAAGAGATTTATCTCTAAAAGGGTCACGTCAGCCTACATCGGGACAGTGGTAGGGAGCCCTAAATCGCCCCCTAGATCGCCTAGTATGTAGGCAAATCGTTACGATTTTTAGTGTGTAAAGTAGCAGCCGATCTAATGACCCAATTAAGGGCCGATTTCAGGGACATGAGTTTGCCCCTATAGCAGTCATGTTTGGGATGTTTTATTTTCATAATGTAGAAGTATTTATTAATTTATTATTTAACTATTTATTGTATACAAAAGAAATATGAACAATATACAAAACAAGTGTGGATACATTTTACACAATTCCAAAAACAGTTTTTTATAGTAAGCAATATTGGACAAACAACAATTCAGAACACACACACACACATCTCCCACACTCCTTATGTGTTACTTTTTGTAGGAGTGTCTGTGCAGTAAAACAGTAGAAAATTGAAGAAAAATTATTAAAACTTCATTTCCAATATTTTTCTCTTAATCTATCTGTTAATATAATCCTCAGCCTAAATACGGCCCACTGGTACAGGGGTCTTCCTTATTCTGGAGAAACACCTTATGTGTTTCTCCAGAATAGGCCGTAACACAAGCTCGTTGGCCCACAAATAGCGACTAGGACCAACGGCTCACACAAAGTTTTGGTCAGCCATCACAGGACTGTAAATTTATTTTCGATATCCAAACCCAAAGATACGAACCACTACGCCCCCGATAATATACATACATACAATCACGCCTGCAATCCCCGAAGGGGTAAGCAGAGTCCAAGAAGCACTGTGTTCCTTAAGACCACATTTAGCCATACAAAAATTGGGTTTGGTCAGATGAAAAATCGTGAAAGAGTAGTAACAAGTGGCTAGCTCATCGCATACACAATCACAGACCCAGTACCCAATACGCCCTTAGTCGCCTTTTACGACATGCTAGGCAAGAAAAGCAGTTGGTACATTCTTTTTGTGTCCCGGACCAACACGAGACCGATAATATACAAATTATAAACTGCCTAAACATTAATAAGCACTCCAGCAACACTAAGATATCCTGCGTGCTATACATTCCTCATTCATTTGCCCCATTGCCCCAGGTGGGGCCCTGGCAGAAACACGATGGCCCCATTAATAATTAATGGTGAAGCTCCGTTTCCTACGTCCTTAAATAGGTTAAGCGGCCGCGACTTACGGGTTGACGGTAACGGGGACTATTATGCGAATGCGCAAAGGTTTTCAAGTTTATTTGTAGGTTCACTGAGTTCACGGCCAATGAAAAACCAGTCAATTTAAAATGTGATTTTATTGATATTGAACAGAATTTATAAGTAACACACTTATTCATAAAAATAAGTTAATCAATAATTTAAGCGTTATTCAGCTAATCAACTAATTAAGTTTCAAGCAATGCATAAGATTTCATTAACCTTGTATTGGTGTTCACAGTATACGACTGTGCAAGTGTCGTCATAGTTGTGGGAGAAGAAAGGCCTGGCTTTGCTTTGATCGGTCTAGTTGGCTCGAGGGGGAGCGCTACTCCCAAACCCCGTCGCTGTTCAGGAGCTGGAGACGAGCACTTGCCAGTATGTAGTTCATAGTTTGATATTTAGGTACATCTATTGTGCCACCTAGTGCCGTGCATTGCGGACGTTAGTACTTTTTTTGGTCTTAAAAGGTAAAGTGGTTTCTACCCTGCAGACGACCGGCAGTGTACTCAACAAATAGGATTACCTCCTTTCACATGACTCCCAAAATGGTGCCATCCCATTGGTCTATTTTTCCTCGCACACAGCATAGCTACAAAGAATAGCTCAGATGAAAAGGCACCCTTAGCGTGCTTTCCGAAGCGCGGAAAAACTTAAGATCTCGAAGTTTTGGACACCCATTCGAGTTTAATGAAATAACCGCCTCTCTGATCTAGTGGTTCACACTACCGAGTGTTGATCGAGAGGTTCGGGTTCGATTCGCCATGAGGGCAGAAGTTTTTCTGCTCGGTTTAACCGCCAAGCCGCCTAGCTACCACTGTCTCATCTAAATTTGTCGCTATAATTACAATGTTATATAAATTTGTTGTGTTCTGGTAATCAGAGGTAAGACAGCCAGTTCCTCAATTGTCGAGGATCTACAGAAAGCGAGCGTAAAGCTCGTCGTTCGGCCTTATCGTCCATTACCATCATGTGAGATGAAGACCAAGAGCTTACCTGTCTTATGTAAAAAAAGTGCCACTGAACTTAGCCCTACTATTTGCAGCATCAATTCAATCATTAAAGTGAGTAACTGCAATTCTGGTATGGTGGCGTCGGAGGCTCGGTAAACTATTTGATGTAGGCTTTACGCTTATATCTTTATCCTCGTATTCTCTCGGGGATGGCTTACACCACGTAGAGGGGGAAGACCAGAATAAAATTCCTATAGGAATTAGGTATAATACTTCAGCTAAAATCTCATTTCGCCTCTGCAGTATTCAAAGTGTTGCTGCTCTTACATTATGGTAATACACCACTATCTGCCTTGTAAATTTGATTTCATTCTTCATGGTAGATAAAACTTCGATAGCTGGAGAATTTGATCAAAAATCAATTCCCGTTCAATGTATTCTTTCCAGCAAATCAGTTTTTCCCACCTTAAGTGTTCTTATAGTTCCCTATCTTGATCATAAATGGCGAAGCACGCTATTAGATTGCAGGTATAAGGATTGACATAAAATTGGCAATAATCATACCATGGAATAGTTCAACTACTTCTTACCTTTCAACAAATTTATTCTTTCACCGGATTTCTTCTTTTTACTTTTCTTCTGAGAAATCAAATTTAAATATCGAGCTGTAATATATGATATTTATTTAGCAAGTGCTAAAATGTGAACTGTAATGTTGGCAATGCTGCAAGGAGACTCTTGCCACAATCTATATCATTATTAACAAAATGTAGAAGTTGAATGTCTGAACATAGAAAAAAAAGGCTTTAAATCAAGCCAGGGAAAATTAATTTTTTTTTTTGTGTCTGATTATATGAGCTAATCTCCGAAATGGCTTCGAAATGGATTTCAGTAAAATTTTGCATGGTGATACCTTATATCCCTGGTCTACATCTTAGATTCTTTTTATTCCGGAAAATTAAAGGGTTCCCGTAAGAAAGTTAAAAAACCAGTATCCGCGGACGAAGTCGCGGGCAACAGCTAGTCGATCAATAAACTTAGCATAGTTTCAATTCATCTGCTCAAACTCCTTTGCAGACCGTAAAACGAAGAATTAGGTAGTTAAGAAAGGTAACCGTAATATCATATAGGTGAACACATCGCATGACTCGTAGTCGTATGCAGTTCTGGTTTGAATTGAAAGGTTTATATCAAAAAATATGCGTACATCGGCACTGATTAAAAACAAAAATTAAACATGTTTTAATCACGGCTCTTCCTAAAAAGCTCGTAAAATCTCTTTGAAGGGAGTTATGCAATAGGTATTCAGGTTTCCATTGGGCGTGGTACAAGCCACAGGTAAAAGCGTTGATTTAGTAAATATCAATAAATCATTAATTAATGCATTTTTTTAAATTGGTTTTCAAGAAATGTTTATAAATTAATAGACTGGACGATTTCATTTCAAAGCCATCATGTGCGTCAAATCAGCCAACGTATAAAGTAGAATAAACATATTTTGATTATATTTTTTTATGTAATGGTCGTTTTAAAACAAATCAAGCAATCAAAAACATCCATGTTTACTGTGTTGGAATATTATTAATGAAGGCAGCATACTAGCAGCATAGCAGACTACTATATCTACAGATATCTTTACCAAACCTCAATAGACTGGTTAATCCTGTTACGACTAAAAACTTCACTAAACCTATTAGACGCTGAAAGGGCGGGAATAGCATCGTGTACTCTAGCCGGGAATCTCAGCGCAGCCTGAACGTTTATGTAAATTTAATCCTGCGGGAATATGTTATGGGCAGCGGTTAATTCCTGGCGTGTTGCCGATATCGGGACACCGCTGGAGATTGAGGCTGATCTTGGCTGTCAGTACAGACTACAGATAGATTAGGCGGGTACAAAGTGGACCAAAACAGGGTTTCACAGAGTACTGACATTATCATTATTTATTTACCAAGTTCTTGTAAAAAAATAAGATATGATGTAGATATGTGCACATAAAAGGTTTATTAAACATGAAACGCTATGTGTATAAATATTTCTTGCGCATCCATTAGCCAAGCTCAAAATAAGCTTCAGTAAGGCTTGTGCAATGGGATCTAAGGAAACAGGTAGTATAAATATTATACATACTGAGAAATGAACGGGAATTGGAAAGAGAAAGAGATGTTTGGGTGTTGCTATTGTGGTTCAAGCTGTATAATATAGAAAAAGATGTAGCAGACGTTGAAGTTTATACTTAATATGAAAGTTAAACTACTTGTTGACAATTTTGGAAGCTTAAAGCTCGTCCTACTCGGGACCTGCTTTATCGTAGCAGTATTTTACTCCAAAATCTCAACATTTGTTTAAAAAAATTACGAAACGCTCTTATTATGAGCACATAGTTAAAAAAATAAACAAACAGGGTTTTTAACTAAACTTAAAAAAACATCAATGAATACTTTCCGCTTTTGCTCATCACTTGATTTTTTGTCTATACGCGTACGAATTCTGTACGCCGTAACGTCGCAGTTATTTTTTAATAAATACGCCCGTAAGCCGACACAAAGGTAAGCGTAATAATTGTCGATATTAAAAATATGCGGGTGTTTGTAAATGTTGAAATTATTAAAAAGCTTTGTTTCATCTTGACATCGGGGAAAAGGTTATGAAGCGACACGGGGTAAATAGGTGTTTTAAACTTTTCGTGAAATATGAGAGAATATTCGTTGGACTTTATAGGTATTCATTTATTGGAATTGTTTTTCAGACATTTAAGGCAAAAGCGATTGAAGTATTTCAATATTTTTTAAACTCATGTAAATCATCAACAACCTCTGCTCATCCACTGGTGGACACAGGTCTCCCCTAATGCACACCACCGCTCTCGATCTTCGGCCGTTCTCATCCAGCCCACTCCAGCCAATCTACGAATATCGTCATCCCATCTTGTCGTAGGGCGTCCCACACTGCGATTGCCGAGTCGCGGTCTCCACTCAAGAACTTTACGACTCCAACGGTCGTCAGTTCTACGGCTAATATGACCAGCCTACTGCCACTTCTTTTCTACCACACTTTTGAGGAGCTCGGTGGCGTAGTAGTCAGTGCGCTTTGGCTTCGATCGAAAACAAAGCTACCTTCGCCATGGTCAGGCCGTGGATGGGTGACCAAGACTTTGTGATCTCGAGCTCCTCCGTGCTTCGGAAGGCACGTTAAGCCGTTGGTCCCGGTCGCATTTGTGACCGTTTCTACCCACCAACCCGCATTGGGCCAGCGTGGTGGTGTTACGGCCCATACTCCTCATGTGTTTCTCCATGAGGAAGGCCTGTCCCAGCAGTGGGACGTATATAGGCTGATGACGATGACGAATGACTGCCACTTCAGTTTGCTAATACGGTAGGCTATGTCGGTGACTCCAGTTCTCTGTCGGATCACATCATTCCTAAGGCGGTCCTTCAGAGTTACTCCGAGCATCGCCCTTTCCTCATGTAAATACTTTTTATCAATGCTCGGTTATAACGTTGACTTGTTATTCGTTACAAGTTGTCTTTCATATCCAATCCCACACATCTATGGTCCCACTGTCCTCTTTCTGGTCGGTGATTTTGATAGAGGTTACGCAAATTTACCAGCAATAATGGGTAATATATACCGAACATCACTTTAATTTATGTTTGTAGAAATATCTGTAAGAAATATTAAAACACACCTAAATCCGTAGCTTTGAGAAAATATATCTGTAAAGTACATAAAAAAAATTTAATTATCAAACATTATGAACATTAACAGGCAGATGGCAACACACCCACATCGCCTACCTTTCCCAAAAAAAAAAAAATTATAAAGATAATGAACTACCATTGATAAATTTTTAAGGCACTGAGAAATAATCCTAATAATCTTATACCTAACTGCCGTATTCAGAGTCGTTCATTAACTTTAATGGTTACTTAAGTAAAAAAATTGACACTTATTTGAATACGCATAAAGACGAATTTAAATTTGATAATGGAACATTAGCTTAAATGACGTCTCTGAGTGCGGCCGTAAAATAAATGTTGTATTATTTTGTTACGAATTTACCGTCGTAGCATACTTCGTAGCGTACTACGAGGTCGTAGCACAATTCTAATCGTAGCAAACAAGTTGTGAAAAGCATTCTTTGAGTTAATTCTATAAAACATATCATTACAATCGAAAAGCCTTTGTCTTTGTGACTGACAGTACACTACGTACTTCGGAATTCTCTATTATGTGAAAATCCGTGTGAATTGATGGCGTGTTCCGAAGATACGTACTCGACGGGTAACAGATGGTTCTGTTGGCTCCATTCCTATTGATAGGGAAATTCTGTCTGTACGTTTAGCATTGTCCGTTGGTATTGCACCGAAGTTATTGTTCCAACACAAAATAAACTACGAACTAACTTTTAGCTCTGTACGTTGCATGAATTCGTACATACCGCGTGCATTTAAGTTAAATTACTGGAATATTGATTTATTAATTGGAGTTTGTTACTTCAGTCTTGTGGTTTAAGTATTGAGAATAATGCGGCGCGGTTTCTATTATAATCATCAATTCTGTTCTGATTCTGTCACGATTCTGTCAAAATTTATGTTACGACACAAATTTTGACAGAATCGTGAACCTGATTCCGTCTGATATAACTATCACATTTTAGTGAAGTAATAATGTAGGAATTTTTGACATTGATCTTGTTTCTCCATACCTTAACAGAATCATGAATAACACGGTCAATTGATAGTAAATTTCAAATTTAACAGATCATCGAAGAAAATAATTAAACTGTATACTGAACCATGATTTACATATCGTAAAACCAAACACATCATTTGAACCAAGAGCATTATTTGTAGTGGGAAAATGACTTCTATGAAAAACAACTGAAATTCAGTTAACTCCACGCGTCAATCACACCTGACCTAGTAATAAGTACTGGATTGAAATGGACGGGAGCGACGTGTGCGTGACGGACGATGCAGAATATGTGTGACAGTCAAACTGTTGCTGTATCAAAAACTGTTCGTATTTAACTCATAAGTTTGTTCTCTAGTTGAGGGTGAGTTTATCCGTAGAAATATACACCTCAATAGTTAAAATCCAGACCAATAGTATCAATGGAATCGCCGAAATGTATGACGTCAGCTTGACAAATTGTTATTTTTGTGATGAAAATTCAAAGCAATATTCATCAGCTGTGTCGCCAGTCGCCATTTTACTAATTCCAGCATCGTGTTGTGGTTAAATTATCTATTTTTAATTAACTTTAGTTATATTTGAAAATTCGACTATTTGACAAGCTGTCATATCACCATATCATACGTTTTTTGCAATTGGTCCATATTTTTACCTACTGGTCAACCTGAACATGGATCACAAAACTTAGTTGAATAAAATCAAAGAGGCATTGAAAGCGCGTTAGGTTTTTGGAATAGTTCCTCCTTCGCACAAACAGCTATTTTTCAACTGTTTTTAAAAAACTGAATTGATTTGGAAATAGCCTTGACACGCTTGTATTTGTGTGATGTAATTCTTCATATTCGGTGTCATTTACGGGAAAAAAGCACCTAATTACAATACAAAAAGATGGAATGAGTGCTTGAGTATGATTTTAACACTAATCTCTAGTTTTTTTCATTGAAATGTGTGACGCCCACATTCTAATACACATTGACGCTAAAGGCATCTGCGAAAGCTACCAAGAGAAAGAGAACCACCTACAACGTAGCACAAATAGATATATCGTAGCATACTACGAAATCGTAGCACAGTGCATTGCCGTAGCATCAGTAGTTAACAAAACAACTCCAGTAGATAACAATTTTCTTCATTATACTTTGTATTTGTAAACAGTTAATGTCTTGTCCTACATACAACCGTATTGAGCTAACATACCGCGAATATATTGATAAAAATATTCGAGCTGCCATTCTCGGTGTTTCGACATACGTTACGAACCATGTGGAAAATTCACGCTCCACATTATGTTTTCAGGATGAAAAATTCGGGGTGTGCGCGGTTATGATAAGAGGTTCGGAATGTTTGGCGTGAGCTGTGACGTGACGAAAACATGCCAGTCAATATTAATATTTCTTGAATATAAAGGAGTGATAAATAAGATCGATTACGTAGATTATCAACGACATTCAAGGTTTTGGAGGGCACGATTAAAAAAGATTGTACCATTTTAGTAATATAGGTACTACTAACATTCTCTTAAGTAATATTACTAACATCTTGGTACATATCTTACATAACATGTATGTGAGTAAAAAAAATGTTGAAATTTCTATTAAATATTTAATATTTCAAAACATGTCATAAAGAATAGATATATTTATCACCCACAAGGCGAACCGACTATTCATAAATTCTATTATTTGAGTAAAAAAACTACTACAAAATATCAATAGTCTGTAAACCAAAGTGAATCATTTAGCGGACCACGCTCAGTCGCCGCAAGCTTCCATTTACATTTATGAATAATGTTACGCGTGTGCGCAGATTTTTGTTCATATTAAATTTTCGTCGAGCTTGGAATGGAACGTGAAGTTCGTTATTTCATTTGAAATTTCAACAAGGGATTTTTACAAATTTACTGAAATGTACAAATGACTCATAGAAAATTAATAGCTTCATTTTAACATGTCTTGGCATTATTCATATTAAAACAGTAAATGAAATAATGAAATGAAATAAACATTAACACCAACTCCGAACCCCGTCAATACTGTTCGTTTGTATACTGTTTGTATTTTCTACACAAAGCTTATTTCACCTACTTACAAGATTACAATTTCAACGATACTATCTCTATGCAATTATCTTAAACATTTCGTTTTCCATTAGTTCCCGCGCACTAACGACGACGTCTACGCCGTAGCACGACAAAGGTGTTTTGTAGCAGACTATGCTGCCGTAGCACACTTTTGTCTTTGTGAGTGCGATTTTACCGGGAAATGCACCACTTTAAGTTTACGAGGGCGATTTCACACTGACTGCAGTGCGATACATATCTAATAATAGTGCTGATATGAATCTATGCTTTGTTATAATGGTTACCTAACAAAAATTTGAGTTTTCGATTCTGAAGGTTTCGATTTCGATTCTGAAGTTCAATTAAATCTACAAAATGCAAATAATTTGTCAATTACAAATTTAATAGAAAGTTTATATGGAACATTTACATATAAACTTAAAAATGATTCAGAACTCTTTATTTTACGACTAATACAATCCATAACTCAAGCAGTTCATTTAGAAAAATGCAATTATAATATAGGTCGTAATGTTTACACAACTGCAAGAACGTGGCTGTGAGAAAGAAATGTTATATGAAAGTGTATGCCAGTTATTAATAAAGAAACATTAATAATGTGTAGGTTAAAATCTATGGTGTGACAAAATCTTGCCTCTGTACAACATGCCTTACAATCGTTCAGATTGCATCACACTTTTTGGTCTCGCGATGTTATTCCGACTAAACAAAGCTGTGCTTTTATAATTTGTACCCTATTGTGTAGATACCAAAGACTATAATACCTTTACCTAAATTAAAGGTACGAAATTACATTAGACGGCTCTATTAGTATTGTAGTGTTGACATGAGAAACCAGCATTTGGGCTCTACGTGTTTAGTTTTAGCTTTTTTTATTTACTTACATGCATACATATAATCACGACTATTATCCCCTAACCCCTTCAGAGACTAGGCAAAAGCACCACAAAAGCATTCCGTTACCATAATCCGTGGTTTACCAAGCAGTGACTGCACTCAGCGTGACAGAGTGAGCCCGTCGCCGCTATAAGCTATTGGATTTTTGTGCAGTTATAAGTCTATTAGTCGCCTTTTACGACACCCAAGGGAAGAGATGGGTTGGTAGTATTCTTTTAATGAGCCGCTACCACACGGCTTAACTTGGTTGTCAAAATTATTTTCTTAGCTACTTGAAAGTCCAGATGACAATGCTGTAACGTAAGCCGCAGCGCATCAGAAAAATGCCTACAGCTTCTAGATTTTCGGTGTTACGTTAAAAGCAAAATTATTATCGGAAAGCTGAATAAATTTTGAAACAACATAAAATGTAAACATCGCGAGAGACCGGTGTACACCACCGCCTACCTCTTCAAAGATGTGTTGTTTATTGGCGTTATCTGTGCAGTGAGGTCGCCAGGTCGATTCACTGATCACTGAGCTTAAGTTAACAATGAAATACCAGCAGTTTACATTAATTATCGCTTGGTGTATATTATACCGGTTATTTGCAAAATAATTTGCTTGTCCTTTGTTCTATACTCGTAGGACCTTAACCTTCCTTGTCTCAGGGAACGTTTAAACTCAAAAACAAGATTTGTGCGTGATGATAATAATAAAGCTCGGTAGCGTGGTTGTAAGTACACTTTGGCTTTCGATATCGAAAACAAAGCTACCTTCGCCATGGTCAGGATGTGGATGGGTGACCAAAACTATGTGATCTCCAACGCCTGCGTGCTTCGAAAGGCGCGTTAAGCCGTTGGTCCCGGTTGCTATTGCAACCAAATCTCCACCAACCCGCATTAGCCAGCTTGGTGGTTTTACGACCCATACTCCTCATATATTTGTTTGAGGAAGGTCTGTGCCTATCAGTAGGACGTATATAGGCTGAAGACGGATAATAATATAATAGGTCTTTACCTATGAAATTGCCGTTTTGTATGGAGATTTTGAGGATCTCTTTTTCCATACTAACATTTTTTCAGTTTTCTTCACAACGACAAATCCAAAGAATAATATTTGGCATGTATCATTAGACAAGCTTTAGCAATATGTGTGAAATCACACTTCATAAAAATTATTTATCGTTTTTAAGTAAATGCAAATCAAATGATGTATTCGGGAGGCACTTAAAAAGAGTTGTCTCCGTGTCCAATTTTAACACAATTAAACTTACAAAAAATTATCAAAACAAATCAAAAGAGCTCAAAATACGGTCTATTTTTAGAGGAGGTAATTATTTTTTAAGAATACTCTGAAACTTTCATAGGTAATTTCATAGGTAAAGACCTATTATATACACTTACTTTTAATACCTCACCCTTAAACACAACTTTGATAAAATCAGTATTTTTTCAAAGTAAATGCAAAGGGTATATAAATAGAGCAGAGAATATGTGTTGTGTAATATCTTGATTCTTAAGAGAGGCCGGGTATTTATCTCACACAGGCCCCATCTCGAATAAGGCCAAGGTAGCCTTTTGTAGGGACGCCAAGGCTTACCTGCCATTGAATGGCTTAAGAAAATGGACTGTAAGTATGTGTAAAAGGGTTGCTTTCAGGAAATGCTTAAATGACCCTTTAGGCCAACATCATGTTAATGGATCGTGACTTTTATTCTTATATGTAATGGTTTTTGATACTTAAAATTCATATCTTTAAAGTACTTGAAGTAAGTTTCGACTTCTCCAGTAATGTTTTTATACAATTAAATTTAAAAAAAGTTTTTTTTTGCTGTAACTGAAGAAGTTACAATATTTTACACTTTTTCTGTCTTTGCAAAATATTTGATGATATCTCTGATCAAGTCAATTCGTTTTTCTATTATTATGGTTTGTGTTTACTTTTTAATATTTTAAAAACCTAAGCCAGGTTGGTTTATGTTTCAATAATTACATATTTTTTAAGACATAAAATAAAAAGCCTTTACAATTAGAATCGCATAATTGGTGTACTAAACTGTTAGTATTAATCGTCTCTATAATTGTAAGCTCTTAATTGAACCATTACGCTAAGTAGATATTTAGTAATGACACGATTAAAATTAAATCCAAAAAGAAACAAATAAAATAGGAAATTATTGAGATCTAAATTCAAAAAACAACACAGCGTCGCGATTCAGTCACAATCTCAGACCAAATAGACGCCCAAAGCCGCAAGATAAATGACAGACCCCAAAAAACTTGCTCAAAAGGGTTTAGTAAGTTGGGCCATTAAGCGGGGAATTAGGCGTGCCTCTTAAATTGCTACACGGAGCCCCTTGTTTTACACGAGGGATCACATACAATAAACACAGGGAAAACTTCGTTATAGCCTACATTAAACGAAAAATGCCTGCGTGTGCGGCCTTAATCATTCAAAATACAAGCCGCAATCTTGAAATTCCTTTTTAAGTGAATTTTGTGAAAGTTACATCAGGTGGGCTGTGAATTGCTTCGGTGGAACCATAATCGCTCTCATGAAAAGGTTAGTTGATATGACCGGATGATTTCATGGGTATTCTCAGCACCGCTACTGCAGAAGCTAGGCGAGACGTACACCTATCGTCTCATATGCGGTAGGAAAGGCCTGTCATATTGCAACCATCAGATATAAAAAACAATTCTGCGTCGGTCGACACCACAATGCACGCTCCGTATATAAGTTACGAACTATATTGACTACCTTATAAATATTGTCATAAAAATCTTGCCAATCGAAATAAAACTGTAGTTATTTGAAATAACGTGCAAAATGTTCTGAATGTCACTTTTTATTACTTTTAAAGCAATAAAATTGTGTAAAGGAATATTAATTTCAAAATTGTAGCGAAACCGCACGCGTTGCCGCAAGTTTCGAATGCGCCTGGCATTATTTTTATAGCAAAGTTGCAACGGCACTACTTATGTCCGGAGTTTTATGGCTAGGAGTATTTCAGTTGTTTTTCCTCATTTATAGCGGTTACAATGTTAAAACGTTAAACCCACTATATACTCCAAATTAAATTTGTATTGTTATTTTGCATTTTCCTGTTGCTACTTTTAAAAATTTACCTATCTAGATTTAATAACATTTAGAGTTTGAAACATTCGTATCTTTTGTTTTAAATTTAAGAAAACCTGACACATAATCTATATAAAAGTTTATATTTTAAGAACTTTTTTTTAAATATTGCAACGCGTTATCAAATTTAAATGTCTTAGTTAAATGGGTATGTCATACGTGAGTAGTGGTCCAAAGTGCTGAGCGACTATGAGTTATGCCACGGCTGGTATGCATCTATCTTCGTCTTAAAAAACAAGCTAAATAAAGAAAAATATTTACAACTTAATTCCCGACACTAGGTATTCGACGGTATTAAATGAAATTCAATAGACGATTCAACAAAACACTTTATAGAGGTCAGTTGTTTAGACAAGTTCCCCGACAGTGCAGCTTAAACTTTAACCACGCTCGGAGCTTCTTGGGTGACTTTAACCGCGACAGACCATTGAAGTATCAGATTAGAAATAACTTTAGCAAATAATATTTCTGGAGTAATGTCTGATATAATAGGTAGTGGCAACAAAGCAATACTTTGTATAGATATAGGAATTCAAAAAGGCGACTAAATCGACTTTAGGGTCTATCTTATTCAGATAGACCCTAAAGTCATACCTAAGTGACGACCCCTGTATTTTCTTTATCCCCGGCTTCACCCCGTCACAAGATGAAGCTTCTTGCCCTCATCAAATGCAACAACTATATGAGGTAGATAATAGTGGTTTCTAATTGAGAGTGTATTAAAAATTTCTGGAATATTCGACTCATAATCACATGATAAAATGATAGTAATTCGTTAATAAAAATGAAAATAAATTAAAACCAGCACTTCTGTACAATGGACTTGTCCATGTTTTCTGGACAAATTCGATAGATAAGTAGTTTTGTAAAGAATTCCGAAAACCACGCAAAAATTCAGATAACAATCTTCTAAAGATTACCAATCTTTATGAGATTTTAATTCATATGTAAAATAAAATGCAAGGTATGGAAAATACAATATTTTATCAAGGAAAGCACAAAATCTCCAGATGTAGATATCAAAGTTTAAATATAACTTTAGTACCACCAGTATAAAATATTCATTTACCCTTACAAAACTAAGTCCATTGTTCAAAGGGTCACGGCGGACCACTTTGTAGTGGTTAGAGTTAAACTGGGACTTGAAATTTATAAATCGAAATAACGAATGTTATTTCAAAGTTTCAAACACATTTCCAAAATCATTCAACCAATAGACGCTAATAGTGTTCATGTGGATGTTGAGATGACGCGTAACGAGGAGAATGGAAGAAGAAGACTGCCGATAATACTAAAAGACGAAGCAGATAAGGAAGAGAGAAACAATAGTGCTTTGACGGATTTCAGGATGCATCATCATAGGCTATGAAGACGCTGATGGCTTTTTCACAGAACCACTCTGAGTTACCTAGCTTACCTAGCTTTTAAGATAAAGAAATGCGTCATCTTCTACCTCATTGTATGATGTTGTTTAAGTAATATGACTAGTTAAGTATAAATACAAAATTGTTACCTGTTTAAGACTAATTGTTTATTATTTTCATTAATAAAAAATATATATCAGTGAGCATAACATATGTAAATTTTTCCCCTTGTATTAATACCTGCCCCACACCTGTTAATTCTAACCCCAAACGTGAGGTAACAATTAACAACTGCCATTTTTAAGAAAAAGCGTTCTATCTATGGCATCGTTTCTATTATGGTTGTTTTGAGATAATTATATAATACCTGAATTATTGACGCATGTGTATCTTAAAAATCAAGTTTAAATGTTGCTTAATTTCTAAGATACAACATAAAATATTTTTTTTGTTAATTGTAGCCCCGGTCTCCCCTATCTAAATACCATAATGAACAACTCTTTGGGGAAATGCGTTTGCTCTGTTAAAAGCGTCGGCGTCGTAGACTGCAACTTAATAATAAGCGCGGAGATCACAAAGTTCGGTCACCCATCCCACTTTTAGCTATCGTTGCAATGTTCTTAAATATCTACGCTTCCGAGCACATCAACACCAAGGGTTTCCCTTAAGTCACAAAATTAAATTACCAATAATATGACGACTAAGCGCCCAAACACCGTAAATGGTAAGTAAACAATTATAAAACACCCTAAAACGAGATCCCAATGCGTCAACACTACGAGAAAATTTGTTTGTTCAAGAATACAATCATAATAATGAACCTTAAAGTCCTAATCTTAAGACACAGTCTCGAGCACTCACTACACCTGAGATATCTCGAACCCCTAAGCTTGTTGAACTAATACTCTCGTCGAAATGGCTAAAGTTTTCACTTCCAACTCTTTTAAAGGAATATCAACTTTACTACACGGTGTTACGTGACAAATTGAAAAACCCCTCCAATATACAGATTGATTCAAAATGATGGAGCAAGTTTTGAAAGGTGTTATGTTGTTTCATGTAATTCAGACCTGTTGAATGGAACAAGGGGTATTTTTTGTTCCAGAACTCGGAGGGTTTTCCCTTGTTACATTCGGAAGAATAAATGTTCAAAGAGTTGAAAAGTTTTTGCAGAGTACATAGACGTCTTTAGCTTGTAATATTTCACTCGACTGCTAAGAAGTATTGTAGAAAGCAGGTCTACACTAAAGTAAAAAAACTACAAAAATTTAAATCACTTATAAAGGAGAATGGTCATCTGTGACCCAGGCCCGACACGAAAGGGACCTATAAAAATTTTTTTCTTCGTGTTAATGTAACATTAATGTAACGTCAATATAACATAAATATGAAATTTTCTAGATTGTCTCAAGTCTGTGTGTATTGGGATATTGCACCCGGTTAGAAGTTATCATCTGGTCCTCTTAATTCAGCCGAAATAACAAAAATTCATTACCCATATTATTATTCATTTATTGGGTCCTTACCAATGAAATTGGTGTTTTTATTCTGTGTTAGCAATTTGTCCGTAACTATTAAGTTTCAGAACATTCTTATAAAATAATTGCCTCTTCTAAAAATAGACCATATATTTGAGCTCGTATTATTTAATTTGATAATTTTTTGTAAGTTTAATTGTATTAAAATTAGACACAAAGACAATTATTTTTAACTGCCTCCCGAATACATCATTTGATTTGCATTAACATAAAAACGATGAATAATTTTTATCAAGCGTGTTCACACACATATTGCTAAAGCTTGTCTAATGATACATGCCAAATATTATTATCTCTGGATTTGTCGTTGTGAAGAAAACTGATAAAATGTTAGTATGTAAAATGCAGACATCCCCAAAATCTCCATACAAAACACCAATTTCATAGGTAAGGACCTAATATTATCAAATATTTAATTATTAATTCTCAAATACTATTAATATTTATTATTTCATTCAATTCAACACGGCTACCGCTGCCTTACGTTACATAATTATCAATTTTTATATAAAAAATATAGCACAAATATATTTAGCATATACATTTATTTATTTAACTCAGGTGTGTATGAAATTAAATTAGCAGTAAGTGGATCCATTCCAGACAATCTCAGAATAGACATAATTTTTTTTACAAGTCTTACCAATACTTAGAAACAATATAAGAGACCCTTTCTTCGCTTGAGTAACGACCCCAAAGTGCAACTACCGAAATTTTTTTCACAAGTTAAAGAGCAAACAAAAAACCGAACTTAGAAAACAAGGGTAACACCAACTCAATCTACCAAAACAAAGTTGAGAACTTAGCCGTTTAAAAAACACTTAGGCGTCGGGATAAAACTGTCTATGTCATCGGCGGGAGCGGCAACGGTCGGTAAGTGAGCGTGCTATTTGTCCGGCTCATTTGGTGCGACCAATGGCGGGGGCAACGCCCACAGGGTTGGCACGTAGACACATGTGGTGAAAATATTCAAGTGGAAGAATCAGTGGTGTACATATTTTTGGTAATAAGTCTATCGAACACTCAAAAGGTTTGAATTCCGGCGGAGAATGTATGAAGTGGAGGATGAAAACAATCATATTTTGCATATCAGTCATGTATAATATTCATATTGAATAATTTTTATAACTAATTTAACCAACCCGCATTGGACCAGCATGGTTGTGTTACGGCTCATACTCCTCATGTGTTTCCTTATGTGGAAGGCCTGTGCCCAGCAGAGGGACGTATGTAGGCTGAGAAAAAAATAATTTTAAAGGACATAGACTACGTTTTATCCCGATATTCCAATGGGAACGGGTACCGCGCAGGTGTAACCCTGGTTATCAATATCTGCTCGATCCAGTATTATGTGACATATTCCGTCAAAATGTAATTTCATTTCGAAATTTAAAATTTCTCGACATTGTAAAATAATGACACGGCAACAGATATTTATCACCATGACAACAATAATAATCAATCAGACACAGACAAGAAATATTATTTTCATTATTTTAATAATTAGAGAGAGAGGTAGGACTGTTAACAATGCAGTGTTAACAAACACACAAAAACTTTTTGTAAACTTTTATCGGCGTTAAATTAATAGCCACGCGAACGACGTCGCGGGCACAGCTAGTTAATAATAAAACTTCTGTTTTGATGCATAATATTCATATTTTCTTAAAAACTCGGTTTTGTATTATACGGCCTCTCAGACCTCATGTCGGTACTAACGTGACAAAAAGTCCACGTCGGTAGTTAAAGGTTAATAGACACAAGGGTAATAATTTGTTTTCCAAAATTACAAATATCACAATAAATTTTTACTTATTAATTTATTGATCTGGCATGATATGGTAAAGACAAACATTTATTACAAATACAAACAACTCCACGAATTAACTTTTAAGAGTGAAGGCTAGTATATACTAATAACAGGAAAAGAGTTGTTTAGAAATAGCTTAGGTTTATGTTGAAATTTCAGATATACTGAAAGTTTTGACAACCCTACCTCCATCCGCGCAGGGCTGTCACACGGTACATGGAGTGGGCCGCGTGTCGCGAGTATTTTATTTCTCTAGAATGTCAGAGAAAAATTGTGGTATTTCTAAGATTAATGCGCGAGTTTACTACCCTTTAAATTGTAACGTTGAGGCAGTAATTATGTTTGTGATGGCATATTTGTCTAAATTTCAATGTTTACTTTAGTAAAATGGGTTTAGGGGAGTGAAAAAGTCAAGTGTTAATTAAATAAGCAATACGATTTATTAACAAATATTTACCATTTATAGAAGTAACACATTCTATCATGACATATCTTCGAAGAGAAAGAAGAAAATCAAATGTTAATCCATATTTACCTGCGAAATCAAATAAACTGTATTTGCAAGTTCTGTGACATTGAACCAGATACCTCCCATCATAATGACTATTTGAGAAAATACTGACTAAAATGAAAATACTGTCAATGAAAGCGTCGCATTTGATACAGTATATATTTAATAGTGTGTTAATAATGCTGAGAACTTTGAACATGATAAAGCAAAGTAGTGATGTGGCTATAGTGTATCATATATGAAACATAAAGAATCAAATAATTAAAGACGATGCATGCATCCATCTCTTAAACGGAACCTTACACATAGGAATAAATAAAAAAATCAACCCATTGTTGAACATAGACAATCATAGCACAGTACATGATACAAAACTCATAATATAGAAATGTTAAAGAAAAACGCTGTCACAAACGCCTACGTTGTATTTTCGCACCCCTAAGAACATTTCACCTGATTTGCGACCATCATTATTTTTTCTGTCGGAGAAGTTTCCTTACAGTCTGTTCACATGACGTGGACATTTTTTATGTCCAGGGATAAAAAGGATAAGAACATATATGTTTTTAAAGATAATTTATCTCAGTACAGTCGGGTTAGTAAAACGTTCGTCAGTTTTCAAATTCAATTATTTCTTAGTCATAGAAACCTAATACCTTTTGAAATTAAATCGAAATGTCAATCTAGACGTTTGCTGTTATATACTTAATAATAAAACCTCGATGATCGCAAATTAAGAAGTTGACTGTCATTTAACTTGCTTATAGCAACCGTCAATGCAACATCGGCATCGCTTCATTTGAAGTGAAATGTAGGACTACTGACGTTACCTAGTGCAAATAAATGTGGACTTCAAGGTAACTAACCTATTTTTACTCCGACTGTACATTACTGAAACTTTAGTTCTAAAGGAGCAAAAGTTCAGGCAAAGGTTTTTTTCCAGTTTTGAACGTGAGTTTGCGAGAAATAAAGTAAACGGGTGATAAATTAATTGCGGTTTAAAAGAGACCATTGAAAATACAACCGATGTGTTTTTCTTCCATAATTTAATTAATTTAAGATAAAGAAAAGCTTCGTAGCTCCGAGTAGAGTCGGGTTGCTATAGGAAAGTTTCTTTTTACTGAAATGAAAATAAAGGGTGAATTTTTTTTATAAAGGAAGACTCATTGGGGTTTCTCCTCAGATGCGAGACACGCGTACTTGACTTAAGCTTACGAAAACAATTAATTTAATTAATAAAATATTAATTAAAAACGACTTATTGGTAGAATAGTGGTTTTTCACCCGCACGATACCCGTTCCCATGAGATCATCGGGATAAAATGTAGCTTATGTCCTTTCACAGGCTCTAGGTTTTATATGTAGCGAACGATTAAATTGGTTAAATAGTTTGGACGGTGAGATAGACAGACAGAATTACTTTCGCATTTATAATATTAGTATGGATACAGGATTTTTATTACTCTTACGAGTGAAAATCTACGCCATCATCTAGAAACATCTCACTCTTGGGAAACACACACCGGGCATAAAGGGTACTAGCGAAACAATATAAACTGTACAGTTGAGTACAAATATATATATACACATTTTAGAGGTGACAGTCTTTATTTCCTACCAATAAGTTTCAATTACTGGCAAAAGTGGTAACACATTTTTGGAGTTGACTGTACTTACAATTTGTCAAAGTTGTACAAGTTCTAAAGGCGCGAACTGAGTCGGTGACCACTGGCACAAGTGCCACAAGTTTTTCCTGATCAGCTTTTTTTAATAATCAAGATAAAAATTACAGACAAAAAGGTAATTATGTGTTTATTTATCAGCCCTTCAGATTCACTCCTAGCAAGGTCTTCATTATCGGAAATCAACAATTGTAAACGCCGCTGTCATTGGATAAGATATAGAAACTAAATTCCCGAAATATTCCTTCTGTTTCTCAGCAAAAAGGAGCTTGTACTCAATTATACTGCCGGATGTTTTATCTTGCTCTTTCATCTTACATCAGACAGGGACGATAACCGGCTCGAAATTACAACGAAAAAAGCGACCTATCTGATGGTGAAAAAGTTTACTTTGAGATGTCTCAGCTTAATTAGCCTTATGTCCATTGGTTCTTTAATATCTGATATGAAAACACAAACATTTTATAAAAAAAAATGCATGCAGTGTAATTATTATAACCTTTTTATGACTGCACGAGTGAAGACTGCAGTTTTGGTCACCCATCCAAGAACAGAGCATGGCGAAAGTAGCTTTATTTTCAATATCACCACAACTTTTTCCGCAATGAGCTTAAAACTTAAGAAAAATAAAATAAAAGTAAACATAAAAGTAATAAAAATAAACAATTTTAATGATTTAGGTACCTCAAGATTGAATAACGGGTAGTATCTTAACACTTCCTTTAAAAATAAAGTAGGTATCAATATTGTTTGAGCGGTGCCCTATCTGTAATAGGAATCTTTGACAGCAATACATTATTCCATCATCTCATCCTTCAAGGGGGTGAATATAAAAATGGGGTAACTTCGGAAGGAAAGTTGGTTAAATTTGTTACTTACACTCTTACAGTTTGAGATAGTTTTCGATATTTTGGGATGGCAACTATTACAGTGTAGTTAATGGAAAACTTTTTTAATTACAGATCGGTGTAAAGTTACAGCATCTTGCTAGAAAGAAAGAGAAGAAATACATTTATTCTAACAGAGGCCCGAGACATTATACTAACATAAAAGAATAACTCATATTTTACACTGAGACACGTCAGGCGACATGCGGCTTAGTGGGTGTTTAACACCTCTACAAACGCCTTTGGGGACAGCGGCGTGATATGTTTATGTGTTTATATTATACACAAGAAGGAAAGTACCATGGATGACGTACAGGCGCGTGCTAAGATATGTATACATTTGACAAGTGACATTTTGCATTCCCTTCTAATATATTATGAGTCACTAACTATCAGAAGAAATAAATAAATAAATCTTATCTTGTTATCTTATGAATAAATCTTTTTTTATTTGAAAAACGATATGTTCTATATCATAAAATATGTAAAATGAGATAAAAATATGCTTGTATATATGGTAAAGACACAAATTTAGTTTAAAAATAATTTTGTAACTATTCAAACCATCAAGTTCTAAATAATTTTCCTAGAAAGTACTTATAAAGTTCTACTGTTAAGAATTTTTTAATATATTTTGAACTTATGGTTCAAAAGCTAAAGGCCCAATTTACACACCCTTTACTGGGACACATTTTTGTTTACTTTCGGAGCGATTATTTCAGAAAATATAAATTTAATCGTAAAATGATGCTAGAACCTATTCATTTTTGAATATCTATCTAACGATATATTACACGTTAGGGTCCCCCCTAATTTAATATTTTATTCCACTTTTTATTATTATATTTATTATTATATTTGTGCACTTTGTCAGCGTAATTTATATACATATTTATTCAAAATTTCAGCTCTGTAGTGCTAACGGTCACTGAGATTATCCGCGGATGAACAGACAGACAGACATGGACTATAAGGGTATATAGTTTACCACGGAACCCTAAATATCTATACATACAATAAAACTGTAAAGGTCGAATGTCTGTACATAGAAAAAAAAAGCTTCAAATCATGTCAGGGGGATGTACATAGAGTGGGAAAATACCAAAAAATTTTTTTTTAGTTTTTTGGCTATTCTTCGAAATGGCTGGTTTCAATGAAAATTTTATTTTGGAAAATTAAAGGGTTCCCTTGGGATACTTAAAACACCATTGTTACCGCGGAAGAAGTCGTGGGTAACAGCTAGTATACAATAAACATCCATAAAAAATTTGGCTGCGCCAAAACAAATTTTATGGTCAACTATCATTTTTATAAGCTACGTTGTATATAAAAATAAAGCTACAATCATTAGACAGTTTCATTAAAGATTCTCGAGTGGCTGTCGCTAGGGCGGGCGGACGACGCGATGATTTGCGGGAAAGCGCCAAATTACAAGTTGGGCGGGCGGCGCAAATGTACCACAAATGTGTCTGTTAGGCTAAACAGCCTTCATTGGATGAGAAATGGGTACTGTATTTTTAGACCTATACTTTTTATAGATATAGAGTAGGTACTATCTTGTCAGTACTGCATTTCAAATGTAATTTTTTGGATATAAGATTTTGGGTTCGATACAGAGTGTCAGCTTATCAGTGAATCTCAGAGTAGTAGCGGTTCGTAGACTCTTGGCTTTCGATATCAAAAAAGCTGCCCTCGTTCGTGGATGATATTCGATGGGGGTATAAACTTTGTGATCAGAAGATGATAACTACCACACTATAATAATACTCGTCATGTGAGAAGACCTGTGCCCAGCAGTTCCACATAGCGCCTTTCTTTACAGGGTCTGCAACGAGATTCAATGTTCTATGTAACTCTTTATCACTAGATAGACCATATACTCACTTGTTAAAGAAAACTGTAAAGGGACGACATAAAAATAAATAGAAATAGAAAGTTCTTTAGAAATAGAATTAATATCGCGGCGAATCGGGCATTCGGGGGCATCCCAGCGCTGAACGTGCTGCGGGGCATTGATGTATATAACACTACATCAATGCCGCGGGGTGCAAATATTTATCTCGCAGTTTATACATATGACTTTTCATTGTTATTAATATCTCATCAAGATCTCATCTATGGTAGACAGAAAATATAATTATGTTGTTGTTGTAAAATTTTCCCATGTAGGGAAGGCAAGGGGAACAAAGCCCATACAGCCAAGTCTTCAGTATTTTTATTTCTTCAGTAGTTTGCATTGAAATGCTAGTGTAATGCATTTAAACAACTCCTATGGTACGGACTTCTACATGTAGGTAAATGGTTTTACCCATGTAGTCGTGATTTTTTCTTTTCTTCTCCTCTCTATACTTTTCTTACTTTTTGTTTGTTGTTACTGTATTTTTATATTATTTTTGAGAATTTTTAAGATTTTGTGTCATCTGTGCTGTTTTTTATTTAATTATTATATTGACATATATATATTTAAATAGGCCCGGTCAGAACACCAGTGCTGGGTCAGTCCCTGATTCAGCATATGCAGAGGCCGGGTCCTAATTAACCGTTATTGTGTTATAAAATTATTCAGTGTAATCTGTGTTTGTCTGTTCTTTCTTTGTTTTTATTCTTATTGTGTGTTTGTAGGTTAATAAATGTTTTTCTTTCTTTCTAATATATTTTTTTAATTGTCTTTTCATATCGTCTTGTGCACTGGTGTTGACTAGAAGATATCCCTAGTAGAGATAAGTCCTCCCTTGTATAGGTACTTCTGCTTTATTATGTACTGTTTTTGGTTTCTGTGCAATAAAGAGAGTTTAATAAAAAAAAATCGATGTACAAAACAGGTGTCAGATGTAAATATATAAAAAAGTTTATCTAATAAATTATAGAAAATGATAAGGGTAGAAAATTTAACAGAGTCATATAAAACGTGCCTTCGCGCAATCAAATGTTATCAAAAAAAGGCTCGTTTCAGTTTTCCACAGAGGAGATTCCGTTATGGATGGGTTGTCACATAATTTCCGGAGCGAGGGCATTAGGTTCGTGTATCTGAGGCCTTTTTCTGGAATATTCCAGAGAGATCTATAGGAAATGACCTTGCTGCGAAGATAGCCAGTTTTTCACAAAGGAAGCTTCAATGTTTGCTCGCAAATTTAGTTAAGAAAAAATCTGACCAAAACAGTTTGATATTTTTTGTAGAACGTACATCTGTTTTAAGGTAAAAGCTTGACGAAGATGAATCCATTTACAAACTTAAATTATTTCAGCCCCACAAAATGTACCTTATCAGTTTATTCTCAATATTTATTTATATTTAAAGTAGTATATTTATATTTGATTAATTTAGGCAAGTTGATAGGCGTGAATGTCAAAAGATATAGATTTTTTTATCAGTTTAGTGGTGTGTCCTGTCTAGGTTTCTTACATTAATGGTAACCAAATACTGCTGAGCTCACAGTTGTCACACAATTAAACATTTAAACGCAAATCGCTCAGTTAACAAAATAGTGAGCGACGTCGATCGCTGTCGTTTTGATAATAACTGGGTTAGCGATAGGCGAATGTAATCATCGAATGATTAAATAGTTTAATAACCTATCTCGAATTAGAATTACAATTAAAATAATTCAATGGTTACGCTATTTGTTAGTTCGGTCAAAATATGCGTGGAATACAGGTACTCCGGACATAAACTGATGTAGGTCTAAAAGATTTGTTTATGTAAATAAGTCCCTCTCAATCAAAGTCAGGGATCCTAAACCTTGCGATGCAAATAAATACTTTTAACTAAATCGCATCAAAACATTTTAAATTCACGAAAGCATCTCACAAAGTGTGTCATTACGCAGAGTTGCAGGTTTTATCGGGGCATAACAGTTCGGAGGCAACAGGTGAGGTTGTAAAAACTCACACCCAGGCCAAAACTCGAAGCACAAGAAAACAGACTTTAACACTTAGCAATAGAGTGCAAATTACCCCTCTCGACGCTGTGGAGTTGATTAAACTAGGAAATTAAATCCGTTGTTTGTAATTTAGTGAGATCTGTTTGGGGCTGCTTCAAAGCTGAGATTTTAATTATCGTACCGGGAAGGAGATATAATTTTATAGGTCTAATTGAGCCATAGTAAAATATTAGTGCAAAGGAACTCACCAAAGAAATTTTTTTTTATATTGTGAATTATTTGAAGAGAGCTTGAAATAGTGTGAATGTTGAGAATTAATCTCATAGTAATGTGTAGTCATTAGAATGAACAGATTAAAATGAGTATGAGTATGTCAGGGGAAGTTTGAAAGTGGCGCCAGTGACTGAAAGGGTAATGCCGGCGTGGTATGGCAGAGAATGAATAAACCACATAAATGAAATAGTGTGAAGTATTTAAATAGACGGCTTAAACTGTAAGAAATACTGACGAGTTTGATGGAGTCAGCGCTGGAAAAACAAAATTTATGAAACTAATTAATATGTAGCAAAACCATAATAGCTACGAAATTGGTTTCAGTATTCTACTAAACATACAGGCTGCATAAGTTCATTCTATTTGATAAGGTTGCGGAGACCACAGCTAATATTTTATAATAAATTTGTGTAGAAACACCCTTAGGCTAACACAAATTAATGTTCCTGCGACATGGTTCTATCAGGCACCTAATTACAACGTGGCCACTCTCCATCAACACGGTCCCAAATAACCTTTTTAAACATTCAAAACGGCGCACGGTCCGGTTGACCACCCCGGACGAAAGGTTGAGCGCCTCTCAAATTCATGCTGTTTTTTTTACATAATTATGACGAGTAAGCTCTTGGCCTTCAACTCACCTGATGGTAAGTAAGGCTTAGAAACCCTACCACCAACCAAACCGAGCAGAAAACACCCCCCATGGGAAATAAACCCCGGACCTCCTGAACCGCTACATCAGGGAGGAAGTGAATATAATTTAAATCCGCCGCCAATAAAGTTTGTGTTTGATGGACCTCGGGGCAAACGTGCGAGCCGCAATAAAAGCTGTACTGCTTATTAAAAAATGTTTGCGAGCTCTGGCTGGAGTTATCGCTTCAACTTACTTTTTTTGGATTCCAAGAATCTACTATCAAATGTCTAAGTATTTATCTCTTTGAATTTACTTCTGATACTATAATTTACCCAGCGTATTGGTTTAAAAAATTTGTGGAAACAATTAAGACCAGGAACAATACCAAAATTGGATTTAACACAGAAATCACACATACAAATCAAAAGACATTCTTATGCTCTTCTTTATAAAAGGCATCTAATTTTACCCAATCACGGGACCTGAGAAATGACAGCACCTTGAAAACCGAACAACAAAAAGTATTAGCAATCGACCCACTATACGAAACCCCAAACAAAAATACAATGGGGTTATCCTAACATTATCCGGGTAGAAACTAACCCTGCGGATACATTTTTATTCGCCCAGATTAAATTTCCACTTGTCCGGTAATTGGAAATGGAATTCTGGATATCTTTGAGGGTAGCATTAACGGCTCTAGCCGGTTTCCGCCGGTTTGAGCCGGCACAACCGGTTAGTGGGTGTTCCATCGGACACGGTTTGCGCTTAATAGATTTCCGATATCTTTGTTCTTTGATAGTGAGTCTATATAGATAACATAAGAACATAAAACAACAAGTATTGTCATCACACCTACATTCAACCTGAATTGAAGGGTCCCAGAATACAAGGGGAGATATATGAGATCCCTAGACGGCTTTTATTTTGGTGCAATCGAGTACAAAAACTTGTATACACATTTTAGAGGTGACTATCTTTATTTCCTTCTGATAAAAGTCAATTAATATCAAAAGTATTTTTGGAGTCGACTGTACATACACATTATTGTATATACCTACTTGTTATACTACCATTTAATATGGTCAATAAATGTTATTCTTTGTTTTTTTTTTCTTTTTTAATAATCCATTGATAGCTGATTTTAATAGTATTTAAGTATAACATAACATACCAATAACACCACATCCGTTATATGAGTAGAAATAAACCATACCTGTAAAGAAAGAAAACATACAGTCAGTCAAATGTATTTTTTTATAAAACATTTAAAAAATTATACGTGGTATTATCAACTTCCATATTGCCAATACAAAAGAAGAAGTAATATTCTTCTTCTTTTGTATTGGCAATAAATGCTATCTTACGACATCAATTCTGCCAACTTAGTGTTTTGACCACACATGTGTTTTGATAAAATAATTAAACTCTTAAATTTATTTTCATAATATCGAATAAAAATATTATCAGAAATTCGCACCAAACCATAAATTTTTTTAGCCTGTCTTCAACCTACATAGGTCCCACTGCTGGGCACAGTCGTTCCTCATGGAGAAACACATGAGGAGTATGGGCCGTAACACCACCACGCTGGCCCAATGCGAGTTGGTGGGTAGAAAGAGTCGCAATAACGACCGGGACCAACGGCTTAACGTGCCTTCCGAAGCGCGGGGGAGCTCAAGATCACGTTTTTTGGTCACCCATGCACGGGCTAACCATGGCGAAGGTAGCTTTGTTTTCAATCAAGCGCCAAAGCATTCTAACCGCCACGCCACCGAGCTCTTATGTGTAATTAATTTATCAGAGCTGTAAAAAAAAAGTGTTAGTAATGTGCAGTTGTTTTACGAATTATATATATAGTCGTTGTCACAAAACATAATAAAAAAAAATATCCCCAGACATTCACACCTATCAACTAGTCCAATTTTAAGCAACTAAATGCTGCTTGTGTTACGGACTAGTATCCGTAACACAAGCAGCATTTAGTTGCATGACGGACAAATATATTTAATAGATAAATACATACAATTATTCAGAATATATATTATATAATATTATACATATATAATGAACATCCATGACTGGAAAACAAATGTCTGAAAGTTCATCACCCAAACACTTGCCTCCACTAGGGATCGAACCCAGGACCTCTCGAGATGGCGACGTCTTGAGACCGGCGTTCAGACCACTCGACCACGGAGGTCGTAATAGATAATAAAATATTATTATAGAGGTAATCACCATTTCAAATTGACTTGCCTAGGTTTAAAACAAGAAAAAATTTAAAAATGTGTTGACAAATCTTCAGTAATAAACGAGTCAATTTAGGACCGTGATTAGTGATAGCCGTAGATTAAACGAATGTTCAGTCTCCGCTATCAATCATAGAAGGAAAAATGTCTTGAAGGTACCATAGTGTAAGCTGTGACAGTAGGGCACAAGTAAAAGGCAAAACAGAGATAATGGTCAAACCGAACCCTTAAAAAAATAAGAGTAGCCAAGATCTTCTTCCTGCCCTTTTCCCACTCCAGCGAGGGTCGGCACAACATGTCTTCTTCTTCCATCCTCCTCTGTTACTTGTCAGCTCAGCATCCACTTCTTTTATTCTCATATCATTCTTCTCGCATTCAATCCATAGCTTCTTTGGTATTTCTCTCACTCTAGGTCCGTCCAGATCCATGCTAAGAGTAGCCAAGATAAGCCAACGAAAATAAAAATTAATTTTTAATTCAAATTTTTCTTAATGTGATCGAAGTCGAAATTAACACGTACTTGTATTATTATTAGCGCTGTCGATAAAGAATTTTGTGGGTTAATCAACTAATTAAATTGAGAAATGAATTCAAATTAACTTGAGTTTAAATAATTCATAATTAAAGAAAATGCCACAAACAACTATAATCACATAACGTATCGTGAATTTAGCTGTATGCGGTTGAAGCTATTTTTTCCCCGTTTTCTACATGAGGAGAAACACATCAAGATCAAATGTTACAGCATCACCCAGATCCAATGTCTATCAGTTTCATTGTTGTATAGCTTCGACATAATTTGCTCTCCAACATTTCACACAATCAGCTTACCATTGCATTATGATTATTTGAATGGTTTGATTGCTTAATAGTCTGATTCATTGGTCCTACTGACTCAATGTTTACTGTGTCAACAAAGTGTAAAGTGATCGCCACCTGCCGCCGAGACGAGAACTTGATTAAGTATTTAATCAACTATTATTTGGTTGTCAAAAGAAATAATTTGGGACCAAATGTTTTCCATTCGATTGGTTGTTGGTATAGCATATCATGTCTTAGTTTTACATTTTGTTAATGAACACAAAAACAATACATAGATACATATCATCAAACCTTTTCCCCCTAAGGGGTAGTTAGAGGTGTTAACAACTATCTGATTGGCTATTTAAAAAAAAAGACGATCGATTACAATCACAGTCAAAGCGCTGTGGTTGTACTTGCTACAAGCGCTCGCGGTAATAAACATTAATATTATACTAATGATTATTATTTATATTGTAAAAAAATTATGTAAAATATTGTCGATTTTAAGTGCCAAGTTTGGCCTATGAAATAAAGTTAATTTTGATTTGATTTGATAACACCCACAAAAATAATTTCTGAGAGTATTAAATAATAATATATTCATAATTTGAAGCGTAATCGTGTATAATAATGCATTGCTAAGATTATACAATACCTCCGAGACAATAGTTTTGTCTAATTATTATTGTGTAAAAGATTATTGTATTCTATGATTCTCTTAGGTTTACTTGAGGTGGTATGACTGCACACAAGTTATAACACACGAGCACAAACACCTTACAGTGAGAGCCGAAAAGTTAGAAGTTTATAATTTCCGTAATTTAGTTTCTATCATACAGTACACTTCATTGTAAATACTGCTTGCCTCATATTACGCCTGGTTGTAACATGGGGACTTATGCATAAATGGAGTGTAGATGTTATCACTTCTGCCCAACCAACATTTACAGTTTAACGTAAATTAATTTCAAGTCCTACAAAAACATCGCAGAAAACACTTAACTAAAATAACAACCCTAAAACGCTGGGTAGTGAAAAAAAGCCCAGCTGGTTACCCGGGTACCTGGTTAACCGGAGCTCACCGCTCCAACTGATTAGTTCCGGTTTAGATAATTACCCGGATCCGGGCCTATTTACACCCAGGATTAACCCGTATACGCAAAAACAGGACATACGGTTCGTTTTAACGCAATAACCTAGAGTCCGGGGACTCGAGGCATAATAAATATTAATACCTGACGGTTTACCTCAAAAACAAATATTAATAACTAGCCGTTGCCCGCGAAATCGTCCGCGGTTTTTTTTTTGGTAGTTTCCCTCTTCTTACATCCCCCTGACTTGGTTTAAAGCATTTTTTTTCTATGTACAGACATTCGAGTTCATGTTCGTTCTAGTTTTATTATATGTATAGATTTACATACACAAATATAAAAGGATAAGACGTGTTACACTGAAAACATTTCCTATGGTTCTGAGATTTTTAAAATTGTTATTACAGAAAATTTGAAATAATTAGTATTTAGATGGACGCAATAATCAATTATGGTTAGGGAAAAAAGGAGCGATTCAACCACATTTTTAAAAAAGCACACTTGTTTCCTTCTACTTCGACTACATAGCTAGACAACTGAACAATGCAAATAAATAGTTATTGTTATTAATAATTGCATGTGGCTTAAATGCGCATGTGAAGGGTCAAGAATAGTACATAGAATGAACGATCAATATAACGGGAAATCTGATGATAATAGAGAAAGCAGCTTTCCTGCCCAAAGGAGCAATCATGAACATAGAACTACAGCATATCAAGCTTATTCTAATAAGTTGATGACCTTGTGCACCAAATAATACAATTAGTTTCGACGATTCAAACCTTCGCTTAGGTTTAGATTTCAAAACAAACTCGGCACTCGAGATGCACAAAGAGTTATTAAGAGAGGTCTGGTCGCCGGATCGATCGCGCGCTAAAATTATACCGGGCCTCGGTCGCTGTCTGCCGCGAGAATGGGGGTTAGGAACTGTTTTGAGGGTAAAAGGCTGAAATAAAGTTCTTTTTGATTTTGGAACGTATATTCAATTATATAACATACTAGCTGACCGCCACTTTGTTGGGCAGTACAGGTAGGCTGCCACACGTGGAATTGTGATGTAGACAGGCTTCGCGAGGCTGGGATTAAATAGTTATTTAATCCTTAACACTATTTAATCCTAAATCTACAAATAACAATTTTTTTTTAATAAAAAAACACCCATTGTACTCATGCGAAATTTTTGTATAAGCTCTACAAAATCGTAGTACATAATTTCATTCCATCATCTATTAGCTTTTCCAGCGTACGCGATGAAATGATTACTTTTGCTAATTTTTTGACACCCTGGGGTACATTATTGAAGTTAAAATAAGGATCCCTATTTTTTTTGGTAATATAATGTAACCTATGTTACTCCTGGATAGTGTGGCTTCGCAATATTGAAAGAATTTTTCAAATCGGTTCAGTAAATCCAGAGATTAACCCCTGTAACGTCACCAACTCACAAACTTAACATTTTTTTTATAATATTAGTATAGATTTTATACAATCAGATGCTCATTTCTTTTGCTAATTTTCAGCAGTTTTCTATCGGCGTGTATTTACATCTGCAGTGCGAGCATAGAACTTCAAAAATAGCTATATTTGATCGACAAAAGCATCCGTCCTTTTCACTCCTCCGGGTTATCTGTCAAATTTTTAGAATTTTTAAAAATTTTGTGCACGTAGCACTGTCTCGATAGATATAAGGAAATCGCTAGTAACTGATCTTTCAACACACAGCTCAAACCACTGAACTGTTAACGAGAGGCACGAATGTAGTTGATATTTAAAAAACGCTAACTTACATATTACCAAACTCTTTACAAAAAAAAAGCATAATACTACTAAGGTCAATAAAAATATCTATAACAATAGCAAGTACATCCCCAACTGAAGCCCGTAAACACGACCTCGCAACCTCGGCTGGTAATCCGGGTATGTAATGCCCGAACAAAAAGACCCGGGTAATGGGGCAATGGCGGGTTAATTACGCATGGTGGGCCTCCTTTTGCAGGGTTTGCGACGTTTAGCGCTCAGTAAACGGAGGGTTGTTACCATTATGGTAATATACGAATAATAAAAATATTGTCGTGATTGTCAAGCACCCACTTTACCATCGGAACTCTCTTTGCTCAGCATGCAGCAAAGCCGAAGTGGCTTAAAAATATAGACAAGTCCATACTAATATTATAAATGCGAAAGTAACTCTGTCTGTCTCGGTGTCACGTCAAAACTACTCAACCAATTTAACCGACATTTGGTATCCAGATCTAGAGCCTGAGAAAGGACTTAGGCTTACCTTTTATCCCGATATTCCTATGGGAACGGGTGCCATGCGGATGAGTGTTAAAATTTCTTAATAAC
Organism: Parapoynx stratiotata; assembly: GCA_910589355.1. NCBI lineage: Eukaryota > Metazoa > Arthropoda > Insecta > Lepidoptera > Crambidae > Parapoynx > Parapoynx stratiotata. The sequence continues at coordinate 14,295,936 of OU342478.1, forward strand.
GCCTGCTAGAAAAATTAAGGACAAACTATGAACTTGCTTCTAATAATAGAGTAGAAGTAAATTTCAATTCCACCAATCGAGGCTACAGTGCCAAATTGAAAAAATCTTTGTGTTCAATAGCCTATTTATTGAGGAAGGCTATAGGCTCCATACCATCAAACTATTCTACGCGGAAGAAGTCGCGGGGAAAAGCTAGTATAAAAATTATAAGTATTGTATTTATTTGTTTCGTAAGCTTGCTCCCACTTTTTTCTGTGCTATACTGTATTTTTCTCTCAATGTTTGTTTTGTCCCTCTTCCTGGTACCCGAAAGCCCCAACAAACCGTTAGTCTATAGCCGCAGCTCACTAAAAATACACGGTGTATCTCCTTACTTGAGTGTGGCAGAAATGGTTTTATTGCTATAATTAAAAAATGTGAAGTGATTGCTGTGTTTCGATTTTACAGCTTTCTTTCTTTTCTACTCTTACTGAACGCTTATTTGGAGGTTAAGCGACGCAGGACAGGCCGTAGTAGTAGCAGGACAGGACGCAGGACAGGCCTTAGTAGTATTATGGGTTAGTCTGCTTATTTGACAACATACATTATACATATTCTGGGGTGCGGGAAGGCATGCCGCACCCTCAGCAGAAAGGGAAGATCTTCCGCAGAGTCAGGTGTACGCTCAGGGACCGCAGTCCTACTGTTATTCGTCGGAACTTGAATATATATTAATCATCTTGAAAACTCTGCCATCGTGATTCAGGCTTGCTAATTTTCTTTATTCCTTATTGCTGTAGCCAGTAGGTCAAGTATCAATTTAACTCCAATGTTATTATTCACTATTGTACTTTTCGTTGATCAACGATTTCTCGGTTACTTGATATCGTAGCGCTACTACGTAACTACAATATTACCACTCCTTTCTCCCTTAGGGGTAGGCAGATGCGTAATGTACACCTACACTATGCCAGTGCTTTTATTAAAACAATAACATATATGGCAAAACGTAGATAAAATAACGCAATATAGCTAGATCCAATATGAAACATGTGAAAATGAGGACATGCAATGTGAGATGACAACACGCATATATTACAGACAAGTCAGAAATTCCTAGAACCATGGTCTTAAAGGATAATGTATGGGCTCCTGACGAGGTAAGCCGACGACCTTGCGAAGGTCGCGGGAAGTCCCTGGATGCGAGCGGCGCAGGACCGCAAGTTGTGGAGATCATTGGGCGAGGTCAATGTGGACGACATTATGTATTAGAAAGCGAGCGTGCTTCCATGATGAAACGAACGTCAGGAATGTAATGTTGTATTCAAACTCAATACAAGCAATTGCACCCACGACCTCTAGCACATACAGCACACTTTTCCCAGCTCAACTTCCACCTCAACTCAAAACTAACTTAATCATAAACACGAACTGTCCCTTGAAGTTTAATAATAATGGCGTCTTGCACAAAGCCGTGGAATTAAAATGAATTAAAATGCACCAGGCTCAGTATGAATAATATAAAGGGATGAGGAGGCTCCCTGTTTAGTATGCCGGCCGCGCCGCGGGCTGCGCGCCACCGACGAAGCGGAGCTATAAATATATATTTTCACTTGACATTTACGCGTGGAATCGAGATAAGGAAAGAAAATTTGCAATAGAACATTTGACTGTAGGTTTTTGCGTAAAATGAATTTTATAAAGCCGAATAGAAAATAACTTCATTAACATACGCCGGCGCTTTTATGATGCCGCCACTAACTTTCTGTTTTGCCTAATGGTTTCAAGTAGAGAGCGACGTTAGTAGTTAAGTCCGCCATATGAGCATTCCTTTTGTAATGGACATTAAAGTTTAAATAAATAAATACGCATCACGTACGAGTTTTTTTTATTGTCAGCTCAGCAAATTACACCAAATGGGAATCACATTGAAAATTTCATGATGTCCTTATCCAATTAAAAAAGTACCAAGGAAGCAATTCCAAAGGGGCCTTTACTCTAATTCAAGTAATTAGTCGTATACTTTACTCACTGCGATAAGTTCCGTATATCTTGCACTGTGTGCCAACCCGTATTTATTCCAATTCGCAAACTTGTATCGCGGGCTATGAATAATTATGCCGCGCACACTGGAGCGGCGCCCTAATGAAGCTGTAGGGGCTGCTCGACAATCCTTGTTGTTTCAGTTGTAAAAAAAAACAAATGACGTAATACGACAGATTACTGTACCAGACTAGTTTATTTCCATTGAGTAATGTTTTGTGTATTGACATTGTTATAGTCTAGTAATGTTCTTCTAGGAGCTCGATGATATCGATTCTGAAATCCTCCTCGTCCCCAGCCTATATACGTCCCACTGCTGGGCACAGGTCTTCCTCATGGAGATATACTCCTTATGTAGAAAATATAAGGAGTATGGGCCGTAACACCACTACGCTGACCCGATACGAGTTGGTCTAGAGACGGTTATAGCGACCGGGACCAAACACTTAACGTGTCTTCTTAAGCACGGAGGAGTTCGAGAACACAAAGTTTTGGTCACCCATCCAAGATTTGACCATATCGAAAGCAGCTTTGTTTTCCGCCACCGAGCTCCTTCTTCCTACGACAGCAAGAGCATTATGTTATGTTTTATTTTTCTGTAGCAACATCACTCCATCTCGCCAGAGGATCTGCGGATGCTATCCGGTGTACAAAACTCTTAATTTTATGTAATATTGAAATAATTATCTGGCGTAATAGATTTAACCCGAAATATAATGAGAATGAGTTTAGAATGTTGAATTAATTAAAAGTGGTGCAAATCGAGAGAATGCGGTCGGCCTGATAATGAGGGATCTTTTGTTTGTGGCGAGTCGCGGCGTTGCGGTGCGGGGCGACGCGACGCGGGCCGATTTTCAGGTTCCGTAAGTAGTATATAAAACGGATATTCTTGAATCGCGCACTCTCGCTTATAGATTAACATGCAAGTAAACTCAAGTTTTCAGTCCATTTTCTCAGTTTTATAGAAGAAGTTTGCAAAAAAAGGAATGAATAATTGTATAAATTGAGATATATAAACAGATAAATAAACGAATATAATATTTGTCAGTCAAAAAACAAAATTTTTATCAAAGCTAAAATGAACCCATATGCTGTAGAAAAATAGGTCTTTATTTACAAAAATAACAAATTTAGGCTACTTGGTGATAAAAAATTAAAAAGAAAAATATATTGTCTAAGTATATGAACACTGAGTTTATTAAATCAAGACTGAAATCCAGTTCCGATAGCTTCATAATATTCGAGAAGTTAAATTCAAATAATGTAAACACAAGACCAATGCAAATCCGACGAGACCCGCCTCATCTATCAACAAATGAATTTAAAACACGACGCAAAAAATGAAATTATTCTAATATTATTCCTTGTTCTCTGGAATACAGGATCGCTTCAGCAATATTTACGTCTTGTAACAATTGTAAACAACACGTAAAATATTCCGAGCAATAAAGTTCGGGTGATTTAGAGCTGAACAATTTAATGTATGGATAATACATAATAATATAATATACTTTTTTTCACTTCAAAATGAATTGGCGAAAACACCTACCCTTTCGGGGATCGGGGATGGGGGATCATCACGCCTCTTTCCCCAAAGGGGTAGGCAGAGGTGTTTGACACCCACATTTCACCAGATTTGTTAGGTCGCCATGTAACAGGTGGCGAGCCTGTTGCTATGCACCGGGCATAATGTAAGACAAGCTATAGGCATAATGCAAAATGAAAATTGTATATATGCTATGCTATGCTTAATTTAACTGGTACTACTTTCACTTTCAACAGAAAATATGTAACTACTTTTTACGTACGAGTAGTTAAAAAAAGGTTAAACGTTAAAAAAACACACGTCCTCCACCGGAAGTAGAAGTCGTGACCTGAAAAGCTGAAAACGAGCGAAATTACTGGGGCAGCAGGCGCGATCTTTGAAGGATAGACAGAGAGAGAACATGTTCGGCGCTTCCTGAGAGGAGTTAGATGGGAACGGGAAACTTGATGCGTATTTTATACTTTTACTGTGTGGATTATGCAGATGTTGTATTATATATAAAGGAAGTATACCTTAATAACTCTTTATTGCACTGATACGAAAAAAACAGCATGCCTACATAAAAAAGCAAAAGTATACAACGTATGACTTATCTCTAATAGGGATATCTTCCAGTCAACACGTCACAGGTGTGTGAGATCTCGTGTTGTGAGAGAAGCGACACCAGTGCACAAGACGAAACAGAAATGTATAAAATGACAAACTAGACCACCCTCATCCCCTAGACTAGACCTAGACTAACATTAATCCTGTTAGGGACGAGACAAAATTGATCTGAGACCTATTATGTCTACAAACGTATCAGATGATGAGTTATTTATAAAGACAATAGCCTTTTAAGGAAATGAATATATAATAAAACACTGGTCTTTAAAATGTCAAGATACCTGAGAACATGTGGTTCTGAGGAGTACCACATGAGGAGTAGGAGCCGTAGCCACGCTGCGCGTTGACCCAATATGGATGAGGGCTACATGGTACTTTGTGGTTTGGGTCACCCATCTACGGTTGGGCGTATCGAAAGTGGTTTTGTTTTTAATATCGAAACCTAATAAAAAAACTTTTTTTTTACATTATGATAAAAATTCAAGGCTTTTTAAAGGACTTTAACGAACCAACTTTTAAACATAAAAAATAATTTTGTAGTATTGAGTAATATTTTTAACAGTTCCCTGTATACAGACAACACGGTAAACGAACGCGTTCATTATATACTCTTATCATAAAGCCTTGGGGAGGCATAATGAGTGCCACATATTCTTGTATTACCTCATAACAAAGAGGGACAGTAATATTATACAATAAGAAGAGTTGATACAATCAAAATATTAATTGAATTAGTCCATGGTCATAACGAGCCGTGGTCAGAGACAATCCAATCAGAAGCAGTGGCGAGACGCCACAAAATAATCTGCTTACAAGTCGCCGGCGACAGTTGCACGACAACGGTCGCTCGTTCCGGCGACAACGCTCGCAATAATAGAGTTTGGTGTTACACACGGACAACGCGGAGAGTGGACGAACATGTTGAAAAATATGATCAGAGTAATGATAACGGCCTTGTAATTTAGTTTTACAATCCCGGGTTTGAGTGTGTCCGTTTTCGACAGTCTAGGGAGGTTCTGTTGGCGAGTTTGGGATTGAACAGACAAGATGTAGGATACTTCAATAAAATACTCTCGTATCCAAATTTAACGGAAGCAGAGATGCTGTTCAGACTCATGCTCGCCAGCTTCGCCACCCAGACATCATAGTATCTAAGCCTGTGTCTGTGCTCATAGTGTGTATGTAAGTATCTAATACTTAAGGTAAGGGTACAATGGGACTGACATGTATTTTATATAAAAGACCCTTTTATAAATAAGATAAAAAAAAAAACCCGGGTCCATCACTCGATATTTCAAATGTACAGTTAACGCCACGACAAACTTTAAAAGAACTGTCACAATTCCAAATTATATACCTCAAGGAATTTGGACATTAACACGGTTAATGCGGGTTAATTTTACCACATCAGCCATCTGCGCTCGGACGGAACTATGAACAATGGATTATTTTAAATGTGTTTTCATGTTTACTTACATAACGTCTGCTATATTCGTAGCTAACTGTTCCTTATATATACTTATATATTATTGCAATTCAAAAAGAAATACATAAAACAGGTTGTTGACATATGTTTGCAAGGGCGGACATATCCCTAACAGAGATCTCTGCCTGTCAACCCATGAAAGTAAGTTGAGAAAATAGATTATAGGGGATACAAATGCATAAAGAAGACAATATTGAAAAACTTTAATATTAAACATACCTACATAATAATAATCCTACTTAAATAAACATAAAAACAAATACTTAAATAATTACACAAATATATACATAACTATTTACATATTCATAATATATACCTTTAAATATATACAAAATATCTTATGTAAAGTTTAGAGTAAATTTTATTCAATAAAAGAAAATCTAAGAGCACAGATATTAAATACAAAAGGAGAGAACAAATGACAGAAAGCAGCAATTTTAAAATAAATAAATAAATATTGAATGAAATGAACGCCGGCCCTTGTGGAAGTGTGTATTTTTACTGCAGCTCACTGATTAAGAGATGATACTTAATTTTGTCCCTCTCTAAAGTATTATACTCTACACTAAGTGAGACAGAGATAAATATATAAGTTTTACAGCTGGGTACTTATTTTGCCGGCAATAAAAGTTACTTAAGGGTACTAAAAAATATATCTTTCATAAATTTAAGCTTTAATAAATTTAAGAACATAAAAATGTTTTATAGAAATTTATACGAAAGGATATTGACATTAAAATATGCAAATTTCAAGTTGTAAAGTACTCTCGCATGCACATTTTAAGAATTCCTTAGTCAGTAGAACACCATGTAGAATAATATTATTATCAATTTATCATCATGTCGCTATTATAGATTATTGAAATTCCGGTCAATAAATTCTGCAACATTTGCATATTTTTTTCAAAACTTGAGAAGAAAAGATGTTTAATATTAAATACTTTTTTTAGTGGCTTCGCACGGTTTTACCCGCTCGGTGACCGTTCCCATGGGAATATAAAAATAAAAACTAGTCTATGTCCTTTCTCAGGCTCTAGATTACCTGTGTAGTAAATTTGGATTAAATTGGTTCAGTAGTTTTGACGTGAAAGCGAGACCGACAGACAGAGAGAGCTTATGGATCAACAAAATGTACTTGAGGCTATGCGTGAGCGTAGCTGAGCACCTTAGTAAGATGTAATGCTACGAAGTCTACGACGCTACATGCGTAGCAGTTTGGTCATCCGTAGTACTTCAGCAATCCTTAGCTGCATCTTTTGATAAATGACTTTTTTTGTTAAATATTAAACAACTAGCTTTTCCCCGCGACTTCGTCCGCGTAGAATAGTTACTTTGAGATATGTGATGGTATGGAGCCTATTATAGCCTTCATCAATGAATAGACTATTGAACACTGAAAGGTTTTTCAAAAAAAAAGGCTTAGAACCCTACGTCTTCACTCCCTGGAGGAAAGGCGCTTAGTCGCAGATATGAAGTTCCTGTATGACGTGGTGAATGCTGTATTAGATAGCCCGGAATTAATTGAGCGCATTGGATTCCGCACCTTTACAATTCGATCAAGGCGTCGTGGGCCTATGCGCTGCCTTTACACAGGCTCCGCCAGGTCGAACTACACGGCTCATTCCGTGCTGCACAGAATCGCAACCACTTTCGAGGACAGGTTCAGCGACGTAGACATTTTCTTCTCGACACGTTCTAAATTTATGTCGCAAGTATTTCAGACACTGTGTCAACCCTAGTAAACAGAGCTTCACACTTCACACTGTACTCACATGCATGCGTACACATACACATACCCATACATTACACACACGGACAGAACAATATTTTTTGTGTTTTTAACTGGCTTAAAAAAATTTACAAATTGTTTACTTTATACCGCCCGTCAGTCAATCAAAATTTAAGATGACAAACTTTTTAATTGGCTATGTAAGCATTTAAGTTTAAGATTATGATGTAAAATTTATAAGCTGTAAAGTTTGCTATCAAATAAATAATAAAAAAAAAAAATTAGACCAGTAGCCTCAATTGGGGGAATTGAAAATTTACTCCTACTCTATTATTAGAAGCAAAGTTCATAGTAGCGTATTTTTTTTTCATTCACCCTGACGTGTTTTGACGTGAAAGCGAGACAGACAGAGTTACTTTCGCATTTATAATATTAGTACGGATTAAGCATTGTACCCGAGTGAATACAACACTAGTTTCTACACCAATCTCGCCCCTTAGAAAACTTAGAATAATACACCTGATCCTTCTCTCTGTATTTGAGGGTCCTTCAGTGTATAGACGTGTCAACAAGACGAATGCGCGGAACCCGCGTCAATACAGCCATCGATTCACGCCGGCGACGGCAAAGGAATTTCGCGGCGAAAATAAATATTGCAATATTGGCTATTGTGGGATATTTAAAGAAGGAAACTGGTGAAGGAGGGATGAATTTAGAATAATATATGAGTATTATATATTTAGTGAGATGGGAAAATCTTTTTTTTTTAAGTACAAAAAGCTGTACATTATTAATATAAATAGCTAACATAAACTTTATATATTAACAGATAAATAAGGATTTATTTTGACGCCTCTTCTTGGTAATGGTAGATTTGGATGTTTAACAATAAATTGATATAAATGAGGCATTGTTTATCAGATGTAATAAAAGTATATTAACTCAGGTTTCGCCTAGATTCAATGTAACAGAGGTGATGCTATTGCGACATAGGCGTGTTATAATTAACTTTGTGTGTTTTTATGCTTAGAACATAATAAATAGTAAAACCGACTATTCTGCAAAAAAGGTTAAGTATACGTGCCAGAACATATTCCGCTGCCCCGATCGATCAACCACGCCATTATGTCCAAAATAGCTACTTCTTTCATTTTAGACTGTTCTGTGAAGAGGTAAGGAGAATTTAATATTTATGAACTGAGTAAATATAATAAATTAATAAAGAAACAGTATGAATAATGAACAACACAAAAAGAATGTACCAACTGCTTTTCTTGACTAGGATGTTGTAAAAGGCGACTAAGGGCCTATTGGGCACTGGGTCTGTGATTGTGTAGGCGATGAGCTAGCCACTTGTTACTTTTTCACGATTTTTCACCTGACCATTCCCAATTATTGTATGGCTAAATGTGGTCTTAAGGAACACAGTGCTCCTTGGGCTCTGCCTATTACAGATGATTGTATGTATGTATGAATAATAATTTGTAGTAGAATATAATTTTACTGCAGAGCACAGGTCTTGCAATATGAAGGAAGCGCGTGAGCAGTATAGACTTAGCCATCAAGCTGGCCTGATGTAGATGGGAAAAAAATATATAGCAATCGGGTGCGTACGAGGGCAATATTTGGTAACCTATTCTAGATCAAATTTGTTTATCTTGGGGTAAGGAATAGCGAATTGATAAGAACCTAACTAATGCTGAGTAAATTTCCATGCCATGCCCAGTTCCCAATTCTGTTATTTAAGGTCAGCGCAACATTATTATTATTTTATTTATTTATTAAACAAACATTGGTTTACAAAATAAATACAGAAGTCCCACAATACTATTTACACATTTTGTCGGTGGGATCAAGAATCTTTAGCTCACATAAACAGAAAAACTCAAATGCTATACTAAGTTAGCTAAATAATAATTTTTAAGATTTTTCTTAAATAAATTGTTTCTTGTTCCCGGCGTATGTCTTCGGGGAAACTATTTAACAGGTAAGGTACCCGTTTCTTTAATGTTCTATCACCATAATAGTTACTTACTTAAGGTATCACAAATTTGCCCGCAGACATTGACCGGGTACAATGACTATAATTGACCAACCTTAGGCTATTCTCCTGACTGCCGTGGTTGTTTATTGCTACTAGGTATTTATGTTTCAAACTTACCGGGAGAATTCCACAAATCTTAAATAATTTACAATAATCACCTTTGCAATTTGCTTGCAATGTCTTCTCTTTCCACTCTCTCCTATCACTCGCGAAGTCAACACTCACTCGAAGGGAGGGCACTCATATTACCATTCACAATCCGTCCATCTTTTCTTCAGTCTTCCCCTCCCTACACGCTCATTCACTTTCAAATCCCATTCCTGGTGACATGATTATTCTCCCTCCTCATTAATGTCCATACCAGGAAAGAAGATATAGAAAGAAAGAAAGAAAGAAAAACATTTATTAACCAACAAACACACAATAAGAATAAAAAACAAAGAAAGAACAGACAAACACAGAGTACAGTGAATAATTTTAAAAGACTACACAATAACGGTTAATTAGGACCCGGCCTCAGCATATGCTGAATCAGAGACTGACCCAGCGCTGGTGGATATCCTCTCAGTTCATCTCGAAACCCAACCAAATGTTTGGTTTAAACACTATTTAAAAAAAATCATTCCAAATACCTAGAAGCCAGTATAATAAGCTAGGATTTTTATACTTTAACAAACATACAAAGCAATAATACATTTAAATTCTACACAGCTCTTACACATTTGAAAACGAAAACTAAGCCTTCAGACGGAACACTAAATCACAATTTGCATTGCACAGATTATCTTAGCAGCTTATACACAACTAAAGAGGACTAGAAGAGACAGATACATTTCCTGAAATGCACACAGCGGAGCTGAAACGGATATTAAAAATAAGCATGCCTCGCTGCGCTTAGCCGGGATATGAACCTGGATCTATAGCTATAGGTACACTTAACGGTGCGCGAGTAAATGTTAGTTAGGCAGGAATTTCTCCTCCACCTTGAACCAATAGGGACAGGACGTTATGCGAGTTCATTTTTTTGGTAAATGTTTGTCATAGTAGAAGTAATAAAATATTATGGCGATGCTGGACCGGTCTTTGTGGAAATCCTGTGGGGGAGGTCTATGTCCAGCAGTGGGCGTCTGGGCTAAGATGATAATGATGATCGTGTTGTCTAGTACAAGATAGAGTCATACCAAATAATACATTGATGTGTGAGAACCGACAACAGACGTAAATTGCAGTATTAATTAACACAATTTTAGACTAGGGTCATAAGTCAACAAGTTATAGAGTTCAAACAGTAGTTGGAAACTTACAGTTCTAAGCCTAAAATGACACCTATTACATTAAGACTAAGATATATTTTCCTATGACCGCGTTTGACCTCCGGCTCATCACTATAAGCGACGTGTGGTCGACACACAGACAAAAAAGACACTAAAGACCCACCGTTCTCAGCCTATATACGTTCCATCGGACCCAGGCCTTCCCCATGGAGAAATAAATGAGGAGTTTGGGCCATAACACCACCACACTGACTCGACGGCTTAACGTGCTTTCCGAAGCACGGCGGAGCTTGAGATCACAAAGCTTTGGTCACCCATCTAAAGCCTGACAATGGCGAAGGTGGCTATTGTTTGAAACCTTTAGTCAAAGCGTACTAACCACTACGCCACCGAGATTCTTACTAAAAACCAACTTCTATTTAATTTTGAAATAACAAACAGCTACACTTTACCAGAAGAGGTAGGCATAGGAACACCTCTGTTCCTCTGCCTCCTCTCACGCACCACAAACGAAATGAGCACTCACATTTCGCCTGTTATGACACTCACATTCGCTTATTAAAAGGCGATTCTCACACTGAGCCTCAAACAACGAAACGAATATAAGATACTTTCATACGACGTTAGAACACGCACCCGACGCTTCGTCGCACGGCTCACTGTGAGATTCGTCTAATAAACACACGCATTTCACCAAATATGACACTCTCGTTGCCTTATAAGTATGTATCCGGCCGAGGCCGAGGGTTGCCACAGGGTTTATTAGTCCAAAGTGATGGTATGTAGCCTATAGCCTTCCTCAATAAATAGGCTATTCAACACTGAAAGATTTTTTCAAATTGGATACTGTTCCATCAATTGGTTGAATTGAAAATTTACTCCTACTCTATTATTAGAAGCAAAGTTTATAGTGGCGTAAATTTGTAAATGTTTCTGGGAGGCATTATTTTTTTTTTTTAACATTCACCCGCCGCACCCGTTCCCATGGGAATAATAAAAATTAGTCTTTGTCCTTCCTCAGGCTCTAGACGACCTGTGTACCAAATTTTGGTTAAATTGGTTCAGTAGTTTTAAGGGTCGGCAACGCGCTGGTGATGCCCTCGGTGTTGCAGGCGTCCATAGGCTACGGTGACCACTGCCCATCTGTGGGCCGTATGCTTTTTTGCCACCCTGGTGGTATAAAAAAAAACTGACAAACGAAATAGGTGCTACTTCTGTAATATTATACATTAATTTCTTTATTTACACGTCAAAGGGTCTTAAACTTGATGTAGATAAGTGAATTACCTAAGTAATAAAACATACGGAGAAACACAAATGTAAGACAGAAGCAGCTTTAAATAAATTTAAATCTGTTTCTATTGCGAAAGCTTCAATAAGAGGATTTCGTCTATTCCATTCATATCAAGGATTTGTTCACGAAACAATTAACTTCAATTTCGTAGATCGTAAAGTCGAAAATCATTTGTCGCTCCTAATCCCCTACCATTGGTCTGATGATTTATTTAGGGCCAAACAAACGCTCGTCACTTATTCATTTCAGGTCGTTTAATTTGTTTGGCCCTTTCATTACAGCCGAGGCAAGGCCCTTACTATTGTGATGTTTTGACATATTTCTCATCAAATCATCCATTTATTACGGTTTCAGACGAGTTTCTTTGTACAGGTTGGAGATTTACAGTTGTGATGAGATTCTTTGTGGTATTTTTAATTTCCGTTAACTATAATTTTTTTTATAATTATACGAGTATCCCCAACAATAAAAAAGAAGTTTAAAAGCAGTGCCAGTCTCTGAAAAGTTGAGTATCAGTTGATAGAGAAAATTTCATGTCACGAAGCTAAAAAAAACAGGTGAGGAATAGGACTGGCAGGATTCAGACGAACATAATATGATATACACAAGAATTAAAGCGATTGCAATAGCGATTAAGACCAACTAACGTATTGTACGAAGCACAGAACTTCAGATCACATATTTTTGTCATACAGCTAAGGTGAAACCATAGGTAAAGTTTTTATTAATTAAACATAATCGAGAACACATAGTAAGGAACAGTTTGAATGTGTCCTTGTTACTTCAATAAATTTTGATTTTTGCGTCATGTTGACTGACTACACAGTCGCGTTCTCACCGAACGTGTTTGATGTCCTGTGTGTCTGCTTTCTCATTTGGAGCTGCCATATCGTAGTTTACAAGGGTTGCCAAAATTATATCTATCAGCTAGCTTACGCGCTTGTGGTGTCTCAAATTGCACCTCAACTCACTCAATTGCTCACTCAATACCGCATGGGAATCAACTGTGAGTGTAGAAGACACGCGAGAGAAATAAGACCACGCGTTGACGAAGCACGTCCGTCCTCAGCCTATATACGTCTCACTGCTAGGCACAGGCCTTCCTCATGAAAATAAACACATGTGGAGTATGGGCCGTAACACCACCAAGCTTGCCCAATGCGGGGTGCAACTGCCAAGAAAGCAAAGAAATTGCTATTGCCAATAATAAACAAAGACTTATACAGACTATAACATCTTCCATTACAAAATGAAAATAAAAACAAATTTACATTTCAATCAAGACAGTTTGAAAAAAAGAAAGAAAGAAAAACATTTATTAACCAACAAACACACAATAAGAATAAAAAACAAAGAAAGAACAGACAAACACAAAGTACAGTGAATAATTTTATAAGACTACACAATAATGGTTAATGGTCAATATTGGTAGTTTCGTCATCGAAAAAATTCATTACATTAACCTTTTGAGATTAATGTATTTTTGATTAACTTTTTTGTTATTAAAAAGTAGTTCCAATATAGTCTTTTAAACCTTGTTGTAATATAGTATGCCAACGCCCATAAAAGTCTTATAAAGTTTTGGTCACCCATCGACGGACTAACCATGACAGTAACATTCTAGATTGGTTATTATCAAAATGATTGACAGCTATAAAATATTATAAAATAAGTTATACAAAGAATTTGGACTATCATGGCCAAAACCTACCCCTTCGAGCATACACGCGCAAAAGGTTTGTTAAATAAAAATTAATAAACACGGTGTTGTTTACCTACAATCTTGCCACCTTTCAGGTGACTGAATTCTAAAAAGCTTATAAACTCAACGACATCTCGACCCATCAAGTACTTTCTTAAATAACTTTTTCCTTACTCTCAATTAAATTTATTTTTGAACTGACACCCCTGCAGACACGAGTGTAAGAGCCACCTTTGAAGCCTTAATTCCAATTCAGTGTTTGACTGTACTATATTTCAAGTAAGCTTTTGTTGACGAGTGTCTTCTCAATGGCGCAATAATTTCAATGAGCTGACAACCATATTTCAAATGTATCCATATATAAATTGTTTGGAAATCGACTTGACCTTATAGTAGGGGTAATCATTTGGTAAAGTAATTAATGATTTTTTCAAACAATGCTGTGTGTTTGTTGAGTGTTGTTTCATCCCAAACAAGACCGAAAATGTTTACCAGTTTTGATTAACTGTAACAATCTTATGTGTACAGTATAAAGTACGAAATGTAACTTAAAAATAACTTCGCACGTAAAGGTAAATGTTTGATATGTTTAAGTGACTCTGATTTTTTTATATTTTTATTGGTGGCTACCATGAGGCGTAAGTATAACAGAAATGCGCTTTATATTTAATAAATCTGATTCAGTTTGACAGAAACCTAATACTGATATTTATTTATTTATTATTTATATTAGGTCCTTACCTATGAAATTGGTTTTTGTATGGAGATTTTGGGGAATTCTGCATTTTCCATACTAACATTTTATCAGTTTTCTTCACAACGACAAATCCAGAGGTAATAATATTTGGCATGTATCATTAGACAAGCTTTAGTAATATGTGTAATATCACACTTCAGAAAAATTATTTATCGTTTTTAAGTGAATGCAAATAAAATGATGTATTCGGGAGGCACTACAAGTGAGTTGTCTCCGTGTCCAATTTTAACAAAATTAAACTTACAACAAATTATCAAAACAAATCAAAAGAGCTCAAAAATATAGTCTATTTTTAGACGAGATAATTATTTTTTAAGAAAAATCTGAATCTTAATAGTAATAGACAAAATACTAAGACAGAATAAAAACACCAATTTCATATGTAAGGACTCAATATTATATGGTTTAATATTCAAATGCAGGCCACCTTGACAATAAAATACTCGCGAAATAAATGCGATATTTTAAACAAAAAACTAATAACTGTCTAAAAAAACTATAAATGAAAACCACTTGTGATTGAAATTGCGGTGAAACAAAAATGTGTGAACTTTGGGAATTGAAACCAGAAATATATTTCTATCCAAAATTCATTTCTGCGCAGTTATAATTGGGTCAATTGCAAAAAAATCACCGCAGTAACGCTCGAAAGAGAGGGTATACTAAAATGGGGGGATGGGGTGTTTTAAAAAATCACCGGTATTTCTCACTGCACCTGCTCCGTTCTACGTGAGTTTATGAAAACGGTGATTTTATGTATATTTTCCTGTCGAAATTGCGCGTTTAATGATTTATTTCACGCAAATCGTCAATTGAATTCAAGTTCAGCAATATCGCGGAAGCTAATTAGAGGATGGCAAAGTTCTTTTTAAATCAATTGCAAGTAGATGCACCTGTAGCATGTTGCGTTACGACACGACGGTATACACTTAGCATCAGGTGGGAAGTCTACTTATTTTCTCATATCTGTCCCTAATAGAACATGTGAATAGCAACGTTAATACTATTTAGTTTTAAATTAAACTTTGCATTGTTTCATATATTTCTTGGCTGTTAAGAAATTTGTTGCAACCAAAATAATCCAAATACACAAGTTATCTTTGACATATCACATAATCGCGCCTGCTTCCCAAAGAGATTGGACGCCCACATTTCCTGATACTTTTAGGTCCGTTATTTTTATACTTCTATTAACCCTAACGCGGAAAAAAACATCTTAAATATCTTTGCATCAGAAGGCATATTCTCGTGCAGGTTTATTTTTGTATAAAATCGCATTAACAAGAAGTAATAAAGAAAAAAACAACAATTATAACCCAAAGATCACGTCTCGACCCTAACCAAAACTTTGCGTCTCAACTCCTAAATTTCGCGATGATTCACCCTCCGATACTCAGTTAGACGCTCTTGGGAAGTTGATTAATGACAAATTTGATGAGTTCCACAAAAGACCGGCCTTAATAGGAGGTGGAGGGTTAGAATCAATGTCGTAGTTGGTACTGGGGACCGCACATTTTCTATTGAAAATAAGACATGCTTCAAGTGAAGTGGAAGCTGTCTCTTTATATTCACGAGATTTGTAGACAGTGAAAAAGGTAATAATGCACAATGTATTGACGTGTATGTTTTGGGATATATTATTATGAATTGTAATTCAATTGACTGCCAATGTCAGTGTATGTGCCAGTATTTAATACTTATCCGAATATTGGCAGTCAATTTAATTTCAATTATTTTACAGACATTTTCTTGATTTTATCTAGTCGTTAAAACATGTCTTCTCATATCTGTCTCGTCATATCACCAACACACACTCCCTCAACAACAATTAGCACAATGCTGGTGAAATACAAAATCTTTATTAAGATGAAAAATTTGTAATAAAAAAAGGAAGAATATTCTGACAACCTACATCACAACATGAATAAAGATTTGTACGTGTAATCATTTGTGTTCTGTAAAGTGATTGTAATGAATTATAAGCCTTTCTCTCCATGTCTACGTCAGTTAACATTGAGTAGGGTGAGTTATTATCTTAGTTTTTGCGTCACCTTTGAAACATTACAGATACATATAAAGTAATATGTATTATGGGTTACTTCATATAAATGTGACATATTTAAACTTATTTGAATTGTTCACTGGTCTTCTTCTTCCTGCCTTTTTTCCCATTCTAGATGGGGTCGACACAACATATCTTCTTCCACTCTCCACTCTTTACTTCTCATATCACACTTCTCACTCTGACATATTTTCATTTTTAATTCTGTCCATTCTGTTAACTTCACACATCTATCTCAACATTTGCATCTCCGCTGCGTGCCGTTTCTTTCATCCTTCGCAATGTAAATATAGTAAAAATAACATTGACGCCGCATGTCTCCACAACATCGGAATACTTAATGTAATCCAAAGCGCAAGTTAAAAGTACATCCGTCTTACCCTGACATCTCACTAAACTTGTTTACAGAAGATGTAATTTGTAACCGTCGGTCCAGTATTACAAGACCTGTACTTCTCGCGCCAGCTCCTTGAGGCATAATAGCAACAGTATCTAAAAAAGGGGGAGGTGAAGATCCATTTATACTGGTATCCAAAGATGAGTTAACAGAATTGTTGAACGGATCATTACGCAGCAGTATACATGTTATTCGATACATTTTTTCCTCAAATTGGGCTGAAAATTCGTTTAAATATTTTGTGTTTACAGAAGCACTTTTCAAAATTTATTTTAAATAAAAATAGTTCGTTTTAAAAGAAAATTTTATACAGCTACCAATCTAGTATTTGGATTAGCCACTTCTAAAATTCAAAGACACTGGACCTAATGAACTTTACAAATAGTTATCCAAAGTTTTTTATAGAACTTTGAGTATTTTGCATTTATAATATTAGTATGGATTTACAAAACCTACAAATTTTGAACAAACACAAGAGACACCATTCTTTTAATAAATCTGTATTTATATTTGAAGCTAGTACTCAAATAAAGTAATAAATCAAGTTACCCAAAACTATTAGCAACCTCTTTCATATCTTGATTAATTGCAAACCCTCGGTCTTAGAAAAAACATCTGACATGACAGTAATTGAAATCACGTCGGGAGAAAGCGTGACTCAAATCATCCAATACTTTTAGGAAGGATTCCAAAATATTTTCTCCATTCAACCTTGTTTGTGTAACAGAAGGGAATATTTTTCTGTGACTCCGAGAAACAACAAATGTCAGAAATGTTTGTGATGCCGATGAATGTTTAGACTTTGACGTCAAAAGCTTTGTACAATTTGCAATAATATAACGTACCTACTGTCTGATCGACATTGTCAATATAGGGTTTATTGATTTCGGATTTTTATTTTAGGGAGTTTGGAAGGAAGTGGAGGCAAGGAACTGATATTGGAAACTGTATTTTATCAAACAATTACTTTTTATTCTGAGATGTGGTTCTATTTCATTAATGAAACTTATTATTTGTGTGTGACAGTTACATCATTATAAGTAAGTATTATTTTCATTGTAAGTAAACTCTTTTTATATACTTTTCCAATAAAAAACAAAAACCAAATGAATAAAATATAAAACTTTTGAAAATTTTCGCGCTAAATGACAGACAGAACTTTAAAGAAGCTTTCGAATACATCAACATTTTAAATATTTCAATAGGAGTATCGCAAGGAGCAATGCTAGGTCCAACACTATAGACTGTGTTTGATCAAAGAACGGCGATAAATTGAGTTTATTATACTCCGACACAGTTATTGAAGCGGAGCAAGTAAAACAAAAGTGCATTGAAGTTTTTGAACGTTATTAAATTATAAAAGTCCGTATTGAACACGTAATAGAGAGCGAATTGTGCCGACAATTAAATGTTTCGACAATTTCAGACTTAATTATTACGGTAACGCTTTTAACCTAGATTCAGGACGTGAATTCACTTAAATCATTTAAGCTTCCCCAAATGTACTAACTTAATTCCAGTGACTCGTATAATTATTTCTAGACGGTAGCCATTATGCCATTAGAAGCCTATTCTGTAAGTTATGAGCTGGATTAATTAAAGCCTTTAAAATATTAATACGAGATGATGACGTCGAATTGTACATCCGGTTTTACGGTACGTTGTAAACCTACAAATGTAAATTGTAAATCATGACAGATATATACGTATTGCCAATATTGCCTTTACCGTGTGCTGTTGGTATATGTTGGTATTAAAATATAAGTTTTTTTGTAAATTTTTGACTCCTAAGAAGAAGAGTAAGACTCCTAGAAAAAGTTTTTAACCCCTTGAGGGCCAATATGTTTCTGAGGACCATTGAGAGGTTAAGCAGCTAGTTTTATTTATCAGATGCTACACCAGCTAGTTTTATTATTTAGTTGTCACAATTGAACAAACACACACAAACACACACACACACATAAGACGATGCTGTGTTCTCGTTTGGCCAGGAATTGTTTTTTGGATAATCTTTATTTTCCCCCACACGACAGGCTCGACCTAGTGTAGGGGCTAGTTTTTAGTAACGATGTGTATTTTTCCTGGTAATCAAATTTATTTCTTCATCAATCATGGCCATTGTTACTTATTTATGTTGAGGCCCTTGTTTCTGTAAAAGTATTTACTTTTAATATCGAAGCCTACCCCACCTCAACTTCTACATAAGAAAATGCAATATTATTCAAACGATATCGTCTACTGAAGGTAGAGCTTACCACCGTATGTCACATCTGAATTTCAGATTTCAGTTATGCGTGTGTCGCATGCATTAATTAACACGCACCGCCGTGTTGCCATGTTGCAGGTTGTTCTATGATATGTTGCTATGTCGCGCGCAGAATTTTGTCAGAACTTGGGGCTAGAATTGGGAACATTTCAGTCTATTTAATTATCTTATTCTTTCAATAAGATCATAGGTTTATTTGTAAGAACAAAATACTATTATTTTCATCAAAACGATTTTATTTCACATTTGTAACTATTAAAAAATATATAAAATTATCTATACATAACATTACAGAATTCCAATAAAAGAAACCCTGAGACCCTGGAAGGCCTTGGCACAATGCTCGACGACCTATGTAAAGCTTCTCAACAAGTGGGCCTAAAAATGAACATGGACATGACAAATATGTCCACTCCTGTGAAGGTTGGAGGTTCTACACTGGAAATTGTTGACGAGTATATACTTGAGACAAGTAGTCCAACAAGGTAGGTCCAATTTCCAGAAAGAGATCAATCGATGAATCCAACTCGGCTGGGCAGCATTCAGAAAGCCACGCAGCGTATTCACGGCTCATCTACCGCAGTATCTCAAGACAAAAGTCTTCAATTTGTGCGTGTTGCCAGTGTTGCCTTACGGTACTGAGAAGTGGCCATGAGGCTCAAGGTCACTCACTGGGCAATGTAGAGGGCTATGTTAGGAGTTGCTATGCTGCTTAAATCGAACAAGAAATGAGGCCCACAGAATTGCAAACCTTAAGTGGAAGTGGGCAGGGCATATTGCTCATAGAACTGACGGCCGTTGGGGCGCAAAGGTTTTCGAGCGGCGACTACATACTGGACGTCGCAACGTGGATAGGCCCAACGATCTAGGAAAGGCCGCAGGAGGTCGCTGGATGCGGAGGGCGCGGGACCGGTCATTGTAGAGATCATTGGGGAGGCATATGTCCAGCAGTAGAAGTATAGGCTGATGGATGGGCGCGTAAAAGAAACTAACTACCTGAATTATTTTTATCACTCCAATTAGTTCAGTAAATATTAATAGACCACGTGAATTCATTCTAAAATACCAAACAAAATCCCAAAATATGAAGTGTGAATTTTCATTTTCAATAAATTCTAAGTCAAAATATCTGCACCCCTATTTCAATTTTAAGCTCAAACGCTCCGAAATAAAGTGCATTTTCCAATTTCCAACGGAATTTTAACCCGTTCTCTTGCGGATAACTTTTAATATTTTCTATTTCAGTGCAAAATGGTGGCTTTTCAATACAATATCGTATTAGCAGAACTGTGAAATAATATCCGTTGCGGCAGTATCAGATCCATTTATTTGAGCTAGGGTTGATCTTGGGGTTTCGTTATTAGCTTATCCCCTTGGAGGGCACCGCGAGCACCGGTGTTCGCAAACAATAGATATTTCTATTGTATCTCGTTTTGTGCCGCTTGACTAGTAAAAAAATCTGCATCTTATTTTGAGATTCTGCCTTAGTCTCCTTGACCAGTCGACCAAACGGTATCTTCTGTAGCACTCTACTAAAACCAAATATTTTTATATCGAAATGGATTTCTTATAAAGAGCAATTAATCGCCCAAAAATCGTCATTAATCTGAACACCTGTAAAGAATAAACGGTTCAAGATTTCCAAAGTTTTTTTTACATATGACAGGTAAGTTCTTGGCCTTCATCTTACCTAATGGTAAGCGACGATAAAGCCGAAAGTGGTAGCGCGCTTCACCTGTAATCCTCAACAACTCAGGAACTGGTTATTTTACCTCTGATTGCCGAATCACAACAATGCTTAAAACATTGTTATTATGGCGACAAATTTAGGTAAGACGATGGTAACTAGCCAGGTGGGCTTAGAATCCTTGCCACCAACCAATCCGAGCAGAAAAACTTCTGCCCCCTCGGGGAATCGAACCCGGACTTCCCGATCAACGCACAGGGGTGTGAACCACTAAACCAGAGAGGCGGTTAAAAATGACAGCCTGGTAACGGTTTTTTTATATGCGTTGTTATACAAGTGTACACACTGCCCTATAAATTAATTACTAATTCCGTGGAACCGACTAGCATTTGCCACAAGATGTTGCACGTCTCTTAAAGAAATTTGTAAATAGAAATTCCTACCATGAGCTCAAGAACAAGTATTTTTCTTACATTATTATAAATTATTCGTTACCTAGACTAAACGTCTCGACTTGAAATTAAACACACTGTAAACACTAATAAAATGGGTTAAATCTGTTTAATTTTAAAATGACTAGCTTAAAGTTGAAGAAATTTTCATAGTGCAAAACTTTCAACAAAGACGAAGTTAAAAAACTATTGCGGTAATTTATACTCTGTGGGTAGGGCGATAAATCGCGATGATAGATGACTGGTGCGGGTTCGGTGCCGGGTTAACTAATGCAAATTAATTTGTCTCGGAGGTGGAACTCTTAAAACAAAGTTAGGACTGAGACTGGATATACTCTGATTTTTCAAACGATGGATCTATGTGACGGCTGGAAATGATCTTTATTTTTTTAATGTTGCCAGCTGATGAGCGAAGTCCTGTGGTACGAGTAAATTAACTGATTCAATTGAATTGTTATGACGTGTTTTGAACATGTTTGCAAATAAAATGTTTTAATTTTATGATTCCTTGATTTATTTATTTAAAACTTCAGTACATTTGGTGTACATGGCGGACTTAATGCCAAAAGCATTTTCTACCAATCAACCATTGGGTGGTGCAGAAATCAAAGAGATTGATTGATTGATTTTGATTGTAAAATATTGCGACGAGTCCGCAATGATAATGATTGGTTTTTGATTCATTCTTCAGCGCAATGAGCTCCATAGATCGTAAAAAACGTCGTGGTTCATAACGATGATTTTTGTTTTAATTTAGTTTTCATTTCGCTTGTCGGTGTTTTCGGCGTCATTAATATGTTTCCCTTTTTCGCTTTCGCTCAATCATAAGTAATACGCTGTGTTCTTTCCTTATCGTGCCATCTTCGCTCACATTCCCATATAAATAATGATTGTACGCAGGATTTTATTTATTTTCTTAATTACCTCATTAATTTACTTGTGCAAAACAAAACAAAGTGCAAAACTCAACAAAAAATTAAATCTAAATCCAATTGTTTGTCCAATCCGATTCAATTCAAAGTAAACGTAGTCATATTATAAGAAAACGTGTTAATTATAATTTGAACAATTTAAACTAATTGTATAATTTTATAATTTCATTGCAATCATTAATCAATTAAAAAAATATGAATGATAATTCAATCAAGATCAAGCAATTGAACTTCAATTGGTTAAGAGCACAACACTATTTAACGTTTTCCCTAAAATAGTATCCCTCTAAATGGCGACAGATCCATTGTTTTAAAAATCAGAGTTTAGATATGATTTGAACCCATAATTGTTTAAATACTCGGAGGTTTATTTTGTAAGTGCAAATGCTTGTAAAGTAATTTTGGCGTTAAATCTTGTCCTGAAGTTATATTTGTCAACAAAGCTTTTATTGTAGAAGAAAGAGTTAGCAGCTCGGTGGGGTAGAGGCGCTTTGGTTTCGAGCAACTTTTGCCATGGTTGGATCTTGGGTGGGTAACCAAAACATTGATCTTGAGTTTCTCCGTTATTCCGCACATGACACATTTTAATGCTTGGTTTTTTGTTTGTAGAATTTTTTATAATAAAGAATCTGTACTTCATACCTACTTCGTTCTGTTCAAATGTTTGTAGGACATTATTGTAAGTGCTGTGGTATTATACAAATAAATTAAACAAATAATTATCTGGTTATTATTGATTGCTCACACATAAAACGTACATCGCATTCTCAGAAGGATATCAGAAATATTAATAACACAATACAGGCACTTGAAAAAACTTAGGAACGGACGGGGCACTACTCGTTCGAGAGGACGCGGGAAACGCGGTTTCGATCCTACCGCCTGTACCACTGAGTTTGAATAAAACTTATATACAGTTCATTGGGAATATCGTTTGCCTCACATTGTGCCCGGCGCATGGCAACAGGCTCGCTACCTGTTACATGGGGACTTAACATATTTGGCGAAATGTGGGTGTTAACACTTCTACCTACTCCTTCGGGGAAAATAGATGTAATGATATGTTATGTGAAAAAACATAATGGGTTTGACATCAACACCGAAGGAGAGCGAGGAAACCAGTGTCTCCGTGGAAAATATTTTATTAAAGCTCTTTTATGCCAGTGCGCTGTCAGTGCGTTGATTTCTGTACATTTATTTCCACTCGCAGCGTAAAAAAGAAACGTTGATTGGCAAACCAAAACTTTGGAAGCGATAAAATTTTTATGAGCGCCACAACTCGCTGTCATATTTATGACAGACATGATCAACAGGTACGGTTAGCAAAAAATATATGTACCAAGTGAATTTTTTTTTAACATTCGGGTTGGATTGTCTATTACAGTATTTTTTTTTAGTTTTTGTATTCCACATGTTAGCAAACAAGATTACCAATAGATGTGATACTAGTGAGCCTAATCACATCTGCTTACAACTCTTACAGAGGAAATATGACTGTTTGTTGCCAAACTATGTGAGGAGATGTTGAGGCCAGGAGACACTGCCCGGCGAGTGACTGGCAGAAGCGGGCGCGCCTTTTTGATGTAATATAATGTAGTCTAAAAATAATAAACACCAAATAAAAAAAATCTAAAAAAAATTGGACAATTTTTTTCCAATGATTCTACATGTTTGTTTTAATTATAGTGTAATAATCTTAAAGGAAACATGAAAAATAGTCAAAAACGTACCTATCTTTAAATAGAATAGAATTTTATTTTATTTTGCTTTTATTTTGCTTAAGAAACACGGTACATAATATTTGTTAAAAAATATAAAATAGTTTCACATGTTTAGTCAAAGTTCTTGACATGAAAATTTTTAAAATATACATTAAGTCGTTGCATTTTTTATGATGGAGAGAATAAAAAAAAACATTATTTGGTGTCTTAAAACTGAAGTCACATAGCCTAATAATTTCTTTGCCTCTCTTACCCCTTCAAATTGCAATCCAGTAATGGAAGCATGTGACAGTTAAAGGTTAGAGAGATGAACACGACTAGTAACGAGTTAAGTATTGGATAATAAAGCTAGTGTTCACTGGTTAAAACAAGAATTATGTGAATCACCAACATAGGTTCCCGAAGTACATTCCTGTATCTGATTGCTACATCGATAGATACAATTCTTTACCAAGAAAACATGAACTCCGTTATAGTTTTCAAATAAAATAAAATATGAAATTGCCAACTTTCTTAGCTAACCGTACCTGTCAGACACACGCGACAGATAGCACTTTAAAAGTTCACGATACTACGAGTTATACACAATGACAAAAATTACGTGGCGCAGTGTCAATATTGCACCGGGCCTTCCACCGGTCACCTGCAATTAGGTGCCTGTGCTTCTGGACACAATAGAGGTGCTTTTACACTATACGATTTAGAGTGAACGTGAAAATGTCGTGTTAATGAATTTAGGTTTTTTTTTTCAAAAGTAATAGTTGTCTATGTCATCATAAGTGATGGATTTTAGATTAGCAAGACAAAGAAAAAAGAACGTGAAAGGATGTAGATGAACGATTAATGAGAGTCTTCCTTTAAAAAAACGATAGACTGAATGTGTGAACTTTATGATAAAACAAGACATTTAAAACTAAGACCTTGTCAAGAGCAAATACTATAGCAAAATATGATGTAAAAATTAATATAAAGACAAACATAATAATATAATAACGCAGCGCCAATGAAGGCAACAGAAATTTTTCAAATAACTCTTCAAAGAATAAAAGTGCTTTAAAGCAAAGACTTAGATGATTTGAAATATTTTCTCTCGAGATGTTTACGACGTTGAACTCTGTTGACCTATATCGTTATTAATAAGTAGTAGGCAAGTCGACTTATTAAGAGATTTCAACGGAAATGTTAAAATGCAATTTTCTACTTTTATTTAGTGAAGCTCAAGTTCGTTAAAAGTACCTATTGATAAATAAGTAAAACGTGGTAAGAAGGCTGATTTAACCCTCATTACGAGATTTTAAAAAAAAGCTTTTTTTTTACTTTTGTTGAGAGCGGCAGGAATTGTTGGATAATATTGTTAATAATTAATCGGAAATAGACAATTAATTAACTGTATAAACTCCTATTTGGTGTACACAATAAAGAGTTATACATCGATCTATCTAAAACTCTTAAAATTTCAGATACAATAGAAAAGACAGCCGAGTGAGAAACGCCATTGCAAAAGATCACGAATAATTTTTTTTGTCGTCCACTTAAACGATTTTATTAATATTTTTTTCATTATAGCTTGAATCACGTATCATATGATTCTCACTTCACTTTGCATACGTCGAGCGTATAATTATCGAAACGTTAAAAAAACACATTTTGCCTGATATGCATAAATTACCAAGCAGCAGGGGCATGTTTGTGGCCATACCGAGAAGACTGTAACATTTATTAGGTATTTTTTAGATGAAATCGTGTCGCAATCGCATCGTGCCGTACAAAGAAGAGTCCGTTAAAAGCAAACCCTCCTTTTCCTATTTCGTTCACCTTAAAGTCTTGAAATTAGAAGATGTTGTCCTGACGCTGAGAGCTTTGTGCTATATTGCGTTATAACGGTATTACGATAACGTCGCGGGAACAGCGCGAAAGTAGAAACGTTTTTAACCACGTTCCGCTCTGGGAATGTGTTACGTCTAATATTTGTTGTTTTTTTTCATATGAGATGAAGCAAACGTGATCACCGTCGCTCATAGACATCTTTTCTTTTCTTTTTATTGTCAATAATACTTAATACCTAATTTGTTTAAGTACTAGTGCTATAATGACAAATTGTAATCAAGTCAAATGGGAGAGGACACTGAATTCCATACTTCAGGCATTCGCCTATTTTGGAATGCAGAGGAATCTTAACAAATTGTAACATTATTTTGTCAATAAACATTATTATTATTATTATTATCTGCTGCACCTGAGTAGCTGCAGATGTGTTCCCTGGCTTTTAGGAATACTTAGCCATTGAGAGATTACTACGCGATGTAATTAGATATATTAAACTCGGTAGTATAGTAGATTGCACTCTCCGGCTTTCGTTTTGAAAGCTACAAATACAAATATTTATTAAGCATGTTATTAGTTTATTATTTATTTTTTAAGCATCGTTCATCATGTTCTGCCTTTAGATGGGTGACCAAACTTTTTTATTTCCAGTTCCTCCGTGATTCGGATGGCACGTAAAGCCCTGGACGGGACCAAGTTGCCACTGCACCAACACACCAACTTTTTAAATTTGTATAATAAGGTGAACATCATAAATTACAAGTATATTATTCGCCCGTCAATAATGAACTTAATTGTAAGCTAAATTGGGGTTAAAATTGATCAGCTCTTTTTTCCCAACTTCTTTCATAGACATGTTTTGTCTTCATAGAGATTACGTGTGTTTTTGTCACCCATTTACGTTAACGTCACGTTACAGTTGTACGGAACATCTGAAACAATACATCACGCGAAATGATTTACGGGACGCATCGCTCACGTCGTGCGTCGCGGGTGACGTGAAAGCTTCTGAAAAGCGATTGATAAGTTTTATAGGTTTTCTGTGTTGTATCTCAAATAGGTTGTTGTTTTTAATCTATATTTGTCATAAAGGTTGTCGCACACTGCCCGGTAGATGGCAACAGGCTCGCCCCCTGTTACATGGAGGCTTGACATATGGGCGGTGTTAACACCTCTGCTCACCCCTTTGGCGATAAAAGCGTGGTGATGGTAAAGTAAAATGTGAGTTTTGATGTTTGGAGTAATCTTTGATAACTTGATATAATTGTCTTCTATTTTTACTACTACTAAGGTATACTTATCTACGAGCGCTAGATTACTATAGAAATATTAAAATAATTAAAATATCATTTATTAATTTAGACACAATTTTACATTTGAGACCTTGCTAGAAAGGTGCGCAAGTACCTCAGCAATGTTCTATGTTCACATTTAACAAACATGATAATAATTTAGACACCTTACTACTGATAAATGTAACAAATGCTTCAATTAGACGGAAATAAAAACTGGTAATAAGTGTAAGTAGAAAAATCACAAACAAGAACTACGGCGTAGCGCTGTAAGCGTAGCAGCTACGTGCTACGGCGCTACGATTCAGCGGAGCGCTGGGGAGCTTTCTCGAAAGCCCTAAGGGGTTCCATTTATTAAATGTATTATCCTAACGGTACATAAATTCTACAAAATATGTTTCAGCATTCTCCGCTCGATTAACTCAAACTTATTGTTATTGATGTTTGAAATATCTAGTTTATGGGAAAAAAAGCTTTATGTCATGCATTTTAGTAAGAAGCCTCATGAAACTAAAAAAGAATATAGGTTACATCTTTTCTGACAGTCTAGATCCAGTTTAAGCTATTTACGCTTGTAATTTGCTATACAAAATTAAGAAAAAAAAAATCATATAAGTCGCTATTGTTATTGCTTCACTCGTCCCACTTTTTCTCTTCCATTTTTTCATGCCATGAGTCCCATTTGAATCATCGTTTTTTGGTCTTCTCTTATTCTAGGCCATCCACATTCTTCCTCCTCATGACATGACCGAATGATGCGAATCTGTCAGTGTCTGAGAATGAATTATTTATAACTAGTGACTTCCCGCTGTTCCACCCACGCCCCATTTCCATGGGAACATTAGGATAAAAAGGAGCCGTTTCTCTCTCAGGCTCTCGACTATTCGTGTACTCTAAATTCGATGAATTCACTTAAGTATATTGTAACATATTATTATATTAAGATCTAAACTACAAGTGATATGCAATAAAATATATGAATATGTAGTTTTGACATGAAAGGGAGACAGACAGAGATACTTTCCCATTTATAATATTAAGGAGCGTTTCCAAAACAAGTGAAATCTACTCGAAGCAGAGTAAATTTTAGTCTTGGTTCCAAAATACACCCGAGTGAAACCAAATGTATGGACCTTACTCAAGTGCGATTTACTGGAACATCCTTAGTATGAATTTGAAAGCAGCTTGCGGTCAAATCAATGATAAAAGTGACTACTAAAAGTTTAGCTTGAAAGAAACAGTAACGATCACGATTTTAGTGGTTTTTCAAGGTATTAAAACTCAATAAAACCCTACTTTAGTATAAATGTTTCTATAATAGAATAGAAAAGAATTTTATTCAGTACACTTAAAGTAAGAAATTACATAAAAAAATAACGGATTGAAATTACTCCAATTAAGGTATTGTCTATGTGGAATAATATCTGTAATTCAGACCTTATTTTTTGCGGTCTATCATGTCTTCGTAGTGCTCAAATTCAAAACCACTTTAAATTAAAATAGAAGCAAGTCCATCGGAGCCTAAATAAGTCTTTCAGTCGCTGTAATTTTTCATATCGAAACAAAAGCATGGAAGCAGGTCAAGAGGGAAACGCCGTGGATTTCAGCCGACAATAAGGGTGCCCCCCCCCCCCCCCCCCTCGGGGCATTTGTAGCTCATAATTGGAAAGCAGGTATCGGGATATGAGCTGACTAATTAAAAATTACGATGCTTTTTTAGATAAAGACAGGCAATTGTTGGATCGGTGTATGTTATATTGATTTGGATCTGTAGGGAATGTGGTTTTAAATTATTTGTTAGATGCGCTAATTTTGGTTACATGAAATAGTGTATGCGTTTCTATGTTATATTTCTTTAATGTCAATTATAAAATATAGCAGATATAAATATATATCAATTCAAGTATTAACGTATGTTGTAAAATTTTTTTTTAATAACAACATATAGAACGCAATCCTAAATTGAAGAAAAATGTAGGAAGGAAGTATTTTTTTTAGATATAGGGGAAAAAATACAAAATGTCTACAATTTTCTCGTTATTTCATACAAAATATAATCAAAGAGACCAATAAACCTATTTATGTTCAAAACTGTCTAAAATAGCTCTAAGTAAATCTAATTTAGTAGGTAGCCCTGTAACCGAGCTGAGCGAGGTCATTGACCTCGAGCTCAACAGCTGATTCTGTTTATTTTATCGTAAGTAAAAAATACTGTTAATACAGTATTTTAAAGTAATCGGTTCTTAGTGTCTATTAGAAATGAAAATGTAGTTTGTTTTCCACTAGAGTTAACAATGTTTACAACTTTCAGAGATTCAGGGATTTTATTTTTGGGCAAACTGGAGTCTAAGCTAGGGTATTCCTGAATTTCAGGACTTCACTTCCTACCGTAGGTTAAAATTTAGGTAGTAATTATGTTTACATCTATATGCGTGCAACTGTTTTACATATTTACATGCCTATTAATATTATCTACCTAGCAACTGGAGGAATTGGAGGAAGATGGGAAATGATTTGAAGTTAATAAATCATAACATGGGCCTCCCCTACTACTCATTGGATGTAACAATATCAACAGCAATAAACAGGACGAAGTGTCGCCAATTATCAGCATGTTCCTGAAGAGTCGTAAATCTTTTACGTATTATCACTGAAGTTGTTGATGTAACTTCTTCACGGTCCACTTACTTTGCATCCACTACGGTTATGTGACACACACAATATTTCAATGGAACTCAAACTCAACAAAGATAACATTAAATTTTGTTTCCAACTCCAGCACGAAAAGAGATTTAAAATGTTTCCAAGGATTAAAACTCAACTTTAATACGAGCTCCGAAGTTGCAAGACTCGAGTTTGTGTAAAGAATTAGACGCGCGGCCAAAAGCCGCCTTCATCTAGAATTTTAAGAGGATTAACGTAACGACTAACTCACTCGCATTCCGCCCTACGGATTATTGAGTAAAACCTTTGTAAACATTATAAATTCGGGCAACAGGATGAACGAGCCGGGAAACTTCGGCGACACACTTCGGCAAGTTAACTCGAGCGGACGGGCGCGTTAGCGCCACTTAGTTACATTATTAAGTTACGGGCGACATCAATCTACCTGTGAGAACTTCTCCTGGGCGTCCAGGATCTCGATGAACAGGGAGAGCTTGTGATCCATGATGGGGAAGCCATTTCGAGGTTGTTGGAGGAGGTGTCGCACCGCCTCACGCACGGCGGCGGGGGTGCTCGGCGTCGCCGGCGTGCCCAGCGTCGGCAGCGTCCCCAACAACGCCGACAGCCCGTGGAACGTGGCCGACGTCTTCGGGGGGTTCTGCACGCCGCCCGGCAGCGACAGCCGGCGCGACGTCGACGGCGGCACCGCGCCGTAGCCATTCGTCATAATCGCCGGCCTTTGCAACTGATAGTCACTCCTCGACGACGGCAAATTAACCGCGCGCGGTAACGTCGACATCGCACTGGAGAGAGGCCGCGGCCGGCGCGGCACCGGCTGCAGCAGCGGCACCGACGGCCAGTCATCTTCGGAGCCGATCGAGTGCGGCCGCCGAGCGAGGTGGTTCTGCGGGAGCCGCGGAGACACGACACTCTGAGGACGGCGCGGCCTCCGGTCCGGCTGGATCGGGTTCGGAGGGGTGTACGGACTGAAGCCGCCGAAGTCGTCCCGCAGCGGGGACGGGCCGGGTTGTTTTGGTTCGGGCGCGGGCGGCGGCGGGTCGTCCCAGCGCGGCCACGCGAGCGCCAGCGAGTCGGGTTTGCGGGGCGGCGCGGGTCTGGGCCGGCCCGCCCCCTCGGTCATGGCGGCGTGCGCCGGCAGCGTATCACATGGCGCGCACGTGCGTCGGTCGCGGCGGCCGCCGGTCGACTGACTGCGACGTCCCGCTCTGCATCGACGCAGCGCTGTTTCCGTGCGTGGATAGTTGCGATAGCGTATGCACGCTTCCCGTCAACTTTCCATTTCTTTTAAGGTTCGAGACGAACTTTGGTATTAAGCATTAACATTAATATTACGCGACGGTTTAAACCACCCCGCTTAAGATGCGTGTTCGCTGTTGTCTAAAGTTTGAGATGTTTTCTTAACTCGCACGAATATCAAGTTTGCTCGATCAGT
This sequence comes from Parapoynx stratiotata, assembly GCA_910589355.1. Classification (NCBI taxonomy): domain Eukaryota; kingdom Metazoa; phylum Arthropoda; class Insecta; order Lepidoptera; family Crambidae; genus Parapoynx; species Parapoynx stratiotata. The sequence goes on from OU342478.1 coordinate 14,327,146, forward strand.
ATTCACTGCGGCAGCCCGCTCTTTTGTTGCGGACGGACAACTTTCTGACAACGTTTTTAGTTGAGTTCATTGAATAAGTTCGCCGTAGTCATACTTCTGCGGTGTTCAGGGGAAGTTTCAATTTTTTGTAGTAATAGTTGTCGCTAAGTTTTCTTTTGAAAGAATACTTCGTAATTATGGATAATAGATGAGGATATTTACTACGTTATGTGTTTTAACACGTCCCTGCTTTTACTCTAAGTTTATTGTAACTCCGATATATAATTTATTTAAAAAATACATATATACATACACGCCTATATCCCCGATAGGATAGGCAGAGGTGAATTAGCACCCACGTTTCGCCAATTATGATAGGTCCCATGTAATAGGTGGCGAGCCTATTGCCATTTATCGGGCTCAAAAGTCGCCGTACTTTGCTATTGCTAGTATAAAAGGAGGCTGCCCATTGGGGCTGATGGGCGAGATTTGGGGTGGTGACAATTGTTGTCTACTCTACCGTCACCACACGGCATATAATACCGATACGATAATTTATAAAAAAAAAACAAAAAGCTGTTATGTTCACAGAAAATGACGAATTCATAACCAAGCGGGTGCCTGTTGAAAATCAGCGCTAGATAACTTCAAGACTGGCATAACGCTGAACTGGCCTCCCATTTGAGTGCAATTGTGAAACTTTAAAATTATTGTTAATTAAGTCTTAATTTTACAGTTCATTTTCGCAATTGAGAAAGGACATAGACTACCTTTTATCCCAATATTCCCATGGGAACGGGTGCCATGCGGGTGAATATAAATTAATGCATGATAAAAATAAATTAATAATGCCTCACAGAAAAATGAAGGACAAATTTACGCCACCATTAACTTTGCTTTTAAAAGTAAATTTTCAATTCCACCTATTGAGGCTACTATTCCAATTTAAAAAATCTTTCAGTGTTAATTAACCTATTTATTGAGGAAGGCTATAGGCTACGTACCATCACACTATCATAAAGTAACTATTTTACGTGGACGAAGTCGCAGACAAAAACTAGTGATTCTATAAATTCCTTTACTTATGCTCAAATTCTACCTGTGGCCCTATTACACCACTAAGTACAAATAAAATACAGTTATTTTGTCCCTAGTCAAAATCAAAGTGTGTCAAAGTAGGTACCCCTAACTATAACGAGCCCTGTCTCCCAGTCTTGTACAGCATACATTGATACACGTCATTACAATAACAAGTGGTTCCATGGCGGAGGAGCGAGCTATATCGAACGTCAGTAAATCAACTCTTACTACGCTCATACTCACACATTACAAGCCACGCTCGATTTATAGCGAGACTAGATTTTTGCTATGGTTTTTCTTGGTTTTCTGGAGATTTCGCTGTACTTATTTACCGCGTAAAGCTTAAATATGTGTCGTTAAGCCGGTACTATTACTTTCGCTACGATTTTCTGAGTGCAAGTCCAATTCGGGCCCAAAAGTTTTGTGTAATGAGAATGATTGCTTTAATTATGAAGACAATTAATTTGCTGTACCGCCATTTGGAGATAGGCAAAATAATACACAACTCCTTAGCTCCTAAGGTGTTTTTTCACCTCCATTTTGAACCGAAACCAAAGGAATCCGTAGAGGTTTCAATTGATATTAAACAAAGATGTTTTGAAGTAGGAAAACATACAATATCTTTTGAGAAATTGTTTGTTTTGTTTACATTGCGTTTGACCCTTCCAACTGGACCACAACAATGAAGCACTGCTGATTTGCGGCACAAAAATAAACAAAAGACGACTGAGTACAGACACGAGCTGCCCAAATAATTATTTTGCTGCCCAACTTATTATTTTGCTGCCGAAATAATTATATTGCTGACAAAATATTTGTTTGCTGCCTAGATGATTTTTTTGCTGAATTTTTTCGGACCAAATAATTAAATGATTTTTGAATTTGACGACCTCCGTGGTCGAGTGGTCTGTGCGCTAGTCTCAAGGCGTCACCATCTCGAGAGGCTCTGGGTTCGATCCCGGTGGGGGCAAATGTTTGAGGTGATGAATTTTCAGGCATTTGTTCTCCAGTCTTGGATGTTTATATATATATTCAGGATGTATATATGTATTTATCTATTAAATATATTTATCCGTCATCTAGTGTCCGTAACACAAGCAGCATTAGTTGCTTAAAATGGGGCTAGTTGATAGGTGTGAATGTCTAAAGATATATAAAAAAAAATGACTGCCCAATTAATTACTTCCCAAAAATAATATGTTACTGTTTAAATTTGTCATTTTGACATCCCTTGTATAAAGCAAATATTTACAGAAATAGGTACGTACGTACGTACGTAAATACGTACCTATGTACGTACGTACGTACTTCCTAAACTTCCACAACGGACATCTTACACTGTATATTTTCAAGCAAAAAAGAATACAATCCAAATTCAAGATTCTACACAAGGTCACCGACACCACACCCTACACCCACAAACACATGCCTTGCACCTGCACACAGCTTTCAGATCTGAAGTGCTCGAGATAACGGAACTGGAGTGCGCTTACGCATTAGGATATTGGGTTATTTCTGACACGAGCCCATGAGTAACCCTTTTGAGATCGCTTTTAATTGCAGTTTCGGAGAATAGACATTTGGTTATATTTAAATTAGGGTTAAAAATAAATATCTATGTATTGGAAACTTATGATTTTAGAATTATCATGGCAAGAGTGCATAGGCGTTATGGAAGTCCACTAGCGTGCTCCACCTGTAGCCAAGTCGACAATTTCCACCAGGAAAAGGTAGTTCAATGTGCTTTATTATGCCTTAAAGAACACACGGTTAAACAGCATGATAACAATATAAAATGACAGCTAGAAATGCACTTTATTTTCTTTAATGTTGCGAAGTGTTGTGGTACGAGTAAATTAACTAACTGATTCAATAATTGTTATGACGTGTTTTGAACATGTTTGCAAATTAAATGTTATATTTTATTATTACTCGATTGCAAAATATTGCGATGAGTCCGCGATGATAATTATCGGTTTCGATTCATTCTCAGCGTAATGAAAAACAAATTAAAAAAAAAACTTGCGGTTCACAACTATGGTTTTTGTTTGGTATATGAGGTTTGCATTTCGCTTGTCGATGTTTTCGGCCTCATTCATATGCTTCCCTTTTTTTTAATTCAGGAATAAATATGGGAAGGCCGTGCAGTATACCCAGGAAATCTCATCTCATCATCGTCTTGCCTTTCACCGACACCATTCCGTCTCTTTCACTCCTCATTCGATCTTGCTTAGTTATAAGTCAATCGCTGTGTTCTTTCGCTAATACCCTCGTCGTGCTCGTTTTAATCGCTTCGCTCACATTCCCACACAAATAATGATTGTAAGCAAATTTTTATTTACTTAATTAGTGACCTCATTCATTTACTTCTGCAAAACAAAACAATGTGCAAAACAGAATTCATTTGTTGGTTCAATACGATTTAATTCTATTTTAACGATCTTTATTTATTTAGTCTGGACTGAACACATTTAAAATGTTTCGTTAGTAAATACACATTATTAACTTGTTTCATTACTAACAAAAGATTCAAAGCATACATAGTCATATTGTCACAAACGTCTAATTGCAACTATTTGAAGTAAAAGTATCATTTAATAAGTTCATTAAAATCATAAATCATTTAAAATTAATATAAAACAAAGATAATTTTCGTTTGATTTCTGGGTGAAATTGATTAAGCAATTGAACTTCAATTGGTTAAGAGCACAACACAATTTTACGTTTTCCCTAAAATGGTATCCCTCAAAATGTCAGATATATAAAATAATATAATGTATGTTTATTGCACAAAATTTGGTACAGACAGTTGTGCACAGGCAAATTTCATCAATAATATTGAACAGAGGTCACCAAACTAGGCAGTGCCTGTATCTTGGGCAACTATTGACTGCTTACTTGGTCAAAGCAACCCAGAATTAAGTACGTACTGACAGAAACAACACAATAGCATCGAATGGATACAGTGCCAATATCCTAATGAAAAAACATGACAATTAAAATAAATTAAAGTCTCATGCACTGGCTTACATAAAAAAAAAGCCCAAAGATAGATCCATTGTTTTACAAATCAGAGTATTTAAGAAGTTACAAAAGAAAGAAAAAACGAAAACTTTTTTGGATTCAGTGCTAATCACTTTTGTTTCAGATGTTACATCTATGACAGCAACTGATAACGCTCTTAAGGCGTTAAGATAGTCTATAGTCGAATGATTCAAGCACCTTCATGAATTGCTTAATTTGGTATCGGTTTGATATCTTCTAGTCTTGCAGAAAACCGCACTTTTATTCTATTATATGGATTTTATATATGTTTAAGCAAAAATCGGATCAAAGAGATCCGTGCAGTTTCTAATACGATATTAAGAATATTCGAAACGCAATTTTCATATGAAGTAATAAATCAATTTGACTTGTAGACCCGAGCCACTGGGCAATAGGAAGGCGCACAACGTAACGGATTATAATATCGATAAAAGTAATAGCTACTGCAAAATTATTTTAATTACTCAAGAACTAAATAAATACATACTTTTTTCATTCACAAAAGTAAACAGAAAATATCAAATCGGCGCCATTAAGAAACAATAATTAGTAAAATAGCAGTTCAGACGTGTTGTCAATAAGCTCTTGTTTGTAAAATTATAATGTATGTATTTACTCAAATAACACAGTAACTTACATCGTCACTAAGATAATACTAGTGTAACGGATATAAAGAATTGGAAACATTTTAAGTCGATAGAAAAAGTTTTAAAAAAAATTTCGGTCACTACGGCTTGCAATCGTTGCACATTTAAAAGAAAAAGTACTTCGCTCGCTGTGAACGTGACTGTAACCGCACAAGTCTTGACCACTCGCCGTGCGGTTTCCACCAAACAACCCATGACAAATGATCCTTTCAACGTTTCAATGAAAATAGGTGAAAGACGTAAAAATATAAACATGGAAGAGAGACTTTCAGATTAACTCGATTTAAATACAATATGAATATTTTATTTAAGACTTTGTCAAGGGATGAATGAACGCAATAATTACATAAATTGTAAGAGACAAACACGAACATACTACTAACACGCCTTTAGCTATCTCTACTTTCATTAATAGCATCATACATATTTGAGACATTAAGGTTAACGCTAAAATAGTTTTTAACTAACAATTCAATAAGGGTTTACACCTATTTACCCCTTCGGGGAAAGAGACATGATGATATTTTATACTATAAAATATTTCGTATGATTGGATCAAGATGTTAATTGTATAATGATACGAGAATATATTCATTCCAACAACGTCCCATCACTACACGTTCCACGCGACCACACGTCGCCGAAACAGCGATTGTGCCTGCTAAGAAAACAACCCTATTCTCCTATCTACAAACATGTACTATCTACCACGAACATGTTTCATTAGTAACATCGTTATAATATAAACACATGAAAATTTCTTATGTAATGAGTGAGATTTGTCACTGCCAGGATATTTAAAGGAGAATATTCTGCTTAAGCCTAGATCTTGAAAGTCTATCTGAATTGAAATAAAAAAGTATAAATACATATCATACCCACAAGAGCACTAACTTATTTTCTTCTTAAAGCATTTTTACTAACTTTAACTAATAAACTTAACATTTCACATTTAAACAGAGTCTCCAAGATGCTTGAGACTAATGTACTATTCTTCTTCTATATCTACATCTAATATTGTTATGTTTGAGGAATACCTCTCAGAAATTACAAATTATAATTTATTTATTGTAAATGGTACACAAATATTCTACATCCCATATTAGAAACTCTTAAGTCGATTCTGCAATTAATTAATCATGACCGTTTCCTATGAAGTTTTACACTAATACAAATAAAACGGGACTTACAGAGTACTTACCTCTTAATTTAAATCAGAATTATTTATAGAATCAATTAACCAATAGACCAACGAAAGAGAGTCTCAAACGTATACATCTGTAGAAAAAACCGCTTCAATACGAATTTCCACCAACGAAAAGCACTCGACTTCAGAAACAGAGCAACTGATTGGACAAAAGATATATATAAAAGGCGTCATAATTAAATAATAACCCCTTATCGGTCGCCGGGCGGCAGCGGAATATCTTACGAACTAACTCAGGGTTGATAGACTACAATTAATATTTAAATCTATGACTTTCAATGCGGAAAGAATAATTTTACTAAAGAAATTTAATATAAAACGGTGGATGAGTAAAAATCTGGAATCCGGATACTGTTGCAATCATTCTGAATGATCCAAAATGAAAGGTTTTATAAGTATTCAGCACTGGCTCTTTAAAACAAACCAGGCTTAATGATGTAACATGTTTGTTGTATTTTATGTCAAAAGAATAAAGCAAAGTTGAAAAGTTTAAAAGCATGATAATTATCTGAATAAAATCCCAGAAAAAATGAAGAAGCATACAAACAAGATATTTATAGTAATAAATTTCCATTTATGAAGTAAAAGTCCACCAGGCAACCCAAAAATCTGTACCTACACGGATAAATCCCTGGAAATGTCTGAGCGCATCAATGGCCATGGAACAATATTTTCACTTCAAACAACCCTACATATGGGCGGAATGTTCAGAATTCCCAATACCGTGAAGCATTTACTATGCCTTTGTGAGAAAATGTAATTAGATGTCTTGGGCCGGTCTTGAGTTAGATTGATTGTGTGGGAGCCCCGTTGGTACTAAATAGGGCGGTGCTTTCTATAAATACAGATATTGTTATCGATAACATTTGGTGTTAATATCAACTTTTTTTGCCGAAACAGTGTCTAAATATTTATAAATGTGTTGGAAAACAATTAGATGAATGAGTAACGTATGTGGCGAGTGGAAAACTATAATCTTTGTCCAACCCATCATGATAAAAGCGTAAAAAAATTAATGTATTCATTTATATTGAAGATAACATTTAAGAATAACATATTGATAATTCAATTTCCCTGACAAATTTAAAAAGGCAAAAGGTGCGTTGATGTCGCTTCTTTATTTCCTATTACATCTCTTGTATAGCTGATAAAACAAGCGCAATCCTTATGCGCTTATAATTTATGAGTGGCAACAATTTGTACTTAACTGCAGAAAAAAAACCGTTTTATCGATATCATACCCAACACCCGATGTCCCAACTCTACTCTGGGGTACATCAAGGAATCAAAGGGTGTAGAACGTGTTGGTCCCCGCACTAAAGCGGACCTTCAATTGAATTCCTAAACCCAGATAACTTATCACTGAAGCCAAACTTAGCCACGTTAGACCTGTATTGATGATTGGTGTATTAATTTACCGCCGATAAGTATATTAGGTGGCATGATTAATTATAAGGTAATTTATATCAAAAATAATACCCTGAGTAGTCATTTAATTTATAATGAAATTAAAAAGCACAACTGGAACAATTAAGGGACCGGCGAACAGTGAATTTTTCATACAAACGTAATACCAAAATCATTTTCAATTTGAGAATATCTGGACAAATCATCGCTGTTATTCGGATCAAGAAAGTATTTTTCTATGTTTCTGTTAAAATTACATAATGATTAATGCGTTTTTAATTTGAAACAAATAAGCGGAAAATATGTCCGAAAACGTCGAAAATTTTACGAAATATAATCGCATATATTTATAAGTTTATAAATATTTTGATCAATTTTTTTTTAACAGAAACATAGAAAAATACATAGAATAACAGCGATGATATGTCCAGATATTCTCAAATTAAAAATGATTTTGGTATTACGTTTGTATGAAAAATTCACTGTTCGCCGGACCCTTAATAAACTAATAAATATCACAAAGCGCTGAATACAAAACTTAAAGAATATTCTAAAGGTAGGGCCACTTACAAAAGCGTCTTGGAAAAATTATTAGCTCTATGAAAACTACAATTTTTAAATATTGATAATTTTGTTACGTAAGTAAGTATGACAATTAATAAATATATTAAAAAAAAATATTATTTATTATAATATTAATTATGAATGAAAATTGGAGACCAAAAACAATGAGTGAGATGAGAAAGTCACAGCCAGCCAGATAGGTTACTTTTAAAAAACAAACAAAGAGAAAGGCCAGAGAAGAGCGCAAGAACAACAGCAAAGAGTCGCTAATGCTGATACGAGTATAGCACCTCGTTACTTTATATTAATATGAACTCGGAGAAGTTACGTGTGAATGTTTTGGTTTGAATCTACCCCATGTTTCGAGGCTGGACAAGGGATTAAAGTTTTTGTTCTCGAGCTCTTCCATTCTCCAATATCCCTATTGCAAGTTTTAATTGTAAAAATACTTCCATCTCACTTTGAGTTGAAAATGTCAAATAAGATTTCAACTAGTTTGCGCTTTTCACGTTTCCCATACGAATTTCCCTCCGTCGCTGAATATCATATACTCAAAAGACCACATTTGTAAAACACGATGTTCGCAAAACACCATATTCCGGGATACAAGCGTGTGTTGTTATCAATTCAGTGTTGTGTTGTGTCCTTTCATATGTGTTAAGGATATAATTGTTTTCACTTCAGAAAGGAAACCCCTATAAGCGTACGACAAATGTCTATTTTTTTAATATTTTAGTAGTTAAATACGAGCGAAAGAAAAGCTAAAGCGGAGCGGGGAGCGTTAGTTATTGGAGCGAAATATTAATAATAAAAGTGACCACAACTACAAAAAATACTGGGATATTGCAGTACTAAATAAAAAAAGTATCTACCGAGAGCGGCGAACGTTCGCCGAACTACTAATTACAGTTAAACACGAAACATTAAAAAGTCGTTAGTGACGTAATGTGCCTTTGTCTGGACCTCTGTCACGCCGGTACCATGGCGACTGGGTGCATCTTCCACTCATTTCAGACTCATTGCGATATCATGCGTTAGTTTATTTGTGCTATTAATTACCTTTTATAGTAGACAGAAGGCACATCTGATGTTTCAATCTCTATGTAAATAACTGCCCATATTTCAGGCACAGTATAAAACAAGTGGCATTTCTAATAAGCTGGTACTTACTTTTTAAAATCTGTATCATGTAAAAAAATAGCTAACTAAGTACTTACATATTTTGAAATTATTTTTAATGTTCAAAATTTCATATAAAAATTTAATACGTGAGATTCATAAAACTCCAAAATAAATCAAAATTCTTTTCATTTAGGTAACAAGTACTAATGACGCGTCAAAACATTATAAGATTAACAAATATAAATTTATTATACAATTCTACTTGTTCACCTTTTACATCTTTTTCTTCTTGTCTACTACCGGGCCTTGTCAAAAGACGATATAGGCAAGTGATATAATGTGGCTATAGTTATCCTATTCGCACTTCTTAGACAATAGTTTAAATTAAGCGCCGTATTGATTCCGGTACTGAGAAAAACTCGACGAGAACAAAGGACTTAGCGCGTGCTTTTCTGCCAGTCCTGGCAATTTATCACCGATCCCAATTGGGGTAAAAGTCTTTTAAGGGGGTCGAACAATATTAGAGCGATTAAGTTGGCACTTGCTTTTGGTCCAAAGTATTTGTAAAACATAGGTACCTGCATTCACGAGTTTATCATAATGTGATAAAAAAAAATTTAATGTCTTAAGACATTCACACCTCTGTAATGGATACTAGGTGACAGAATAAACATCCAAGACAGAAGAACAACTATCTGAATTCATAACACAAACATTTGCCTCCACCAGGAATCGGACCAGCTATACGGAGGCCTACCCTGTGCTTGGGAAATTAAAGCTCTACTTGCTAAGATCTTAGACACATTTTATTTGATTGCATCTGCTTACAGCTCTTGGTATCACGGTGTAGTAAAGTTCAAAAATATGTAAGCACATTTGAGAGAAATTGAATGTTAATGGAAGGGAATAAAGACTGTCAGCTGTCAAATGCCTGTCACCTAAACTTGACTGTACGTTGCCAGCCGTTGTTACATACGATATCAAGTCCCAGGGCCCAGTAATATTACAGTCGCTACAAAGGTATTTGGTACAAAGTATTGATAGTAGTGTAACGAGGCACCATATCAGTATTAGCGACTCTTTGCTGTTATTGCGCTCTTCTCTGGCCATTTTCTCTTTGTTTCTGTTTTTAAGCTAACCATCTGTCTCTTGTTTTCATTGTTTTGGTCTCTAATTCAGTCATATCAGAGTCAGCGTCTGGAGCGGTTGTCTAGACGCCAATACATTATAAAAAAATATTATCATAAAATATTAATATATATATTATACTTAACAAACTATAACGATAAATGTTCAAACAACTTAAATAACTTTGACAAGGCACTATTGTAAGTATTGAATTGTAAGTACCTTTTATAATATTCTTTAAGTTTTTATGTTCAGTGATTTAAGAAATTTGCCTTTTTATAAATTGTTCCAGTGAGCCATAAGTTTTTATGAATATATACATTTTGTGACATCATTTCCGGTTTTATTAACATTGGCATCCACCACGTCACAGTAGTAACAAAAAAGTCGAGTATATTTACTTTTATCCCAAAAATAAAATCGCAGGTGCGCCCACCGTGGACACCACGTAAAAGTATTAATATCAGGAGAGAACTGGTGCTAGTAGGGTGACCATGCGACTGAACAGTTTTATTTAATTTTAAGGCAAGCTAGAGTATAATTTTTTTACGTAAGAGTTAAAATAATAATTCAATATACAAATATATCTATACCTATACAAACAAGCACACAGCCAACCTGATGCGAAGTGATTATGGACTGGAACAAGTGCTTATGGACGCATGCAACTCATGCCCTGTCGACCTTTCAAAAATTATAAGACCCTCACCCTAACCCTCTTTACTCTGAATTTAAACCTATTAATGTTAAATGTAGCCTAGTTAAAGACAAATACAGATATTTTAAAATTTCATAGCAAATGAAGATATGTGTAATCTATGCGTGACTATGTGTATCTATGCCATTGTTTAATTAATTTTTATTGATATTTCAATGTCCAAAAAATTTTACATATAACGCAAGCGACTAAGCATCGGTCTCTACTCCTCTATTTTCGTAAACGAGTGGTCACCGCAACCCACAACCACTACCGCCATTTTGTAATGCGCATTATGCATGACACAGATTCCACGCCTAGTTTGATTTTCTCACAATTTGGTGCGCGGCTCGTTTCACAGGTACTTACAGTTAGGAAAGGGTGGGGCCATCTGTTGGGGTTCACAAAAAAGTATGTGTGTAAATGTTACGGTCTTTAAGTCCTCATTGAGCGTTTATACACTATAACGTAGAAAGTGGAAAAAGTAAATAAAAATATCTTTAAAGGTACGAGAGGTATTCTTTTAGCGCTTATTTTGCATAATTATGCTCACTGAAATCACGTATTTATTTTTTTGTTTACTCGGTACGCAATCAAACTAGCAAAATCTGTGGAAAACTTACCGCTAGCAAAGCCAGAACTTACCTGAAACAAAAAAATAATGATCAGTATTTTTTTAAAAGCCCTAAACTGATGCCTCTGACGGCTACTCTGCTATCACCGGATTATTTTAAAGAAGGCGAGAACTGTGGTGGGTCCTCAAGCCTGTAGTGGCAAACCACCACTGGACGGGTTCTCTCTGGAAGGCATCCCCCTAGGGGCTCCCGCTCCCAGGGAGAGCCTCCAGGGCGCTCGAGCCGGATTCGGGGATCGGCAGACGTCCTGAGGGTGCCTCTAAAGGCGCGGACCTTGGCTCAGGTGTGCCGTGTCGTGGAGAAGAATGATCAGTCGGTCAGCCAGTTATGTTCGCAGCTTTTCTCCTATCGAAGGCGGTATGAAAGAAGCTTCTAATAGAATTGTCCTACCCACTAGTCCTACTAAAAAAGGTTAGTTGTGCTGCTCCTAAATATTATTTTTCTTTGACTATGTACCTACTATGTTTTTATTTTTACTTTAGTTACTTTCAACCCTTGTAGAACAATGTACTACTGTATCGATAGACAATCATTTCCTCTCCTTTTATCAACAAAACTAGCGATGTTAACTGTTCCGAAAACACGTTCAAATGCTCCATAAAAGCTAGTCTTACCGGACTAATACCAGTAATAGCCCGCTGTCGGTTATTCAAAAGTTCGCCGGGCAATTTAAAAGTTGCGGGACCCGGAGCATGCCACGTATTAACGGGTGTGCTAAATAAAACCACTGCTCGTTCGATTACAGCTAAAATTGCTTCCTATGGCGGTGCGAGTGGAATGCAAAGTTAAATTGGGTCGGGAAATGGATTTTTTGCACTAATCTTACATTTAAAAGTGTAGAGTTATTTTCGATGTTACGCGTGAGGTTATAAATGCGCTAAGCCTGAGATTTTTTTATAAAATAATAATATCATAAGCATTATTTATGATTGATTACATGTCCTCAGCCTATATACGTCCCACTGCTGGGACAGGCCTTCCTCATGGAGAAACACATGAGGATTATGGGCCGGAACACCACCACGCTGGCCCAATGCGGGTTGGTGATGAAACGGTCAAATGCGACCGGGTCCAACGGCTTAACGTGCCTTCCCAAGCACGGAGGAGCTCGAGATCACAAATTCTTGGTCACCCATCCATGGCCTGACCATGGCGAAGGTAGGTTTGTTTTCGATCGAAGCCAAAGCGCACTGACCACTACGCCACTGAGCTCCTCAAGATTGATTACATGTATTGGCCATTATTTATTTCCATTAAACATTTACAACAAAATAAACAAAATCACGCAATGCAAACAAAAACATACAAAAGATTGCCGACCCCTAGGTTGTAAAAAAGGCCCATTTGACTCAGTATATTTCTCAACATCAACTTTAGACACACAACAGAGTTGTTCCAGAGGGTGGGGGGAGCGGTTTTAAGTTACACATTCAACTTAGGATAAACAGGACAAACTTCGTCGGGCGCTGGAGTACATAAAGCCATAACTCGGCAAAAATTCCGGTAACATAATATATATTCATGAATCAAACGGAACTGAACGAATTTGTCCGAAAAAATGAATAAGTTGAGGAACTTAGTTTTAAAGACGAAGATTTATTACAGGCGCGGTTTGTGTTACATGTTTTTTTTTTAAATAACATCTTCTTTTCTTTGGAAAATATATATTTCATACCTAATACTTGACTACCTCCGTGGACGAGTGGTCTGTACGCCGATCTCAAGGCGTAGCCATCTCGAGAGGTTCTGAGTTCGATCCCCGGTGAAGACAAATGTTTGTGTGATGAGTACAGATATTTTTTCTATAATCTTTGATGTTTATATATGTATTGTATATTTTCTGAGCATTTATACGTATTTATCTATTAAATATATTTATTCGTCGTCTGGTATCCGTAACACAAGCAGCATTAGTTGCTTAAAATGGCGTTAGTTGATAAGTAAATAAATACTAAACATAAAAATAAATACCAAACATTAAGTTATATACCGTTATATACTATATAACATATGGTAATTACTTGTTTTCTAAAAAAAAGTAAGAATCTATTTTGAGTTTCCTGCCATTTATTATGACTAAACCTCCAAGTAACAATTTTTTTATTGAATAAGGTATGTACCAGGAAAATGTCTCGCAACTGTGATAATATAACAGAGAAACAGGATTGTTAAATCATCAATTCGGCTGTTCCTATTATACTAAGAGAATTATGAACATCAACGAGAAGGCCACTCATGAAAACAAAACTGAGAAAAACACCGAAATAACACAAGAGGTTACAGCTTATGGAACAGCACCCTCTATCAAAAATAAAAATTAATAGCATGTGGTCAAGGACCTAGAGGTACGTTTCCGAACTAAATTTCCCAACTTGTTTCATAAATACGTTCATAGATGGCGTTGCAAAATATTCAACATCGCCTTCTCTGGCCATGACGTATTTTGAAATAAGCGCCATCTACACTGACATAAAGTAACTAAATGCTACGGAAACACGTTGAAGAACAGCGCCCTCTGTAGAAGGGTAGCGACAGCTAGACAGACGAAAGGCTACGAAACAAACCCTTGCTGTAGGACGAAAGCAACGGTGCAAAGAAAATAAATTACTAATATTTTTTCAAAGATTCCAGAAAAAACCCTATTTATTAAATTATAATAATATAATTATGCATCGTTAACAATTTATTGATATACAAGCATACAAAAATAATATCATGGCGCGCTCCGCTCGAAATATTATATTTATAGCTAATACGATATTGGTTTTATATGGAAATGTTGTGATAGATTGTCGCCAAACAAACATAGATAAAACCTACCTTTAACAGATGAGGATCCCGCTCAGCAGCATCCAGCAACGACTCCGCTTCACTCAGCCAGCCAACAAACTTCTCCAGCGAACGGTCGAAGTTCTGTAGTGACGACACCGCCGAATTTAGCGCTTTGCCGCGCGCTATGATACTGTGGAAGAAGATATAATTTAGATAAGAAATGCTTAGAATAAGAAAATTTTGCGAACTCTTTTGCGATCATATTTATTTTTATAAATTAATATCAAGTTTTAGTTTGTACTAAAGTGTCATTCTTCTTTTATGTCCCTATAAAAATATTTTATTTCTTTGACAAGAATATACATAGTATCCATGTATCCATCGCTACAGAAAAGATGGTTTTCTCATCGTCTATGATAAACTTCACAGAACTTGTCTCCGTCTCGCGGTTATGAACCTTAATATGCTAATAATTATACTTTTTTTTATTTCATTACTTAAATTATTAAATTTCTAAATTGTAAAAAAATTACATTTTTTAGTGCCATGTTTGGCCTATGAAATAAAGTTATTTTTGTTTGTTTGTTTTAGTTTGTCTACAGAGTTATGGTTGCAAAATATTTCTGTCACCACCCAATAGATGGCGCTTCAAAGTATAATTTCCTATCTCGTCACTAGACGGCGCTTTTATCATAAAATAACTTATTAGACGAAGGCCTTTCCTAGACAGAAGCCCTGTCATGAAGTCTATTATGAATATCTTGGTATTTTTTACTGAAACGATACTCATACAACAAACCGCCACCCTGGCCGCGAGCTTAGGCCGCATCTGTCTGGTAAAACCCTAAATATCCTGTATTATGTTCAATATATCTAAAAGTTGAATTGAAAGAAAATTAAAACATGAAAAAGTATTTTTCATTTTTATTCGTCTGCTTTAAATTGAGACTTTATTTTCGACCTTATCACAGCGGTCATAGGTTCCACTCACCTGTTATTAAGCTCACTGTAGCGATGGTTGATGGCCTCCGTGGCGCGCTTGATGCGAGTGGTGTCGTCGTTGCGGTACACGGCGATCAGCCGCTGCGTCAGCTGGCCGAACAGCTCGATCTGATGCTTGTATTGGTGGACTTCGGCGTGGAACGACTGGGGAAGAAAACAGACTAGTAAGAACAATTTGGGAGAACAGTAAACAATTCAACGTAGGGCTCGTTCTGGTTCCACTGCCTTCAGAAAAGATATTGAAAAACTAATATCGAATCAGTGCACATTTAGCTATTTACTATTTATCTATAAAGAGTAGGATATGGTGTCAAGTTTAGTTGTAAGACCTAAGAAATGAGTCTCGTTCGTTTTTTAATCTTAAAGGACTGTTTCCATTCAGACCCTATCCTGAAATGTAAAACGTAAATAATATAACATTATCCTTACTCTCTGAATCCGGCCGCTTGTATCGATTACAATCACAGTCAAAGCGCTGTGGTTGTACTTGCTACAAGCGCTCGCGGTAATGAACAAAAATATTATACTCCTAATGATTATTGTTTACATACATGCATACATATAATCACGACTATGATCCCCTAAGGGTTAGTCAGAGACTAGGCAAAAGCACCGCAAAAGTGACTGCACTCAGCGTGACAGGTGGTGAACCCGTCTCGCCGCTATAAGCTATTGGATGTTGTGCAGTTCTAAATCCATTAGTCGCCTTTTACGACATCCAAGAGAAGAGAGAGGTTGGTAGTATTCTTTTAATGAGCCGCTACCACGCGGATCATTAAAAGCTCATTATAAGCGGCTCATTATTATTTATATTGTAAAATAATTGTGTGAAATGTTGACGTTTTTAAGTGCCAAGTTTAGCCTATGAAATAAAGTAAATTTTTATTTTGATTCTGAAAGAGGTATGTTAAATAAAAAGTGGGTTACATTATGCACGATTTATTTAAATCCCTATGTTACAGTCTACAGAAAATTCTCCTGTTGCATAAGCATCGGACACACTTCTACACCTAAGCTTAATCCTTTGGGGATATAGGAGTGATGTCATATTAATGTATGCCTTATGCCCGACCCCGTGTCCTGTGGTCAGACCGAAGTGAGCTTTAATTTTAATAGGCACTTTAAAGATGACATACCAAAATACCTTTGCCCAATTAGAATTATTCATACAACCACAGAGCAGACATACGCAGACCTGACAATACTAGTGGCTTTGAATACTGCATCATCATCATAATATAGGTTATTAAAGCCCGATTTTACAATCCTCAGATAAAACTATCCGCCATTTAAAATTATCACTGTCACTTTCTAAAGTCATAAAAAGAAAAGGGACAGAGCTAAAATTGGACTGACAGATAGTTTCATCTGAGGATTGAGTAATCGACCCTTAAACACGAGCCTTGGCGAGTTTTTTAATAGTATCACGCGAGTGTTTTAATACCGAGTTATGTGCAGTTACATACACTACTTTATCTACACTCATTATTCAAAGAAATAAACATTTTTATTTATTTTATTTATTGTTGGATGTCTGGAAAAGATTTGCCATACTTTTCTGCGTTTTTTAGAAAAATAGGTGTTGCATAATGAGTCCAACCTGTTGAGAACCTGTTACATGAGTCATTATGTTAGTTTCCATTTTTAAATTTTCGTTATCATCTGTGTCAAAAAGTATGTCATTATGAGTTCGAGTTTGAGTTCATAATTCGAACATTATAACATGATTGTATTTTAAACATGTTGTAGTCTTGTTGTTGTTTTATAATTATTTTACACTGAAAACATTATACGGTGATAAAACCACTCAGGTCTTCAGTCTGTATACGATCCCACTGCTGGGCAAGCCTTCCTCATTGAAACACATGAGGAGAATGGGCAAAACGCCACCACGCTGGCCCAATACGGTTTGGTGGGTAGAACCGGTAGGAGTTCGAGATTACAAAGTTTTGGTCACCCATCCAAGGCCTGACTATGGCGAAGGTAGCTTTGTTTTCGATATCGAAAAACCGTACTAGCAACTACGCCACCGAGTTCACTCCGTACATATGGAGTACAAAATTGCAAACAAATTCGCTCCAAATTGGAATTGAAGGCGAGCGCGATTCCGCCCCATATTTCATCACTCGGTAATATCCAAGGCGGGCTCACAATGGGCGACAGTAAATCGACATTTACTGTACTGTCAATGCGTTACAAGTTGTGCAATAATATAGACTGTAGTATAATTTGACTTGGCTTTTGAGCGTTATTTCCCTGATATAACGTCTTCTTGGATTATTATTTGCTTTGAGGAATCCAAATTGCTTTGATTGTTCATATTATTGTACAGTCACGAGGAAAATTTTTTGTATTTTACCTCTAGTACTTTGGCGTTTTGACATTACTAATGTTCAGTGCCACCACGGAAAATATTTTACTAAAGCCGTTAATGAAAAAAGTACTCAAATGCACAGGTACAGTCGATTACAAAAATATGTATACACATATTAGAAGTGACAATCTTTATTTCCTTCTAATAAGAGAAATTTACTGTCATGAGTTGTTACATATTTTGGGAGATGACTGTACAACCTTTTGCTTGTGTTTGTACAATAGGTATGTGGCATGTAGATTTTGTGTTTATACCTAACCTGTCAACAGTGAGAAAACCAGACACAATAAAACATCTATTATTTGCGATCACCGGTGTTCGCGCTGACGATCAAGGGGTTAAATCATCACGGCTTTATCTCACAAGGGCCCTATGTTATATTCACATAATAGTATACACTTTTTAAGGCCATAAATTATACGAATTGAAATCTTTATTGCGCAAACATGGCTTCATTTTGCATATCATTAACAATTCCTAATGGATACACTTGTGTTATTACCAGTACAAGTACAACCAGACCCTACATCCGGCTTACAAATTACATGCAAGAAGTTTACAACTCGCGTATACATTAGTTAACTAGAGCCGCGAATCAAGTACAATAGAAAACACATTGAAGTGACCATTCTGTAGTGAATAAAGAGGAAATCGCGATAAGGAGGGACGCGTAAAGGTTTAAATAGAATAACATAAAATATCCAAAAACATCCTGTTTCACTGCTTTTGTAAAAAAAAAAAAAATAACAATTGTTCATGTGGAAATTATATTTGATTACTTTAAATACAGTCAGCGTCAAATAGTTCGTAACACTCAGGGTATTCAAATAAATAAACGCTACCAAAAAGTCTATAACCTCTATTGTGGCAGAAATATTTGGCAAGACCTCTGTCTTTTCTCGTTTCTGGCAGTGTCTGGCAGACGTAGGTAGCGTGTAGCGTAGGTATTAATGTCAGAGACAATATGTAATTTTTTTTTATTTTACACGTTTTTTTTATATATCTCCTTGGTTGACAACAATAAGGAAGGATATATATACTGACGTTTAGGCCGATATTATTAACTTTTTGGTAGCGTTACCAAATAGGTAACGCTACCTGATTTACCCACCCTGTCACGAACTACTTGACGCTGAATGTATACATAATAAATTTTCATTATCTATTTATTAAAATGTATTAGAAAAATCGTTACTTATCCTATGATCTAAAAATGTAGTAAGTAAAACTTCCCGTGACCCAAAAACCCTCACGCAACGTCAATCAAGGTCCCCTCTGCGTTTTACTCTATGGCAACATCGAAACATGTTCCCTTACATTATGCACAGTAACTTGCAACTTGTGAACGCGGGGTACGTTCCTAGACTAGCCCCATTACCCCGGATTTATGGGCTCGGGGACAGACTAGAAGTCGGACAACTTGTTAGAGGCAAATTGGATAATGTCTTGATTAAATTTGGCGCAATTAGGCTTTGTTTGATGTGGTGCTGAATTGGTTCCGAAGCTATTAGGATGGAAATTAAGGGTTTTTTTTATAAGTGGGCAGTTTTTTTTAGAAGCTATCAATGGGCGCTATCGGCTTACGCCCAGACTATATTAGCGTTTAAGTTAAAGTAAATAGGAAAATGAAAAACATATGGAACACTATGCACAATTATAAGAATCTCTAAAAAGCTGTATAAGACAGCTTCACCTCGTCACCATGCATGCTAGCGTAGTGAATTATCCACCTGTTCTCAGTCTATATACGTCCCACTGCTGGGCACAGGCTTTCCTCATGGAGAAACACATGAGGAGTATGGCCTGTAATACAATCAACCGGGATCAACGCCTGAACCTGCCTTCCGAAGCTCGGAGGAGCTCGAGATCACAAAGTTTTGGTCACCCATCCACGGCCTGACCATGGTGAAGTTTGCTTTTTTTTATCGAAAGCCAAAGCGTACTAAACACTACGCCACCGAGCTCCTCACTACGCCACCTCTCGTACAGAGCGTAGTGATATGCTTTCTCATATATTTTTTAAGGATCCCAGAATGACTAGCAATGGCAGGAGAAAAAAAGTCCCCAGAGACAAAAATGTTCATTGTCTCTCGCTCTTTCATTCGCGTGGAAGCGAGAGGCAATAAGAAATTTTGACTTAGCACGCGCCAGAGAGTAAAACTCCCCGGAAACAAAATTACTCATTGCCTCTCGCTTCCGCGCGAACGAAGAAGCGAGAGGCAATGACAATTTTTGTCTCTGGGGACTATTTCTCTCCGGCCCGTGCTCTCTCCGGCCTTCTGCTCCTGCTAGGCCTACAGAATGCAGGAAAGAAGAACTCATTGGTTGCAAAGTCCATAGAATAGAATCGTCCACAGCATACCATCGTTCGATTCATATATTTACCTATCGAAGGACATGTGCCAGGAACGAAGCAAGTGGACATCTTTAATCTCAACTAAAGTGATCAACGCGCGATTCCCAAAAAAAAACAGATTTCCTTTGTACTGTTTTCGACTGCTCATGCAAAGACCAGACTTTATTTCTGACTAAACTACAAAAAGGTTACACCAACAATGGATAAGTTTTACATTTAAATTAGAACATTTAAGTCCCGTGTTGGTCCGGGACACAAAAAGAATGTACCAACTGCTTTGCTTGCCTAGCATGTCATAAAAGACGACTAAGGGCGTATTGGGTACTGGCTCTGTGATTGTGTAGGCGATGAGCTAGCCACTTGTTACTGCTATTTCACGATTTTTCATCTGACCAAGGAAGGAACACAGTGCTCCTTGGACTCTAGCTACCCCTTCGGGGATTTCAGGCGTGATTGTATGTATGTAGAACATTGAAACCACTTTCCGTCAAGAGCGTGGCAAACTGAACAAAACCAGGAAAAGCAAATATGGACCTTAAAGCAGGGTTTTTATATTTACTCTCAGTTTACATTATCATGCCGTCGTGTGCTCATAAGATCTTGGCCACTGAGCTAAAAAACGCCTCGACATAGCCACTCCGTTTACTCGTTAACGTGTCTCGCGTTCCTCGTTTTCCTTCGTTTTTCTGAGATGGAAAATTGGATCTGTCACGTCAATTTCCACCTTATCTCTCAAAGAAACAACGCTGCTTAGAAGGCTTTTGTATACAGTCAGCACAGGAATCGTTAAGCAATTTGACACCAAGATTTTTATTCCTAACTCCGAAATGTATTGAACTTTCTGAGTACAGACTTGATTTCGTTGTTTTATTTCGCTAAATCCCTCTCTTTGTAAAAAATATACGTCTATTTTAGAGCACATATCTGTTTTATCACTATATTATGGTAAAATAACTTATCACCTGTGACGTTTGTACATACAATAGGAAATTAGTTGTGTCTCGGCTGATTTCAGCCACCCCACAGACGACAGGATAATGATTTTAATGTCCTTCCAATTATGAAATAACATAAACGTAAATAACATGAGTAGAAAATCTAATATTGTTTTCTGATAATATAACATATCTCTTGCGAACACTAGGCACTTATTGTATCCTTTCAATCATTATACTTTCAATAATTTACCGAAATACAAAGCAAATTATAAGAGTAAAAGTAATAAATTAAAAAATACGGCAGATATTTTGCACATAATAAAATTTTAACATCAGTCACATTACAGTATTTTATTCCAATGTAATGAAAATACAGAGCAAACATCCATTAATTATCCGTAGGATAGCATTCAGAACCCAAACGATACATGCCGTTGAATTTAATAAAAATCCATCCATCCATCTCTTATTACAAGGAATCGTCAATTTGAAAACATTCATAATTGAAAGGCTCAATGGGAACCAGATACTAAAATAAATTAATTGCTCTCGGATTCCCAGAAATATGCCCAATTAATCAAAGAAGATGAAAATAAAGTAAAAAATGTTTTATACAGAACTTAAAGTATCAAATGAGAAAGGACGCGAAATAAAAACCTTTAAAACAGTGTATACCCTGTTCCTTTTATTTAGGAGTGTTAGTTGCATCTGTCCTGGCTGTTGAATATTTTTAATATTTTCAATATTTTCTGTTGTGCCCGGCAATAGTCTTGCTCCCTATAACACCGGACCAACGAATCGCTGTAACTTCAAAATAAAACCGTATCCGTATGGAATTATCTAACATTTTAATTTATCAAGAACTAAGATTAACGCGTGGGCCGCAAATTATTGAGACCCAAAAATCCCGCGCCAACGCGTGGTCAGCTGGTTTTCTTGACAAACTGAAGTACTTGCATACTCCCTGATCTAGGAGTAGTGAAAACGGCTCAATACAACGCAAGCGCAGAGCCCCGTTTGACAACTAGAAACGAGTGGGGAATAAATAGCACTATCTTTTTCTAACTGTACCGTAGCGTACATTGGTCTATATCTACTCTTTGATTGTGTAATACGGGCCTAATACGTGTGTTCTGTTACCTTTTGCTCCCGCAGCTGCATCTCGAGCACGTCGGCGGTGTGCCCCGGCGCCGTCATGCCGGCCAGGCGCGCCTCCATGCGCGACAGCCACGCGTCCGCGTCGCGCCGCCTCGCCTCGTACCGCTGCGAGTCGCCGAGCATCGCGTCGAGCTGCGCCTTGCGCTGGAGCACGCGCGCGTTGGCTTCATCCCAATGCTCGCGGAGTGCCGTTACTGTCACAAAAATATAAACAATTAGGACAACTATAACATACAGTATAGTATAATGTGCATACTTAATAAAATTGACGTTAAACGTTTGGAGAATTTCACTTCTACAAACAATTCCCAATCACCAAAAAATATACACAGTTATTAAAAGGCCTCCCACTCAATATTCAGTAACCGCTCGTTCGGCTTCAATATTATTGTAAAATTAAACGATGTTAAAAGCCAAAACATTAATTATCGCAGTCACACGGAACCGCCTATGAAAACATCTGATTTCGTCAGTTCAATTCCAGCAAAATCATGGAACCAAAAAATGCGCTGAGCCAACATTGTAATGATAAAAATAAACATTTTTCCGTGGATTCTGCTCAACAAGCCGTATGTTTAATGGTACAATTGGTAATTGTGTCATAATAGTTCACGTATGCATTATTTTTATCAGTCATACACACATATGGGATAAATTCTCAAATTTTTCGAGAAAGATATTTGTGTTTTAGATTTTTATCAATGTCACCGCATTAAACAGGCCCGTTAAATGCCCGTTAAGGCCCGTTAATTTAATTAGGTATATGATATAATGATATATTATTATTATTTTTCAATTGCAATAAAGAGTATTATTATTATCTTTACTTTTATTTTTTCCTCCTCTTGACGAGGGGGCGCAAGAGGGGTTATTGAAATGTGACTGTAGACGAAAGTTATTAATATTATATTATTATCAACCCTCAAAAACCATACTTTAATAATCGACAACTGTTAATAAAATGTAAAAAAAATTATGAAGATAAAAGACAATATTGCAATGTAAAAAAACACTGCATCTGCATCTTCATATTGGGAGACTGGCGTCAAACGATCGATGGCAGACACTGTGGTGTTACTTCCATGAGGTGGATTACCACGATAACAATCTCATCGTTTTTCCCACCACTTGACGCTTATTGCAATAATCCTTCATATTGCTCATTACTGACACTTATTACACAAAACTACACTGATTTTACGCAACGGAATTCACTCCGAAAACAATATTAACCTGAAATAAAAATCACGTCCGCCGTATTTGAATGGCGCCAAAAACTCTTTTCAATTCCAAATAATATCAAATGACAGTTTCATCTTCAATAGCGAGCGGGGCAAGGAGTCACGCCCATACAGCCAAATGTGTTACTTTATAGGCTAATTGACCCTTTTTTTATTGGGCTTTTTTTACTGTTAGCCATCACCATAAAAAATATTATATTTTTTGAGGCCTTTCACACAATTAATTTCAAATTACGTTTTTGCTTAACTGTCAAAAGAAAAATTCAGCCATGATGTTCTTTAAATTATCGTGCAAGGCCTCGATTTTGGTAAATAATTTAAACCGCATCACGCATGCGTATTAAATAGGCTCCAATTAAGCTTGTCGGCTGTGTCACAGGCTGACACATAGTCGACATTCTTGATGGGATTCGACTGGCGTTTGACGGATTTTGACCATGCGTAGTTATTGTTTACATGACGCGTTACTTCACTAATTTCTTCAATTCAATTTCAAACTTCAATAAAAAAAAAACAGAAAAAATAAAACATTTCAAGGGATGAGGCTGTATGTCTGGTGGCTCCTGTGCCAAATTGAGTCTATGGTCTCTTATGAAGTGAACTGTCAACTATTACATGGCGGGCTTGCTGGTGATGGAGCTGTCAAGATGGAAAACACGGGTTACTCTAAGATTCTATGGTTAGAAATACAACTGTGATACTTATGTTGGATGCCGATTAGTTATTGTTATTGGAAATCATTGTGAGGAAGCTTGAGACTATAACGAGGAACTTCCAGTTGGTTGGATGGAGAGAGTGCGGTGGTTGTCGAGACTCATCATGGGAAGCAGGGATGGGGGCTTCTCATTTCCTTGTTTCTCAAAATGATTACTATGATTGGTATGACATCTATTGATATGGTATAAATCTTGACATCTGGTTCGAATATCTATTCGAATTATAACATCTCGGCTCATCTTCCCGACATAATATTTAAATTGAATTTCTACTGCAATCCCCAATTTATATTTATTGAACTTTTTAAATTTCGGACCCTTGTACTAAATGCTAAGTGAATTAAACATTATTTTTCAAACTTTTGATGAGTCTACTAGCCTATTCAAATACAATTAGTGAAAATGATTATTATTATCATAACTTCATATTACACATAAAAAATATATTGGTCGATATCACATAGAAGTATTTTCAGAAGTGTTTCAGACCTGAATGGTCAATGTGAAATAAGCCCAAAAGGTTTTCTCAAGAGACAACAACATGAAGTTTTTCAAGAAGGACGAGAAAAGTTTATCAAGTTTTGGTAACTTCTCGTATAAAGATATTTATATTCTCGACTATCAAGAAGACATCCTTATCTATTGTGAATTGATTTTAGTAAAAATTTAAACTCGACATTTTCAAATTTTCAAAGAAAAATTTTTTTTGGATTGTCAAGCTAAGCGAAATCCTTGCGCCAAAAATTCACATAAAATAACGCATACGTTATTCCTTCTTTTGCACCTGTCAAAAATCTAAAGCAAGTTCATAAAACAAAGCCTAAAACAATAATTGTTTGAAAGTGAAAACAAACAGTGGTCTAAAAGGCGCAAATACAAGAGAGTCCCGAGGGCAGCCCCGACGGAGGTCGCGATCTGTCAATAACTCCAAAACAAACTTCATGCGACTGTCGGAAACTTGCGGCAATAATTAATTTATTACCATTCAGCTAAACTTTACAGTCAAGAAGCATATAGATTTAAATGACAACTTCCTAGTTTCTTTTCCACTGAAGCGAATAAGCCCCGAAGCCTATTGTTAATAATATCTCAACTCGTGTAACACTGTATGTCACTTAAGCGTCGCGAACCCTTTAAATATTAAGTGTTCGCATTGTTGTGACAGATTAAGGGATAAGTCTCCGTTGCCAGGACAACCATTCAGAGGCTGTTAACCCAACTCCGCTCAGTAGTGCTAAGGCACATTACTTAAATTATATCTATTAGAGTAACCTGTGGACGATTAGCTAATTGCTTTTAAGGTATGATGTGCTTGGATCTTGGAGGAAGTTCTACAAATTGTTTTCTAATTGCTATCGCAGTGTAAAGCTCTTTGGTTTATTTAATAGAATGGTATCACGCAAACATTGTCTACTTTTTTGACAAGCATTTAGTACCTTTCACAATATCTCAATTTCTAAGGTTCCAGGTTAGTGTAAAGTTAGAGATAACTTAGTGATTAATTTGTACCCGAACACGTGGTGCTAGAATACTTATTGATGAATAATTATACATTGAATAGTATAGGTTTATATGTAAAATTTACGTTTTGATCGTTCAAATCTATCCAACAAACTCTCGAATTCACAAAATCCTATTGTAAACACAGCTTTGTTTAATTTGACACTTCAAATCCCTATCCAAATTATTTACGCACTAGTATATCAAACAGGCGACGTGCCCACTGGGCCGGAACACGGACACGGGTGGACAAAATAAATCGTGTGTGAGCTTACTCTCATTAGTTT
Source organism: Parapoynx stratiotata (assembly GCA_910589355.1). Lineage (NCBI taxonomy): Eukaryota > Metazoa > Arthropoda > Insecta > Lepidoptera > Crambidae > Parapoynx > Parapoynx stratiotata. The sequence goes on from OU342478.1 coordinate 14,353,001, forward strand.
GCACAAAACGAGCCTATATTGAGCACTCAAACTATTGTGTTTGTGTACAATATAATCCAAAGCTGTAGGTGTGATTGGAATTCGCTACAAAATTGCTTCGGTGTGATCAGATATTTTGATGTGATTGCGAAATTTATGTCCTTACATTTAATCAACTGATAATCATTGAGAAATATATCTTTCAGAGGCTCTAAAATATGAGAAGTATAGGAAATATAGAACCACTTCTACCCTTTGTCATAGCTATCAAAGAAGAGAAAGACATGTTATTTTTAATACACACAAGTGAAATAAAGTCTGGCACAAGCTGTTTTCATTTCGGTTTAAGAAAAATGTTTGCAGAAGGAAAAGTATATATAAAGATTTAATGTAAGCCGTTATACCTTGGAACAAAAACAAGACATCTTAAGCCTCTGTATAAATAATGAACAAATGAATGCTTACGCTCAATTTCCAGTGTAGGATTTTGCTGTTTCTTAAATGCTTAAAGACATAGGTATAGAAATGTTTTAAAGGTCACAAATAAGCATTATAATACCCTATGCTAAAGGACTTAAATCACAAAATTACAGTTATTAATCATTTTCTTATTGTTCATCTCATTAGCACGGGTTACAACTTGTTGGCTGTTTAGAGAAGTTTGTCCTACAAAACAGCGGATAACACATAAAAAGCGTCTGCACTAGTTGCACAGTGAGTAATTTATCTACAAAATGTACACAACATTGTACCAAAGTAACAAATTTTGTTATGTAGCAATTTCCTTAGAGATTTAAGAAGGCTAGTACGTAGTACACCTTTAGTGCGCATTAAAAAAACTACTTGGAATTTTTTTTAAGACCACTCCAAACTTCAAAACAACTCCATTAATAAACATTTGATTTGTGCCAAAACTAAATGCATTATAATCAACGTTAACATGATTATTAGACATCCACCATTCTTTAGTCTTCGAAGAGAAATCAGTTGAGTTCCAAAACACCAAATTGCAGGAGTTGAATTAAAATGAGAAATAATTGGGGGTTAAATTTTTCAATTCCGAAATTAAGGGAAAATGTTTAATAAGGATGAAACTATCAATATTGTTAAATTAAATTTGAAACTGAAAACTGAAACCAGAATTAGAAATAATTAACCTGAAACGATTAACATCAGCCATAAACCAAGCTCGAAAAAGGTAAAATTACCAAATAAATTAGTTCTGTACATACAACATGAAATTAATATCAAGTCCATGTTATTTTGAATTTTAAACACTGCGCAAGACTGATTAGGCTGACACTCCAAAACAAAGTGATATCGAACCTTTCATGAGGCACCTCAAGTATAAAAAAGATCCGCTCGTCTTTGAGACTGGAAATCCGGAGATTTCTGGGGAAAAATCAATAATAAACATATACAGACTATAATGAAGACGCTTGCAGAAAAGAGATTTCAATCTACCCCTCTTTCTGTAAAAATTCTTGAACAGGTTGGTTGACTACACCTAATATAAAATACAATATGATATAAGTGCGGTAAGTTGAAAATTACAGCCGAGGCGATATTGCTAGCCCGTGCCATAGGTGAGGGCTATAAGAAGGCAGAGGCTGTAATTATTAAACCGCACATATGTCATACGACGTTTTATAACACATTTGCGAGGAAATAAATAAAACTCAGACATTCTTAAACTAATAAATCTTCAATCACTTGTTAATGAAATTAAAAAAATTAAATGTTTATTTATTATATTTCATCTCCCACAGGTAATTTTATTAAGAAAATGTTGACTACCTTTCTGACATAAAAACTCTTTGCTAAGATTTAAAAAAAGTATCGTTCGTTTTTAGACGGAACATAAAAAACTGTGCGTTTTACTTTACATTATCGTACAAGTAAGTAATGTGATAGATTATGATATTGAAATTGGTGAAATAAGAGACCTTTTACGAGCAAATGTCTAATCAACTACTATAATCTCTCTATGGTCCGTTCTGACTTATGATTACTTTACTATCCGACTTAAAATAACAGTTATTCCGTTGTTGTAAATTAGTAATATTAGGGACTTGATCAAATCCATAAGCGATTTCATTTAATCCTGGGTCCTGATTAAGTGGACAACCCTTTTGTCATTTCCCGGATGAATTTTAATGATTTTAATAAATCCTCAACTTGGCAAAATAGGTCTAACTGTCTATCAAATAATTGATAAGTTAAATGATTTAACTCTTGTTTCTATATTTTATATTTGTAAGTTAAGCTTAGTATAGACTCATGTTAGACATATGAAATAAATAGCACAACGAATTATAACTTACATTCCCAGACTGTAACCTTTTACAGAGTTGAAAAATTTCATGGGCCCTGAAGGGGAAGTATCTGAAATATTTAAAATTGCTTAATTTACTTAAAGGAAACTAGCTTTTATTTTGAAATATAAAAATAACAGCATTGTTTTTTTTTTTAAACATCCCCAAACCTTTCCGGTATGGGACAAAATAAAATAAATGTTAGATTTCATTACGTTTTACATGTTTAAGACCTAATGTTTCATAAAGATTGTGATTTAATCGATTAGTGGAATAAAACTTTTTTTTTCTTTGCGATTCCCAATCTGGGTAAGCTTTTTGAGAAAACTAAGAATGCAGTCATATTTCTTTTTAAAACTAAAAATGAGTTTCCTTAATGTAAGTTAAGCTATTTTAAATATTTAATGTAGATTCTTTCCGAAACATATACATACATACATACATATTATCACAAATCTTACATATACATACATACATACATATTATCACGGCTCTTTCCCCTAAGGGGTAGGCAGAGGTGCTAACACCCACATTTACATACAAATACATATAAATATAAAATAAATTAACATAAAAAATAAAAAGGCGTTAATATTTTCAAACAAAGCAGCGAGAATATTGGAGACAATAAAAACTCTTAACGATAAAATCGCCGCAAAATCTTTTATATAATATAATTGGCAGTGTTAAATATCTTCAATATCATGAAATATGCATAGAAATTACCGAGAATCTATTACTTATTCATAGAATAACAGAAGAGATTCCTTATAATCCTTGGAGCAAAGATCGAGCAAGTACATTTCGACAAATACCTTATATTAAGCTCATAACAGCTTTCGTTGTCAACCGAGAATAAGTGTTGGCGATTTTCACCCTAATCCCGTAGACAATAGAAGTGTTTACAATCGGACGCGTCGGTGTTATAGATTTTATGCGGCGAGGAATTTTCTATTAGACATACTTAAGATTCAAGTCTTGTCGCAAAAAGTGATCCCGTCTTTGTGTCCGTCGCCGGTCGTAAACTAATTACGTTGTCCTTTTACTTTTGGGATTCCGCACTCCACATAATGAATCCGAATGTCGAATAAGCTCCAGAAATTCCAATTGACTGCTCGGTCAATTAGGCAGCTAACTAAAGATAGGTAACCATATTAAAATGTATTCTGAATTCTGGCAGATAGATTTCATGTAATGATTGATTTTTTGTTTATTTTTATTGTTATGACGATATTTGTGCTAATTTATTTGAATTATATTGATTTCCTAGTTTATTACATACAATCTCTTTCCCGGAGGGGTAGGCAGAGATAACACAGCTTGCGAACCTGAAAGACACCTCTCGCTTCTACTCTCATTACTTCCTAGTTTCTAATTCCAATTTACACTCATCTTGTAGCAATGGAAGAGCTGTTTGATTCCAAAAGCAAATAATTACTTTCCAGCATTAATATAAGTTTAAGGGCCAAATTATGTCATTTTAAATTACGTAATATGTGGAAACTTATCAACCTATGGTCCTTACTATATTGTAATAATTATTTATTAGGTCCTTACCTATGAAATTGGTGTTTTGTATGGAGATTTTGGGGAATTCTGCATTTTCCATACTAACATTTTTTCAGTTTTCTTCACAACGACAAATCCAAAGATAATAATATTTGGCATCTATCATAAGACAAGCTTTAGTTATATGTGTAATATCACACTTCATAAAAATTATTTATCGTTTTTAAGTGAATGCAAATAAAATGATGGTATTCGGGAGGCACTAAAAAAGAGTTGTCTCCGTGTCCAATTTTAACACAATTAAACTTACAACAAATTATCAAAACAAATCAAAAGAGCTCAAAAATATAGTCTATTTTTAGACGAGGTAATTATTTTTTAGGAATACTCTGAATCTTAATAGTTACAGACAAAATACTAAGAGAAAAAAAAACCACCAATTTCATAGGTAAGGACCCAATATAATCGGGCTTCGTTTTAAATAAGTTACGGAGACTTTCATCAAAATCATAAACTGTAACGAAAATAACATGAAACCAAGAGCATGTTCGAGAAAAAATTATACATAACCGTTGGCGCGTAAAACGTTTCACACTTGCTCGTTTTTTCCCCCGTGTCCCCTTTTTGTCCCTTCAAATTATTGGCCGATCCTTTTAGTTTGGGGCGAATTTACACCGGGGGTCAATCTTTTAACCTTTTTTTCTATAGTTTTTAAAGTAATTAAACGTAGCGGTCGATTGTTCTCTGAAGCAAATTCTGGGCAAATTCAATAGGTAGTTTGGCCAATATCTAGAAAGCAATTAATTAAGGACTTGAGCGGAACTCCCTATTAATTAGAAATTATTGTATTCATTGTTGTAGGTATTTCACATAAATAATTAACAACTATTAATTTTGTAATAAAATATGTACATTATATACCCCCATTTCTAAGTACTGATTTTACAGGGCAGCGCATTTTTGTGGTATGCAAAGTTAACGAATATTATGAATGCACCGTCAGCACCAATTTTAACTTAAATTCAACAAGCATAACATCTTTTAGAACACTGAAAAACTTAATTTTTATTTGTCATTATTGGTATCACTTTAGAATAAAACAATACTCAGAGTCAAATACTATCAATTAACAAAACGATTAGGTAAATCAATAATGCATAGCTTACAGAAGAATTCTAACTTCCACAAATTCATAGACTTTCGCGAAATGTCGAGGACGGAAGACTTAAATTAGCAAATTACACTTAGCTCATAACGCGGTTAAATTATAATTCATTTCGTTGGCGGTGTTAAGAGATCACTGTGTGATATAATAGAGTGTAAATTTCATTCTTCCACAATACGTTTTATTTGGTATATAGCATGGGGTTCTCTCGACGACGGCGAAGTTAAGCCGAGAATGTTTGAATGTTTCTGATTTTATCAAAATAAGATAATAAAATAATAGGGTATTCCTTTATTAAGACACAATACTAAACACTATCGCAGAATAGTTCAACATTGATAAGGTATATTAGATACACAAAACACGTCATTCTGTCATTGAGGTAAGGTTCACTTCCATTTTATCTACTCGTTACGGTCCTCATACATGCTTAGGGATTTTGGGTAATTTAGACATAGCCCTTCTCAAAATGTTCGCGTAGGTCATCCTCCCCATATTTTATTTCCGATTAATATAATTATCATTTGAAGCTACTTCAACTCAACCTTTCAACATTTCTCTACTCGTGCCCTTATGTCCTATTTTAAGTCAGAACAACTGAACTCAAAACAAATATTTCAACCTTTTTTCTCAGATAATACATTTATACTCACACAAAACGTCATTAAATCCCGTCGCGCAGATAGCCGGAAGGGTTCAGACGGCAATATTTTTAAAAGCCTTCTAAATCTTCAAAGGCGTAGCTTTCTTCATAGAAAAATTTGTTACAGACCTGTTGACGATTTGAAACGAAAGTTTTGAGAAGGTTTGCGTTTGTTAGGGTCTCTGAGAGCCGGCCAGTTAACATCAAAAGTTAATTTATGTTTTTTGCGACTTTCTTACTGAAAAATTAACTATTGAAAAAGATCAAAAGCGACACTGAAAAAGATGTTAATGCTGCTTATGTTTCGTTATTCGACAATCCAAAAACAGTAAAGCGGAGCTTCTCTACTCGTATAACATGAAAATAATTAAAAAAACGGAAGGACGCCAATAGAAAACTATTTTGATATAATATCACACTAGCCAGTTATCGCGACTATTTTGGATCCAAATTAAAAGCTCCGGTTTTTGACACCTGAATTTGCTAATTTAATAAAACAACGAGTATTGAAAAACTTCTATTACGAAAATACAAAACCAAGTCCATTAGAGAACAGAGCTTATAAATACATACCGTATGACATTTACCACACCTATCAATAAACGCAAATTAAACAGCCTATGTCACTCGTATTATTTCAAGAAGAATACCGAAAAATATAATATAAAATACACATACAATATATTTGTTTGACATTATAAAGAGCCTATCTGCAAAGTGATACTAACGACACTTGTGACTGACTCCGTAAACATTAAGTTAGCTCCAGAAATTCTTCAAAAACCCCAGAATATCCCCTTCGAGTCGCTGACAGACCCAAGATTAATGTTCGTAACGATTCCAAACGACAGTTTGACATCTTGAACTATTGAATACGGAGCATGTGAAACCGCTTTTTGTGAAAAGAAAATGCTGAGAAACTATATTTGAATAAAGTTTGAATACATTTTCCAATTCCCTAGTTGCTTTTCCGCGGGTCTCTTAGCATCCATCCATCTTAAAAGATGTAATTATCTGCTATGCACAGGCTTTCTTTCAAGGAATAAAACCGTGAATGTTTGGGATCCACAAAATCTGTTCTAATGGGATTTGGTGTTTGGATTCGAAAAATGGGAAATGGGATTTAAAAAATTGCAATATTAAACAAGGGCTCAATTTTCTTTCTTGAAGCATGTATGAGCTCAAGATCCCTAATTGACGAAGATTCAATTTGTGAACTGGAAAAAACATCGCAAAAGCTAAGTTATTTTCCAATCGAACCCCACAGAACTTTATAATAATTTACAATACTATATAGTATATAGCCAAACTACTGGTACCACGTGTCTCATTACCAACAGGTAAGCCTGAATCATGCCGCTCACGCCTCAGGCGTCTCCAGTAATCGAATTCAGATGGGGTTGTCGCAGCCAGCCGTACAATTTTCGGCTTCAAGTTTCTAAGTGTAATTTAAGTCTCAAACAATTTTTTATTGTAAAAACGAGGTATATGATTTTTTTTAAATCACTAAGAGTTGATAGATTGAAAAAAATTCTAAAGATTTGGCTAAATGATTCAGTAGTTCTTTGTTCTTGTAGAGTTCAACTAAGATCAGTAAACCAGTAGTGAATGTAAATGTATGTTATAAAGAATTTATACTTTGTATAGAAAATGCACAGTACCTACGCCCTTTTTTAGAAGTAATAGAGTTGTCACTATAATAGTCAAATAATAATCCCCAGTTTCAGCTGGAAGGAAAGAAATTGTTCTTTCAGTATTTCTTTTAAATGATATAAGCAACTAAACAAGAAAGAATCATTACCAACCTGATGTTTAACTGTTATCTTCAGATTGCAGAAGTATCTAACTGATTAACCCAGAGAAAAGTAAGTTCGTCCATGATCCCATTGAAATAAGCATTCATCCGTGGTTAAAAAACAATCTAAATTCAACCAATATCCGAGAGTAATCTCATGATGGATTAAGTTCCATCATCCATCAGTCCGCTTATAATACTTAAGTAAATCTACTGCGAACAGTTAATATGCTCCGAATTTCGAATTAATGGAACGCAAGCTGTGAGGTATGCATCTGAATAATTAAGGGAAGTGCCTATCGGGTGATGAACGGGTCTGGTTTAAAATTATAGAATACAATTTAATTTATAATGCAGTGGAATTTATTTAATTATTTATTTTAAAGGGCTTGTAGCATCGACCAGTAAATACTCTATTATGGCAAGCCTGATGTTCAACGTTTAGACCCGTTGAGTGTAGAAATATCCAGATTCTTTAGGATATGATGGTGATCGCTTCTAGATGCACTATGTGCTGCCTTATATGCATGCTTATATGCATGCACGCAGAACCATACATTATGCATAAATACTTATTTCCTCTTAATTCAAACTGTGAGAGCAATCTTGGTTTAACGTCTTATGACTTCAAAATTAAGGAGAATTTGGCACAATAATATGACTAGTAAAGTGCCGAAAAAGGTTTCAACGTGTATATTGAAAACAAGAAAATATTTGCCAAAGGTGTCAAAGATTTAGATTTCCAATTCTAGTAGTTTTGGTAGGTATTGTAACAAATGACATCTACCAATTAAAATTTGTGATGGTGTTTATAGCTGCTACCTTTCAAAATATATGTTTCACACATGTAGAAAAACCATGTCCAGTAGATATTTACTAAGCCTGGCGAACTAGACGGTTCAGTGCAAAGCTATTTTGTTCTTTTTTGGAATGGGCTCATATCGCTTGCATGGCTCGATAATCCGATCACCACCGGCACTTCTTTATAACACTCTACAAGTTCACAATGATTGCTAAAATGTAAAGACATACGTACAAATTTGTACTCTAACTAAAAAAACAAACCAAAAATGTATTAAACCTAAAAGAAATGTTCATAATACGGAATGATTGCGATAAAAATAATCACACACACATACAATCACGTCTGTAATCCCCAAAGGGGTCGGCAGAGTCCAAGGAGCACTGTGTTCCTTAAGACCACATTTAGCCTAACAAAAATTGGGTAAATAATCATTAGAAAAAAAAATACAATTGTTAAACCTTTTAAAGATACTCAAAATACTAACTTCCCCGATGAAGCGCCCGCTGTGAGCCCACACAGATCTTCGCCAACTATCCGGAGTTACCGAAATTACTTTGCAGATTTTCAGTGTAGACATTTCTTAATTTATCCACGTAAAATGGCGCCGTATTTATTGGGTGTTTAAACAGGGCTGCTCGAGCGCCGTTAATATAATAAATGGGGGTTAATCTCATTTAAAAACGTACGGGAATACCCGGCAGGGTTGCCACCCAAATAGAAGCTTTATTATTAAGTATTACGGTTCACTTTAATCATTTTCTTAGTAATGAATTTAATAAGAATATAATTAGAATATAGTCACGTTATTATATTAGTAATATCTCTGAAGAAAAGTTGAGGCTTAATTATTTAGACGTAAAAGGTTATTTATAGAATATACTAAGAAATAATGTTCGAAGGAAAATAATTTATATTAAATATCAATGCCACGTTGAGTGGGCTGCGTTAAAATTATTGTTTTATGAATAAATAGGTAGAGCTCAAGACCCAGCTGATGGTAAGCGATTACCATAGACTACTTCTACACCCGTAGCTAAGGTACAGTCGAGTACATAAATACTTTACTAACAAAGAAAAAATAATAGCTGTTACCTTTAATAATTATTATTATTTTTCAAATATATATTTTTTTAAATTATTTTTTATATGGCTAAATGTGGTCTTAAGGAACACAGTGCTCCTTTGACTCTGCCTACCCCTTCAGGTATAACAGGCGTGATTTTATGTATGTATGTATGTGTTTTTGATAATAATGATGATGATAAAGACAAAATATATCAAATCAAGGAAACGCACCATCGAGATGAATCTGAAATATTTTTTTCTTACCAACAAGGACCAACAAAAATTTAAGTATAAAGAATCAATATATTTCACCAAGTTGTAACCATTAATACGGGAAAACATTATCTGTAAGGGTTTCACTTGTAGGGGGGGAACCCCAAAGTTTGGTCGAAGGTAGCTTCAATTTTGTCTACCAGCGTAGCCCTTTGAATATGTAGTACTATCTAAATGCAATGTTTGTTACTTACTTAAGCTGTATACTTTGGTACCAATAAAGTATATTATTATTATTATAATTTTTCAAATAAGAGTTTACTATCAAACGCGGTTGCATATTTCTGGAGTTGACTGTAATAAGGCTAGATCAATATAAAATCAAGAGTAAGGGTGCTCATGATTCCAGTACTTCTATTATTTATCCAATACACAGCCTTGCCCTTTGGTATATAAATACCTTAGGTTTGACAATCAGACAAACTGAAATGTTTTCCAAAATATTTTGTTACACAATTTCCCGCGGTCTTCTGTAATTCCTCTTACCATTCCATTGTCTACTATAAAACACAGTATGTGACTATCAATATTTCTGCCATAATAAAGCTTATGGAAATCGTAATAAGAATCAAATTTATTATTCCCAAAGCATCGGGTTTGAAAGAAAAATGTTTTCTCAATCGCCCCTAACACAGCGGCGGACATCCTTTGCAACCGTTTCCTTATTCATGAAGCTCTTCGAGACTTGGGGTTCCGTGCTGTGAATTGTACTTTATTTTGTACTTATCAAATATCATTTTTGATTGACAAGCAAAAATAATTTTGCCTCATATAGACTCAACATAAATACAAAAAAATGTATAGGTACTATAGAAATAGAAGAAATAACAGATACTTCTTACAGATTATACCTATAAGAGTTTAATTTTTAACGTATTTGCATACTAAATGTCTAGTTTAAGATGATGCATTTATTAATTTCATAGGTACAGTCCGTTTACTTTTCACTAATCTTGAAACAATAATGTGCGTAACGTTTCCTTAGATTTCACCATAATTTTATTATAGAAGTTGTAGTTGTCATTCTAAGAAATAGATTTTTACATATCCAGTAGTCCCTATAAAGCCAAAAGTTTTAAAAAATTACCAAGAAGTAACCTAAACATACGGAACCGTCACTTCCAAAGAAATGAGTTTTCGACCTTCCTATTCCGAGCTTTGATTTGTAGAGCCCTCTAGCGGACATTACCGATTCGGGCAAATCCTGACGCTTACCTGCGAACAAAGAGGATATTTATTATTGTCACGGCACGACAGAATAGCTGATGAGTCATGAATACCGAGCGGATGTTATTAGGACTGCTTCCGGACGAGTCAAGGGTAGTTTTGATTGTTGATACACTTGTTACTGGTTATTACAAAAATACATTAAATATAATTTATATTTCTTCGGTCGGACAAAATATCTTTTTTTCTCAGTGAATGACTAAACACCACCTGATGTATACATGTATACACATTTTAGGGGTGACAATATTTATTTCCTTCTATTAAGAGTCATTTACTGTCAAAATTGATTAAGTGTTTTTGAAGTCGACTGTACCTAAGTTAAGGTAACGGTCAATATAATAAAAATTTGGCTTAGCCTACCATGCTAGCAAGGATGCCTTATTCATGCCTTTACGGCGGACTCAACGTGTTTATTCGTAGAATATAATTATGTTAAAGTTATAAGTTGCAGAAAAGACATAGTAGGCTTTGCGCAGGACCAGGAGGATTGGCAATGGAGAAAGAAAGCTTATACTACCGCAACAAGTTGAAAATATGATGATTTAACAATTTAAAATTTTTTTTAGGAGCTCGGTGGCGTATTTGTCAGTGCACTTTGGCTTCGATCGAAAAAAAGGTACCTTCGCCATAGTCAGGCCGTGGATGGGTGACCAAGACTTTGTGATCTCGAGCTCCTCCGTGCTTCGGAAGACACGTTAAGCCGTTGGTCCCCGTCGCATTTGTGACTGTTTCTACCCACCAACCCGCATTGCGCCAGCGTGGTGGTGTTACGGCCCATACTCCTATTATTTCCAACTACAGTTCATTTCATTTTCTTTCTGTCTAAATTACTCAATAAATTCGACGAATTCAAAAATTTTATAACAATAAAGAATGCAACGCCAAAATTATGACTCGCAAGGACCTAATTTACCTGCAAATAAAAGAAAAACAAAATTGGTTTAAGCGTTTTCGCCCAGGAATATTGATGTCAAAGATCGGACTTGTCCTGTTACTAGAAAAAATGGACGGCATTTTGGAAATGCAGAGCTTGTTTCAAGTGAGTAGTAACAAAACTACATATCGCGATTTCGATCAAAAATTCCATTTTTTCAGCAAGGAGACATTTCTGTTCAAACTGCAGGTTAGTGAAGAACAACTTCCGTTTTTTCACCCTTTGGATCTCTGTTGTAGTATGTAAATATAAGCTATCGCGTCGTCGTCATTGTATCATAGATTTACGACCTTGAACGTATAAGACACGACACATTTGAACTCTATTGTCAGTAAGTAAGGTCGGTAATCCCCTACTATTTTATAAGAATACAACCAGTAACCATTTACGATTCTTGTACAATTTTCGTTAGCAAAATTTTCAGCCAAAATACCTAATTGAGGAGCATGTTAGCGACATGTTTCTTTTGTGCTCCTACCCTCACATTACTAAGGTAAATATTTAGCCACTCCCTCTTAGCGCTGCCTAAATACATAGTTAGAAAATTCTTAAAATTCAGGGCGAAAGGTTTCATTTGAGTTGAGTATTTAAAAAAAAAATTAAAGGAAATGTCTAAACATAGGCGTAGGCGTATTGTATCATCATTTAAAGTAAATAGGTGTTATCTTCCATCAGAGATAAATATTGGGTCCTTACCTATGAAATTGGTGTTTTTTTTCTCTCTTAGTATTTTGTCTGTAACTATTAAGATTCAGAGTATTCCTAAAAAATAATTACCTCGTCTAAAAAAAAGACTATATTTTTGAGCTCTTTTGATTTGTTTTGATAATTTGTTGTAAGTTTTATTGTGTTAAAATTGGACACGGAGACAACTCTCTTTAAGTGCCTCCCGAATACATCATTTTATTTGCATTCACTTAAAAACGATAAATAATTTTTATGAAGTGTGATATTACACACATATTTCTTAAGCTTGTCTAGTGATAGATGCCAAATATTATTATTTTTGGATTTGTCGTTGTGAAGAAAACTGAAAAAATTTTTGTATGGAAAATGCAGAATTCCCCAAAATCTCCATACAAAACATCAATTTCATAGGTAAGGACCTAATATTTATGAACTGTTTATTTCGATCAAAAATGCTCTTTAAAAAGCGAGTTTTTCTCACGAAATGTCAAGCCAACTGAACCTTTAATCACAGGGGTTAAAGTTGCAAGTCGTACGTGAGCCCCGTGTACATTTAATTATTTCCTCGCACACGACCTCTACAACAGACAAATTAAGCGTAGAACACGCGTCACACACGAATTAATTAGACATTTACCCTAATAAACGAGTTATATGGAAGGAATAGTTATTCAGTGTTTTATTACTTTCTGACAACTACTGTCTTCTGAATGTCTGACGAAGACAAAACACTGAATAACTATTTCAACCTTATACCTCGTTTATTAGTAAGAGTGTTAGTCGGGAATACAATTGTTTGTAATTTTTGTGAAGAAACTCATGAAAGAATTTAGCGACCATTGATAGTTTTTTTGTCGATGTTTTTGGATCGTACAGTCGACTCCAAAAATATGTAACCGCTTATGACAGTAAATGACTTATTACAATGGAAGGAAATAAAGATTGTCACCTCTAAAATGTGTACACATATTTTTGTACTCGACTGTACCTACCGCTAGACGGAGGCGTGTGTGGGACTCGATATACCCATTCCTGCCCTTACGTGAGAGTGACCCTGGGTCTGCTGAAGCAACTCGTGAACATCGAAACATTTTAATATGGTATATAATGATAAACGTGTTTTCTTACTAAACTGTTTCTATCTTGAATTTTTTATACGTCGGTGGTCATGCATTTAGTCAGGGTTAATCCATACTAATATTATAAATGCGAAAGTAACTCTTTCTGTCTGTCTGTCTCGCTTTCACGTCAAACTACTGAACCAATTTAACCGAAATTAGGTGCACAGAAAGTCTAGAGCCTCAGAAAGTACATAGGCTACCTTATATCTCGATATTCCCATGGGAACGGGTGCCATGCGGGTGAATGTTAAAAAATTTGAATAACGCCTCCCAAAAAATGAAGGACAAATTTACGCTACTATGATTGTTGAAGAACAATGCGATTCTACCCATCATACGAGTATTATTATGTGTAGGTACTATTTATATTTAAACAATATTTTGTCTTCTGTCTTCTTCTAACTCACATGAAAGGAAAGAGATTAACAAACGAATCGCACTCACTGTATCCGCTTCCACAATAGCTTTCGAGTCGAGAAAGTAATTTAACTTCGATTACGAGTTGTGAGCTCCAAATGAGATGGCGACCGTACTTAGACACATTTTTACTTTATAATGTATAATACTTTAAAAATATTCTGAAATAAATTGCTTGTAATTTAAATAGTATGCTTTCTTTTTCATTTAATCCTACTATACTTATCAATGTAATAAGTTATAATGAGTTATAATAATTGACGACCTCCGTGGCCGAGTGGTCTGTACGCCGGTCTCAAGGCGTCGCCATCTCGAGAGGTCCTGGGTTCGATCCCCAGTGGGGCCAAATGTTTGGGTGATGAATTTTCAGACATTTGTTCTCCAGTCTTGGGTGTTCATTATATATGTATTATATTATGTGTATTCTCAATAATTATATGTATTTATCTATTAAATATATTTGTCCGTCATCTAGTATCCGTAACACAAGCAGCATTTAGTTGCTTAAAATGGGACTAGTTGATAGGTGTGAATGTCTGAGGATACTTATTTATTTATTTATTTATTAAAAAAAAAACAGTAAATGACTCATATTAGAAGGAAATAAAGATTGCAACCTCTAAAATGCGTAAACATATTTTTGAACTCGACTGTACTATCGGATTGAATTCGTCACCTGCAAACAAAAATGTCCCTGTCATAGTCAGTCCTTGATAAGACATTCTGGCTGTTAATTTACGCTCTGCGCCCTGCAAACCGTAGTCGATGCTTGCCTAGTAGGCAAGGCGGGCAAGCGATCGGGAGTCCGGAGAGCGATCGGGCAAGCGGTTTGGAGAGCGATTGGGCAAGCGCGTGGGCAAGCAGGCAATGCCTACTCGAATCGAAGATCACAACCTAGTTTAGATATCCATGAATAGGTACAAAATATGTACTCGGAGTGCCAGTAACCAACATCGCAAAATGAGCCTGCATCGGAGTAATCTCGGTTCTTTTGCCAACAGAAATTGGTGTGAAATAATAATGTGTACAGCCAGAGATGAACGGCTGAATTTAGAATGAGCGCACACGAAGAGTAATATTAGAAAGAAATAACAAATATTGTTTCGTTGAAAACCAAGTACCAGAATCTCATTCTGAGACTGAAAATATTTTCACGCCTTAGGCCGCATCTTAAAGAGAAAAAAAAACAAATATTTGACACTTATAAATTCAAAAGTAAACAGTGAAGCCTAAATGGCAGAACGGGACTATAACTTAACGCGCGACTTCTTCCGCGGTTACTGGTTTTTAACTATCCCACGAGAACCCTTAATTTTCCGGAATAATAAGTATCTAAGATGTTGACCAGGTATATAAGGTATCACCATGCAAAATTTCATTGAAATCAAACCATCCATTTCGAAGATTAGCCCGGACAAACAAAGAAATAAAACATTTTTTGGTACTTTCCCTCTTTCTACATCCCCCTGACTTGGTTTTAAGCATTTTTTTCTAAGATCGCACATCAGCTGGCTCTGCTCTGTTTCAAGGGGACACCTGTCTACCCCTTCGGTTTTATAGGATTGATGATACGATACCAGATGTGATGAAAAGAGGAGCTCGGTGGCGTAGTGGTTAGTACACTTTGGCTATAAATATCGAAAACAAAGCTACCTCGCCATGGTCAGGACTTGGATGGGTGACCAAAATTTAATGATCTCGAACGCCTCCGTGCTTCGGAAGGCAAGTTAAGCCGTTGGTCCCGAACGCAATTGCAACCGTTTTTACCCACCAACCCGCATTCGGACAGCGTGGTGGTGTTACGGCCCATACTTCTCATGTGTTTCTCCATGAGGAAGACCTGTGCCCAGATGTGAGACATTTATAGGCTGGGACGATAATAATATGATGCCTACCTATGTTATTTGTGTTGTGTTAAGCTAAATTTGTGTCGAAGTACATACACGGGCAATTATAGCTATAAATATTATCGATATTTCTTCTCCTCACATATACATGTCCTATAATACAAAGAAAAATATAGCGTGTCCAAAATACTAAGAGCCCCCACGCTAGCAGTAACTCCAACGAACAGTAAGCATCCTGAGCTCTAACCAAAGCGGACATCGATATAAAGACACAAAATCAATATGAGTGCGCCCCGCGCGTCGACACAGGAATTCAATCGGCGACAAAATATCTTGGATTTTTCTTAAAAGCTGTCACACATCACAGTGTAAGGCAAGATGCCTGGGGCGCGATATACTGCGTGAGAAAATATTGCTATATTTTCATCTACATGACATTTAACGTACTAATTTCTTATCACGCTCGCATCCCCGATGACCAATACCCACATTTCACCACACACTGTCCTCAGCCTATTACGTCCAACAGCACGGAGGAGTTCAAGCTCACAGTTTTTCACCCATCCAGGGCCTGAACATGGCGAAGGTAGCCAGAAAAGACAAAGCGTGTTTAACACAACGTTAAGGTTTTTTTCTAATATAAAGCTCAGTGACTCAACACGTGATCGTAAGCAGTAGAAGGCGATTTCAGAATGAAGAGCAGGGCTAGCCAATAGCCCCTCAACATTACATACAAACATGCATATAATCACGACTATTATTCCCTATGGGCTAGTCACAAACTTATCATCACGACTCTTTCCCCGAAGGGGTAGGCAGATGTCAACTCCCACTTTTCGCCAAGTATGTTAAGTCCCCATGTAACGGATGGCGAGCCTGTTGCCATGCACCGGGCACAATCTGAGGCAAGCGATATTCACAATCAACTGTACATAAGTTTTTATTCAATTTCAAAGATACAGGCGGTGGGATCGAACCCGCGAGTCCCGCGGCCTCTCGGATGATTAACTATGGATAAATATTTAACCACTTCTAAAAGCGAACATTTTTGTGGTATGTTCTTCAATACATGATAAATTCTTTAATATGTCAGTGTTTCATCATCAACAATAGGCGAGATAGCAAAAAACGCCCAGTTCGCTTTAAAAATAGATTATGGAATTCACTACTATTATGTTAATCTCGAAAAAATATTAAATCATTGCCAGTAGATTTTATTTCTAACTAGAATAAATTACAAAATCCACATGAAAAGACACAAAACAATAACTCCTAACTAATTACTGTGGTTCCAATCCGGATTGTAATTAACGGGCTTTAACCCTCAGAATTTGTACTGTGGATACAGTACAAATTCCGAGCGGACCCGTAACACTGATGTTTATTGGAAAGGAATAAAGTGGTCACTGGAGTGCACATTTAAAACTTTATTTATTCACTATTCTCATAATTCCGATTTTCACTAGAATACTTGTATTCAAATAGTAAGCAAAAGTTATGTTCTATTCGGCAAAGATGTAACTGTTACTCAATAACTGCCTCTATATTTTCGCAGTAAAGTTGATTATGCTTTGACAAAAATATATATCCCTGCAAGGCAAGCGAGTCGTGTTGGCAACAAAGTTTGGGATAACAGCAAGCGATGTGAAGATCTGCGTGAGCAGATGCGTCCAAGCCTGTGCGTAGAAAAATAGAAGACGTTTTAAGTAAATATTCGCCTAAGATTACGCCGATCTAAGTAACATATAAAGTGTTTTTTAAGCTATTGCATAGCTTCTTTTTTTTAGAGAGAGAGAGAGAGAGAGATTTAGAGAGAGAGAGAGAGAGAGAGAGAGAGAGACAGAGAGAGTGATTTAGAGAGAGAGAGAGAGATTGAGAGATACTGACGTACGTTTTTCATACAAATTGACTTTCATAACATAACTAAAAAAGTCACGAGTTTTACAATACTAGGGGTGGTGACGTGAAATAAAAGGGGTGCTGGTGGTAAGTGACGAATTACGTAAATATGTACATGTCAGAATTTTAAAATTTTAATCTTTAGACGTTTTAGTTCAACTATTAATAGTCAACATTTTAAAGAGGTACGAATGTTAAGTTAAGCATTTTGTAAAAAAAAACAATAAATAAAATTATAAGTAAAAAAAAATTTTATGCAATCGCTTTACCGCGGCAGTCTCCGAGTGCCACACGTCTTTTTTTTTATCATTAGAAACCTTCTTGGGTTTTTTATTAGCACAATTTCCATTTCCTTCCGTTCCAAGAACCTGAATAAAAATAAGTCAAAACCAGTTCAAAATAGACACGTAATTTTGCTTTCAATCCGGGATTTCCCTTGCACAATAAGAACCAAAACTAAAATGATACAAAATAAACTATATTTTCTTAGGGTGTGTTTGCACAGCGCGCGAGGAGCACGGCAGTTCAACTGTTAGTCGCACCATCCATAATAGTAGATTAGTAGCCAAGGGCTGTAAGGCATCAATTGCAGCCCGAGATATTTAGGCGCACGAGCGCAGCGAGGGCGCTTATAGTTCGAGGGTGCAATTGATGCTTACACCCGAGCTAACTACTCTGCTTTACATCTCGATTGTGAGGTAAGTGGAAAAAAGGCATTACAAGAATAAATAAATTTATTTTCAAGAACTAAATTTAGCTTCGCCGTTCGATATTCAAAATTGATGAAAATAGCGAAGCGACCTCTTTTGTCATTGGGCTGAATGCATGATGTCTAGTGCCAGTAAGATGGTTAGATGTACGCGAACTTTTTGAAAGAGTTTTTTTTTAATTACTTACTGCCCTAGGGCGTTTCTAGCTACATTATTAACCTAGGGCGGTAATTGATCACTTACAACCCGCATCTGGGGGTATTAAGGACCTACTTACCGAACATGAGAGATGTAAATGGAATTTGCTGCCAACAAATATGTTCCATCCTCCCTACATCCCTACTCTATATGGTGACGGTGGATGTTCCTGTTTATATTTCTTGCTTGCACCAGGACTGTTACCAGGAGACTTAAAATATCTGGCGAAATGCGGGTGTAGGTGTAACACCTCATGCTACCTCTTCGGAGAAAGGGGCGTGATGCTTTGTTATGATTGAGTACCATTTGTCTGGTTTTACACAAGAAAAAATAATATTACAGAAATTTCAAAATTAACTCCACCTTCAAATGCAATATAGGGGTGGCGCGTCAAACAACAGCATTTTTATAAAAAAAAAATTCTCAGAACGATATAAAACATCCGTGTCTATCTGATATTGCGATCATATTTCACGGGGAACAAACGGCTCGCTTATAACACTACTGAGGTGAGCGGAGCGAGACGTGTTACATGAATTGATAGATAAATATTTAAGGTATACTTGGATGAACATTCACAATACAAATTTTTATATCTATGACTTTTAAGTTGTAGGCAAGAAGGTATAAATTCGCAAGGCAATAATGTCTTTTTAATCTAATTCCGAGCGAATTGCTAAATGTATTCATATTAGATACAATTAAGGTATGATTAAGGTTAAATACTGGTAGATGTTGGACGACCTTCGTGGTCGAGTGATCTGTATGCCGCCGGTCTCAAGGCGTCGCCATCTCAAGAGGTCCTGGGTTCGATCCCCAGAGGAGGCAAGTGTTAGGGTGATGAATTTTCAGACATTTGCTCTCCGGTCTTGGATGTTCATTATATGTATTATATTATGTATCATATAATTATTGTATTTATCAATTAAATATAATTGTCCGACGTCTAGTATCCATCACACAAGCAGCATTTAGTTGCTCTTAAATACTAGTTGATAGGTGTGAATGTCTGAGGATATTTATTTTATTTTATTATCATATTGGAAACTCAAAAACCAATACTGCACTTATTTAGTTTAGAGTACCTACCATTACAGTTTAAGAAAGAGGTGTGCAACATTTTAATATCTATAAAAGCAGGCATTACTCGAAATGTCTGTCCGTCTGAGCAGGCAATCAGCCAATCGAGAGGTAAGGCAGCGTGGAAGGCATTAAATTTTATTACCTCTCAGATTATACGCGACTCGTTATAGCTCCATAAACAGGATAAATGAACTGTAATTTACTGGGAAAGAATGTTTTATTACCACTTGCCGCCCGCGACTTTGTCTGGAAATGGGTTTGGGAAATGAATTGTATTGATATGGTGATGTATTATATTGTGATTACATTGTTGATATTATAGATTATAGGAACGGGAACGAGACATTGTCAATTTCAAAGATTTTTTACTAAAAGAAAATGAACCAATTTTAAAGATATAATAACGGTCTACTAGCGTTCAGTTCAGCCATGTTTAATTCTATTTTTTTATAAAAAAAAGCTAATGAAAATCTTCAAAAAGAAAAGCTTTCATTTATACACTTGTGAAAGGACATTTTGATGATTTTGGGTGATGGCAGTGAGGGATCCATAGGGTCGAAGTGCCCTGAGTTATCTCAGCCCCAACAAGTAATAATAATAAAATGAGAAATCAAAACATTATGAAATTAACTAAGTATTGTAATTCCTACTTGTTTATACCACTACTTTTATTGCCTGTTCACTACCGAGAGCCCTTGTCAAGAGAACAAACAGGCAAGAAACTCTGCAAAGGTTCCATCCTCCTTTTGCATCAAATATTAACATTTTACCCTAGGTAGATAATATAAGTTTTACCCTAATTAAAACCCCCGTGTTGGTCCGGGACATAAAAAGAATGTACCAACTGCTTTCCTTGCCTAGCATGTCGTAAAAGGCGACTAAGGGCGTATTGGGTACTAGGTCTGTGATTGTGTAGGCGATGAGCTAGCCACTTGTTACTACTCTTTCACGATTTTTCATCTAACCAAATCCAGTTTGGGTATGGCTAAATGTGGTCTTAAGGAACACAGTGCTCCTTGGACTCTGCCTTCCCCTTCGGGGATTGCAGGCGTGATTGTATGTATGTAAAACTTACGTTATCTAACCTCATATTTTTGTGTAAGCATTTTGTATAAACACGTTACGTGTGTATGAACAAGATTAATCAAGTTTTAGTTGACAAATACAATAAAAACAAATAACAAGACTCGGGCGAACATCTGCTGTTCTTAAGTATCATGAGTGGCTGCGACCCTCAAGCACGGCCACAAGAACATCTTTGTCGTAGTGTCGAATCCTTTATTCTTGTTAACACGGTTACCAGTCGTCGGCAACCCTAGCGGCTTAGGGTGACCACGAATCACTCCACCCGTGGGAGCATTTATTTAATTACGGTGTAGCCCGTACTGTAACAGTGTAGCTACAGCTCGTAGCACCCAGAGGGTAGTACTAAGATTCGTGTATAAAATAGTAAAAAAAACATTGCCCTACTACTTAGTCATGATCTAGTGTCGATTAAGACTATAGGGGAAAAACAAAAATGTATTTTAGGTTATTTTCATTCTAAGCTACAATTATGTTTTACGCTCAAAAGTAAAGGATAGCGGGAAATATAACAAAATAAAAAATTCAATTCATTACCACCTACATTTCATTTTAACTCTTTGTGGTCCTTAAATTGCCGCTATGACAACCGCTAACACCTCAAACAGCAGACATTAAATTACGGCACGAATAAATATTCGCTTTACAAACATAAAGAGGAGAGAGAATTTCATTATTGTCCATGCAACGCTTTCTAAAGTCTGAACAATACCAGTCTACGTCAATAAGCGAAAAATGGAACTGGAAAACAGCTGTCCTCGTCATTGGCGCTGATGTAGAAAGAGAAAAACTGTCCCAGCTTTTACAGAATCCATTGTCCCCATAGCTGAGGCACTTGTTCTTCCACTCAGCGTTTCATTACTTGAGTGTACTCATTGAAATTTATTATGCGGAAGAATTTGTGTGGACGGCGAAGACGGGGCCGTCAACAATCTAAAATAATAATTGGATTAGGAGATATAATGATGTGATTTGCATGATAATGAAAAGTAGATAAGCAGTGTGGATTATGAGATTGTTATATAAGATGGCTGGAAATAATATATTATTAAATTTATATTGAATCAGTCACAGTCACCAACAAAAATATATATGACGGTTTTATTACCTTGTCGTAGTAATATTTAAAGTAAATTATTTGTTTTGCGAGCTAGATTCAAGTGACATAATAATATGACAAGGTACTAAAATCGTCATTTATTTTTGCCGGTGACTGTACTATTAAATCTCCAAGTCCTCAAAGACCACAAAGTTTTCACCCATTGTAGTTCCAACCGTGGCTTGCTTTGTTAGCGGAACCAAGCTTTTGATTTTTATGTTAAGAATCAGTACTATAGTCCTGAACCAACAATGAGATGAAGACAGGAAGATAAAAGAAAAAAGCGAAAATAGTTCTTAACACTCAAAAAAATTTCTCCGACACTCACATTCTCTTGCTTTTAGACGAGCCACACACACCAAACACATGGCATTAAAATCAAACTAAACATAAGCTTCACGACGATGATTGTACCAAAATATAATAAATTTACACACAATTTTCCCTCCGTCAATATATGCGCCCCTACATAAACTTTACGTCTATTACACCGTACTTTTCTAAGCTATAAACTTGTCATATCATATGCCATGCTTTTTCATACAACCTAAGAAAATATTATGGTCTCCTCAGCATTTTTGATGTTCGGGACACGTTACTACCAAATTTATGATTAGTATGTCCAGCAACTCCGTATAAACCAGAAAAGGTTTATATTAAATTATCTAAGCATCCATACGTACAGATTCCAGCCTTCCGCAGACTTCCTTACAAAATACTGGCACACAGTGTTCGCTTCGACTACTTTCAATAATGTCTATGCATAATGCACACCCGTCGGCCGAAGGTGCTTTTGACCTGGCTTATGAATATCATCCATTTGAGTAGAGCGATTCTGCTTAGGTCATCCACCTACAACTATTCCGTTTATATCTGCTATTATTTACTGATAGGTTATGCCTGGATGTCATCTAGATTTTTAATAGTAAAATAATTGCCCTCGTCGTCGAGTCGTTTGGTAGCGGCTCATTAAAAGAATACTACCAATCCATCTCTTCCCTTGGGTGTCGTAAAAGGCGACTAATGAACGTAACACTGCACAACTATGGCAATGTAGCAATGGACTGCTTTTTGCCGCAACCGTTAGGGGATTATAGTCGTGATTATAATAATATGTATGTATGTAAATATTTTCCCTAATTTTAGAAATAGTTCAACTGGTGAACTTGCTGGTTTGAACCCTTGATGGTCAACAGATGTTCCTATTGTGTCTGGTTTACTGACCGTTGACATCCATTGACACCAATGACAGGTTTAACAGTATTTCAGGTTATATATGGCAAAGGCATCCATAAAAATAATACTCTATTTTCCCCTATTACACAGTTTAGTTTAAAACGAAATCCTTAAGAGTTGCGTATTTAAAAAAGCGCATTAATTATGATTAGGACATTTAAATGAGAAGTCGTTTGTCCAAAACACGTTGTCTTAATGTAGCAAACCCTCCTAATGGACAAGCAAACATTTGCTAACACGGAGACTAATTACCGAAGAAATGGCGGCGAGGGTCTGTTGACTTAAAATGTTGGATGACAGAACGAGGAAGTCATTATTTTAGACGTAAAGAGAGAAGCATAGTGGACCAGATGCCACCAGCATAATTCCTGGACAAGTGAGACTTATAACTTCCATAAAATATTATTAAATTATCTGATGGGTGTGAATTATCTGACCTAGGACTTCTTAAAACAAATTGAAACTGTGTAAAGAGCCCACGAGGTCACGAACCAGTTCCATCTATAGTAAAGCAACAACGAACCAGTTCCATCTATAGTAATGTTATTTATTATCCATCAGATCGAATATTTATTCATAACCATACTTGCAAGTCGAATATACGCCGTTTATTAGGGTATCAAAACATTTTAGCTGATTGATCATTCACTTTAAAACAAACAAGTAAATATTTACGTTCTATGTTTATCATATTACCCAGAAATGCTTTGTCGATTATCCTAAAAGCGACACCTACACTTCATTAGCCTATAGCATCTTACCCTTTCGAAAGTAAACAAACCAAGAAAAGGTTTTGAGCAGCTGTATCCAATCTCATGACAGAACTAAAACCCCTTCTCATACAACTTTAATAAAGTTAATAAAGCTATTCCTTCAGACGGTATGCACGTTGTTTAATATTCAAACGGCGGAACACCGCAACATCTTCATTCCCTTTTTATCTCGGAAATAAATAGCCAACAATGCGATCACGCTTTAGACAAAAAGATAAATTGTACCCTGTGAAAACCCAGTGAATTAACATTCAGAATGTCAGGAGTAACGCAAAATAGTACGATTCAGTGTTGGGTTTGGTAACGAAAACAGGGCCCGCCGATATCTGATCGGCTACGGTTTATGAATGCTACGTAAAACTACGCTACAGCCAAACGTAGCGCTACGAAGCGTTACACAATCTGCCTCAGTGCTACGCGGCACGTCACGCAATCTAAAGCCATTCACTTTGAGGGCTGAATCCAAATGAGACCAGCCACACACATCCACGTATACACAAATAAAAATATACCAACAGACAGCCGTCCGACCCGTGTTACCGCTGATATATATGTTTTTCGGATGATTTACGAAGTTTTACCTGTTCCACTCGCAGATTGAGGTTATGATTTTTGTCCGTATATATTTTTAGCTCGGCTAACAAATTATGCGGGCATGATTTTGCGTTGTGGACATTTATCTGTTTAATGTTTGGAAATTGCTAACTATAAATATTATTACATAATCCATTTTTATGTATAGTTTGTCAATGTCTGAATATCATCAGCTGAACAAAATAACCTTTCGCAGTAAATGCTCTACAACATAAAATCCTTATATTTTATGAACTGTTTTCCTCGAGGCGAAGATTTATGTCCAGTATCGATATATTCGGAGCTGATTCGATATCTAACTATACAATTTCATGTGCTGCGACTTACGTGTCCAGCATTAAGGCGAAAGGTAAGGCAAATGACTTTCAGCGTTTGGCGTAATCGAAATTGAGCGACAGCGACATCTATTGAAAACTTGAGGTGCGTCACAAAGCACATTACACCTTAGCGCCATGTTTTGATAGCTATGACGGCTAGTGTTTATCACAGAGTAATTTCATCTACAGAGAAAACTAAAGGTTTGTAATAAATTAAAATGTACGATTGATAGTTCGTAAATGAAATAACCTGATAGTAATGGGATTGCTACAGTTAATGTATCCAGTTTCCAGCATGTCAGACGATCCAAAATCAAATCAAGTTTTTTCAATTGATTTCCAACTCAATGTTTTGTGTAAGAATTGAGTTCATTATCTATCGATAAATTATTTTGTGGTAGTCTGATGTGCTCTTATCTGCACAACCAGAAGAACATGTACAATTCTTTCTTGTCTTTTAGATACTGTATCTTGCTGATCTGTCTCTGAAATGTGTTTTCTTTTTAAATAATTTTAGTGTCTTTTTTTTGTATCATCATTACTGTAATTGTTTGTGCAACTAGAATTAGAACTGAAAAAATTAACATTATATTATGTTTTGTCCGAATTTTTTATTGTTTGTCAATAGAAACATAATATTTACTGATAAAAATCGTAAAATAATATGACGTCGCAACTAAATACATTTATTAATGGAAAATGATACGATTCAATTTGTTTTTTACAGTATAGGTTGTATGAATACAAGCCTACACTAGTTTTTGTTTCATTCAAAACGAATCAGTATTTTTTGATTTTAGACTTATCTAAAAGTCTTAGTTCCGCTTCCGAGCGTGAAATATCGTGTGTCGTCATCATATACACGCAGGCCGGTTGGCTCGTAGGTATACATTTTTAAAATCGCGAGAACTATCGATCGGACTGTCATTAAATAATTCAAAAGTAATATAAAGGTAAATTTTGATAAGGATTAATACCAATAAGGAAATAAAGAGCATTTTGTAACAGCGAAATTTTAATTAAATTGAATAACAGTCACTGTGGCTAAACAATATTAATTAACGAAAATGATTATTATTTTTAGGCATTACGATATATTCACGCCTACAGTGGAATCCACACATATTGACCTTCGCTACGAGCATAGAACTTTCGATAAGCCAAATTTGACGACTAAGATGGACAATATTGTCGAAAAATTCGGTAAATTTGACAGATAACTCTTGAGAGTGAAAAGAACGGATGACTTTATCGATCTAATATAATATCACTGATGTTGAAACGGCGAGATTAGTTTATTTTAGCTATTTTCACAGCGTAATGTCGTATATTCTACTGTTGTGGGGCTCCGCTGCTGACATTCAGACTATCTTTGTACTTCAAAAGAGAGCCATTCGTGCCATATACAACCTTAGACCACGTGACTCGCTCAAGAAATTATTTAAGGAAATTGATATATTAACTGTTGCCGAATACATCTATGAAAATATTTTATATGTTTATAAACATAACCACACATTTAAGATAGACAATGAATGCCATAATTAAAATACTAGAAGCAAAAATGAACTTGCTGTGCATTTATGGGGAAATGTTAACAATTTTATAATAAAATCCCACCAAACGTGTTGGGCCACGCTCAATATAGGGTTCCGTAGTTTTCCATCCGTTTTGATTGCGTGAACCAATTTTAATAATTCTTTTTTTATTTGAAAGACGATATGTTCTTTATCATAAAATATGTAAAATGAGATAAAAAAAATGCTTGCATATATCGTTAAGTCACAAATGTACTTCAAAAATAATTTTGTAAAATTTATCAAAAACTGTTCAACCTATCAAGTTCAAAATAATTTTCGTAGAAAGTACTTATAAAGTTCTATTTTTTAGAACTTTTTTTATTTTTTGAACTTATGGTTCAAAAGTTAAAGGAGGGGGGGGGGATTTTTTTTAAACTTTCGGAGCGATTATTTCATAAAATATAAATTTTATCGTAAAATGATGTAAGAAAATTTAAACGTGGTGCGCATTTTCAGTGATATAATTATTTATCATATTAAGTTAAATTTTCGAGAATTCTTTAAACCAAAATATTTATTTTCCCCTTTTTAAGCCATTAGTAAAACGTTTTATACAGTATTTAAGTAACCCTTTTTTTATTTTATTTTTATATATTTTTATTTAATATTGTATTGTCACTGGGAGCAAGCCTGTATGTAAAAATTCAACTCAATCGAATGTTGGGAAGTGGTCGAAAAATCGATCGCTAGATATGATCTCCACAGACAAGAAAGCAAGCTAAGAAAAACGTAGTAATAGTGTATCATTATTCTTCGTTTGTTATAAACACTAAATTATGTGACAATTTCACTACCAGCCAGTGATTAGAGAGCATACGTCTAAAGAAAGCATTAGAGAAACCCATTTCTATTAATAATACAATCTTTCCTGCGTAGACTCTGTATCGGCCACTACTCTGTGCAATTTAGTAGTGAGAAGTAATTTTTGGTAGCTCGATTGTTGTTGCATACAGATCTGAAGGTACAATTATCTACATTATGACGAGGATAGGCAAGGTAATTAAGGAGGGTGGTACTTACTCTAGTGTATTATCAATATTTTGCTCTAGACAAATAATATGTAGAATGTTTAATAATTAACCGTTGCTTAGCAACGATGTCATTTCTTTGCAAAAGCGCCTACGAAATTTTGGCAGCAAATGTACAATTATGCAACTATAATATTTTAGTAGGCGCTACAGGAAAACACGTTGCAATTAATAAATTTGTGATATTTTCTAAAAAAAACTCACCGTCGGAGACTAGGTATTAATGTAACGGATATGTGAACTGAGTTTGATAATAAACAGAAACGTCTTTTAAAGAAAAAAGTGTAAAAGAAATTTCGATAGATTATGATAAATCGAAAAATTTTAAGTGCTCTCCATATGTTGCTATAAATAATTACTAGTATTTTGGACCGTCACGAACAAGTTTATGATATATGTCATAACATAAATTAATCTGATCATCCCATGTGCTGTATTTTTGCCAGACTACTGTACCAAAAACACCTCATTATGAACATTTGCCTATCCCTTCGCCTTAAGTAGAGAAAACACACCGTAGAAAAACCCGAAGGCCTTTGAAATCTCAGCAACAAAAACAAGTTATATAAAAATAATCTTTGGAGAATTTTCTAAGAATGTTGCTACTTAGAATTTCTTGGAAGCTGGATACACGTGACTCGGATGAAGATGGGACGCGAATCTGGAACTAATTTTCCTTGTCATTTATGTAGAAGTGAAAATACGCTTTATCTTCTCAAGTGCTCATTTATATAACCTCGTCTTAAGGGCTTTATTAATGTTAATGTTAGTTACAGCCGAACCTACCGTACAGGCCATGAATAGATTCTTTCCCGTAAAAAAAGAGTGGCATTGGAGCGATGACCGATATCGAAAAACGAGGACGAAAGTCCCAGTGTAGTTTTAGAAAAAATCGTACGTTTATTCTGTACTTGTGTTAGATTATACCTCGTACATAATATGGCAACTGGCTCGCCGCTGTAACATCAAGATATCAGTTGTGACTTTGCTTATAATTCGGCATGAAATGTGATAACTAATATGATATTTAAAAAAATAAAATATTCTAGAGCTAGCTCTAATTATCGTTCTAAGTTCTGTTAAGAAACGGTGGCTTAAAATTTCAGACGAAACGTAAGTATTCCACAAAAAATATTGTCACATTTTGAATACACCCAAATTCAATAGCTCAAATAAAATTAACACAAACAAATACTTTACCAGAGCAAAGCCGATGAGCTGGCGAGTCAAAATTATTGTAAATTACAAGCCATCCCACATTATGAATTGTCCCCCTCCATGAAACATTAATGCTAAAGGCCCTCGTGAAACAATAACATACAATACATGTTTTACTCATGACGTTATCATCAATCAAGGAATATCTACTACGTACAAAATAATAGAAGCCGACCACGAAGCAAAAATACCTAGTATAGGCGCACCCGGAATAAAATTTGATCTACAGCAATACAGGGAGACAATCGAAAAGATGGATTTATCGTGTGAATCTGGACCACAGATAACCATTCACATAGATGACACAAATGCATACACAAGTATTAAAGCTATTAAAGCTCAAAAGGAGTGACCTGAGCGTGGTGATTAGGACTTTGACTGGTCACTGCAAGTTAAACAGACACCTTTACAACATGAAACTAAAGGATACTGACACTTGCAGATTCTGCGAACAAGAGCGTGAAACATCAATGCACCTCTTGTGCTAATGTGAACCGCTGATTCACAAAAGAAGCAGACACCTGAGGAAACAAACCCTTGATCCAGATGAAATATGCTGAAAATATGCTACACAATTTTCCATTTTTCTTAGCTTTCGCTGCCATGAGTATGTAAATTCCTACAATCCTTTAAAAAAATTAAACGTCAACATCTATCCCGAGGTTTGTACCTCTTCAGAGTATGACTTAGACAAATCCCCCCTTGTTTGATTGATCCCCCGCCAATCGACATTACAATCCATCCATCCCTCTCACACCCGCACTGTTAATTAATCCGCATCATATTTACGAACCATTTAACACCCTCTTTGAACTCGTTTAGACGCATCAGCCGAGGTTTAGATTTAACAATGGGTATTAAATAAAATCACTCTTCGGTGTTTTATGACATAATCTCATATCTGGTTTAGCTACTACTGTTTTATGTACCAAGTAGTGTAATAAGTAGTATTCATTTGGACTGTTGTTGAAATAATTTAGGTTTATAAAGAACACAAACAAGCAGCGGCGACGGGCTCACCACCTGTCACGCTGAGCACATGTGCAGTCACTGCTTGGTGAGCTTGGTATAGCAGTGGACTGCTTTTGCGGTGCTTTTGCCTAGTCTTCGACTAACCCTTAAGGGAGAAAAGTTGTGATGATATGTATCTATGTGTATACAAACAAGCAAAGCTCAAATGGCGATTATTATTAAGGTTGTAATTGTTCTACGTAGGTATGGGGTAACGTTTATATTTGTAATATTTTCAGATTCAGGCAGACCTATCCCTATCATACTCGGGATACAGGTGTATTAAAACTTTTAATGGATTAAAAACCCACATTTCTGTCTGACTTCACCCAGTTCCTTATTCTTTCGAAAACCGATTGTACAAGTCACATAAAATTTGAAGAGTTCCTTCGATTTCTTCTGGATTCCATCATCAGATCCTAACCGGGTTAATATGTGACCACCTTTAAAGTAACCCTTTCAAACAAAACTAAAAGAATTTCCGAATCGTCCGTCTTCGAGGAATCGGGGAACACACTTAAAAAAAGATACCGACGAAATGAGAACCTCCTTTTTTTGAAGACGGTTTAAAGGTGTGTTTCATGTAAACAAATATTTATAAAAACACTAAAGAATATTTTATTTCAACTCACATGTTATTTGTGTAACATAACCCAAGTGTTTCTCTAATATCAAAGATATTCTTCAGACACTGTATCAAAGTGAAGTTAACTTGTCAGGAACAAAGCGTGTGTGAACGAGACGCACAGCGCCGAGAGGGACGCAAGATAGATGAAAACGCGGCGTCCTTTGAAGTCGACATATTCTGAGAGGATCCTACAAAATCCCTTTCTGAGAATCTACAGGCTAACCCTCGCACGCAGGGTGTTTTAGAAAATATTCATTATACAGCACGAAAATATTTAGTTGGTGGAAAATAATTAAATTATTTTGTTAGTAATGTCAAAGGAATCATAGTTTCATGTAAAATTAACAAAAAAGGTTTTCGAAATTTTGGGCTACACTAACTAAATTGCACTGTGTAACATCGGCACTAGGGTCGCTATTTAAATGAATTCACTGAGTGAGACTTCTGCACGCAAGTACCGTGCTACAAATGCCTAACAGATACATACTTTATAACACAAAAACTTCATAACAGATTTATGGCTATAACATAAAACACAAATTACGGAAAATTATATGTTGATCGTATGGTAATTCGGTATCAACTCGCGTATCAACATACGAAACAAACTTTGTACTGAGGCGCCTAATGACCTTCTACATGGAAATCGGTACTTTCTGAAACTTTATCAAAACGATACTTAGAAGTTCAATTTGAGTCACAGTATAATAAAGCCAGTAGGATAACTTCACACTTATTATATTTCTTCACATAATTTTCCTTCTCCCCTTTTTATTTGTATGCTGTAGGTTGTTGTATTATTTTCTTGTGGGAGGTTAATGATATATTTGTCCCTTTGACAAAACTTTTTTGCTAAGCTTCTTCTGCTTTGCCCTGCCCTGTTTCCAATTCTATTTGGGGTCGGCGCAACATGTGTCTTCTTCTTCCACTCTCTTCTATCACTTAAGATAGAAGAGAGTGGAAGACTCACTCCCATCCTCATCATGTCATCATTCACACGATCCATCCATCTTTTCTCTGGTTTTCCAAATCGGAAAATGCATCCGGTAAGGATCTGATAATGGAATCCAGGAGTAATCGAGACTTTTTGCTAATATTCAGTATAATTTAAAGCCAACATTGCGAAATATATATTTATTTTCAAAACTCCCTCCCTTAGCACGAGAGCGTTTTATCTTATTTGGCGATCGCGAAAAACAATTGGCGCAGAAGTTAAAGCCAAACCAACAATAATAACATCTTGCCCGTCCTCATCAGTCCAGCAACACCTAACTTTTAAAATTTATCAAGCTTAAATACGAAGTTTTGTTAAACTCCTCTGTTGCCAGCCCTGATGAAGTTACTGTTGTCAATTGGACTGTGCCTCACCGACGAAATACCCGACATATTCCGAGGTATTCCCGTCACGCGCGCTACCTTCGTTCTCTAAAATTTTCCGAACTACGCCTACAACGGAAAATAAAAACATTGTTTATATAATGCCGTCCTGCATTTGATTGACTATTGAATCTTCTTATGTTAAAAACGCATCTTAAATTCTGTAATATATTAAGAAAACGAAAAGTAATATTTATTGATTTCTTCGAAACAGATAAATCTGTTTTGAATAGTCTAGTTTTTGACGTGAATATTTCAGATATTTTGACAGTTATTCTCTAATCGGAAAGTAGAGAAGTCAGAGTCAGAGAAGTAGAGATCACTAAAATCAGACCAGCCGTTTTTTATTTATAAATTGTGTTAGGTACTAACTCGTCTTCACACAGATATACGCCACAATGTAGCCGCAGTAATCTCTGTATAGCCTAATAATTGATAAGTCGATTACACCGTGAAATCCATTCAAATTGTATGGAACTCCAAATTCAATAATAAAAGAAAGATCCAAAAAGAGGTCACCGTAAAGTCAGAAAATCAGAAATATTCCCCGTAAGTCAACTTTCATACAAAAGTTCTATTCACCAAATAAAAGCTTCTTTTGTGCTGTACGACACGAAGTGGGTTAATAACCTTGCCGAGTGACGGGGAATAGGGATGGACTACCCCGAGAACATAGTATCGATAGGGGTGGTAGGGAATTTTGGGCATGCTGACTGATCAATATGTTGTCTGCTTTTAAAAGGTAAAAAGAGAATCATCTTCAGTTCACCTATATACGAGGACGTCCCTGTGCCTTGGCCTTGCTCATAGAGCAACACATGAGGAGTACGGGGCATAATACTATCACGCTGGCCCAATGCGGGTTGGTGGGTAGAAGCGATTGCAATAGCGACCGAAACGTACTTTCCGAAGCACGAAGGAGTTCGACACCACAAAGACTTGCTCACGCACCAAGGCCTAACCATGGCCAAGGTAGCTTTGTTATCAATATCGAAAGCCAAAGCGTACTACTAGCGGTAGCGTAGTACGTAGTACTAGTACTACGTACTAGTACTACGTTACCGTTCAGTACTACGCTACCGAGCTCCTCGAATATTATTTTTATGATAAACCCGGGTTTTTTAATCAGATTTAAATATAGTTGAAGTACTCCGAAAAAACAAACAATATTGTATGCTAATGATCTTATAGTGTACTCAGTGCGTGGCAAAAGCCCCAATATGAATGGGAGCGAGTTCTATGCACTATGCAGTGATATTCAAAATGAACTCAGGGGCACAATAATGGTTAAGACAAATTGTTATTACAGCATATGAAAAAAAAATAAGGAAAGAAAGTAAGAGGTATGTATTTGCTACGATAAATTAATAGCACACCTAATTAATATTGTAGTATTCGAATACAATTACATACTGGATGTAACCTTTAACTGTGTTATTATACAATAAGTAATTTATTGTTCATTGAGGGGAACAATTTGTCACCGCTATAATAATGGAAGCGCTGTTTGGTTAACGATTCATAATATTATCTATTGCTTTGTGTCGGGACGTGGCGCTCAATAGTGTCTTGGCTTGAATACATCGAATTACGGCCTTCAGTCATGCTCCTCTGGTAAATTACATTATTACAGACAAAAGAGCTAGTCGTGGGAATACGTAATTATAACATTAGTCCTATTAATGGTCTGTACCAAATCGGTTAATTTCACATATTTTCTGGTAGTAATTGATTCTTCGTACTTGTTGACGAGCCCAAGGAAAAAAAGAACTTGCTTGCTTCCTTGCTTGCTATCTTGAACTGAGTAAAATTATAAATGACATAAAAAATAAATTTGTTTTAATATAAAAAGTATGAAGATATCAGTAGAATTTGGAGGTTTTATCTAGCCAAAAGTAAAGAGGCCGTAGCACTGCTTGTCGTTACCAGTACTTATAGGTACAGTCGAATTAAAAAATATGTATGCACGTTTGACAGTAAATGAATCTTATTGGAAGTTCATAAAGACTGTCACCTGTCAAATATGCTTACATATTTTTGAACTCGATTGTACTACCAACCCTCATTTGGCAGCGTGGTGGTATTACGGCCAAAACTCCTCATGTGTTTCTCTGTAAGGAAGGCCTGTGCCCAGCAGTAGATCGTATATAGGCTGAGGACGGACTAATATGTACTACATTATTTAACTTTAGGTTTACCTAGAACATTTAAGGCTTACTAGGTTATATGTAGTACACTTTACAGTTTATGATTTAACTCGAATCTTAAAAAAAAGACGTGTGGCACTCGGGGACTGCCGCGGTAAAGCTATTGCATAGCATTTTGTATCAACTTATGCAATTATAATTTTATTTATTTATTTTATTCATGCAGTATTTCTTTTTCTTTGATATTAATTCAAGTTACACTTTTAGAGCGTGGTGACCGATAAGAAAACAAATTATATAAACTGTTGGTAGATTGCATATACATTATTTCGTTCGGATCACTTATAAGTAAATTAAATCATAAAATAATTATCTAAAATAAATGTTAATAAACTAATTAATAAAATAACAAAACTCATAATAAACAATGTGTAATAGTTAGCTTATAAATAAAACCAAAGTGGCGTCTTTGTTAAAATTAGTTCTTTGTTTTATCACTAGATGGCGCCACCTATCCTTTAAAACGCACTATTGTTTAATCCCATAGACTTATATGGTCAAACCGATGTTAATTAAAATTTGTATTCGCCTTGGACACGGTGTTTCATTTTGGTAACCACCTTGGGTTTTAACATGCACGGCCTTCAAGCCACACCTCCTTGCGCATCGGAGTGGGGAGCGTGAGGTTTTTTCGTTACGGAATTTCTGGATTCGGTCCCCGCGCTCAAGGCCCGCGATAGAAGCTATGCAATAGCTTAAAAATTCACTTTTAGAAGACTTATCATACACGCTTGTTTGAAACCACAGCTGTTCTCAAAGCTGTTGTGCCGTTGGCCGTTGGAAATATGGTGGCATAGTGGTTAGAACGATATTATTTTTTAAATATTGGTTAATCAAGTTGTTCCTATCCAATTCACTTCAAGCCAGCGCGGTGGCATAACCCGCGTTCCTTGTCTATTAATAGTGATCTATTTTATCTTCTTCTTTCGAGTCTATCTTTCTATATAACTTCTCATCTGAAAAATTATTAAATAGGCAAAACCATGACGGTGCATATTTTCATCGATACTCGCACATCCCTATAACCCTTCTTGGACACAATCAGAGCCAGCGATAGGTGTCTACTTTATTACTACAAATGGCTCGTGGAAAAATGGCTTTCCACTTAAATATGGGGGCGCAGGGGCGTGGAAGTAGGTGACGGTACGTGGAACGAACTCTAAATGTAGCATTCGTTCTATCTTCGACTCATTTATAGGCCAGGCTTTTTGTCAGCCACGATGACACGGGAGTCAGCATATTAAATGTATTTATTCCTTTTGTTAGCGATGGCGCTACTCCCTTTGTTTATTTTTGTATTACATGTTATGAGCCATGTCTCTTTTTCATAATTATAGGTGTCATGTATGTTGGCTGGGTCTATTTACCCATTATAAACCTACATTTTACATTTAGGTTTTCATCATAGAAATGAGTACAGTCCACCTCTACTCGCTGTCACCTATAGTTTTATTTTTACAAGTAGGTAACTTCAGTACTTAGTATAAGAGGATTTAAAAGTACTTAGAATAAGTTCCTCTCAACAAAGAATTGTTTTCTATTCACTAAAGTAGTCAGTTATAAGAAAAAATAAAGAGGTTATTTTTATCACCATTTCGAAATGAATTGTTGTATGTACATGGTAAATGGGTACTCATCACTTACGTGTCTAATTATGATATTGTTGTAGAAGTATGCAAAAGCTAAAACCATGAGATGTGCATTTCAATACTGCATAGGTACTCCATGTCAAAGCTAAATCAACTTAATTAGGTTGCCATAAAAGCGAATACGGAATACCTGCCTCCTGTACAATATATGACCAGAGAAGCAATAAAGATAAACCCCGACATATTGTATAATATTCGTTAACAAACTACATAAAAAGCACCTTTTGTTAATTTGGAGCAGCTCGTTGAGCCAACTCAGCAATAATCTCGCGGGCATAGATTCAACTGAGCTATTTTTAAAGAAGCGCAGGTTCATTTAGTTTCGATTTGACTGATATCATGAAGTCTACGCATTTATTTATAAATATTTATCTAATGAATTCACAAGAATTTAGGGATATTAAAGGCTATTACCTTAAGACTCAACTTATGCTAGATAGTGGTTAAAATTATAAAACGAAGAAAAATAAAAACATGAATATTTAGCGTTAACATTCAAATAATTAAAAAAAACCTCGTAAAACTGTATGTACGATTAAAAACAATGTTTCTTTCAGACATTAACATAAAAAGGGCCTTTTAGTTTAAAAGCTCTTCATTCATGATATATTTGTAATTCAAATGTGCGGTGGCGCGATCATGCGTGCGCCTGCGTGGTGTAAACACCGCCCCAGGCGAGGAAGTGGTTCAACAACAAACAGTTTATTATTAATGCCGTCTATTGTGAATGAATATATCCATTATGCAATAAATTGCCAACAAGTTCGAACTAAACACAAATACAAAGCCGTATTAGACAATTCTCGATACAGATTAATAATGGCAACGTCTACAGATTGGTAACAAAGGATAAAGGAAAAAGATAGTATTATGATTTTTAGTATCTAACTTTTACAAATATCAATATGATGAAAAGTTATTTACGTTTTACTAAGCAGTTTGCTTGTTAAATTTAAAATAAACTATAAACGAAGGTGTGAAGGTGTGAAAGGATAATGAGACTAAATAAATTTGAGGAACATTTACTTCTCGTCGATCCATGTGTTTAATTTTCGTGAGAAATCATGACTCAGATCAGAAAACTATGGATTGGCATAAGTGTTTCTGGAGTCAGAAGCACAAACTCAACTTATTCCAGGAAAAAGCTCCCGTGTCTAAATACCGATCGAAATGTGTCTACTCGAAACAACGTTAAGTTCAATAGTAGATTCCAACATTTAACTGGGTTGTTAGTTTAGGGTCGCATTACCGAGAACCGTTTGTTCTATTCAACCAGTATTACAGTATCTCTCTTTCATCCGTGACATATAATTTATATCATTAACATAAATATGTAAATGAATAATTATTCTAAATTTAATCTATACACTATAAAATATCTAATATCAATTCTAAAGGTTAGAACGCATATTATAAAAGAATAGGATACATTCTATAGTTAGCATTAAAAGAAAATGCAGTACAGAAAAATATGACAAAGTTCAAAATCTTAGCGAGTTCTTCCTGACAACCTCAAAGAGATAAGTCGCATCTATACATCGGGGGTGCCAAGAAATCAAAAATTAAAAACATTGTTA
This sequence comes from Parapoynx stratiotata, assembly GCA_910589355.1. Classification (NCBI taxonomy): domain Eukaryota; kingdom Metazoa; phylum Arthropoda; class Insecta; order Lepidoptera; family Crambidae; genus Parapoynx; species Parapoynx stratiotata. Next base: position 14,390,053 of record OU342478.1, read on the forward strand.
TCAAACAAACAGTTTAAAACAAGTAATTATATTAGGTTGGGGAAAAAGTCTTTTCGCATTATAGTATGTATAAACTTGTAATAAAATCTCTTTGGCTATACTATTTGTATCTGGCTGGTTTTGGTATCATTGAAAGTTTAAATTTTAAAGAACATAATTCCAAATTCAAATTAGGAAAATGTGTGATTTTCATTTGTTTTTCGTACCGCCAAGATGAGTGAATCTAATGAAGAAATTCGATAAATTTTAAAATTTTACTACAAAAAAGGTAAAAATGCAACGCAAGCCGCGAAAAAGATTTGCGATGTTTATGGACCTAGTGCAGTGTCTGTGAGAGTAGCACAAATTTGGTTTAAGCGTTTTCAATCCGGAAATTTTGATGTCAAAGATGCACGTCGCTCTGGTCGCCCTATTACAGATAAAATGGATGCCATTTTTGAAAAAGTGGAGCAAGATCGGCATGTCAGTAATTACGACGTAGCTGAAGAACTGGGAATTGACCACAAACCAGTTTTGGCGCATTTGAAAAAAACTGGGTACACAAAAAAGCTCGACATTTGGGTACCTCACGAGCTCACTGAAAGAAACCTAATGAACCGTGTACTCATTTGTGATTCTTTATTACGACGTAATGAAACCGAACCATTTTTGAAGAAGCTGATAACTGGTGATGAAAAGTGGATCACGTACGACAAGAACGTGCGAAAAAGGTCGTGGTCAAAGGCCGGTCAGGCTTCACAGACTGTGGCGAAACCCGGGTTAACTCGCAACAAGGTGATGCTGTGTGTGTGGTGGGATTGGAAGGGCATTATTCATTATGAGCTGTTACCACCAGGCAGGACCATCGATTCTGAACTCTACTGCGAACAACTGATGAGATTAAAGCAAGTAGTTGAGAGAAAGCGGCCGGAATTAATCAACAGAAGGGGTGTGGTTTTTCATCATGATAACCTTAGACCTCACACATCTTTAGCCACTCAGCAAAAATTAAGAGAGTTTGGCTGGGAGGTGTTAATGCATCCGCCGTATAGTCCTGACCTTGCACCTTCAGATTTCCACCTGTTTCGGTCTCTTCAGAATTCTTTAGGCAGTGTCAGGTTAACATCACGAGAGGACTGCCAAAACCACTTGTCGCGGTATTTTGACCAGAAGTCCCAAAATTTCTATAGCAATGGGATCATGTCCCTACCTACAAGATGGCAAAAAGTTATCGAACAAAATGGTACCTACATACTTTAGTTAAATGTAAATAAACTATATAAAAAATGTTTTGAATTTTCTTAAAAAATGCGAAGAAACTTTTTCCCCAACCTATTATACGGTGTCAATACGTTTCCTCATCCCTTTCACAAGTGTGAGGATATGTTATGTTAATGTTTTAAATATGCGACGAAAGTGCTTAATTTTAATACCGGGGGTCGCAATTATACGCTGCAATAAAGATAAGCGCGTTGATCCCATATAGATTAGGATGCATATGCTAAGTAAAGCAGGTTACATTTATTTCAGTTCAGAACAAAGGAAGAGACAACGAGTTGTTTTAATTTATGCAGTAGGCATTAAACTATCCGCAGCAGATGTTTTACCACTTTTCGCGTTGACTGCTCTTTGCTAACCTCGTCAGCACGGGATATCGGCAAGTTCAGTAGTACCGTATCAATTTGCCAAATGAGTAAATTGCTGCGGCGAATCTCGGCGATAGCAATATATGGATATACACGTAACTGGGTATGACGAATAAGGTCTATCAACTCTGAGGTGTCGCAAATTGATTCTATTTGGAGCATAATAACAGTTAATAAGACTTTCGGGGGCTTTCTTCACAACAAATAAAACGAAATTAAACTCGATTGCTCATTCAATAGCCGCAACTTGCTTAGGAGCGATCGCTGCAAGGGTTAACATAGAAATTATCTCTCTAGTCTAATCATAACAAGCCACTCGTTGAGCCTAATCCTGGGACCGTGAGGGGTAGCAGGGCGCTGTCAGTGGGGCAGATTGGCCGAGTCAACTCATTGATCACTAGTGAGATATCAGCCCAAGCGCCGAGGACAGGCCCAAATTAATTGAACCGAAGTACGGCTATTAACTTGTAGTTATCATGTGTCACTGAAGAGATTTTTTTTTATTTTCCGTGACCTTAAGTTGCAACGGACTAACTAAATTATTTAGATTAGTTGTTGTTAAAAAATTAAATGCAAGAAAAACTGAAGCATAAATTAATACCTGCCACTGAATATGTATATGTATTTATTTATTAAATATATTTATCTGTCATCTAGTATCCGTAACACAAGCAGCATTAGTTGCTAAAAAGGGGTCTAGTTGATGTGAATTGAGGTGTGAAAGTCTGAAGATATTTATTTACTATCGCCAAAGTAAAAAAAAAAGAGATCGATGCGCAGTTGCACATACACACAAGGACGCGTGACGCGCGCGCGCATCACATCAAAGCGAACGGCCGACTGTTGCGGCTATAAAAGTAGGTCAAGGGCATGGCCACCCCCTCCCGCACCCAGTCCCTTATCATCACGTGATTCCTAAGGATTTGTTGACCTTATTTTTACTTTGCCATGCCCACAGAGTTAGGAACATTCAGAACTGAAATAAAATTGATATTTATTTTAGTATGAAAGATTATTTTTCCAATTATCAAAAGTCGTAGAACTAACTGTTATTTATGATGTTAGCTACCTACGGTTGCCAGGTTCTTGAGTCATTAAAAATATTCCTGTATATGCTGAATAAGATTATGGAAATGGTAGAAGGAAACAGACATAGTTAAAACTAATGAATGCTTCTAGTATATCACCAATCAATAAAACAATAAAACAACTGCTCGGCAAGATTGAGGCCAAACATTAAGTTTAGCAAAACGTATTAAAACAACTTCAACAGCAAGGGCGGATCAGACAAATGCCTCAGATTAACATTTGGCCATTTCATCTAAAACTTCGAAATATTCACTTAATAATAGCATTTGCTGATCGCATTCAGAGAGATTCTGGATACAATTACTGAGTTACCAGCTCTGTGAGCCAGAGGTACATACATACATAGGTACAAACATAAGTCACGCCTTTTTCATACAGGGGTAGGCAGAGATTACATCCTTCCACTTGCTACGATCCCTGCATATTTCTTTCGCTACATCAACTCTCATTACAGTCCTCATACATGATCGGCGATTTCGGGTACTTTTGACCTGCCCTTCTCAAGAATGTCTCTGATTTGGTCGAGGAACGTTGGCCTAGGTCTGCCTCGACCCGTATCTCCTCTAACACCCGATTAATATATCCCTGTATTCAATCTATTTTCATCCATCCTTCCCACATGTCCAAGACATCTTAGCCAAGCTAAGATGGCTTCTTCTCTTCCCTTCTTCTCTTCCCCCATACCTAAGTGCTTCATTAAAACTGACGTTCAGTTACATTTAAGTGTCAGTCTTACTTATTAGGATTACTATTTCAGGGTTAAATCTTGGGTTTTATTTCGGTTTATAAACAGAATGGTTTTGTAATACAAGTTATTACATACATGATTATGATTTTAATTTACTTATAAGGAAAAAAAATAATTATACTACAAATACATTTTCATATTAATCAGGCTTGTTGTGTACTGAAAACATTTCTGTTTAGGCTGTACGGCTGGCTATATTTACAAACCCATGAAACCGCTTTTTAAGAGTATTTTTTTAGGGAAAAACACGGCAGTTTATTTCAGAAACAAAACATCAAACGAATATACAATGACCTACAGCGTCGGTTTCATGCAAGGGCACTTAAATTGTTATTTAAAAATTAATTCACATTGTTGTACAGCTAGCTATTAGACCACTCCTAATTCTAGCTTGGGGCCTACATAAATCTTGTTAAACAATAAGCACAGACGTTTATATAGCCACAACACAACCAAAACTTTTAACTCTGAACGTACGGAGGTTGAATTAATAGCTCCGCGCACCACTGTTAGCTATATCGCAAACGGCGCGAAAGATATGCTAATCGACTCTTTATTGCTTCAGTCACGCGATCAGAAGGAATTTGTTTCGCACAAAGCCTTTTTAAAGAACTGCGATTCGCGAACTGTTAGGGAAATTCGTACAATTAGAGTCCGTGAAACGACTGTTTTGATTACACGGAAGCGTTTGACTTTGCTATACTATATATGAATACGATTGGACCTAAAAACGTACCCTGAGAAACTCTTTGATACTTATTCAGACTCAAGCGGGTGGTTAGAGTATACAAGTCATAACGCACGCCTATATCATAACATAGAACCAGACACAAGCATTCACACCTATTCTTAATACTAAATCAATGCAGTAGTTAGACAATTCCTAAATATTAAAACTGTCTTCAAATGTTAATTTTTATGACGGCGACTGCCAACGTTGCTAAAGCGTGAAGATATAGTTAAAAGAAGATAGATTAAAGCACCCTGGTGAATTTCAATATCTGTGAATATTTAGGAAAAAGTAAATAAGTATTAATGTAAATTGCGTTTGTATTTGCTTAACGTTGATAATGATAAGAATGATTTATTGTCATACTAAATAAAGAAGCTAATAAGCAAAGGAGTAAATGTTTCATTTCCAAAGTTACAAAGGTTACAAAGTTAATAAGGGTACCTGCAAAGTTCTTGTCCGCATACGATGCGCGTTAAATATTTCACCGTATTTAATTACAAACCGACTGTGCACTTCCGTAAATGCCACTGAAATTACTAACTTATTGCTAAGAATGCAGCGTTCCTTTTAGGTATTAATTCTGTCTTCGTTTGAATTCAAGACTGTAGTGAATTTTGATAGTCGGGTCATTTATTTATTTCGCATTCCCGTTCTTAGACATTATTTAAGAATGTAATTATATCAGTATTTTAATCTTTTACAGCATGTGAACAAACACGAATAAAATCTATATTTCCTTTTACATACACTGAAAGTTGATACGGAATATTATCAAAAACCATATGCTTAATTGTGTCATTATCATCAGATATAAGTTTATGCCAGCATTTGGCTATGTCTTAATCTAATTCTTTTATTAAAGGATCAAAATATAAATCTACAGCCAAACTCTCTACTCTTAACAAACCATTATTTCATTTATAATTTCCTTGAACTGTTAAATTAAAATATGTACAAATGTTTACTTTGCTGTGAACATTACAGCTAATATAAAAACAGCTTTGTATTCACTCCAACCCACGTACGCGATAGACCCCCGAACGGGAAGCAGAATTTATTTAACCTTTAGCCGTGAGTAGTTTTAAATCGCCGCCATTTTAGGACGTCTGGTCAGAAATAGTCGCGGCGCGAGGCTAGCTCACCCCTCGTCTCTATTACATGTCAAAAAGATAATCATAATACATACTTATAAAGGTACGCTAATGTTCACGCCTAGTTAGTGGCACCCATACAATGAATTCAAGATGATAGATCATCCATTGTAAGAGTGAAAAAGAAAGACGAAAAATTGGAAACGATGTGGATTGATTGAAAAGGTGTTTTCACCTTTTTTATTTGGTAAATATAAAATAACAATTTGTTCGTTGATTTGAATTAGAAGTTTTGATGAATTTTTGGTTAAATACCAAAAACGAATTTTATTGAAATTTTGATATAACACAGATGTAAAAGCATTACAACTGATAAAGATTACAAGAAACTAGTGGCTATCAGGCAGAGTCCATGACACGTAATCACGCCCTCCTGTCAGGCTGTAATGGTTTAAATAGCTCCATTATGTATACGTGTGTACACATAGCCCTGAGCTGTGTGCGTGCACAGATTTCAGGCCCACGTGTATATTTGAGAGCCTTCATGTGAACCCCTCTTGTTTTTGTTCTGAAGCTGGTATTGTTTGTCATGTTTTTAGAACTGCCAATATTGTTTTAGCAAAGTTTTGGGAAATTATTATCTACAGACCTCTCGCACGTTGTTATTAAATTATTAACAGTTTTACGGCCAATAAAGATAAATGTTTTATCATTTTCTAACTTAATATTACTTACCCTTAGGAAAAGAGACAAAAAAGTTTTGGACACTTTATTTATGTTATTGTTTGTCTTGTTAGTTGATTGGTCAGTATCCACGGCCTGTTATTACAAGAGCATTTATATGCGAGACCCAGTAAATGTTATAGACATATCGGTAATACAAAATTCTAACTAACACACATTTATTTACATATATTTAGATAATTGGACGAAAAGATACGAGAGCATACGATGAGAGAGAAGAAGCTCGGTGAGGTGGTGGTTAGTACGCTTTGGCTTTCGATATCGAAAACAAAGCTACCTTCAGCGTGAATGGGTGACCAAAACATTGTGATCTCGAACTCCTCCGTGCTTCGGAAGGCACGTTAAGCCGTTAGTCTTGATCTTCCCACCCACCTGCATTGGGCCAGCGTGGTGGTGTTACGGGCCCATACTACTCATGTGTTTGTTTCCATGAGGAAGGCCTGTGCCCAGCAGTGGGACGTATATAGGCTGGGGACGGAATCCGACCAGAACGTAGAACAGTTCGATTTTACTCGCAATAGTATTAATAATTGTATTTTTAATATTAAGTAAAGAAAGGCCAAGAGGAAAGGTGAGTTGAAGGCCAAGAGCTTAACTGTCTTAAGTATAAAGAAAAAGTTGAAAGTGCCTTTATCTGTTTACTATACTAAAGAAAGAATTCAATATACTATATTACTCCTGTGTAATTTGTTTGAGTGGTTATGAGTGTATGAAGTCAATTATTTATTAGTACCGTGTGTGTTTGACCCTCGCATTCCTTTAGGTAAAAATTACTCGTACCATTACACTGTCACCAAATTTAAATTAAGCTTCAAGATATTTCGAAACAATATTCTTTTGAGGGAGTCATTTCATCCCGTCTCCGCGCCAAGAGCGGCAAGATCAAAGCACTTTTTATCGAGGTTACAGCCGCCAATGATCGATTCGTACAGTCTGATGGGATTCGTAGCGAGGTCAATTTCAAAATACACCGTCAATGTTGCAATACAATGATTTTCTTCATTTTTTAATATCGGAAAGCGGTTCGTTTTGCCTGCGGATCGTTGATGACATTATTAAGAAAAATAAGAGACTAGGAATAGAAATCACAAGATTTATGTGTGAGTACACCAAAGAAGACAAAACTAAACTGTGTGTAAACACACCAGGAACGAACGAGTGTTATTGTGTGTAGAAATAATGAAAGGTTGACATAGGTGTTTATTGACGTTCACATAGTTGTATGGTACAATATCTAGAATGAATAAATGATGAGTTAGAAGTGGTATCTATTAGAACATATTATAGAAAATATATAGGAAGAAACATTCAACGCACAGCTAACAGTAACAAACTTTGTGGTTTTTCTTAACTAGAATCGTAATCGTATTTTGAGCGACGTAAATTTTTTTTTGTATTTATTCTACAGGATACAAACAACATATTATTACTGTTTTAATAATAAAATCACTTACAAACAATCTCAGAAGATGTGGCTATGGCTTACCTGTAAAAGAAAAATACTATTATTAACAAAATAACAACCCCAAGGTAAATATTAAATAAGTTTTTGTATAAAACTTCACCAAGGACGAATACACACAAACGAAATTAAACTTGCTTTGATGATGTCACCATAGGAATTGAAAAGACAAACAAATTTTATCACCTTCAATAGGTGTAGTCGGGTGGTAGCGGCTCATTAAAAGAATACTACCAACCCATCTCTTCCGTTGGGTGTCAAGGCGACTAATGGACTTAGAACTGCATAACCACCCATAAGCTTATAGCGGCGACGGGCTCACCACCTGTCACGCAGTCATTGCTTGGTAAATTGCGGACTATGGCAATGGACTGCTTTTGCGGTGCTTTTGCCTAATCTCTGACTAACCCTTAGGGGATAATAGTCGTTATTATATGAATGTATAATAGGTAAAATGACTATAATTTACTGGCCTGTCTTAATCTCGGAATTCGGCCGCTTCAATCGATTACAACCTCAGTCAAAGCGCTGTGGCTGTACTTGCTACAAGCGCTCGCGTAAATGAACCTTAACGTTATACTTTTTAATCATTATTTTTATATTTATAAATAATTAAAAATCATTATTTATATTTATCAATGGTATGCACCTATATGTTCAAGCCCTGAAAGGGCCATCAGCATAAGCATTATAGTTTATGTGACGAATATAAACAATGGCTAACTGGATGTTTACATGTATGTTTGGGATTGTTTTTGGTAAAAAGCGCTGGTGGGTGGGACCCAGCACCTCCTCATGGCAAGCATTAGAAGAGTAAAGTTAATATCATTTTTTTTATCTAGTATCTTTATCTATCGCATGAAGAAAATACGAAAATATCCCCCTCTCGGGGACAATAAATCTAAATGATGACGTTACGGACCCTCATTTGGGCACTGAGAAGTGTGTGAGAGATATATGACGCAATTTCGACCTTGTCACCCGTGGGCACTGGTACAGTCGACTACAGATATAGCATATACACATTTTTTTTTTTCACTTAACATGACTTCGATGACAGCAGGAAAATTATATATTTACATTCATTCAGTTAGAAAGAGACATAATAATTGAAAGAAGTACCACAATATGTTTCTAATGTGTCTGCTTTTCTAGCCATTGAGAGGTTAATATAATTTTTCTAAGGGTCAGTTTTTTGATGCGTAGTAATATTCAAATAATAATAATAATAATTCTTTCTTTATTCACAAAGATGTTACAGTTTAGTTCTGAGGATCACATGTTTTGCAAAATTCAATTGCATGCGAATGTTATTACTAGATTAAATAAATTTCCTGAACTCCTTAACATCATAGAATTTTTTTTCCTGAAGCCAGAAAAACAATTTTTCCTTAAATTGATTAAGATTTAACATTTTAATATTATTTGGGATTCTGTTATATATGACTACACACGTAGCCAGCCAATTTTTGCTGTATTTATCTATTTGGATTGCGTTTGATCCTTGAATTGTTCTCGTAGGCCTTTCTAATTAAGTTACAGTTCTTGTGCGCAAATACACTTATTAGGTTCTTACCTATGAAATTGGTGTTTTGTATGGAGATTTTGGGGATGTCTGCATTTTACATACTAACATTTTATCAGTTTTCTTCACAACGACAAATCCAGAGATAGTAATATTTGGCATGTATCATTAGACAAGCTTTAGCAATATGTGTGTGAACACGCTTGATAAAAATTATTCATCGTTGTTAAGTTAATGCAAATCAAATGATGTATTCGGGAGGCAGTTAAAAATCATTGTCTTTGTGTCTAATTTTAACACAATTAAACTTACAAAAAATTATCAAATTAATGCGAGCTCAAATATATGGTCTATTTTTAGAAGAGGCAATTACTTTATAAGAATGTTCTAAAACTTAATAGTTACGGACAAATTGCTAAGACAGAATAAAAACACCAATTTTATAGGTAAGGACCCAATATTTGACTATTTTACTATTGGTCAAGCTGAAGTGTCACGACGTCATACGTTTACGTCATTGGTCAATATTTCAACCAACTGGTCGATCTGACCAAGATCAAAAAACCAATCCTAAATAAAAATCCATGTCCAGAGAACAAATATTTATAATGATTGAGCAGCAGAAAGAAACATTGTTTTCTTTCCTCACTTGCATGGATTCCTTGCTCATTAATAATGCCCTCCAAGCCATTGTTAAACTTATTCGTCCGACGCTCAGCTTCGCTAATACAGATTGTTTTTAACAATTTGCTAAACTCCGGTAGAACTTTTCCTATTGTTTCCCACGACAAACTGCTGACTTTCAGCTGAATAAGTATAAAATATTATTCTTGGATAAAATGTTAACAGACTTTTCTGTGGAGTGGACAAAACAAGTTGACCAATAATAATAAATATCAGTTCAGTACATTTGTTGCAGGATACTCAATAAAATAAAATGTCAAAACTAAGCATGTGAGAACAGAAATAAACATTCAGTAAATAATAATAAAAAAGTTTATTTATTTCTTTCACAAAACAGCAATAATTTTAACCACGTGTGAATGTTTAACGTCCATATAAAAAACTTGTGTCATGGATTGGCAAATTATGAAAAAGGTTAGTATTCACACAAAATCAAAAACAATCGAGTTCAAAAATATTATACACGTTATACAGTAAATTACATCTGTCAAATCTGCATGCATATTTTTGATCTCGAATGTACCACCACGCACGCATTCCTTGCTTTGATCGCTACTAAACTCAGAGTAATCAGAACTGGAGTAGCCTTTGTCTAACATTCCCCTCTGCCAAATGCACAAGCATCGGATGCTTGCACGTTTAATAAAACTAGTTGAGCCGCCATTTTGACAGCCATAACATTGTAAACGTTGCGGCGAACAGAGCTCCCGCAAAAATGCCTGCCTGTGCTGTTTTTTGTTGTAAAAATAAATAGAAAATATCGAGTATGCTAAATGATGGTGTCACCTTTTATCTGTAATTATAATTTTTAAGATTTCATGATTATTTACTTCATTATTTCATGTTTTAGAATTCTACGATTTCAAATTTCGAGCGCTAGTCTCGTGGGGAGTGCGGCTGTGACGTTATCAAAACGCACACCCCACATGACTATTTTAAGCGTGTGTGTGCGTGAAATTTAAATTTGTGTGTCGAATTATGCATGTGTGCATTTGTAAAAACGGCTGGCTTTGAGTGTAGTGGTAACCTCACCCCCCGCAAGAAATGGCAGAAAAAAATGTTTGAGAAATTGACTAATGGCTACTCCAGTTCTGTTTACTCTGAGCTACTAAACGACTTTAAAATTAAGCCAGAAATAGAACGCAACAGAAGTCTCAATTTTCCATTAATCTTGCAATCTGTACCCAACTCTTCATAACCGTTGTAAATCTCGTGAGTGAAAACTAAAACGAGTGTGAGTGGTTTACGAGCACAGCTGAAACAACGGAGCACTAATATTAGACGCATCAACAGCGAGGCAACATTACGAGAAATTACTGCAAATATCAACAAACAAATGGATTTGCCTGTCATCCACAGTGAGATTGGTCAGTAACACAAAACACAGAACATATCATCACGCTTTTTTCCCCGAAGGGGATAGCATAGGCACAACCACATTTCGCCAGGTATTTAACGTACTCATGTAACAGGTGGCAAGCCCATTGCCGTACATTAGACACAATGGTCAGTACATTATCCATATCTTCTTCTTCCTGACCTTTTCTACTTTAAAAAGGTCCGCAATGCGTGACTTCTTTTTCCAACTCAATATCCACATCATTCTTTATCTCCCAGTCTTTTCCACGTCTTCAGAAGGTCGGTTCAAAGTTTCTTCCTGTTCCTTTAGCTTCTGTCACTCGCCAATTCCTCATTTTTCCTCCATTTACAGTGTCAATCCATCGCGTCTTTGGTCTTCCTATCAAGGTCCACATCTTGCTGTTCTTCTTGTTATGGGACATTCATCACTCTCTTGTATGAACCACGAGAATGCCAATTCTACTCATCTTTCTGTCACTGGTGCAACTTCCAAATAATCTGCGCGTTGGAGTCAGTGCCCTAACAACATTAGTTCGGGAAGCTAACAATTTAAACTACTTTAATAGTGGACTGTAACTATAATAATTATTATAAAAAATATACAAATTAAAACCCGACATGAAACACGGTGATATTTATGACTTAAGTGCGCACGAGTTTACGCTAAGGTGTCGTAGGAAGAGTGGAGGCGCGCAGGGCCGAGCGCAGCCGGCCGCCGGGCCCCCTCCGCGCGTCCCTCCCGCTGCTGTTACTTTGTGGCTCGAACACTGCGCTGTCCCCACATCAACGACATAAAAGTTCCCACAGCTGGGCATAGGCCTTCGTATAATGAAGATATAGAGATTGAGATGTAGTAACACGTACGTTATAGCACAACGTTGGCCAATATTCTGCCATTCATTTCCGAGAAAACAAAAACACAAAAGCAACTCCTTACAAGCCTCGTTAAAACAATGGTTAAAAATATTAACGTTAGAACCAACATTAATCATTGCTATTGTGGCGAAGCGATCCAATAATATGTAGGTATAAAATACAAAGTAAGGCTTCGGAAGATTAATTCCTTTGGACGCTGATTTAAATAATAATTTCGCCTCAGTTCGAAGACGCGTTTATTTCTGGTTTTTATTAACTTTACCCACTTTACCATAATGGTCATAACGAGTGAACAACAGAACCATAAATCTGGACGACGTTGAAATAAAGTTCATTTTGTTTATTAACCCCAGATTTTCATTCACGACCGGTGACACTTTACACTTTTACTGTCATAAATAAAGCTGTAGCCACATAAATAAATCTTTTATTATAGGCACAAAAAAGCATCTGAATTATTTACAAGTAAATACAAAATTTTCTTATCATATTCTTATCTTTAATTATCGTACACGTTGGCTTTCGTTCGGAAACAAAGCTACCTTTGCCATGGTCAGGCCGTGGATGGGTAACGAAAACTTGTGATCTCGGGCTCCTCCGTGCTTCGGAAGGCACGTTAAATGGTTGGTGCCTGTCGCCATTGCAACCGTTTCTACCCAGACCAGCGTAGTGGTGTTACGGCCACACTTCCTCCATGAGGAAAGCCTGTACCCAGCAGTTGAACGTATATAGGCTGAGGACTGATGATTTTCTTATCTTAATTAACTTATCTTTCGAGGAAGACCCAAAAAGCGCTGGCTAGATGTTGTCAAAGGGGACATGAGAGAGAACGACTTCATACCAGAGGACGCTTAAGATTGGGCAAGGTGGAGAAGGCAAAGCAGGCAAGCGGACCCTGGTAAGCGGCCGGCAAAAGAAGAATCAATCAATCATCTTGTTTTACAGATAATTTTAATGATCCTGAACTTACGAGAAGAATCCTCTCAACATAATCACATAAGAACGTTTGAAAACTTTCACATATTTCGTAAAGTTAAGTTCTGAATTTGATGAAATGAATTTTCACCTTTCAGATCTTGACATTCCGAGCTATTTTCGTGAACGAGCGACACTCGTGGTAATGAATGACTCTGCGTTGCTACATTTTTGTTAATTTTCAAATATGATTGTTATTTTTCATAATAACAAGAAAATTTAATATGCAAATCGAAGTTAAAAAGAAATATTAAAAATGCTTCGCAGATCGAAAACTTTGGAGTAAGGCTACCATCCACTAACGCAGAGTGGCGAAGATTACTATTGATTCTATTGATTTATCTAGAAGTTTGAACAGCAAAGCGAAGATAAGACGAAGCTATATTGTTAATTTTGCTCCGCTGCAACCCTGTTCGTTCTAGTGGACAGGCAGCCTAAAACGTTTTCGTCGCGGCTCGTCCAATTCTCTTAAAACTTTGTACTCACAACAAATAAACGTTACGAGATAATATTCCCGCTGCTTAACATAATTACTATACGCGGCGCGTTCGCGTACAATCACAGCCGCTCTAATTCATGCGCATTCATTTGCGTACGGTGACCACGCGCGCCGCGCCGGCAGGACGCGTCTGGGGACCAATTGTGCCGTGCCCGGATTTACGGGAACACACGTTTGTTTATTTTTAAATGAAACGTAAAAGCTGTTCCAACCGAGCAATAATTTGCATAAAAATTGAGAGGTTTAAATTTTAAGCTTTATTGGGGAGCAAAAAGTTATCTGTATTACTGCAATTTGGTATCACCACACAAACGACTTAGAGGTGTATTATTTTGTACAGAAATACTACATCTTTTTGATGTTACATTGGTAATTAAATATGATTATTTCCACAAGAAGTAATCTGAACGCTCGAATTACCTTTATCTCATTCAACTTAACGCCTTCAGAAATAAAAAACATCGCTATCACAAGCCTACATACGTACTTATATTGGGCACAGACCTTTCTACATGAAAGAAGCAAATGAGAGTACGAACCTTCAAAGTAGGTGGCAAGCATGTTCAGGCTCTGCTCACCACACAGTAAGTGACTAGAAGTACCAGTATACTTACAACATGTTATAGTCATGTGATATTGCAAGGAGCTCGGTGGCCGTAGTGGTTAGTACACTTTGTCTATCAATATCGAAAACAAACCTACTTTCGCCATGGTCAGGCCTTGGATGGGTGACCAAAACTTTGTAGTCTCGAACTCCTCCGTGCTTCGTAAGGAACGTTAGGCCGGCCGGTTTCTACTCACCAACCTGCCAGCGTGGTGGCATGTATTGGGCGGCTGTGGACGGACGACGATATTGCAAGAACTGCATCGACACACAAGTTCTCAGAAGGAGACTTGCAATATCTATACCCAGGTATATTGCCAACAGCAATGAACTAGCATACTGTATTAGTCTACACTATAAGTCTCGAACATCTTATGTAATGCCATGGCATCGCAGACATTTACGTCGTTGTTTTGCGAACTTTTAGGTACGAACAATATATACTTAAAACAAGCTGTTTCAATTGGGTTTATTGCCAATAACCATGGTTCCATTTGGATTGTGTATCTAATTATTTAATTAACCATATTATGTATCCACGTTTATCTAACATTAACGTAATAATTTTCAGGCTGACTTTTAATTATCACGTTTCACTGGCTGGAGTTGGCTGGAGTGGGGTGGATGAGAATGGCCGAAAATCGAGAGAGGTGGCGTGCATTAGAGGAGATCGAGCAATGTTCAGCAGTCGAAGAGCATGGGTTATTGATGACGACTACGACACCACAAGTGGAATATATCTAGCGTGACGTGGCGTGTGTTATCTGCGTGTAAGTGTGACCCCAAGCCATAAAACAGAGCTAATACAAAACCGGTAAGAAATATAATAAGAACACAGGATGATAGGTTCCTATGTTTTATGAGACCATTTGTAGTAATGGCCGTAACGACCGCGTAAAACAAATTTAACTCGTGAGTTGTGTGAAAAAAATTCATTTAGAAGATTGCATTGGGGCATGATAAAGTAGGGTGACCATAGTTAATAAAAACAGGACTCATTTAATTAAAGGATTTCATGTTTTATAAACCTATTGATATCGATTACCAAAATACATACACAAGCCGTGTTTGAAACATCAAAGGAAATATTGACGAGAACACACTTTTAAGAAATACAAAGCTATACGTTTTAATAATTGCAATTGTACCGACTGTAAGAATACTGTACAGATAGTAAACAAAATATTTTCGTCGTGGCTTTTAGTGAAGAAAATAAGAAAAACAATAGTCAGACCTCAGGGTCATCTCGCCTTACATCTAAATATCTAAATATTAGCCTAAATATGGGAATCAACACTGGTTTCCCTATTAGTGCGTTCTTATTAGCAATTTTTCGCTATATAGGCGGGACATATTGTTACGTAACAGTAAAACAAAATACATGTAACAGAAATCATTTAATGGATCGTTTTAAATGTATGAGAAACCAGCCAGCTATTGTATTATGCACTCTATCACGTAGGCATCGCAATAAAAGTATTATACCCCACATTCGTTTGCTAATAAAAATAAACATCACTGCTCCCAAAACAACAGTGAAAGCGCTACGTAACGTGTTCAACGAATCTTGAACCGTATGAGTCAATATCTGCTCACACATAAGAATCAAATTCGCGTAAAATAAGCGGAGTATACGAAGCAATACTGTTGCACCGGATATCGATAGAATTCGCGCAAGTTCCAGAGAACCACCGAGTGGAAGCTTCAGATATTGATAGAGGCATTGTAGGTGAAGCGGTCTGCTAGCGGGGTGGCCGTTTTTACAAATTATATAGGACTTTCCAGCATTTTCAACTAATTTGCATAACAAATGCTTCTTTTAAGAGTAAGCAGACTGAATTAATACAATTCATGCTATGAGTTTCGATGTCAACAATTATTCTACGAATTAAAAAAGCAATATACAAGTTCACTCACAAGTTTTATACAACGTAAGCTCTTTAAAATCAAGTCACATTCCTAGTCTGCAAATACAGTCTTAGTGTGAAAAGAAACTCTTTGAACTTTCTAATTTAAAAGTTGGAATTGATCCACTAATTCTTAATTCAAAGTTTAATAACTATTACAGATTGCTCTTTGTAAAATTGTAAAAAAAGATCAATGCTTTCACTACATCGTTACAGCAAACATTTTTGTAAAGTTCTCTACGGCAAAGATCTGGAATGGAGATCGTAACTATCACTGTATTTGTTTATATTCTTTACATTTTGAACATATTTTTTATGAACATGAATTGAATGTACGTTTAATTAATTTTACCTACTTGGTAAGTGTCCCACAGTCTATCTAGGTACTGTTACAGACAAAGTGCTTTACCGGGACGCTGTTTGTCCTGTGTGCTTGAGGTAATTAATAGTAAGGACTCAGGTGGATCGCTAGACCCATTGATAAATTACTGAAGGAGATGAAATGGTCCAAGGTAACAGTGGATCAGAACACCCAGACTTTAACTATAGGTTAAGAATGTGTATAAGCTTCTTGGATCGAACCAGAAATAACTGCTTTAAATTGACATATATGAGGTGACTTCATCAGTTCTGATAAATATTAATGCTTTCATTTAATATTAACACCAAGTTCTACGACTTCTATAAGTAAAAGAAATATAATCTAGAAACGTTCTCGTTATTCACTTCGCTATAAAGATACAGAATAACCTTACACCTTATCTTGCTTATCTTGTCATATCTGGGGCATAAGTTTCTTATAGTAAATTTTAATCCATTATAGTCCCGTGTGTTGTATCTAACTTTTAGAATTAAATACGATTTGCTAGCAAAAATGAGGTATGTTAATGATATATTCGTGGGTACAAGAAAAGTTATTTTTCAATTCCATGTGTTTGCACCAGTTGTTATATAAAATTATTAATAATTTTATTGTGTTCACGCATCAAAATGTAATTTCTTATCTGATTCAGTTGGAAAGCTTAACCCCTTGAGGGTTAGCGCAAGCACCGGTGCTCGCAAACAATAGGTGCTTCTATTGTGTCTGGTTTACTTACTGACCATATAGAACAACCATTATGAAATTAAACAAGATAAAAATTATTAATGTAGCTTTATTTCCCAAAAATAAGATAAGACACAAGTAATCGTTATTGTTATAAATATATACACAAAAAAATACATACATTTGAGTAATTTTTTTGTCTCTTTGAGTGCCAGTAGTGTGGCCGCCGTACCGCGGGCCGCCTCTTGCAATTTTCTTTGCAAGTTTCATTCGGGGAAGTTCTGTCATTTTGTTAGGACTGCGTCTAGACCGTGCTAGTTCGTGACTAGTTGCTGATAGTGCCACTTTCGGCTGTGCCGCGTATTTTTTATGACACTTTTGTCCTAAGGAAAGGTGTTTCGGACGCTTACATCGAATTGTTCAAGGAATGTCTTGTATTCAAACTGTTATTTAGGAAACTGAATATAATTTATTTGTGAATTTTGAGAAATTGTAAGTTAAGCTATATTCAAGACAAGAGTCATTTTGTAAATTTTTTTTTACCTTTTATTAAACATACTTTTGACAATTTAAAAATGAAGGAGACGTGGATATCCTAAGGGACAATGTTCACAATATTTTCTTCGATTAACGAAAATAATCTTTATTGCCACACACTAAAGTCTGTAATCAAGCCACTATATTGGCAGCTGTTACTCTATCCTGTAAATTCCTAATATTACTTTTCGTATGGCAATAAAGTTAGAGGATACGTTATTTCGGGTCCTGCGGGATTAGTCACAGGCTATCAACGCGATATATCCTTTATGCATTACAGAAATATTGTAGAAACACTACAGTATTTTATACTACAATGAGGCTAGGATATTTCATTCGAATTTACAGGCATCGCCTAAAGTCAAAAGCATATTATAATAAATTCTATGATGGTCTATAAACACAGTTAAGCCCATAGAACTGATTGCGCTGAATTTTGATACACAAATACTCGCAGTTATTAGGAATGACTTGGGCATACCGCTAAGATGTATCCTAGTATCCTTAATTCTGCTCTAAAAAGATAAAACTCTCAAAATTGTACAATGAAAAAAATAAGTAACACGAGGAAAGCCGCCGGCATAGGCTAGTCATAAATGTGAAGAAGTTTAATACAAGTTGAAAAAAACATGAAACATGTTAAAAAAAAAGATACACAGTGGGAGATAATAAGATATTTCTAACTCAGATCTTTGTCAATCACTACAAAAATTTTCAATTACATACTATAACGCAACTCTATTAAATAACCGATTCAGCAGTAAGTTAACTGGCGACACATGAAGCGGCGTACTACAGTTCCGGTGTAGTACTAGGGATCAATAGTGGCGCGGTCGTTCACCCCGCCAGCTGTATGCGCTCAGGGTCAGCGCCGAAGGTCACCATACAGGTGGACTGGCACTGTGGGTAGGATTCTGATCATCTTCTCTTGATTGACATACATACATATAATCACGACTATTATCCCCTTAGGATTAGTCAGAGAATAAGCAAAAGCACCTCATAATGAGTCCACTGACATAGTCCGCGCGTGTCTTGATTGACACATGAATTGAATCTTCTTTAATTCTGTTCTTATGAACTCTTGGCGTCTGCAAATCGGGAGGAGAGTGAACAGGTTTCTTCTCTTATTAGCTTACCAGCAGGCGAGATAGGGGTCAATAAACATTAGCCTGTTTGCTAGATTATATAAAATTATATTTTATATCATCAAACCCCTGTAAAAGAAGAAGGGTAGCAGAACACGCACAAATCGTCCTCAGCCTGTATACGTCCCACTGCTGGGCACAAAACTTTCTCATGAAGAAACACAATAAGGAGTATGGGCCGTAACACCACCACGTTGGCCCGATGCGGGTTGGTGGATAGAAAAGAAGCAAAGCGGCTCTCATTGATCTGTGGTAGAAACGGTTGGTAGCGACCGGGACCAACGCCTTAACGTGCCTTCCGAAGAATGGAGGAGTTCACAAAGTTATGGTCACCCATCCACGGCCTGATCATGGCGAGGGTAGCTTTGTCTTCGATATCGAAAGGCAAAGCGTACTCGTACTAACCACTACGCCACAGAACTCCTCATTTATGTGATAAAAAGATAATTGTATATGTCCCTTTGTAACCCGGGGCGAGCCGGTTTTAATTTCAGTAATCTGTGACATTAATGGTCAAACAAGAAGCGACGGTTTTAGTACTGGCACAGGTAGATTATCCAATGAAAACACACATTGTTTTTTGGTATATTATTAACAAATCTTTTTGCTCCCTTCTTATTTCAGTTTGGTCGGCACATGTCTTCTTTTTCTTCCTTCTTCTTCCTTCTGTTATTCGACAACTGCTTAAACACTTCTTTATTTCATCATGATACATATCAACCCATAGCTTCATTGGTGGTCCTCTCATCACAGGTCCAACCACACCCTTACTCAGAATTCTTCTTGTTATGTGACATTCACACCTCATCATCACTTAACGAACAATTGTCATAATAATGTGCTGCTCCTTAAATTATTCTCACATGCGTCACTTTTAAGTAGTGTATTTCTAATATTAGGTCCTTACCTATGAAATTGGTGTTTTGTATGGAGTTTTGTTTTGGGGATGTCTGCATTTTACATACTAACATTTTATCATTTTCTTCACAACGACAAATCCAGAGATAGTAATATTTGGCATGTATCATTAGACAAGCTTTAGCAATATGTGTGTGAACACGCTTGATAAAAAATATTCATCGTTGTTATGTTAATGCAAATCAAATGATGTATTCGGGAGGCAGTTAAAAATAATTGTCCTTGTGTCTAATTTTAACACAATTAAACTTACAAAAAATTATCAAATTAAATAATACGAGCTCAAATATATGGTCTATTTTTAGAAGAGGCAATTATTTTATAAGAATGTTCAGAAGACGAGACTTAATTGAAATTACTATCTGTTGTTCGCGAATAGCGGTGTCCGCAGTGACCGCCGAGGGTTTAAGTAATATCTTGAATTTATCACATTAATTATTCGTCAGTAGTGTCCGAGTTTATTTGTTTGTTAATTAGGAAGCCATGTCAAAGTCGAAGTAGTATAGAATAAATTAATTGCTTGTGTTATGTTTGTATGTAATTATGTTTGTTGAATTATGTAAGCGGGTTCATATCTCAAACATCTAATCTTAATTACACCTTGTGTACTACAATTATTTAGACTGGAGGACACGATTGCGATTTGCGCCCGCGCAAACATAAATTGTCCCTATTCTTTTAAAAATAGAATTAAATTTTTGTGAACAAAATGAATGTGTCTAATTTATCCAAATATTACAGTAAAATAAGCAAGACAGCGACGACTCCGCGTAACTAAATTACGCGGACCGTTCGCGTGAGAGGAACAGCCTCCGGGGAGACGCAATTTGCTTGTGAACACAATGAGACCTGCTTTTCTGCACAATCTAATATATTTGTTTCTATAAATAAATACGTGAGTGTTTACAACTACTGCAGCGGGATAGAGAATAGCATCGGGATAACAAACCTTTTTCGAATCGATTCTGAGATTATGTTCTTGGAAGAAAGCGAAATTACCTTTTAGCTACTTTTAGAATTTTATCAGAAGACGCTTACTTCATCTATTAGACCTTATCCGTTTTGGCACTTATGAACATTGATTTATCGATACATCTCTGTATAGACAATGATTTTTATCTTTGAATTTCTGTGATATGTGAATCAATTCTTCAGTGATTCCATTCAATTTTTGTTGTCTCAGACCCATAATTCTACATTTATTAAAGACTAGCCCGTGACTTCGTCTGCGTAGAATAATTACTTTGGGATAGTGTGATGGTATGTAGCCTATAGCCTTCCTCAATAAATAGGCTATTCAACACTGAAAGATTTTTCAAAATGGAACAGTAGCCTCAATTGGTGGAATTGAAAATTTACTCTTACTCTATTATTAGAGGCAAAGTGGCGTAAATTTATCCTTATTTTTTCTGGGAGGCGTTATTAAAAAAAATTTACATTACCCGCATGGCATCCGTTCCCATGGGAATATCTCTAGACTATCTGTGTATCAAATGAAATTGGTTAAGTAGTTTTGACGTGACAGCGAGACAGAGAGTTACTTTCGCCTTTTTAATATTAGTATGGTTTCATTTAAAAAAGGAATTAGGCCTTAATGTCATTCAATATAAATTAATGTTTCTTAATATTCCTCTCTAATTAAAATTAAAATAATAAAACTAATCAATTCATCATCAGAGAATCGGCTGTCACAAACTTTTAGAGGGTAAAATATTCTCCAAGGACTAACGGACTTAGGACGAAAATCCTATTACCTGAAGCACCAAAACAAATTCTACTTTAACGCAATTAAAATATGGAATAATTTGAATTGGAACGTCTTGACTACCCCCGAATCGGCTGAGTTTGAGTTAGAACAGTTGTAACGACTTGACGAAGTTTCTGGAATTTTGCGAAGCGTGATGCCGGGGTTCAACGGAAGATTTATAATTGGAAAAGAACGTCCTCAATCTTCTAGTGGAACATGGCTACTGAAATCAGCTGTAAATAGGTTTATTTGGTTTTAAAAGTAATCAAGTCTCCGTCACACAATTAGATGTACACACACACACATATCCATCCATCCGTCCATTCATATCGCATGGAGCAGAGCCAGGCCGAAATATGATACAAATGTATTCAGTCCTAATAAATAACTTAATATATGACTATATAGTGTAATTTCCGTGCAAGTTCTTAAATTTTGATAGTATGAATGCACTTTTGTGATTGTGATTGTACATACAAATGTTTACTTGTACGTGGCCCGATTGCGTTGTGTCAACTGTGTAGGCTGACAGCTAGGAACAATTTGATGAAAATGAACAATGTAGTGGTGAAAAATTAGACTTTTATGTTTTGTCCCTGTCCCGTGCCAGGCCTGCAGAAAGTTTTTGACTCTATTATTATTATTATTATTAAACTCTTTATAGGATCCATTACAGGAAACAGTGTGCAAAGGAGCACTAATCTTACATGACTTTGTACGCCATATAGTATTTTTTTATATAAATGGTTGATTGTTTAGTTTTCAGACACTATAAAGCTCATCCAGGTAAGGATGGCAGAACCTGTTTACCAGCTACTTGCATTTGTTAATGTTAAGTAATGAAAACACACAACTGATTAAATCTCAAACATCAAAACGTCTTAAGACGTCCCTCGGTGCATTGTAAGGAAGATTATAACTTTAGGGTGCCGTAGCCTGACGAGTGACGTCAGAGGGCGTGACGCTTCAATCGGGGAGGACGTCCTCAATACCTGACACGGTTTCTGTTCAGGTTATTAGCTGCGATAAAATAAGCCTTGACTTATTTTCTTGATTTAAAGGAGTTCCGTCCGATCAATTAGATTTAGATTCATTTATTTCATTTTAACAAAATTACATAATTAATAATTTTAATATGTATTGGAAAACCATTCGTCACTATACAATTAATTATTCATAAATAATTGAAACAATGTATAGAATTGGTAATAAATTTAAATAATGTCAAATGTAACAGATATAGTAGGATTGTGACACCATATTAAAATAAAATAATAAAAAGAGTAGATGGACTCTTCAACTAAATTTAATCTCATAAGCCACGTTCTCGTTAGCTCTAGTACCGAGACTTTACATGTTTCGTCAAAGGTTGGCAACTGTGACGTCTATAGGAGTTCTTACAAGAACTACAGGTATTTTGCGTGCGCAATTTAACATACGTATTTTCCAGATAGTTTAATGAAAAAAAAGCCTCTTGCTTCTTTTGATATAAAATATCACCATACGGAATAACAGATTTAAGTTACGAGACAACTATCCGAAAAGCCTTTCGCCGATTTCATAAAAACAACTGAACGCTCCGAAAATCACCAAAGTGCTCCATAATACTTTTTATCGCTCCACATTCAGTTAGAGCGCTCAAGGAGGAACAATTATGCAAATGCACTGTAAACCTCCCAAATGGCATCGAAGTTTGACAACGGTAGTCACGCCGGCACTTCTGTTTCCCTCTCCAAATGGACAATTTGCGCCCGAGTGAAGTTTACATTAAAGTTTACAGTTTTAAAATATCACTAACAGTTTCTGAGAGTTAGTAAGATTCATTGATTTTTTAAGCGACTAAAAAAATAGGTTACATTATGATTTGCTGTATGTTTTTTAATGTAGATGTCTACCCCTTCGCGCAAAGAGCCGTGATCATATGTTATGTATGTTTTTTAATGTTAAAACCATTACAAGATTCGCACATACGAGTAAATTACCAATATTAACATGTGAATAGGGCTCATGTTTTGTATAATCACAAAAGAAGTTGACAATACGATTCAGTTACAAAGTTTTGAGAGTTGAGTATTCTGCTTGTATTTAATAAATCATTTCAAAGAAAGTCATTTACCCTAGCCCACAGACAGCGCCGCTTGTTATGCTGAGTAGGCATTTTCGAACTCCAAATAAAACAACCAAATTCCCAAAACATGAGTTTAATCTCGCAATCTCTTTACCAACATAGTTCGCTAAAATCTATTAACAAATCAGTTGCGTGCGGCCAGTAAATGCTGAAAACGATATTATTACCACCAATGGCTTTGTAGACTGATTCCGGTGCAACCGTGTCATAAATCTCGTCTGCTATTCCGTAGAATACCAATTAGACATGAGATATGCTCCTTCGCTTGGTATGGAATTCGGCTTGTATATGCTGGCACGTACTTTAATTTTACGTGAACACTATTTTCTGAATTTTGGAGTTATCCCGTAGTATTTCAATAACGACGCTTTATTTGTAGTGTTAAGCTTATGTGGTGAATACTGTTTTGCTCTTTGATAAATTCTTGAGTAAGAGACTCACTCAACAATTTATCAAAAGCATTGCTTAGAATATAGCGTCATTGATACATGAAGACACAACTACCACCGTTTAAGCAGGTCATAAGCTGATTTTGCTCTTGAATGAAATACTATTGTAAAGAAAGCAAAAAAGTAAACCAGTTTTATACCCTTTCTTCTCAGAACAAGAGCCTTGTTGGAGCTGTACGACCGAATAGCGGGCACGGAATTTTTTATAGACAAACCGAAGAGACGTTAATAATCTAGCAAAATTAATACAGACACTATAAAATAACGTAAGAGAGCATTATAGATAATTAATTCAAAGACATCAATTATCGAGCCCTCACTAATAGGAGGTATTTGTTGAGTGATTATAGTTCGCTTTGTAAGGGACGGATAACTAAGAAGTTTTCTTAGAAGAGAATCGATGAATATTAAATATCTCGAGGGCGGAGTGAGGCCTTTCCCAGCGGGACACAGTGCCCTTTACGTAATTAAAACAAATTCGAACGCAAAGCAATATCCAATCAAGAATTTCCAATAATTTAAAGATATTATTTTCAAATGCAAACTTCTTGAACTACCACACGTTTCAGTTGAGTGCATCAAGAGCTCCATCTTTGATGGCACAATCACGGCAGCTAATTTGAGCTTCCCTACTCTGTCTAATCATGTCAGCATTTGCTTGACTTTAAAAAAAAAAAATATTGTTGTACAATAGACAAAGAAAACGAATCCAAAATGGAGCTTTCATAATATTAAATTAAATAGTCTACGTTGTTCGGCTCGTAAATAATAAACCCTATCCAACAGCAATTTGGGTATATTATCAAGGTCTTAGATTATTTTCTAAAATTATTAAATTATTTCCTACATAAAAACCTTCAGCCAGCGAAATTTCGGACTTAGTCCCGTTATAATAAAACATAGAATAGTTATAGGTAATTCGTTTGAAACGCAAAGACGACAGGTACTCGAGATGAAAATTGACAAGAGAGATTTCCTGAAAGTGATTTCTTTAGCATAGCATTAATATTAATGATGTTCAGTCCAGCGTTGAACACGGCGAATCATAGTTTAGGTTAAATATTTGTCTCTAAAACGAATTTGAAGGCAATATTTATTAGGATCTTATCCCAAAAGAATTTATAATAAATCGAAAACAGTATTTATTCAGCATTCTTGAGTATGAATTCTTAAGTACCTATATCTAAATATAAAGTCAATAAAATCACCATGAAATATAAAAGTAAACAAAAATGAAACTGATTTTTAGCTATTCAAAGTTGTCAAAAAACTAAAGCTTTTGAAAAGGATTTCGATGGAAAAGTTTTAATAGCATGGTATACGGCACGCCAACGGCTGTAGTGCGTATAACGAATAAACGGACATTAAAGGGTGTGTTCCTAATACCTCCGGCACAATACCCTCTAATTCGAATTTAATTCCACGTTCTACAGCGCAGGGCCATACATTACTCTGTTTGACAGGACGAGGTGTACCGCGACGGTTTACTATATAATCTACGAACGTTTCTTCGTGTATTTTAAAAAGAAAATACTTAAATTCTTTTTCGAATATTTGTAATAATATTTCTAGGGGTGAGGGGGTGATATTTCATGTTTTATTTATATGAGAGGAGGCAAACGGGCAGACGGTTCACCTGTTTCATGTGGTGAAGAATACAGAAGAATAGGCGAAGGCGAAGAAGAGGAAGACATATTCTACATCTCCAAATAAAAATAGAGTGTAAGGTCATACATCTAATCATAACTACGGTTGAAAAGTAACGAATAACAATTATGAAAGTTATCGTGCAATTTTTGACAAAATTTAGTTTAATATTTCAAACAAGCAGGATTAATTTACCCGTTAATTAAAACAGCAAATGAAGTTATCAGTTTGCTAGCTAAATTGTGGTTCTCGCGTATTCAACGTCAATAAAGTTTGTGATCACTAATTGAAGTACATGCATACGTTTAATTATTGTAATAGATACATAAAAATAATGTATCAATCATAATAATCAGCGCTTCTAGATTATTGTTTTATCTTCTGTTTGACACTCACGTATTGGTATCATTACTAATATTTTCTTATGTTAAAGTTTTTTCAGTACTAACAGGGGCCTTATGACGTTAGGGAGGCTCGACCAAAGAGGAAGCGATCCATCATTTCAAGTGTACTTGTATGGCTTATCTTACTTCCACAGAAATACGATGTAACAGAGCGGACTGTTCAGATCGCGGTACAGGGGAAAATTTGTAGCATTCATATTTAATGTACGCCTGATAGCATTTGCTTATTGGGAAAATAATGTAAATATGAATGAATATATTCCGTCATTTCGAAATCTGAGCGTTTTATATCAGAGATTTACTTTATGTTCGAGGAAATGGAACGTTTCCGACACTTCACGTTTAATAAATATTTCATGATGTGACAGACGTAAAATACACGCAATTTCATTGAAGGATTATTAAGTACAAATTGATAATATTTACCTGATTCACCGCCTTGCTCCATCATATGCAAGTCCTGCTGCGAACGCCGCCTCTGCCGATACTCTGCTCTGTAGTCAGGCCACCGCCCGTACTGGGCGGGAGCATTCAGATACTCTTGAGACGAAAACCTTGACGCTCGAGGTGGAGAAAATCCCATCTGATTATAGTAGTCATGTCTGAAGACAACATCAGGATGCCCAGTAATCCCGCCCGGTCCAATTTGACTTCCAAAATGGCTCCGATGGCCCAAATACTCAGGTTTCATCGGCCCGTCAGTGAGCTCGTGACCATGAATGGAAGTTGATCGCTGAGGTCCGTAGTCACGAAGGCGATTAGAAAATTCCACTCCCATACGGTGAGGTGAGTAGTCCAGTCCACGTGGACCCATCTCGAAATGACCGTGTGGGCGGCTACTTCTATAAAAG
Source organism: Parapoynx stratiotata (assembly GCA_910589355.1). Lineage (NCBI taxonomy): Eukaryota > Metazoa > Arthropoda > Insecta > Lepidoptera > Crambidae > Parapoynx > Parapoynx stratiotata. The sequence goes on from OU342478.1 coordinate 14,416,848, forward strand.
TGAGGAGAAAAAGGATTTTTGGTATCTTGGACGTGGCGTGGATTGTAAGTCTCTGGTTTTGGTTTCTCATCTGGTTTGGAGGGTTTCTCAGGAGCGCTCTGCTGCGGTAGTTTCTCAGTGCCATTTTGATTGGGTTCTTTCTTGGGAGTGCTTTCTTGTGAAGCTCTATGCGGCTTCGGGATAACAGATTCAGACATATCCTGAGACGCTCTCCGATTGAACTCCTGCACTTTCTCAGTCACGGAACCTTGAGGTACTTGCGACATTTTGTCACTTTATAAAAACATCAAAATCCTTAAAATTACCACGTATTTCATCAAAATTGACTACACAAATAGTATTTATATCAAAAGTCTAAGTACTAAATTCACTAGGATACATTATATATCTTCGTATAAACAGTGCATGAGATGTGCAATATATGTAGGAAAAATAATCACAACCGAATACACAGACTGGAAAAATATATTGAGTTATTAACCGATCCATGATTGGTAGTAGTGCGTTCATAATGTTCAATTATTGTCACTCTAATCAGAAAAGTTTTACACGAACATTTTAAAACAATCCTGCTTGTTGGAGTCTCCAATCCAATGAATGCAAAAAATCTTAGTATTATAAGTATGGTAATAAATCTGTCGTCAATGTAGCATCAAGATTTTCCCAAAAAAAGATGTTATATATTTCTTTATTATTTTGCAATAACCATTTCGCTGTCTATTAGAAGCCAAACCATACTGTACTGAAACATCGTATCACGTTACTGTTCCGTTGACAGAGGGTAGTCAGACTAATTGGGGCGGCGGCTAATGACGCGAGCACGAGCCAATGCCTATTGTCCGGATTAATAGGGAACTGGGGAACAAGATTGTTCCAATAAAACAACTAGTGTAATGAGTGGATGGAAGAAAAAAAAATTAATTTGATGCTGAAATTGAAAAATTGAACCGTTCAAATCACGTAATTCTTGATTAGAAAGGTACTAAATGAGCTGAAATTACTTAAAATGGTACTCCTCTATATCGCATCAGAAAAACAAGAAATAAAACTCAGAGTTCAAAGTGAAAATTACTTCTCCCTATTCTATTTCAATGTGGTATCAGTTTGCGCTGTTAGAAGTTTAGTCAAATTACAGTTTGATTTCAATGGAAAGATTCACGAGCGTTATCCGAGATAAGCTCCAACTTACCAAACAATCAGACCACAATTTGTCAACCAATTGAAACTCGACGGGGCTTTAACCCTCAATTGGTCGGTGCATATCTAAATGGATCGCCGCGGGCAGTGGGTCGCGGGGACCGGCGTCATGCCCGATAACCGGTACTGGACCGCGGCCAGGGTCTCCAGATGCGCTCAGTATTAAATGGCTACTTGCATAATTTATACCAGACGGAAAGGGCTAAAAACATCCAAGTTTTATATCCTCAGTCTTAAGGAAAATATACAAAATTGTGATTTATGGCACTTTTTCGTTTACTCGTTGCTGATTTCACTATCTCCGGATAAGTTCCTGATTAATCACATACTACATAACATACATATAATCGCGACTATTATCTCTTAAGGGTTATTCAGAGACTAAATCAAAAATCAAAACCCAAGTGCGGTCAAGGAAGAGTTTGCCGTAACGAGGCTGGCGGGAGGCCAGCGGGCAGGTGCGCCCACGACGCGGCACATATATCAGCGGCAGCCATTGTAATCGAGCCCTTTGTTTCCATGATATATTTATTGGGGTCTTTTAGACACTATGCGGAGCTTGATAGGTTTGTCTTGAAAGCACTGAACTTATATCAGAAGATAGAACGCGCTAAATTTAGCTTAAAGTACGACACTGTTGATTTAAATCTTATATCTAAAATAAACGTAACAACAAATCAACGGAATTTTGAAATAAGCGAGAGCGTATTTCAAACGATCCAAGTGGCGTGAATTTGGGGAGGCCTACGTCCAGCAGTGGACTGCCATAGGCTGATGATGATGATGATGATGATGTATTTCAAACAATTGCATCGAAATCGCAAGCAATGAAAGTAACAGAACCATTCCAATTGGAAACAATCCAAAAAAGTTTCATCGGCAACCATTTGTCTCTGAGGGGGAATAAAATGATCCCTTTTCTCAATAAATAATAGGAAATAAATAAATACAATTCCTAAGAGCATACTCTGAAACTTTATATCTGAATCATAACCAATACCCAATATTTTTGAATCTCAGTCTGCCTCAAATCATAATAAAAATACATATTTAGTAAATTGAACAGGGAACATATAAACACGTTACCATATATGACAGGCTTCCGATTACGGGAATGACTCGATAATCTGGCTGGCACATACCCGAGCCGCTTTATTTCCAGGTGCCCCATTTATTACCCACACGGTCGGACGTTGTCGGATATTGTCGGAAACTGTCAGCTGATTAACGATTATCATGAATTTCTTCTATATTGGATAGCAAAATTTAACAGATTTAATGTATGCTTTACATAAACTCGCCATAAGCGTCAAAGATGATGCGTTTATCACCGCATATTATGGACTGGTAGAATCTGGCGTAATATTCTAGTGGAATTCCACAAATAATGACGTTATTTTTAAAATGCAGAAACGCTGCATTAGAACAATTTTTGGTCTTCAGAATATGGATTCATGTGTGTAATTTTTAAAAGGCAAAATCCTAACACTGCCGTCACTATACATACTCGAAGTAGCTTTATTTGTAAAGTGTAATGCTCAACTATATCCTACACAGAACAGCGTCATGCACTGTGGCTATCAATTAATTATCAATTATCAAGCCAATTAGCTACAGAATAGCATAATAATATTATGCTGTTCTGTAGATATTTAGTTTTGACTTGATAATTGTAAATTCTGTCGCCGTGTCTACGACTTTGAGCAAAAATATTTAATAAAATTCCATGCAGCCTGACAGTTAAAAACATACATTCTTTTAGACTAGGATTAAAAGCGGTGTTGGTTAAGAAATGCGTACATACATAAAATCACGAATATTATCCCGTACGGTTTAGTCAGACACTAGGCAAAAGCACCGAAAAGGCAGTCCTTTGCCATAGTCCGCGCTTCACCAAGCAGTGACTGCACTCAGGTGGTGAGCCCGTTGCTACTGTAAGCTATTAGATGTTTGTGCAGTTCTAAGTCCATTAGTCGTCTTTTACGACACCCAAGTGAATAGAGTAGGTTTAATGACAAATTGGAGTTATGATAGAAATTGATGATTTTAAAATTGTATTGCTATATTTTATTTTGACAAACAATGTGAATGCTATTTGTCAAGATATTAATTTGCATTTTTTTATATTTTTTAATGACATTAAACAATTGAATTCTAATTTTGACGTTATGTAAATCTATACTTTAACCAAAGTCGCACAAAAGGCTATCGCAAAATCACCACGACACTATATTGAAAACAAAAGGATTTCATAAACGTTGTAAATTCCAGCAATAAATATTGGAATTAATTGAACTGCAGCTAAGTTCGGCGGCTCGTAATACAGGCACTTTATTTTATTGGCCGGAGCACGTTCTGGCTCGCCTACTTGTGTTCATTTCTCGTAATGCAACACTATCTAACTTATTCATAAAACACGTTATTGAACTACTGAAGTATTTTAGCTAATCGACTAAACTAAATTAAGCCATACGCAATGCATAAGAATTCTTGAATTCTATTCATGAAACAGTTTTACGAGTAATTTGTATTTATCTTTCACTTTGACAGCCCGTTTAGTAAAAATTTTGTCAAAAAATGACAGCTGTATAACGTCCCCGTTTTGTTGTTACACAGCATACTTTTCCCATTGATTTATTTTCAAATTGTCGAAATAAAACGACATGACATAAAGAATCGAATTAGTTTTTTGAAAAATATTTTGCACGTTTTCAAATACACAAAAGGTATTTGTGAAATATTAGAACAAGTACTATAGAATAAATTATGATAATTGTGTTATCGTACAAGTCCAAAAGTTTTGTTATTAACTACTAAATTGGAAATTTAGTAGACACTTATTGCAGTAACAACACTGTTAGTGTGGGACAATCTGTACGATGATGCTGGCTTCCTCTGACTTTTGAATCCTTAGCACCTTACAAATACAGTCGAAATTTTAATGTGTTTATTTTGCAGTGCTTGGTCCGGATGTGCTTTCATGAGTTTTCCTGAGGTTGTTTAAATTGTCAGATATGTCACATTTTAAACAAAGTTTAAAGTCTTGCCTAAACTTAAATAGCGTTTATGAATAAGGGGGTATGTTGTTAAGGGGAAGTTTTAAAAGGCCTTACAGGGGTCTACACATGCGCAAATTTGTCCTTACACATTTAAGGTTGGATATAGTGAGAAATGATTAAATCTAATAGTAAAATTCATCTTAATCAACATGAGCTTGCATTGCAAGATCCAGGCACTCCTTCCTATCATATGTGTCTGCCTCTCACAGTCGCAATCATCTGGGAAAACACTGCGCCCCAATGATATAAAAACTTAAGAAGTTGGGAGAATGCTAAACTTTTGTATAGAGGAATCTTATACATGGGGTCTTATACATGGGGTCGCAAGTTCTAAAGATGTTTCAAATCGAAGTATTAAGGACAGGAAACAATAATAATGAATATTTAGATTTATTTATTGTAAGACTATTTAAATCCTGCGTTTAAGGATCTACTTCAATAAATTCCGCATGCCTGTTTAAATAAATACATATTAAATAAAGTCATATTCGATTTTGTCTTCACAACACAAACACAACACAAAGCTTCTAACAAAGCCAATAAATATTTTAAACTTGCTGAAAGAGAAACATGGCAGCGATTATTACGCATTCAATCAGCTTTAAAGAAACCCTTAATTAGTAATTGATAAGCGACAGATTAAAATGAAACTTCTCTTTTTGGTAATAAAATTGGAATTCGTTTGGAGGGCCTTAACCCAGATTAGTTATGAAGGGCGTGCAACGGTTCCGGAGCTCAATAGCTTGTTTACAAGGCTTCGAATGGAAACGGAGGATTTATTCAGTAACACTTGGATGTTACTCATCATGTCCACTGCTGGGCACAGCTCTTCCTCATGGAGAAGTACATGAGCAGTATGGGCCGTGGCACCACCTCACTGGCCCAACGTAAGGTACCAACGGCTAAACGTGCCTTCGAGTTCAAAATCACAAAGTTTTGGTCACCCATCCACGGCCTGACCATGGCGGAGGTAGCATTGTTTTCGAATCGAAACCCAAAGCATACTAACACTACGCCACTAGCTCCTTACAAGTCATACTAATAATTACAAAACAACTTATTATCACGCGGATAGATTGTTGCGATAGAAATAACATACACAATACAAAGCCGTGTGGTAGCGGCTCGTTAAAAGAATACTACTAACCCATCTCTTCCCTTGGGTGTCGTGAAAGGCGACTAATGGACTTAGAACTATAGCTTATAGCGGTGACGGGCTCACCACCTGCCACGCTGAGCGCAGTCACTGCTTGGTGAAGCGTGGACTATCGCACTGGACTGCTTTTGCGGTGCTTTTGCCTAGTCTCTGACTAACGCTTAGGGGATAATAGTCGTGTATGTATGTGTAAACAATATATGAAGGTAAAAAGATGCAAATCTGGAGACCATTGGACAGAAGTCCAAGGAAACATCTGTCGTTATTCATTTTATGCCTGCGGTTGGCTACGCCCTTAATACCTTGAAATACATTCTTAATTCAAATGATTGATTGCTATCTAGTTGAGGTATATTTTATTATCTTCAAGTTTTCTAAAAGAAGCTCCAAGACTTTATTAAACTTAATGGTATTCTTGTGTGATAAAAAAAACAGATTATTAAAGCTACGTAATCAAATCTATAACTAATCATTATTATAATGAATAGGAAACAAAGTGAACAATCTTCAAAATTAAAAAAAAATGTATTTTAGTACGTAGATACAGAACAGAAGCATTATATTAATAAAAGATTCTGAAATAAAAATATTTTACAGACATATATTTTGGTCTCAATCAAAGTCAAGACGTAACATTGTCAAGGAAATACTAATGATTCTTCGTCGGAAACAAATTTTTGACGTTAATTGGACTGAGGAGAGCAGCCATTTAATGAGCGAAGAAATGGTGATTTGATCTTACCTTCCCTCCCAAAAACCTCGGAAGCAAACATTGGGGACATTGAAAAAAGTACCTTTCTAAGTAAAATATTAGGTATCTTTTTATTTGACGTTACTCCCCTATTTTCGTTACGTCGGTTTTTATTTTACCGCCTTGTTTTACAATACAATAAAAGAAAATAAAATAAAAATGCAATTCTTTTACGTTATTTGGCGTTTACACGACACGATTTTATTACTCCATTTTTATTTACAATTTTTACGTTCCCGTTTGGTCATTTCGCATTTTGACGCATCGCTACAGAATAATTAAAACGGTAGGCTCTCGAGGCGCCACTTAAATAACAACTCTTGTAATAACGCTTTTAAGTGGAATACAGCTTGCGCGGCGCAAATCCCAACAATTTCATTCAACTTATAATAAGCACGTCGCGGGTACGCTAATATACACTGAATTACTCCGCGCGAGAGTTTGTTTTGCTCTGTTTGTTTATCAAACTCAGTAGGGTTGTCTTTTTATGCATAACGTAAGCAGGACTAATACTTGGTCCGCGGCACTCTCGTGACTTAGGTGGCTTAGATACATAATCGTAAGGATATTGGACGCGAAAAGTCTACAAACTCAGTTGTAGGATGCAATGACGCACACTATACCTGATTCAGAAGTGTATATGACGGTGAAAAAAAGATACACTAAGATAATCTACATATTGTCAATCTAATCAAAGAAGAAAGAATAAGCTCTCTAATATAGAGACCTCAATCCTCTTTCTCAAGCGATATAATATTTTCAACCCCTTGGCAGTCACTGCGAACACCGGTATTCGCTAACAATAGATGTTTCTATTGTGTCTGGACGTTGACTAATTAATAATAGTCAGTATCCAATCGGACAATTGCAATGCTAACTTTGGAAAAAACTAACAACACTTTGCCGTAAGGAAAAGACCTAAGACATGTTCGTGTACAGTTTGAAAAAAAACACGCTATCCTTTAACTCATCCGCCAATTATCGTCAGCTGCTTGGTATTATTGTAAAACAGCATTCATTTAATACACACGCAGTTACGGAACGAGATTGTTTCACAACAATTTGTGGGTATTTATACGTTTGTATATTTTAGTTTCTTGCTTTGAATGCAGGTAATTTTAGATCGTATTGACGTTAGGCAAGGTCTTTTCTTGCTGTTATTGAGTTAAACACGCCAATAACACGATTGAACATAAATAAAAAATGTGAAATTGTTAATCATGAAATCTAAGCCTGGCTCGGGCACTCTCATATCTCTCTATTAAAATTCTTTTACTTTAGTTTAGAGAAATTCGATTTTTAATCAATCAGACACCATTACTCTATCTATTTAACTGCCTGCCCTAATATACTTTTATTATTTATTTGTCTTAATATATAAAGACCTTAATTTTTTTATTTGTGTAAAGAACTGCCAGATTTGACAAGCGTCCCGAAAATATTATTCAACAGTCAAAATCGTCAAATAAAAAACATTTTGAGACGAGAGAATCGAACGTGCAAAATTGTACAAAAAAATTGCTTATTATTTTAATTCTCTATGCAACAAAATATTCAAAAGAACCAACAAGCATTGAAGGAAAAATATTTTCTCTCTTTTATTTTTGAGTAATCATTCTCCGTTTATTTTGCAAAAAGTCTGATTGCACATTGTGATAAGTGCACTGCAATCAAACCCGTGTATCTCACGTCAGTATTCACCATGAACCCGACGCCTCACGTCGTGACCCGACGCGTCGCCTCGTGTCGTGTAAACCTGACTCCGTGCGAATTTACATAATGGTACGGTGTACTCGAGAAAAATGTCAATTGTGTAGATTTGGCTGCAACTCGTTATTGGCTTCTACGAGTTGAATAACAAATCATCATTGCAATCTGTTCCGTGATAATACTTCTAAAAGAGCTGCAAATTTTTAAACTTATAACTTTTTGGACATTATTATTTACTGTGACATTATTCTTTGATGTTCTAATTTGGACCTTAGTTGCAACGTTTTGCAACGTTGCCAAGATTTGTCATATTTAATGTGTAGAGTGAAATTTTTGACGGTTGATCATTTACGACATTTTTAATAATTACAAAAGGTCGAAAGTACCCGAAATCGCCGAGCATGTATGAGGACTGTAATCAGAGTTGATGAAGTGAAAGAAATATGCAGGGATCGTAGCAAGTGGAAGGATGTAATCTCTGCCTACCCCTGTGGGAAAAAGGCGTGACTTTATGTACAATGTATAATAATTTATTTTTATCAATATTCAACAAAATGCTTCATATCAAACACAAATTCCAAAATGGCTTCCACAAGCAAATGTCATTGAAATAATCCACTACAGCAATCCTTTTTGCAATAACAAGGATATGCATTTGCACATCATGTTCCGCTTGTCATTAGTCGATATCAACTGACAGGTGACAGACACGCCTCGCCGCTCGCAGCAAAACCACGGCCTTACGTAAACACGACGCATCAATACATAAACCGCATATCAATCAGACGCGGCTATGTAAACAGTGGCGAGGAAGGAAAAAGATTTACATGATTTGAAATTGTTTCAGAGAGCTTATTACTAAGATTTAACTGGATAGTTTTGCGAATAAAATAGAATTGTTTTAAACACTTGTTGGAGGGAAATTGTTTTTGTAGTTGCCTCTAATTTGGAAGTAAATTACATAACTTATGTTCTGTTTGGACATAATGGCATTATTTGCGTTGGTTAATCTAACAATTTAGTTTATATTTTCCGAAGTTAATTACTCGTTTTCCTCAGACAAAGTTTTCCTCGTTTTCCTATCAATAAATTATCAAAATAAAAAAAAATAATATTTATTTCCAGTCTATCAATGTAACAAAATCTACAAACCTACTAATAGCTTCTTTGCATCATAGGAAATTGAGTCTTACTATTTTATGACACATTAAAATTGCATCTTTCAGATCACCCGCCATTTTGCTATAAAATGACAAGTTGCGCTTCCCGGTATGCGCACAAAATATCCGAGTCCGTATGAAATAGTGCTAATATCCGGACGCCCGGATATTATTCGCTGAATCATGACGTGTACCATCCGCACATATTTATGGGCGTCGAGGACTGCTGCGCATCCAGCGGATCAGCAAGACAAAATGAACTCGTAATGGTACAATTTATCAATTGGTACAATAACAAATTGGGGAAATAAATGACACATTATGCTCTCAAAAACATTATCGCATTGTCAACCAATATTTTAGTCGACCGAAAGTAAAAAGTTATTAATTACTTTAGACGGATTTTACATTTAGTGCATATTTATGTACCTGTTAATATTCTAAAATAAAACATAATTCAATTCAATTCAACCCCTGGCTTTTGGAAAAAATAAAATGTTTCTTTTCTTTTCTGGTATCATTGAAAGGATATTATTATACACCACCATCATAACTTTTTTCCACCGTACAAAAATATACATAGATCTAAAATAGAAGATTTTTTTTAACAACTACAAATAAAGTTTTTTAAAACCATAATAAGTTTTAAATCCCCATGTCCAGTATCTTCCATCCTTCTATATCTATATCTTGCTTTACCGACCTTCACAAACAGAATCCAGCAATAAACATAAAATCTAGAATATTACCGAAGCCTTTCATCTCGGAAATATTGACTCGAACATTGTACTCAAGAAGACGTAAAACGTCTAGTAATTTGTAGTTGGACAAAATTGCAAAAGGCGTCACATTATTTTGACTGAGGGAAATATTCCTCAGTATTAGACGTGGTAAAATGAAATGAAATGCTTTATTTAATCATTTAGGTAACAAGTAGTTGCACTTATGGCGCGTCAAAAACATGATAAAATTAACAAACAAATTATACAATTCCACTTTTGTACAAAGGATGTAATCTCTGCCTACCCCTGTGGGAAAAAGGCGTAACTTATGTATGTGTGTACTTTTTAACCTTAACATTTTTTTCTTTCTGATCACCGGGAGGCCATGTCAAGAGACAGGCAAGAAACACAGATGGGGTTTGAATTATAGTATGTTTTTTTTCTATAATCATACTAGTTAACTCAAGACAGGGATCAGAATTCAACAACAAGGCCAATGAGTATTGCATTCATTCATTCATATTAGTCCACGTTAGGCCTATGCTTTATGATCATGAAGGTTTGTGTTTCGTAAAAATATTACCTTACTCTATATTAACCCGTTAGAGGGCACCGCGAACTCCGGTGTTCGCAAATAATGGAAGTTTCTATTGAAAGTTTCTATTGAGTCTCGTTTTGTGCCCCTCGACTAGTCAAGTAATATGAATAATTCACAAATACATTTATTTTGACCTCAGCCTATATACGTCCCGTTGCTGGACACAGGCCTGTCTAGGAAACAAAAACATGAGGAGTATGGGCCGTAACACCACCATGCTGGCCCAATACGGGTTGGTAAACATATTTACACTCAACATATTCTCACGCACCATTAACTTCACACTCACAAATTTAAAAATAAATAAGTAATCCTAATTCTCCCTCTACCGCATCTCTCCCCGCTTTCCTCTGATCCTTCCCTTCTATTTATACTCGTAATAATGAATATTAATGCCCCATTGGCTAGTCTTCTCAATCTATAATAACAATATTATTATCTTAATGCCGATCTCAAATTAAGCGGCTCGCGTGCCTGGGTCACTGATGGGAACGTTACGGCACAGGGTGTGGATATGACCTGGAGATTAGGCAGCTAACTTAAGTTTCTTGTAGAGGGTGAATGCTCGTTACTGGAATGATTGCATCGAACAGACCAATGGAAGACTCGACACTAAATCGTCTATATTAGGTCCATTAACCATACTGCACCTGTTCGTCTGCAGTCACGAGATGTTTACTTAGCTTTTATTTCTCATCATTGTTATTTCTTGTAAAGTGTCTGTTGACGAAGAAATTTATTTTCTTTCTTACTATTCATACTGATATCATAAATGCGAAAGTTACCCTATCTGTCACGTCAAAACTACTGAACCGATGGAATCTAATTTTTTTTTATCGTTAGTCTAGCTAGATCCTGAGGAAGGACATAGGCTACTTTTTAACCTATTCTCATGGGAACTGGTACCGCGCGAGTAAAACCGTGTGAAGCCACTAGTCTTTATAATATTATATAGCTGAAGAGTTTGTTTGTTAGCGCGCGCTATTCTCAAGAACCAGGTTCCAGTCTTAGATAGCCCATTTATTGAGAGAATTTTGGCTCTATAACATCACGTTAACCCCCAAAGTGACTATTCCACGCAGACGAAGTCGCGAGCAAATAATATATAATTGCATTATTACCTGGTAAATAGAAAGAGAATTTTCAGAAATTGCACACGCAAAAAAGTCAAGTCAGGTATATTTTTTATACACACAACACACAAAATTAAAGCTTAGAATAAAAATATAGAGTCGTGTGGTAGCGGCTCATTAAAACAATACTACCAACACATCTCTTTCCTTGGGTGTCGTAAAAGGCGACTAATGGACTTAGAACAACATCCAATAGCTTATAACGGCGACGGGCTCACCACCTGTCACGCTGAGTGCAGTCACTGCTTGGTGAAACACGGACTATGGCTGTGGACTGCTTTGGCGGTGCTTTTGCCTAGTCTCTGACTAACCCCTAAGGGATAATTGTCGTGATTATATGTATGTATGTAAGTTGAAATATTAACTTGAAAGATATAACATAAGCAGTGAAATGACTGGATACTTGAAACTACATATCTCTGTAGTAGTCGCCAGCATATGACACAGGAACCGCATTCTAGCAATTCAGCATGAAGAAGCCTACTACCACATGAAGATTATGTTCATTTGCCAACGTAGAATTTAAAAACAGCTAACGTAACTGCTCCAAAACCTAAAAGCAACAGCTTATTGGGTATTCGACGTATACAAAGAGGAAATAAAAGGTTTTTAAAGCACGTGTGCAAATGTGCTTCATTACGGACCCATGACCGGTGAAGGTAGAAGTGACCACAAGGCACGGAGCGAGCGTGCCGCTTGCCGGCGCGGGCGGCGGTCAGAGCAGCGCCAATAGGTACTCGTTTTTTTACTTTACTTTAAGCGGCAAGGCCACATTAGTTTTCCCAGACAAGCTATACATATAATAAAACTGTAGAGGTCGAATGTCTGTTCATGGGAAAAAATGCTTAAAACCAAGTCAAGAGGATGTAAAAAGAGGGAAAATAAAAATAAAAAAACAATTTTTGTTTCTCTGTCTATTTGTGTGTTTGTACGGGCTAATCTCCGAAATGGCTGGACCGATTTCAATGAAATTTTGCATGGTGCTACCTTATTTCCCTGGTCAACATCTTAGATGCTTTTTATTCCAGAAAATTAAAGAGTTCCTGTGGGATACCACGTGAGACCACACCCGTCTTTTGACGATAGAGGTAAAGAAATAACAAAAATTTTTACTTCTAAAACTTAATGACGTAATCTGTATTTTTTTTAAATCCATGTTGATATAAAGGGAGGGTAGAAACTTGCTGAGTTTTTTGTCCGTTCCTCTCAGAACGAGGCGTCCTTGCGAACGGATGACGTAGTTTTTCTTTTTCACGAAACTTTGTAAAATATTTTTGACATTTCCATACATTTGAACGAATAACGCGCGTGTGCGGCTGCAAAGTAGCTCCGTGTAATTGTAAGCGCCGCCGCCAGCGCCACCCTAAATATCATCACAATCAAAATGCATTGAAAAAGTTTGGGAAATAATGTGCTTTACAGAAATAAGCATTATTGTATGTAATTGTTTGCCAAGTAAAAAACGAACTATTGCAAAATATCAGACATAAAATAAAAAAAGAACTACGCAAAAGTGGTACGTCCGCTTCACGAACATTTTAATTGTTATTCACATGATAATTTAAAAATTTAAAGTATTTGTGTTTTCATACAAATATGTCAACATGAAAGCTCCATGATGTCGAAACCGCTTGATTAATGAAAAACCATTACATAAAAGAAAACAATAGTTTAATTTATAATTAAAATAAAGATAAACCCGAGTAATAACCGAACTAATTCTTAGAGTACACATGACAAAACTGGAGTGTCCGGCAGCGGCCCTCGTCCCTTGCCCCGGCCCCCGGGGGCTCGGCCATTGCCGGGATAAGATATGTCGAGGACCATTCCCACTGTATTACATGAATCACGGGATATTACTATAATCAGGAAATCTTGTAAGACGTGATTCAGTTTGGAGCAATTGTATATGTCATAAGTAAGTAGGATGGTTTAATTGGTGTAATATTTATAAACAAGTAATTGAACATTTTATGATGCAAATATAGCAACGTGGAAAAATCGCTTCTGCGAAATGATAGATAGTTAGTATTTACTATACTAGTAATAAAGCTGATTTGTGATCGAAGAATAAAATAGACAATTATCATATTTAAACAATTAGGTAAAACAATAAATAAGAATCCAATAATCACAAAGCAACTAAATCGACGAATAATGACCGCAAGCCCTTATCAACAATAGAATCGCTAGACTTGTCGTGGAAGCTAAATAATAATAATAATAACCTAGGCCATCATCAGCTGTGGGGTGCTGTTGATGTTTTGGAAGGAACCGATGTTATCTGCTCGTGATAACGCTAGTGTGAATTATAGCTTCGTAATCACTTCAGCTACGCCGTCGTATAAGGGAGCTTCGACATTTATACACAAAAACAGACCTTATTATAAACTATAGTTTTACAGAACAACTAATTTTACAAAACGGTTTTAAAGCAAACTATACTGTCATATGGAAAATCATTCGATTTGGTATCTTTAAAAAGCTGAGCAACAGTAAATCTTGATAGACCTAAGAGGTTGAAGACGTCAATTAAGATAATTTTATTTCTTTTATTTCTGTTCAGTAATGAATGATATAAGAAAGTTCTAAGTCAAAAATATTTCCAAAATAAGGGTTAACGCCCTTCGTTTTAAGAAATGTTTATACCGCTAGTTCCACTTCAGTCATGCTCATAACGAGCTCATTTTGTGGTTAGTACAAACAAAGTAAGACCCATTGATCTCAATTATTCCCCTCAGTACAAAGTGTACCCATATTTAACGAACTAAATAACCCAAAGCAGTTAATAAAATTTTACTTATTTAATTATGTCAGCAATAACGGACCATAATTACTCGGATCTAGGTTGATATTGTAGAAATAAATTAGAGAAACTGCCCCTCTTGAGAAGTATAAGTATATATCTTGGGGTACATCTCTCGCGGGATGTATCCCAAGATGTATGTACTTATACATCTCCTGGGGGTTGTAAGTGTGGAAAGAAGCTGTCGATATTTGGCAATGTTTTGATATTGACATAATGAAACAAACATGGCATTTAAAAGCAGGAAAACCTGTTGAGAAACTTTCGAGGATTGTTAGAAGAAAATACTTCTAGATGCTAACGACATATGACCCGAAAGATTTTGGTACTTAACAGACTTGAGCCTCGAGGTATCACAAATATAAGACAACTACACAAAAAGGTTTAACTTTAACCAACATTTCCATTATATTCCTTACAATTTAATAATGCACAAGCGAATGGTCTAGTACGTAGATACCTCTAGGATCACTACGAGGCCAGCAGTTCCGACAACAGACAATTAAGATAACAACATCATGGACAGCATAAAAGTATTTCTAGAAACTTGTCGAGCTTTGCCAGTGCTTACTTAATCTATGTAAGAGAAGATAATTAGAATGCTATCTTCAGCCGGGATATTAAAGAAAATCTATAACAATTTACTGTACTATTGATTGATTTTAAATGCTTGATGAAATATAATTAAAAGGTTAAGTTATAAGCGTTTAAGTTATTGGTCATTATAAAATAAGTTTGAATACAACCTGTTACAATAACCTATATTGCTGTTCCTGAACTAAATGATCTTAGATTCAAGTTAATTAAAATATTATCACGACACAAGCAACTAGCCGAAGCACCTGTTGGACTTAAATGTTGTTTGAACATTAAAAAACCTTTAAAATAATTAAGACAGTTACACCGGTCAATTGATCATAACACAGATAAAACTATAAAGATAATGAAAAAATATAAAGATTAGAGTGACAATAATTGGTCGAGTGCACTCGTGTAGCCTATCACTAGTTGCAACACCTTAACACTAGAAGCGTTGATATGTAAGTTATAGGCCTCGGATTGGCGGCGCGAGCTCGCAACGCGTGCGACGCGGCGCGAGGGCGGGCGGCGACTGCCGGGGCGGGCGGCGCGTGGCTCGCGAAATAGGTTAACGATCACGTTTCCTTGCGCGATAATGCCGCCCCTGATTTGTGACTCCACGAAGGTTACGTCTGGGCCGGTGGCTTACCATCTTAGGTACTCTAGAACCATGGCTTGATATATTACCTAAAGATTCAAGTGGCTAACACAACCTTGTGAAACTTGTAAACCCTAAGGTGTTGCAGGTGTCTATGGGCGACGGTAATCAATCACCATCAGGTGATCCGTCTGCTCGTTTCCATAAAAAAGACATAAATGGTAAATAAGTTCGCGTGCGAATTTCTTGACGCTCAGACACCAAAATTTCTTAGAATAAACGCAAATTATTACGTGTTTTATATGAATTACTTCACTTCAGTTTTGTAAATTTGATGATTTACTATCCCATTGACCAGAAACGTTGTCTCAGGACTAATTTAGTTTAATCAGCGAAATATATGAAATGGAGATTACTTCCAAACCATTTAAAATAAATACCATGACTATACAGTTCATCCCAATATCAAGTTTATTTTAGAACCGTAAAACTCCACAGAGCAGTATTGTTCTTTAACTGCGGGATAAGTTAGTCTCACCACAAAGCTGTGGGTAAAAGCAGACAGAAGTAAAAAGAAAAGCAAAAATCGTGGCGGAAACTTTTTAATTTTAAAATGTCTAGCGGTAACCTTACCATGACCACAGAAGTACAGTAGATCATATTATTTACCCTCCAACCCAAGCGGCGGATAATTTCCAAACAATGGCAGGTATACAATCTATTATAGGTCTTATGCTATTATCATAAGGTTGCTGTTGGGGTTGAGAGTTAGCCCCGAGTAACTAGAAGTGATGAAACAGCAACAGTTGTACTCCGAAGGCACGCGATTAATGGTACAGACAGCGTCAAAAGCGGATTATTGTAGAAATTAATTTTGTAACAAAATATTCATGAATGTTTGGAATAATGCCTTCATTTAAACTTTGCCTACCGTCAAACTGTGGGAAAAGGCTTTAAAAACCATATTATCTCATTTTAACTTTTAACTTTACTGATTCAGAACTGTGTTTGTACGAAAAAACAGGTTGTCTGAAGAGCGCGTTATCGTAACACAAAGCAACTAATAAACGTAACGCAAAGCAAATTCTGTGAGCGCTTAAAAGCTATATATATCAAATAAAAAAAAATCTTAGACAAAAAACTAGATTGCTGTACCAAACGTAATTTACACCGCTGTTCTAATTTAATCATGAAAAACAAGGAACAATCGCATTCACATAAAATTAATGAATGTCAGAAAGAAAATAGTGCTGGGAAAATTGATACGACTCGACGAAAAAAAAATTATACGAATAATAAAAAAAGAAAATTCTTTAGGCTTTATAATAAGAGAAGAGTGTCAATCACAACAACAGTAACAATCTAATTAATAAACCACATGTTTTTTGTGACATTTTTATAGTGTTTACACAAAGGCCACTATAATGGAGCCTGTAAAAAGGTAAATCCACCATTTACTTTTAAACATACGCGTAATTTTTTATATGAAAGAACACAGCAATTGACTCAACACCACCTGATGGTAAGCAATAAGAGAGTCCATTTACGGAGATGCGGAGATTGCGAATGCACGAGGTACGATGCTATAAAAACACATTTAATAAAAAATATAATTTAAGAATTTCAAAATTTCGAGAGGCCGCGGGAATCGCGGGTTCGATCCCACCGCCTGTACTACTGAAATTGAATAAAACTTACTCCTCACACTGTGCCCGGTGCATGGCAATAGGTTCGCCACCTATTACAAGGGGACTTACCATATCTGGCGAAATGTAGGTGTTTAACACCTCTGCTTACTCTTTCCCCGAAACATATTATGTTATGTTTTTTTTTTAAACATTTTTTAAAAGCCTACCACAAGCAATACTTCAACAGTTACATGTTTATTTGCGAAAGGAGTGGTCTTTGTTTGCGCCGCTAATGTAACCTGGCGTTGCTTCTAAAAATACGATTCGGAACCAACTTCACTGCGATATTATGCCTTTCATCAAACAGCGCAAACACTGAATACTGAGTTCAAATTTAGACAAGCAAACGCGGTGTTTGTAGTTCTTATTCCGTCCACATAAGGATTATGTTGGCAGTAAAGTGAAGTAGTGCAAACAGTAGTTGTTACGGAATGTCAGTTCTGACCACGCGGTCAATGTTAATATTTACATGTCTGCTGTGCGGTGCAATCTTGTTCTAGAGAAATATCGATAAACGTGTCTACCCCATTTCTAGCAACCGCATCAGGCAAACAGCCCTCAACAAAAAATGAAATTTCAATGTTTAAATTGAAATCAAATATACATTTGTAACATTGCTAATGGTAACAGAGTTATCGATTTTGTATATACAGGAGTAGGATACAGTTATAAATCCAATTTCCAAAATCAAAGAGAAAGCGAATATTTTTGATCAATATCCAAGTATCATGCTCTGTAATCATTACCAATTGATGGCAATATTATTATCCAAATACCATAGGTAATTTCGTTGATACAAAATAAATATATACAAAAATTTCTTTAAATCACTACGGCTCTATACTGTACGATAAAGTAAGATAGAAACGAAAGAATTGGCAAATATGATAAAACATAATTTCTAAAGAAAAATTTGTCGACATAAAACTGCACATCACTTCAATTGCAGACAATGTACTACGAGTCTACGACCCTCTCGGCTACGTACGACCCTCGTAGTCTCGTAGCCGCTACGGAGGGAGTTTTAAGATTCAGTAATGGCGTAAAATTGTGTTTAAGACTTCCTCTTGCGAGGCTGAGTTTTTGTGAGAATTTATAATTAACTTACCTTTATGTAATAAAGTAAACAATAAACGTATTACAACACAGTACACTTATGACTTCATTATATATCACAGGAAGATTTTGGATAATTGTGATAAAAGCATTGTAAAAGGTAAAAGTAATTTATTTTCAATTTTAAAATCATATCCGGATTTATGAGGATTAAAATAATTCTTACTTCAAAAGAAAACAGACAATTAAGAGAGTGAAAGTGTTTTTGTTTCTATTTTAATTAGACAATTACTCGGAGAGAAAAAGGACTCAAGGGATTTATTGTAAGTATCTTGTACTCATAAAGCAAAATGGAAACGATATTTCAAACAAGTGATCCGTAAAATGAATATAGGTTACGGATCTAAAAAAGTTTTTTTCGAAAATAGTCAGCAAACTTCAAAAAAATCTTGATTGTGTATTTTTTAATAAAATGTTTATATTGTTATCAAAATATCATAAATACAGACTATAGAAGGACTTCATCTTTTTTATTGATCTTAGTTCCAGAAAAGACTAGATAAATAATAACTCAAGTAATAACGTGGAGCTCAGTGGCGTAGTTAGTAAGCTGGGTTGTTTTTTTTTTTAATTTTAACTTATTTCCTAAAGTTCTAGATTATCTACTGCAGATCGCAAACAGTATAAATAACTGAAGGCTCGCGTTCGGACATCTTCTTCATACTACATCTACATGTTCATACCCAACCGCGTCCCGGGGGAACTAAAAAACTGCGCTCAACATTTTCTTATGCACAAAACACCACACTTGAAACTCAATCTTCCACTTTGGATAATATGATTCATTTTCCTGTAAGCAAATCGAGCTATTTCGTAAAGAATGCGATGGAAAATGGGCTCTTTTACTCGGCACTTAGGTGGATGTTCCCTTAACGGTGTAATACGGGTAATTTAGTAGGAGCTGTTATTCCCGGGGGAGCGAATCAATTTATCCGGGCCGCGCTAGTTCTTACATACAACTGGCTGATAAGGGAAATCGGATACAAGATGGTATAATTAATAAACGAGGTTACCACTGTTACCGTTGGGATAACTTAACCATTAAAATACTATGTTTTTTACACATAAAGAAAATCCGTAAGTAGGTACATACTATAGCTTTATCAGTAATGGTTTCTGTAGGAATTGCAAGGAGATTCAATTCTGACAAGTTTTTAAGTGACTATAGCCACTTCTTAGGTAGATTGATAGCTTGTTGGCCGATAAAAAATAAATGAATCAAATATTCTTTGATCTTAAATTAATGGAAAGTAGCAATGAACACACACAAAGTCACTGAAACAATTAAAGCATCAACAAGTTAATAGTTAATAATAACTAGCCTGCAGCTTGTGGCTGATCTATTTGGACTTTTGAAAGATCCGTGCGTGCACTGATAAAATGAAGTTCTCTCTTGCAGAATAATGAAATAGGCGAAAGATTTAATTTTTTTTTAATTTGATATGTTTTTTTTCTTCAGTTCAAAAATACAAATACATACATTTTAGAGCTGACAATCTTTATTTCCTTCTATTAAATGAGTCATTTACTGTCAAAAGTGGTTCAACTATACCATACCTTTGAAATTATAGTTGCAGTAATGCAGTTAATGAGGAGTTCGGTGGCGTAGTGGTCAGTGCGCTTTGGCTTCGATCGAAAACAAAGCTACCTTCGCCATGGTCAGGCCGTGGATGGGTGACCAAGACTTTGTGATCTAGAGCTCCTCCGTGCTTCGGAAGACACGTTAAGCCGTTGGTCCCGGTCTACCCACCCACCTGCATTGGGCCAGCGGGGTGGTGTTACGGCCCATGCTCCTCATGTGTTTCTCCATGAGGAAGGCCTGTGCCCAGCACTGGGACGTTTATAGGCTGAGGACGAATGCAGTTAATGCAGTTTAGCTATATTTTTATTTCATCATAAAGCTTAAATTATTTTCCACAAGCTTCTAGAACACTCAAGTGACTCATAAACAAACGAGATCGCTGAATAATTACAAAGAATATTTTTAGCACGAACTATGCTACCTAATTAATTTCATTAAAAAAACATCTGCACCAAGCACTACCGTCCGCAGCGTAACCAAGTGGTACTCAACAATTTAAACTGACAAAAGGCTAATAGTTAAGTTTTTAAATATTGGGTCCTTACCTATGAAATTGGTGTTTTTTTTCTCTCTTAGTATTTTGTCTGTAACTATTAAGATTCAGAGTATTCCTAAAAAATAATTGCCTCGTCTAAAAATAGACTATATTTTTGAGCTCTTTTGATTTGTTTCGATAATTCGGTGTAAGTTTAATTGTGTTAAAATTGGACACGGAGACAACTCTTTTTAAGTGCAATTTTTATGAAGTTTGATATCACACATATCGCTTAAAGTTGTCTAATGATACATGCCAAATATTATTACCTCTGGATTTGTCGTTGTGAAGAAAACTGATAAAATGTTAGTATGTAAAATGCAGACATCCCCAAATTCTCCATACAAAACACCAATTTCATAGGTAAGGACCTAATATTAAGTAGCATTACGTGAATAATGATATGAGAAGTAAAGTGGACGTTGAGCTGATGAATAACAGAATAGAAGAGAATATTTACTCATCTGATTCCGTTGGCGAGAAAAGCTACGGCCTCTTTCCCTTTGGCTAAATAAAACCTCCAAATTCTAGTGACATTTTCATACTTTTTTATAATATAACAATTATATATTTATATGTCATTTACAAATTTGCCAAGCTATCCAATACTAGTAGCTTTATCGGCGACGGGCTCACCACCTGTCACGCTGAGTGCAGTCACTGCTTGGTGAAGCGCGGATTATGGCAGTGGACTGCTTTTGCGGTGCTTTTGCCTAGTCTCTGACTAACCCTTAGCGGATAATACGTAAAAATTAAGCGGATAATACGCCCAAGTAAGTCTTTTTTATTGTGCTCATCAATAGATACGTTTGTAGACACAATAGGAAATGGTTTCATTCTCGACCTTAACAGAATTAGTGTCACCCCAGGGGTTAATTAAATATTTTTTGACAAAGCAGAAAAAAGTAAAAAAAAACCTCAATACTCGATTATTGAAACCTAAAATAAGATTTTAACAGTTTTGGACGTGCGTATATGAAACACCTCGGCGTAGTTGTTAGTCTTTAAAAATTAATAATTAGCACTACAGTTCGCTCAAAGACATCTGACGAAACTCCGCGCAAGACAAGTAGAATGTAATGTCATCTTCAAAGTAGTCCGGACTGTAATAATTCCAGAGCTTCCAGTAAGTAATGAAATCGTCCGCCGCTTTGGAGACATTAATCCGCTGGACAAATGGCCCGGTTACACGATCGGTACATTCGATTCATTAAATTCGATTTGTCTCGAGATGGGACGCGACTCGAGATGTTTTATGTATTTGGGAACTTGGCGAACGCGGCCTTGCTTATTTTATGTAATACTTTATTAATTAATATGCCGAAAGAATTCTAGTTCACAAACGTTTTGGTTACCCATCCTCATGCACAAACAACGTTGAAAGTTTTTTTTATATATCGAAACTAAAACGTCCGAACCACTACGCCTTGGATCTGAGACATGTTGTCAGTTTAAAAATTGCTGTAAGGTAAATGTACAAATACTGCAATGCGTTTTTTCAGGACGATTTTACAAAAATCATTGCCATTTATGGCTCAATTACAGTTGGTTGACTTTAGGCCACTGAGACTTATAACAAATTTTGCTAAATATACGTATTGTATTGAGTAGACTGAGCCCCAATGTGCTCATCGTAAAAGAAGCACAAGTAAATGAAACTCTTTTTATGAATGATTAAACATGCCATAAACTTGTATTTTACGATGACAGAGTTTATTGTTGACGTAATTATTAGAGGTGAGGTTTAAGGTCTGATGCAGGGAATTGGTACCTTACAGAATAGGACGCGCTACATCACCACGAGGCCAGCGAAGGGTTGGAAGATATGGAAAGTGAATATTGCGTTATTGGCATGGACTAAAAAGTCGGAACCATATTATAAATTGTAATTAACTCAAGAGGGTGAAGCGAATATAATTTAAAATAAAACAAAAATGAACTCAAGCCGACGTACTTAATGTTTCTACCCAGAAATCAGTATTTCTGATTTGATTCAATGTAGAACAGCTGATTCCTCGTTGGGCCTATATGGTTTGATTTTGAAGCTCAACATGCTATGTAGGCTAAATTAAGGTTATTGTCTAGTACTTAATTTCCATTGTAAGTGTACTTAAATCTAATAAATAAATATATACTGATGTAGTCAATAAGATAAGATAAGATAATAATAATAATAATAAAAGCATTTATTCATCTTCCTTACACTAACATAAACATTATAATAAAATTACAATAGTTACACAAACAAAAAAGGAAGACAAAACGGCTTATGACTCAGTGGTTGCAGATAGTCCACAACCCCTGTTATTCTGTCATCATCACCTCTAAATCAATTTCTTATCACCATGATTGATGTGACGATAACCATATGTAAAAGTACCTATATTATATATACATATATATAAAACATGATCACAATAAGATAAGATAAGATAAGGTAAGAAGATAAGATAAAAGATAAGATAAAAATTTATTGTCATTCTGTGTACAATGGGTGTTAAATAAAACGAACTGTTACAGAGGGTATAAAATCAACCCTCTCTGGCCGGTAACACGACGAATGCCTACTTTATTTACCGATTCCACCCATTTGTTGTACTTCCGATTTGTAATTAGGCAATTACTAGAGTCTTCGCCGTTTTTCAATCGGGATTAGAATATTTTTTACTTTTTTCCTCGTTAAAGCAATTAATAAGGATTATATTTAATGAAAGAAGCTTTATAACGGAAATGGCAACACAGAACTCAAAGTATTTTATTTATTTTTATCTAGTAACACTTTGTACGTACTCTCCTTTCTTACTTATAGGAACGTTTTTAACAGCACTGCTATTCTGCTTTTTTTCTGTCGTTGTAACTCATACTTCGTATTCAAATCAAAAATAATAGTAAAAAACGGTCGTTTTACGATTTTTTTCTTTTTTGTCGTATTAACTATTTTCTTTATCTTAAAATGTTTATAATATTTTCGATATTTTTTGTTGTTTTAAGAAATAAGATTTATGTTACATAATTTTTTAATTAAATAATAATTAACAGTTAGAGTATTTTTAATACCAATACTGAAGGTTTATTGTTCATCAAATTTTTAATAGGACAAAAATTGCCAACAATTTAAAATGCTTTCCTACGGCATAGGGTTCTAAAGAATAGCGTGAAAAGTTGTAAACGCTTCTTGGTTCCTAGGCACTTACCAGGGCGGCCGCGCGCCTCATCGTCGCAGTTATACTCTTAAAGGATTTTAACTTTACATTCAAGGTAGACACTAATATTTAAAAGCCGCAGGTGGACTATTCATATTAAATTAATATTAAATTAATATTATATTAATTATTACTATTAATATTAAATTCATTAGTCACTATTACTATTAATATTAAATTCATTAGTCAAAGGTGATGATAAAAGTCAAAGATAAAAGAGCAAAAGACGAGTGAACATATTACATTCGTCATATTCTATAATTAAAAGCTTCACGTAATTTCAGAATATCGTCAGTGCGTTTGTGCGTTTGACTCCGCCTGACGTAGAGCGGTTAAATCATCTTCTGAGGCGTTTGTAGACATAATAATATATCAAACGTCCTTAATAGGATTGGTGGCAGTCCAAGGGCTAAGTAGTCTAGAAGCAAGCTTGAAACTATTATACAAATTACTAATCGTCTGACATGATATATGTATAAACGAATCGTAAATTTCCGAAAATGGACGCAGGGAGATTACTCCGTAGCGATTTGCATGATAAAAACTTAAAAATAACCTTTCAGAAGGAGTATGTGGAATATCGACCACATACGACTCTCACCACGCCATGTCATATGGTGTCGTCTATTCTCACTTCGAATCTTACGTAGCCGGTAGAACAAATATTATGCAGATGAAACGCAATAGACTTCAATATATGGTTTCCCTCAATAGTTCAAATGTATAGAAGTGTGTTTGACGCACAAATGCTTGGGTATCCAATCCTACTACCCATACTTTTAACAAGCAAACCTGTCATATATACAGGCAAACCTGTCAGATATTCAGGCAAACCTGTCAGACATACTCTGATAACTTCTGGAAGCGTATGTGGGTCCCCAAAAAAGAAGTTCCTAACCACCTCCTCTGTTCCGATCAATATCAATTTGGTTCAATACCCTAGTATAAATATTGGGTCCTTACCTATGAAATTGGTGTTTTTATTCTGTCTTAGCAATTTGTCCGCAACTATTAAGTTTCAGAACATTCTTATAAAATAATTGCCTCTTCTAAAAATAGACCATATATTTGAGCTCGTATTATTTAATTTGATAATTTTTTGTAAGTTTAATTGTGTTAAAATTAGACACAAAGACAATTAATTTTAACTGCCTCCCGAATACATCATTTGATTTGCATTAACATAAAAACGATGAATAATTTTTATCAAGCGTGTTCACACACATATTGCTAAAGCTTGTCTAATGATACATGCCAAATATTATTATCTCTGGATTTGTCGTTGTGAAGAAAACTGATAAAATGTTAGTATGTAAAATGCAGACATCCCCAAAATCTCCATACAAAACACCAATTTCATAGGTAAGGACCTAATATATGATAAGCTGTACACACTGAAGTAACCAAATACGGCAGCAGTATATAGTATTGTAGACCTACCTTTCCCGTGGAGCTGCTGCCTGTTCTCGGTGCCCTTGAGGCTCTCGGCTGTGTGGAGCAGCTCGTCTAGTTGAGGCTTCTTCTGCTCCAGCTCGCGGAGGACGCCCTGCACCACAACCATAATATCAGTGAACTATTATGCTAGATAAAATGGAATAGGGAGTGTCTTGTTCGGGGCTACTTTGGAATTTACGAATTTATGTTTAAAAATGACCGTTACGAAAAATGTAAAAATAGAGGACTTATCGATTAATATCTTTCTTTAGCAGGCAACCATCAGACACGTAACATTTACCGTTTTTTTTTTCCCTTCAGATGGTGGGCAAAGTATTTCTTTTCCATACAGCCCTTTTTCTTTTTCATATTTCATGAGCAAAGTTACAAAAAAACTCCTACATAACATTTTATATAATGAATAGAGCAGCCTAGACGTTTCTAAAAAAGAAATAAATAATCAATATCATTGTCATTACAAAGCTATTGCTTCAAAATGCTTTCAGCTAGCACCCTACGAGATACAACAAAAGAGCCCTTGAAAACTGTTCATCCTTGATATTTAACAAACATCATTACGAAAAAAAAACGAATATAAGTAAACACAATCCACAGAATCTCGAGATATTTCTGGCGAGGGGACCTCCCCTTGCCGCCAAAGTACTAGTCAGTTAAAAGTATTCATTGAACACAAATATATATTACATAAAGAGCTGGGTGAGTAATAAAAAATAAAGCAAATTTCGCTATCATTGGGCCTTGAACGGGGAACACAATATTTGTAATTCCGAGTTCCTCAACGATTCGGTATGTAAGTCCGTTGGTCACGGCCGCTATTGCAACAGTATCTGGTCGTGTTGCCCGCAAGTGGAACGTGGAGTCGCTAGTCTGTGTACCTAAGTAAAAAAAAAGTTGAGATACATAGGTACACAGACTAGCGATGACGTATTATTAGCAGGGGACGCATCATAAGAATGTTCTATTTATTTCCTGCAGCCATAGGACATTCTAAAAAGGTTTGAAAACGCATTATACCTACAGGCTAAAACCCTTGCATCTAGACTCTTAACATAAGGTGAGATGGAGTAGGTTGTGCGTTCAGCTTTTGTATTAAAAAAATATCTCCAATACCGGCTGAAGCAATCTCGTCGCCGAGATCGGCAAGGGTCCCCGGACGGCCGGCGCCGGACGTGTCCTTCCGTTATTATAAGTCGGCTGAGTTTGCGCTCCCTTTTTACTAGGGCTGATAGGTTACACCTCGCTTTGTTGATGCGTATTTGAAACACAATTTATTTAGAATAAATAGCAACATATGCCTCCTGTTGAATAAATAGCAACATGTAGAGCGAAATATCACCCACTTTAACATATCTATTCCAAAACCGTAAAGAAATAGAAATATGAAATACTGTTACGTAAATACATGACAAAATTTAAAGAATTTTCAGAAATTCAACACACAAACCAGTCAAGTCAAATATATTCTTTTATACAAATACAAAACACACAAAATTAAAGCTTAGAATAAAAACATAAGAGTCGTGTGGTAGCGGCTCATTAAAAGAATACTACCAACCCTTATGGACTTAGAAATGCACAACATCCAAAAGCTTATAGCGGTGATATGGGCTCATCACCTGTCACGCTGAGCACATGTGCAGTCACTGCTAAAAAAATACACCGTCAATCTTGTTAACAATGTTAAATAAGTACCTTGACACAAAAAGTTCTCCAAGCGCCTCTCCCCTAGTACCCCCAATAAGCCCTCTTTAACCTTTATCCACCTTGTAAATACATTGACACAATTGATCAGAGGTGGTAAACACGAAAATCAAATATTTTCCTCCTTCCTAGCATCCCTAACAAGGTTTATACGGAATAAAACTATTGCGTTCGAAGTGCGACGCGCGACACACACGCGTGCACGCACACACACGCGTGCACGCACACACATGCTCGTAAGCACGCACGCACGGGGTTGGCATCACGACCTCTTAGTCTGATATTACAAAAATAATTCCCAACGTCATCACAAAACATTATTACATAACAGTTCATAACACTAACACAACTAACTAGATAATAAATAATAATATATTTTTTTTCAAGAACAGGCGGATGTGTTCAATTCGGCTCCGTAATTTTAAGCATAACGTTTATTATCATAATATGAAAATCCATAATTTTGAAAGGTGTAATCATCAAAACGCATCAAATTGTGTCGCATAATTTTGAGAGTTCTAATATTGTATAGGCTAAAATTGTTTGTCATAAGTATTAAAAGGCATAAATTTGAAACGTACAACTTATGAAAAGCATAATGATCACAACGCATAATGTTTTTCTTTGCCTCAAATTGTTTACTAAATAAATTTCGATTGCACAAATATAGTTTTTAGGGCTCATAAAAAAAATAACCTTAACCTAATATTTATCAGAACACATTTCCTTGGGATTGGTTCTTTCGAATCTGGGTGATTATTGGATTCATTTTAGGACTACCTAATATTACTTAGCTTGTAAAATGGTGTCATCTATGGTGTCGGTGTCGTCTATGCTGTCGGTAATGGTGTCGTCTCAAACCAAGTTGCCAAAAAGTGAAACAAAACAAAGGTAATGTTTTATCTCTAAAATGTTTTTTAATTAATTGAAATCAATTGAAACGGACAACAGTTGTTACTGTTAATTATATTTACGTGCCATAATCCATGTAAAAAGTGTGATTATTAAATATCTAATTCGGTAAGTCGGCTTTTTTGTTTACCTTTTTGGAAACTTGGATTGAAACGTACTATAGTGAGGATATTTCTACAGCAGCAGAACACTGAGCAGAGTAAATTTATTTCTTGATAAAAGTACCTTAAAAGAAACATAACACCGTTTAAAATCTCCCGACCGGAGATACGATACAACGCCAAACTTGCGCATAATGTTTTGTGTACCGGCGTACCTCAGGGCCGGAGTTTGATAAAAAACACGCTTTTGTTTGCTTAATCTCATTGTCAGCACGTTACAGATTTACAAGGTCATAATAGTATTTTTATTGCACAAACAATATTTAATAATTCAGATAGGTTTTTTAAATTTTAGCAGGGACCTGTCTTGAGGAAGTAAAAGGTCTGTGAAAGGATAATAATAATAATATCCTCAGACATTCACACCTATCAACTAGCCCCACTTTAAGCAACTAATGCTGCTTGTGTTACGGACACTAGATGACGGATAAATATATTTAATAGATAAATACATATAAATAACCAGAATATATAGAAATATATATAAACATCCAAGACTGGAGAACAAATGCCTGAAAATTCATCACCCAAACATTTGCCCCCACTGGGGATCGAACCCAGAACCTCTCGAGATGGCGACGCCTTGAGACCGGCATACAGACCACTCGACCACGGAGGTCGTCCACGGAGGAGGATCTAGTGGAAGATCATAGCTGTGCCGACGCCATCAGAAAAAAACACAAGTATTTAAGTTTGTATATGTATATATGTAAAAAAAGAAAGAAAGAAATTACTACTTACAATTTAAAAAAATAGCTCAACGTATTCGACGGAGAAGAGTCTTCTTGTTCCTTGCCACCCTTGTTCCATAAAATAATTGTATCTAAAATACTAACAACCTTATTTTTTAACCACTTAAATTGTTTTCATTAACTTTTTACATAACTTAATAAAGTTATTTGCCAATACAAACTCACAAATGATCGAAAACCTATAAAGTTAAGTCAGCTACGTTCTAGATAAATGAAACATCCCAGAGATTAGAGCGGCGGTTTGGTATGATTCTCCTGACCGCAAGGCGGGCCCTTTAATTAATCGCGCTAACATTGTTACACAGTTTAATAGCTCGAGAGATAGGTCACTGACCGTTATTATAGGTAAGCTAAGTTATCGGTATTTTCTTCAGTAATCTAAGAATATAACATTTTATACTAAAATAAAAAAGTTAATATTTTATCGTTCACTCCAATTAGAGTAGCTAAGAGTAGTGACAGCAAGGTTTGCGTTATTCTATTTAGGATTATAAGGTACATACCTAAATTATGTTACTACGATACATCGATATATGTTTTATATAAAGGATTATTGAATTAAAAGCTGTTAAAAGCTAATAGCTAATTAACAGCTACATTACTGTCTGCTGGACTAAAACCTAGAACCCCAAAATGGCGTGACCAAATAGACTAGCCAACTCTACTAGAGAAAAGCATAACTTTTTCCCAAAATCTAAATAAATTACCACATAGGTCCATGATCTCAACAATTGATACACGAAGACACCAACAATTTAGCGCGTGAAGTTGAAATTTTAAAGTGTTGCGAGCTTTTGTAGGCTGACAGGCCGAGCAACGCAGTCATTAGTGGGGACGCCATAGAAAACACATCTACAGAAGGCAATGTCATGTATGTAGGTACAAGACTATCGTTGTGAAGTATCAATACTCAATACTTTATTGCATTTCATAGTGTGGGTATAGGTTTCACAAATTTAAATAAGATCACTGTGAACCCGGGCACAGAAACAATGGAGAGGAGGAACATTTTATATGAACTTAAATTTAGTACTATGCCTAAATTTTTTTTTAATGTCATCCTCTTAATAATCTTTTATTGTATAATGTCATATCGTTTCGTATTCATATTAGAGTATTTGCTAACGAACTTGCATATATCTATTACGAGTATATAAATACAAGGTAGAGTTAAGATTCTATGAATTTTTAAATCAGGTTTGCGGCTGTCCGTACTTTCGATGTTAACTATTATTCTATCGTACCGAGGAATTTTATTGTATAATCTAAAAAAAAGCTGGAAGAACGGAAATATAAGCGGTAGCCGTTCAAATTCAGTTCTTTCGTCGCGGGTCCCCACCGCATGTCCACCGATTTTGAGTAAAATTTATGTACAGTTTACTGAGAATATCGCTTGACTCATTGCGTCCGGTGCATCACAACAGGGTCGCCACCTTACAAGGCTCGCTTTATTATATGGGAACTTAGTTATATCAGGGGTTAGATATGTATGTCGTCGTCTCAGCCTATGTACGTCACAGGCCTTCCTCGTGGGGAAACATAAGGAATACGGACCGTAACACCACCACGCTGGCCCAATGCGGGTTGGGTTGGATATAAGAACGAAACAGGAAGAACGGGAAAGATAAAACAATAAAAATTAAACTCCGCTCACAGTGCTCCAATCCAAACGGTTTCGAGATATCGTGTCGGTGAACGGTGTCTATGTGTGCGTTACTAGAGCGCGCGCTGTACGCAGATTGTATTCTGTACGCATCTATTCAGCGGCGCCACTGGCGGCCGCCATTATATCCTCTCACAACTATTTAACAGCAGACAGCCTGCCAGCACCTAGATACACTTAATTCGGATAAACCGATAGATAAATGCCCTTAACAACTGTTGTCAGTTACTCAACCCGTATTTTAATTAATTAAATTTGATAATTTAATGACGGTTCAAGGAAACCAAATCGTTTGGCTGTTATTAAGCTAAAATATTAATGTTGCTCCTTTAGATCTGATAACGAAGATGAGAGAGAGAGAGAGAGAACGAAGGGTAGAGAAATGACAACCATTTATTCACTGAATGACAATTATGGTGTCTATTTTTATTAGTATTCAACCCAATTAGCAAACAAGCAAACTGCCCACCTGAGGGTAAATAGCTAGAGTACAAAAATGTAATATGTAATACTTGTAATAGTAGGATCTGCTTGCATAAAACCCTGCAGAGATCACAGGGTGCGTTACTGTGGCAAACTCTGTGCTACACGCGCGTAGACTTGGAAAAAAAAAGAAAAAAAAAAGAAAATAATTTAAATTAAAAAAATGAAGATCAATAGAGAGCGCTTACGAAACAAACAGTGTATGTCAGACCGCGAAATGATACGAATGTGCTTGTAAAGTATATTATACCAAATATAGTGAGTTAAAAGATAGGATCTTTTATTAGTAATCAACAATAGAAGCTCCCAGAAGATCCCGAGTTCACTGACACGTGACATAACATTTACCCAGTAATTTGACCCTTGCTGCTGAAACAGCATGCAAGCACACAGTTGCACTGCATCAGTTACAGGTAATAAAGAGCCAGACGGTTCAGTGGCGAGTCTTGTACTTACAAGGAATTAACACATAACACATACCTAAAATGATGAAAACCTCAACAATATTTATTGATAATGAATACAATTTACGCTTCAATAGAACAGGGAAATTGTTGACACAAAAACAGTAACAACCCGAGTTTATAACACCAAAGTTTGATTCTACGACTTTAATAACAGTTTCAGGAGCTCGTTAGGTCTCTAGCACGACAACTTATAATAAACGAACATTTACAGGAAAACAGAAATCCCGCAGACAAAGCGATACAAAGTTTTACGAAAACTTGCGAGTCTGTAAGTCATTCCATTCAGCGGTGTTTTCGTCGAGCTGCCCCAAGATTGATATAAGTTTCCGCTTGTAATAATGTCGAATGTTTCGAAAAGAAAATTTTGCTGTAGGTACTCCGAAGACAGATTGTTTATGTTAGCGTTGAATAAATTTTATTAATAAAATTATATCTTTTATAAGCTACAAAAATAAGAATAAGATACGCTATTGCATTTTGACGTGTGTAAATATTTTAATTGATAACACGTTTATCGCGTGCGACGATCAGTGCTTAACTGCCGCCGGCTACCGCCTTCCTATCCCCACCCTTATTGATCCCCTCACCTCCAGTCGGCTGCGTAACAACTAACCAACACAATTAGACCTCTCCCACCCCTGTCCCCGAATACAATCACCGACATTTGCAGGGGCACTATTTACAAATTTGGAGGTCCACACAATTCGGTCAATCCACTCTTTAGCAGGTGGGAAAGTCTTGCAATTTTTATAGCGACGCGGCCCGGGAACCGATTTTATCTTTATAATTTAGGGATAAATATTTATCGATACATTTGCGCGATTACTTTTTTAAGCTGTATAAGCCGTGACAGCGCTGGGAACCATAACAATGGGGGGGCGATGCGGCCCTTCGCGGGACGAGCGTCGAGCGGGTCGTTTGTGAAAAGTATTAGTTAAAGTTTCGTCATTATTTCAAGATGGACGTAATAAAATCTTATACTTTAAGTCAATGAACGATTACGTTTATAGGCAATTAGTGGCATTAACTAAACTATTATATTTACAAAGTCGTTTATAAAATTGGCTAAGCATGTTAATGTGCCGCATATTGAAGTAACCTTTAAGCATTTAAAAGTACCTTCAATGAAATACAACTATTTTAAACGAATTAAATGGAAAAACAAAACATTTCAGATAACTAGGGTTATTGGTTAACTAATACTTAATTACCGATTCCAATAAACGAAAACTCTAAGTTCAAACTAATTCATACAAAAGGCATACGTCCTCCGTGCGCGACGGCACGCGCCGGTCTGGTTACCTGAATAGACGCACATGTGGCTTGCCGGCTGAGGCTCGTTGCCTGGCAACCGACCCCCGCGACTTACCCTTCCCACAGACCCACCCTTCATAGTAAATGGGGTGGTAAAAGTGCAGAGCGCATATCGATGTCAAAATATCGATAATTTGTGAGTTGTCGATAAAACAATATTTGATTTAATATTTTTAGTTTGTTAAAAAGATCTTCAAATTGATTTAAACAGAATCTTCATAATATAGAAATGTCTAAAAATACATGCATTTACGCACATAAACGGAACGGACACTGAACGGAACTCCTTTTGAGCAATTTTATTCCGTTACTAGTCAACGGGCACAAAACGAGACTTAATAGAAACGTCTATTGTTTTCGAAAACCGGCGTTCACGGAGCCTGCCAAAGAGTTAAGGGGCCACCACTAGCAGCCTTACTCTTTAAACCGCCACTCGATTCTGCTTTGCCTGGTGGTTGACTGGTAGATAATGTTAAGTCCGCCACTAGTACGTTATTTTGTAATGGACATTGAATATTGAAGAAATAAACAAATAAAGGGGGCGTCTACATTTACAACATTTACATACCATTAATGTTTTTAACATAAATATATAAACCTGTTTCATACTTTAAAATGTAATGGCTAAATAGTTTCCATCTTAATTTGAGTCTTACTGACTTGTAATACGGTGCAAAACTAACGAATATTTCGATCATAACCATGTGGTCATGACGAACTAAACATAAAGAATTTGATACAACTCCACGGTCTTGTTACAATAAGTATCTTCGCCTTATTATTTTATAAAACTAATAACATTAGTTATATTTAAATTCAAAGCGACAGAAGGGTTTCCTTTTCTATAAAATTTTCCACAGAAGCAATACAATAAAAAATAAAGAATATTTTCATATTTTCTATCGACATATTCCCATCTCTTAATTTGGCGCATGCGTTGACGTACGCAGGCCTCGAGGAGCATATAAAAACGGATCTGTTAAAAATCAAGCCAGTCTCGCCTCGCCACCACAGCGGGTGGACAAGGCTTGCTGCCTATAGAATAATAAAAGTATTTGGGCACACAATCTACAAATTAAATGGACATGGCAGGTAAAAAAAAAAACAGTTTTTTCAAAGAAGTGTGACTCGTTATGAATTTATCATAAAATTCGATTTGATCTACCTGTAATAGCAACGCACAAAATTCTTATGAAGCTACTTTCTTTAGATAAAATCCAGGCTTAAAATTTGCGACATTGTATCACTGACACAAATGAATTGATCAAAACAATTAGATATTCGATATAGCTATTAAGAAATGATTAAGCTCACAAATGATTTGCCTATTCGTTTATTAGTATAGCGATATCTAATAATCAAATAGAGGAAAATAATGTTAAGAGTACAGAGGTAACTGCGGCTAGAGATTCTAACTTCACTAGTCAATAACTAGAGCATACAAAGCAATTACATTTGCCTTTAGAATATAAATCTCAGATCCGAGGACCCCTTATCAACAAAACCTTCATTTACAAGAGCCAATGCTGTAATCCATTTAATTCTTGACTGCAAAAATCAAGGACTCCCTATTGGTCGATACACGCAATCAAGTTCGCAAAGCCAATGACAATGGCCACAACAACGCTTCACACACGACCTTCTGGATTACCCCATAAATCTGGGCACATAAGTCTGCTTGTTTATATTCAAACTAAATACCCTTTGTTCCTGCACGGAACTTACCCCGGGCTAAAGGGAAAAATATCATTGAGATAGTAACCTACTTATAGTGCCGGTTTGTCCTGTTATGAATTCAAAATTTTGTTATTTATGCATTCAAAATTTACATTTTGAATTGTCATAAAGACTACATTTCTTAAAATCTAACGGGCTACATACGATGAAGGGAAATTGACAATGGCGGTGTAAGTGGTAAGGTGGCCACTGCTCCGGACATAATTTCCCTGCGACAAATAACATATTGGATTTTCATGCAAACCACAGAATCTAAACAGACCCAAATAATATTTATTTTACAAAATTAAGAAAAACATTCAAGGAAAAAAATAACAACTCAAGATGCGTGAACTAGATGAACTAAACTAATGCACAATATAATGGCAACTTGTGCAACATAAACCAATATTCAAAAATATTTACGTAATTTTATTATAAAATTTCGATTTTCAAATTAAACAACTCCCTCCATAAAAAGGACAAAACTCCGACATGGCAACCCTCCAATGATTTATTTTCTTTAGAAGACCGAAACTTCTAAGTCTAAAGTTGCGTTACAAGAAACAGCAACTTTAATTAGCAGGTGGTAAGGCAGGTATTCGGTTGATGCTGTAGTTTCTGATTTAATTTTCTTGCTTTTTGCGTGTTTAGTTCCCCGGCCTAATCACAGATGGCGCTGCATGCTTCAAGATAGCTATTCAGGTGAACAATAATGCGAATTCGTGTAATTTTATGCAAATCTTTACTTTATACCAGAAAGTGTTAATTAAATAGCCTTTTAATAAAAAAATATTACACTTGGAAATTTATTCAATACTTTATTCATGCTTAGTTATTTTATGACTTCACATTATTAAATATATTAAATTATAGAAGTCGGTTACGTTTTCTACGAAGCATAGTTCCCAAAAATTTTTAATTGACTCTCGATTGAGAAACTACATTTTTTTGTAAGCTGTGTAAACGCACTTTAGACTAGTATGTAGAAAGAGTACACATCAATTTTAATAGCAAATTCTATTATTAACCCCGAATATGAGCCATTAGACCACCACGTCACGAATACGGATTGATGGATAGAATCGGTTTCCATAGCGACTGGGACCATGTGCTTAACGTTCCCTCCGAAGTACGGGGGAATTCAACTATTGCGCCAACACTCTGACTACACCAAGCTGTCGTAATTCACATTAATATTATACCACCACTATAAATGAAAAAGTAACTCTGTCTGTCTGTCAGGCTTTCACGTCAAAACTACTGAATCAATTTGACCGAAATTTGGCACACAGATAGTCTAAAGCCTGAGAACATAGGCTACCTTTTATCCCGATATTCCCATGGGAACGGATACCGCGCGGGTGAAGCCGCGAATATCAGTATCTTATTATTTTATATTCAGTTTTACGGCTCTGGTTGCAAGACCTTTTGAGCCACACGATAACATTAGAATACTTTTCTTCAATTCTCTTTTTTATTTTCTTTTTCTTTTCCTTTCTTTTTTTTCTTTTCTTCTTCTTTTCCTTTTCTTCTTTTTTTCTTTTTTTTTCTTTTATTTTCTTTTTTTTCTTTTCTTTCCTTTTTTTTCTTTTCTTTTCTTCATCTTGGGAGAGTTTGGCGTCAAATAGTCCATGGCAGACACTTGACTGTGGTGCTACTTCGATAAGGTGGATTAACACAATAAACATCTCATCGTTTTTCACACCACTTGACGGTTATTTCGATGATCCTTCACATTGCTCATCATCACAGACACTTATTACACAAAACTACACTGATTTTACGTAACAACATCCACTCCGAACAATATTACAATCATTGAAATAAAAATCACGTCCGCTATCGTCAAATGCCGCCAAAAACTCTATCAGTATCTACTCGACCGAGTATTTAGTGACATATTCCGTCAAAATGTAAAATAATGATACGACAACAGAGAGTTACCATGTCCACCATTAATCAGATGACACTGCCAAGAAATGTTATTTTCAAAAATTTTATTGAACTAGTTCAACTAATAGTCAACATTTTACTAAATAAGAGGTAAGTTTTTCATGTTAAGCATTTTGTAAAAAAACAATGCTGTGTTAATTAAACCAACAAAAGCTTTTTGTCAAAATTTTTCCGGCGCTAAGTCAATAGCCACGCGAACGACGTCGCGGGCACAGCTAGTATATTTATAAAACGTTGTGAAAAAACCTAGCGCGGTATTCTTAATACCTAATACATATTAAATTATATAATACGTATAAATAATTATTATATAACGACACATTTCCGTAGGCATTTTAAAATTTTTGCGTAGCTACAGGCAAATCTCAAGATTTACCTTATTCTACATTATATAAGTAGCTTCCGTCAATATCTTTAATAGAAATTAATAAAACACATGTAATATTATGTTACATTTTTGTAACTTCATTGACCCCATCGGCCAAGATATTAATCATTTCGTTAGCATAACGGATCAAAAAACTGACACTAAACGTCGTGCCACGCAGACCGGTTCGGATCTAAGAGCATTTTTATCACGTTTAAAACAGTGTTTTGTTTCATTGGAATATGGTTTATTTTTAGGTTTCACTTCTTTTGTTTCAGCGTTACCAATAACAAAAGAAGTGGAACGTAACAATAAACATTACTGCAAGAAGACAATTTTAAACGTAATAAGAAAGTTATGTGGTCCTAGTTCCATAATGATTTCTGACAAGAACAGACAGAAAATAATTAGGAGAACTAACCGTTTGTGGTTGAGTGGGCAAACTGCTTGAAGTACAAGGTCTAGGTCTACATTAGGAGCTGGTGGTTACCTTTTGCTTGTCGAGCTGCTGCAGGATGTCGTCGACGTCGCCGACGACGACGGGCTGCGCGCGCAACATGTCCGCCTCCACCGACACCCAGTCACGGATCTAAACAAACAGAAACGATATCCATCAGGCCCCTCATTCTCAAATGTCGGAAACTAAACGGAATCTCTATTTCTGTCACTATTTTGCAGCGAATTAGAGCGAGACGGGACGTGACTCTCCGGGTACCTATCTATTTGCATAAAATTTTATGAATTGGCATAATTGAATTTGCACTAAATATACTAATGCATAATTAACTTCGCATAAAATTAAGGCATAATTATCAATAAAAAAATCGATTCTGGCTGCCACAGCAGGCTCACTTTGCTCGCGTGTTAAGGACATAGGTGTGTATCGCTTCGCTTGTTATCGTACCTAATCAACTATAAGATATGCCAAAAACCATTATATGAAATGATATTATGATAAAATTATTCCAAATTATAATTATGCGAAAAAAATATTGGGCCAAAACAAAAAAGTTATATTATAACAAATTCATATGCCAAAGTATCATGCCAAAAAAGATCAGAGCCAGATCCCGACATTCCGAATAGAATCCGTGATGCGACATTTTTATAATAAGAGGATTTGCTTGCAGTTGATAGAAGAGGTTGCTGACCAGCCATACCAACACGCAGCGTAACATGAAATAGAAGAGAGGGCTAGCGATAACAACACAGATCAGAATAATGAAGTTATCATGACGCCTCTATCCTCGAAGGGCTGACCGGTGAGGGGTGTTTTACATGGGGCGTTATTTAAGCGATTAGAAGAATATTCTAATTTTGGTCAGCAAAAAATACAATTAGTCATCAAAAAAATACAATTGGCCAGCAACGTATGGGCAGCAAATATTTCTAAATTAGTCAGCAAAACAACTAATTGAGCAGCAACTTATGGGCGGCAGATATTTCGTATTTGTCAGCAAAAAAACTAACTGGGCACCAACTCAATGTTTTCTCTGCTGCCAAATTGTTTAATATAATAATATGTTTTGATGACACAAATATTGTTTTTAAGGGTCATAAAAAAAACCATAACCTTAACCTAACATCTATCGGAATTCATTTCCTAGGAATTGATCCTTGATCCTTCATTGACCTTTTCCTAGATTTTTTACATATCGGGTAACATATTGCTGTCAAAATAAGTAATTATTTGCAGCTAAACTTGCATATTTTGCTGCCCAAATAATTATTTTGCCTCCCAATAATTATATTGTTGACAAAATATTTGCTTGCTGCCCAAATGATTTTTCGGCTGACCCTTTTATTGTTGACCGAATAATTAAATGGCAGCCTAATTACTTGCCTTTTACATGCCCTGAACATGTGTATGTGTCTCGTAACAGGTTTTTAATATCTAATTAAAAACCTGGTACCACATTCTTGCATACTAATTCCAAATTTCTTCAATTTATACACATTATTTCACCTGATATCTCGTGATAAGACCGCCGAATCATGGCATATGAAGTAAACAAATGCATGAAATACAATTAAATTAGAGGAAAAAAATACAGGCGATATTCGCGACTTTGATATATTCACCTGCATGAATCTTGCAAACAACTACATTTACGATATTGAAAGAGTTACACAAAGCCATAACAGGTATTAGGAATATTACATCTGAATCCTGTTTCTTTTTTTCTAAGCGTGTCTTTTCCCATAGGTCAACCCCCAGCGCAGCAGCTAAATCCACGAAACATCGCGCCGCATAATGCTTCCTTGTATTTCCATCAAAGTAATATTACCGAGGCACATGGACGTAACGGCTTACCGCCCACGTGCAGACGCTACCACAGAAAATACAAAAATAAATGGGACTTATATATAGTAAGACATTCAATTGCTTCTGTTAATATATCCATTCTTTTGGTACTCGTCATGACATAACTTTGATAGAAAGATAGATTTTCTCCTTTAATTTTTTAAAGTACAGCAATGACGGTAAGCAGTAGTAATCCATTCGCAGAAACAGATAAAGCCACAGAGAACAGCAGGCCAGCAGCACCATTAAAGGTTAATTATTTTTCAAAAATAGTACAATTTTCAGTATGAACTTAAGCACTGATAGCATGAATAGAATCACCACAATGACGTAAAAACAAATGGAATAAAAGGGTTGAAGCTAGTTTCCAACAGATTACATTTGCCTATTCGACAGTTACTCCTGCAAGGACGCAGAGACGGGCATTAATATCAATTTGGTAACTTCCAGAGCTTCCCAAGCCCCACCACTCCCGCCCCCGACGTTAAAGCCTAAACAAATGGGACATTATTTTAATTCAGTGCCATTTTTCCTGTATCGGTTTCCGATAGGCAACATAAATTCCATTCAGTAATCTTGAAAATTCTCGAACATATTTAGGGGTTTTCAAACTTTGTATAATAGAAAAAGTATTTTCTTTATTAAGGTGACCGAATCACGGCACATTAAAAAATATTGACCAACTCAAAAATATTCAGTAATTAAATCTTTAGTAATCAATGAAGTACAGTCACAAAGTTGTTCCCATTTTAGAACTTTCTTTTTAAGATATTAGCTACATATTTGCGGCGGTGGACCCTAGTGATGACAAAATGACAAACTAATAAAATGAGAATATATTTATGCTTGTGATGAATTCAACTGAAATACGTGTAAACTAATTAATACCTACAGTGACAGGATTGTAAACTACTGGCATAAGAATACTCTTTAAGCCGGAATACAGCGAATATAGTAATGCAAGTACAGAAATAGGTAAAACAGGCCACCCATGCTGATGACTCAGACCTTATGGCAAAATTAACGCAGTAAACATTTCAAGATATAATGAATAACGTTCGTAA
This sequence comes from Parapoynx stratiotata, assembly GCA_910589355.1. Classification (NCBI taxonomy): domain Eukaryota; kingdom Metazoa; phylum Arthropoda; class Insecta; order Lepidoptera; family Crambidae; genus Parapoynx; species Parapoynx stratiotata. The sequence continues at coordinate 14,456,757 of OU342478.1, forward strand.
CACTAATATGCTATTAACAGTGCTATAATAAATATGAATAAGGATTTATTAAATAAGTTTTCAATAAGAACGAATTCTTAGCGTGGGCCGCAGCCGCAGCAGCTGAATATAGATTTAGGTTCGCGAGTTCCGCTCACGTCCGCGCCGTGACCGACCCCTAGCTAGGTATTGTTTTTTATGATTTGCGGGACTTGAGATAAAAGTCATTATTTTGTACGGCATTAGAGTGATTTTAAGGAAAACTGTTTAAAAATTCAGCCCAACGAGAGCGCTCCTTCTTAAGTCTGTTAAAACTCAGAATAATTTGCACATATTAACTAACCTTATTTCGGCTTATTTAATGTTTCACAGTAGACGAGTTCATAAAGTTCGTATGAAGGTAGCGGGCAATAGAATAAAAAAAATAGGCATGACCGCCGTGTTGATCCATAAATGGTTTTGCACGAATCTTTTTAAGGTAATCTAGTAAAGTTTTGCGAAAAAGACAACAACAACAAAATTTCAAGAACATTAAATAACAACTATTAAAAAAATTATTACTCTAACATCTTATAATATTCTGGAAGCTTCAATCGATATTGTGTAAGGACAAGATTCCACCACTCGTCACGTTGACGCTCTGTGCCTACTGCTAAATGATTCATGCGACACGCGCGGGTCTCCGTCACGCTCCCTGCGGGACGTCTTCGACACATCTATCGTGCGGATGTATTGGGAGAACATTGTATCTGAGATTCTAACGCAATGTGAATTATTCAGTATGTCTAATTCATGAATTGTGTGGTCACACTACACGTTCTGGATTGGAAATGAATTATTATTTCATTTGATATTTTCATCTTAAATTAGAAAATTAGATCACAGAGGCATAATTAATCGTCATCAGTAGGGCTTTAAAGAAAATTGCGTCAAGGTTTTAGTTACAACCCACATTATAAATCATGCCATTATTCAGCAATAAAATCACAACATAAAACTTTATTTTACTCCACTTACGCAGAATTTTATCGTAGGAGGATTTATTACATCAAAAAATTCCGAAAATTCAAAACATTTATTTACGCTTACATAGATCCCCTCTAATTCACATGGACTTGTAGTGGTTCTCAAACATTTCAAAAAAATGTAAAACCCTTATTATATTTCCTTTTGTCATATTTGAGGGTGACAATACGTCACATGAGGGTATTGTGATATAATTTGTAAAAGTAAATTTGACAATATTGTATTTTGAATAGTTTATAAAAATTATCTCATTTTTTGAGTAGTGGTTGTTTTTCGTAGCAATTCTATACTTTATATTGTTTTGATAGTAGCGTTAAAAGATTAAATATATATTTTCAGCCTTCAGTGCACTATTTGGGAAGCAGTGGCCAGCCAATGTGATCGTAGTGCGTCGTCCCGGCGAGAGATGGCGTCGTGGGCCGGCATTAATGGCGTCGCGACGTATTCGCTGATTGATAGTCGTGGCTTCCCTTTCATTGCGGTTCATTCATTTGGACAGGTTTCATGCACGCTTTCTCACTGTAGAAGGATAGCTAATGCATCAGAGAAGCTGATTTAAGGGTACGTGATAAGGATTTATAGTTTTCAATTCTAGCATTTTATCAAAATTATAATTGTTTACGTTGCTACATGCAACTCAAACTATTTAAATGTATTTACGAATCACGATTGAAAATATTTATATAAAATTGGAAAACGTTGAACCAGACAACACTGCTCTTGAGTTTTGTTTATGAAAAAATGTGTGGCACATATTTATGTGTGCAGCAGCATTTCTTATTTTGAATCTTCTTATTGCTTCATTTTGCATACATATATTGTCTAGAGAGCCCTATCTCTGTTTTTAACGTTACAATTACATTATTGTATCCGTGTATATCGTGTGTACACAACTCCCACGTGGCTGACCGACAACACACAGCAAACATGTGGTTCTCAAACTTTTTTATAAAGTCTAGAAGTAACTTAACATTTTACAGTGAGAAAGTTTTGCAACGAGTAAACTTGTTTCAGAGCGCTGGCCAAATAAGATAAGTGTGCGCTATCGCACGGCACAGACCTTCGACCACCTCCTTAGGGGCAACGGCTATAACATCGTAATAATATACGCCCAAAAAAGCTTTATATTATACAGAATATATTATACATTAACGCAAGCCAGAATTTGTAACACTAACAATTTGAGAGTTTGTTAATGAATCAGCAAAAGTCAAAATAAAGAATTTTGTCTGTCTATGTTTGTACGTGTACCATACAAAACGAATGCACGGACAGAATGCAGTTACTAATAAACTTTTGATTAATATTGATGCAGTGCCTATCTTGTTGTAAGCAAATTCAAGCGACTGCACCAGTTTTGAACCAAGACTAAGCTATGTCCATATTTAGAATAAGAAGGAAGAGGTGCAACTCTAAATATGTGTTATATTTTCCCTTCCCGTGAAAAAGCTAGGTCCCAAACAAAGCCGAACCCAAGCCGGGTTCTTCGACTGCTCCCCAAAAAAATGTAATTTTTGTATCGTTTAGGTATTCGTAATAAAGTTTAATGTTCCGAGGGATGCGGGGGCGGGGGCAGGGGTTATTCTTAAATCGCTCGGAAGAGATAAACGTGTAACGGCCAAGAGCGAGCGGCATCCGCGGAATGCGGCCCAAGTACGGACTCTTCGGTTTTGTGTGTCGTTGACCGTTTTTAATACGCTTTAATATAATATAATTGGAAATGTATAACATTTTCATAAAGCACAAGGGTTTAAAAGGCATAAGTCTGTCTTACATAATCATCAACACGGCTATATGTCCAAGGACAGGCACAACACACATACCGCCCTGTTGCCATAAGTCTAATAAGGGTCGAAACTGCGTTAAGCGTACGTACGCGCGGGTTCATACAAAATTGTTCGTCGCGGGGAGCCGCGCGGACGTCCGCTTATCACAGTTTATAGGATTGAATCATTTACTGCACAAAGCTAAAGGGAAGTAATTAATTGGGCAGCCATTTAATTATGTGGTCAGCAACAAAAAGGTTAGCCGAAAAATCATTTGAGCAGCAAAAAAATACACTCGCGAGCAAAAATTAAGGGTCGGTTAAGAAAGTTAGAATATCTCGGAAGATAAAGCGAATTGAAATAGACTGTGCATGATAGGCAATTTAATATTCTTAAAATAAAGTAAAATATTTTTCATAATTAAATTATTTTTCATTAAAAACATAAACTTAAACGAAAAAGGATATCTTGCGTAAACTTAAATAAAATGGATAATACAATATTTTTCATTAAATTTAATTTTTATTTAATGTTTAGTATTTGGTATTGCCTGGTGGGGATATTAAACAATTTGACAGCAAAGAAAACATTTATGTTGCTGCCCAATTAGTTATTTTGCTGACAAATTAGAATTATGTCTGCCCATAAGTTGCTGACCAATTAGTTATTTTGCTGACCAATTTAGGAATATTTGTTACCCATAACTTGCTGACCAATTAGTTATTTTAACTGATCAATTGTATTTTTTTGCTGACCAAAATTCGAATATATTGCTGACCGCTTAATAACACCCAAAATTAAATATAGCGATAGCTAGTCCAACGATATTTGTAAACACACAAAGAATAATTTTGATTTTTCACACGGCGAACACAAACAAAATGGAGGTGGTTTGATCAGCTTATCACTCATATGGTGAATTCTTAAAAACTATATACATAGGTAACTGCTAACCTGGGAGTATTGAGTCATACTGCTTTTTGCGAAAACAAAACACATACAGAATTGTAGATTTGAATATTTTTACACCATGAAGAATATTATATGGTCCATGTACGCAAGCCAGTTTGGCTCGCCACGTTATTAACCCCTCATAAAAGCTTCAAGTGGTAATAAGTGGGTTGTTACCTGTTGTGCGGTGGTGTCGAAGTTGGCGAGCAGCGCGGCGGCCGACTGCTGCGACGAGCGGCGCCGCCCCGACGACACCCACTCTGTAACAACAGTCAACATCACTGTCTGTGCCTGTCAACGCTCTTATAGCGTTAGCATACAGTCTAAAGTGGAATGTAAGATTACACCTCATAACCTACATCCTCGAATGCATAGTGAGGGGACGATATTCATAATAAACTATAGTACATATGAGTGCACCGAGTTTTTAGCAGTATATTTGCGTTCATTGGTTTCCTTGCTGTATTGTTATTACTAAAGCTATAATTATGTAATTCACTTGCTCTATATTTAAGGAATCACCTCTTTAAATCATATTGATTAGAAACACTATTACTCGTAGTCGGCTCGATAGAAAAAATACCAAAGATACCTCTAAAAAATATATAAACCTTAGTACGGCGTAAGCGCTTCACGGAGAGTAAACAAATATTGAATAATATTTTCGAAATGCGTATTTATTTTATTAATGCGCATCATGCACATTAAAACTACTATTTTTACTTCTTATTTGTTTCCTATATCAAATCATAGTCAATTTCCTCAAATCTCTTATGGCGTTGAATACTTAACAAGGTTGTCTATTGGTCACTGCACGTCTAGCGACGTCGCGCGACGCGTCACGCCCGTAATATCCGCTGTCGCGCAACATCCAAGCGCAATGTGATAAACGGAACATAAGGGAAAAAGGGTTTGGCAGAATTCAAACTGATCTGCACGAGTGATCTCAAGACTCATATGCGCGTTAAAAATATATAGCACTGTTTAATCAAAAAAATCAGCAAAGAACATACAGCCGCGCCATAATAACTTCTAGTCGCCCATCTCGAGCAAATATTACAATAGAAAACAACGGGGGCAGGAGGATGCCTAATATAGGATTACATTTTGAGTTAAACTTTTTATGTCGAAGTAATGTTGTTTGAACAGCCACAACACCTATCGCGATCAAAGATACAGGATGCTCCAAATTAAGTTAGTTTCGAACAGCGATAGGCATAAAAACTTGGCCTGTCCGCCCGCGTTAGATCAAGGAGAGCCTGTCAACGAAGCGAGGGTAGAATTTGAAAAGTTTGCCGAGTTTATTAAAAGCCGCAGAAACAATACCTTTGTCCGTCTTAATTAGAGTCAGACGCAGCCTTCGCGAGTGACGGGGGATTTAAATGATAATTTTTATTTCGATTTATTTCATTACGGGTGCTAAACTATATAATTCGTATTTTATATAGAATAACAAAAATTTTTACGCCTGATTCTATGAAGGGGTCCAATCCAATGTAATATTTACATTTCCCCCCAAATGTCTCTCATAACATGGACGATCCTATTACAATGCAATTGGCACATAATACTCATATAATAAACAGTAATTCAGTTTCATTTCATTGAAACACAGTGGTGACGAATATTGTCCCGGCAACTTCTTGAATGAAAAATCCCATAGAGAAAATATGGAAATAACAAAAGGTAGATTTCCAGCAAATATTTCAAAACAAGCAACTCGAAAATAAACAACCTTAAGTTAAACACCAAAAGAACCATTTTTGGACGTGATCACTTGATCACATCACACCCACCGGCCCCTACCCACTCCTGTAAAAGGATAAAGTCCTTAGAGTCCTTACTCCCGGACTCGCGAAGGGTTTCAATGAACTAAATGTCAAATAAACATTTACGTTATTGAATAAACACGAAGCTGTAGTAGCTACAGCTCAGTGTGTTACACCCAGCTTAGAGCGAAGTACCTACACGATAATCGGTTAAGTACACGTATTATCCCACAAGGAAGTATCTACACTGAAAGAACTTATCATTAATATAGTACACTAGCTTTTGCCCGCGACTTCCTTCGCGTGGAATAGTGACTTTGAGGTGGCGTGATGTTATATAGCGGCTTCCCGTACGTACGTTATTTCATTAAAATAGCCCCAGAGAAAAGGGGGCGTTATAGCATGTGGGGATAGCATGGGGCCCCGTAATTTTGAAAAACTAGCCTCAGTTACAAAAGCCGACAGTGAAGGAGAGTTGGGGCGGCGAATACTAGAAGCAGGAGATGTGAAAAGTAACCGTGAAGCCTTTATAAAATTAAAGGACAACTTCCTCCGTAGATGCAGAATTATGCATTTCTGTGGGGGGGCGGCAATTTGAAAATCTTTTGTAGAGTGTTGAGAGTGTTGAAGCGTTTTTTTTATTGAATTTATAACTTTACACTGTGTTTTATTATCATAACTTATGAATACAACGAAAGCAGAAATTACTAATTAATACCCTTACTGCATTCAAATCTGGTTTACAGGAAAGAAAGCCCTATTAAAGTGTGAATTTTTTTAACTATTTCGTCTGTTGAAGGTCCTCCGTAGCCATCATTTAGAAACCTCTAGTGCCCCTAATTTATTATGTTTTAAGCTCAAAACATTCTGCATTATTAAGCTCGAACGGAATTTTTTAACTGCAGAAAATTTTTTGATTAGTTCGATTTGATTTTAGTAGTAAAAATTTCGAAAAAATACTTAAAATGCTTCTAGCTTCTAAACTATAAGGAATCGCTGGACATACATGGGGGTGATTCAGGTGCCCCTTAGCACAAGGATTCCAATTTTTTTTTCTTTGGACGTCAACTGACGGGCCACGCTGTATATACATATATAAACTATGCCAGAAGGGTGCAAAGTTGGTCATCACGTAGGTTGTGGTATTATTATAGCTCCAGCCGAAGGCAAGCGCGATGAGATAACTAACAAGCGGAGAAGAATGGCCAAGTTCAGGCATACGAGTAGTATTATTATGTATTATATTATGTATTTATTGTTATATATGTGTAGTAGGATAAATATTTTTTTTTGTCTTTTCATATATATGTTTGCACGTATTTCAGTTTTGTCTTGTGCACTGGTGTCGCTTTTCTCGCGACTCGAGATCTCACACACCTGTGACGGGTTGACTGGAAGACATCCCTATTAGAGATAAGTCCTCCCACTTCTGCTTTTATGTTATGTATTTTTGTTTCTGTGTTATGAGAAGTTTATTAATGTTTTTTATGCCCTTTTTTTGGAAGATGTGGAATTGTTCCAAATTCAAATATTGCGAATAAAGTCAAAACTCACGACGAGTACGGAACACCTCCACCACGCTAGCCTAATGTGAATTATTTGGGTAGAAACAGTTACAATAGTGACTGGGAGTAACGCACCACACTAAGCATCTCAAATGATTAAATTACAAGGCTCAGAATGCAGCCGCAGCCTCAGAGCAGCCCCATCCGAGCGCCGGTAATCTGGAGGGCTGTTGTTCGTTCCTAATTAAGCCGCTTTTTAATTGTTCCGCGATAAGCCGTTTATTTAATAACTTAACGGGAAACTCGACTTTCTGTTGCTTCAGGTTTTCAAGTTAAAAGCATTTTATTTTGCTGATGCGAATCTCTGCAATGATTATTTATTCAATTTTCACGCTTTCTAAGAAATATTTATGATACATATCAGACGGACGGAACTGCATCGCTATGAAAAAAAAAAATTTGATTAGGGGCTTTTAAAGTATTCGCCATATAGAGAACTAGTCTATTATGACTCTGTTGAGAATTCAAGAATGCCTTATAGGCGTCGTCACTAACACAGTCCCACTGCTGGGCACAGGCCATCCTACAAGTAGAATCGCATGAAGAAAATGGACCGTAACACCACTACTCTGGCCCAATGCGGATTGGTGGGTAGAAACGGAAATAACGTCTGGGACCAACGACTTAACGTGTCTTCTGAAACACGGAGGAACTCGAGATCACAAAGTTTAGGTCACCCATCCAAGGAAGTAGCTTTGTTTTCAATATCGAAAGTCAAAGCGTGGGGACGTCCACGCCACTGAACTCCTCTAATGCTAAGTCAAGCACGAGGCGTCTGAGTGTTACCAATTCAAAAAAAATGTAAAATCATTTAAAACTTCGTCCCTTCTTGCATTAAATTAAAGCTGCAGAAATGTCTTTGTAGAAAATACAAGTTCTGTGAATTCAGTTAATATCTGTGAAGGATCGGAGTGGCTAATCCTTGGCGAGAGGCCCAGATTCCCGGTTTGTCCCGGGAAACAAAAACAATGGGCCCAGATGGGTGGGACATGCGACGGGCTCGGTGCTACTTGTCGCTCAAAGTATTATGAAATTAAATCTTTATTTTGAATTGTCCGCCTTGCTGTTTTCTTTGAATTGAGAATAATATTGTCAATATCATATTATATTATGTCCCTTGACCGTCGAAACAACACATTGAACGAGCCGTCGTCGGTAAGGTAAGTTGCAAGGTAAGTAGAAACACATTAGAAAGAATTGAAATTATAAAAAGGTATCACTCAGCATTGTCGATGCATCTCAATGACACTCTATGGCTAATATCCATAAATGAACGGGGGCCTGAAACAGGGGGGGGGGGGGGGGGGGGGCTATTGCATAAACGGTGGCATCTTTCCAGTCCTTCCTATAGACAACATTCTCATCTAAGCAAATTTTTGATGATGAATGTACTACCACACGCCATAAAAAGATACTAATTAGTATACACGGATGCATGAACAAGCAACGATATGTACAGATGCTCAGGATGAACAATATACGAATACAAACAAAAACCGAACAAAAAGTTCGGCGTAGTTTTCATGCCAGTGGAGCAGCCTGTATCTAATAGCTTCGTGGCACAAAAGTAAGTTCGTTGCCGGCGAGCGCTGTCGCGGCGCGTGCGACGCTTCGCTGGCTGCACTCGCCCCAGGGTTGCCGTTTTGGAATGAAACGTATAAATAATAAAATAATATGCACGATATTCGAAACCTAATTGACTTTTCTTATTAAAATTAAAGTCTTCAAAGCTCCGTGGTGAAATATATGCGCAGTGATACAAAAAATTGTTACAAAAAATGTTTTGTGCAATAGATGTGGCAGAATTTGGCAATAGTCGCAGCGGTAACTTTGGTAAACATTTGAAAAGATTTAAAAAACAGATATATTTCTTATTGATTGCAGGCCAACAAATATAAATGCCTTTGTCGAGTATAGAGCAGAGTTTGGACTAGGCGAATTCACCATTATCAGGTGAATAAATAAGATAATACAGATTGTAGTTTTTAAAAATACGCTTACAACACGAAAATATATTAAAACTAAAAACATATTCACAATTTTTGTTGTTTGGTGTTTTTTCTTCAAAATAAACCCGTCAATAAATCGTTCACTACAGCCGAAATTAATTAATTAACCGTTGGGTGCATCACCGGCCGCCCGCCCGCGCCGCTCGCCATCAGAAGTGCTATTGTTGCCAAATTAACGAACTTTCCCAACAAGTTTCCAATTATAACTATTATTGCTTTAATTTAATTATCGTCGAACTTATTTAAATTGGGACTACATTACTTTTTGAATATTTTATGTTTGTTGGATGGAATAACAGTGGACGACTCTCGGCAGATATTATTGATGACAACGTAATATCACTTAAATAGAACATCGTGACGATGTTTTATCGCCTGCTGGGTGTATGTGTGTAACAGGGAGCAAGCCTGTTACCAGGGACCTGTGCCCGGTCGGCCCCGGAAAACTAGCTATATTCACAAGAACCGGTAGTTTAGTTTTCATTTGAATTCAATAGTGTAGGCGGCGGGGAGCAAGGCTCGGGGGTAGTCTCTCTTTAAGCAGATGATCAACGTAAAAAAACTATTTTATCAGCACTTAAAGGAAAATATGAAATCATTAACACTTCCTCCGCATATTCCAATAGGCCCATTGTTCTAACAAAGTGCCTAATTTTAGTGTACCCTACCGATGATATCGAGTTCAGTTCACTTGGCTTCCGCGGGAGGGTGCTGTGCCCAGCCGTGCAAGTCCCCAGCTCGACGAGCCTTTGGGCAGTGAACGCGCGACCGGCGGAGGCAGCCCTGCGCTCTGGCGCCACGCGTCAACGGGTTGATCACTTTTAAAATAAGGTTTGGTTTTGGCAGCTATGACACGGTTACTGTTTACGAAAAAAATTTACAAATACTAAAACTCTGCGCTCATTGAAGGGTGAAAATGTAATCATGTCACAGTCAAATTAGGGATTCTCCTGGTAATGAGAGACGATAGACTGAAAACTTGTGTACCACTTTATTTTGGTGTTCAAAAAGTTGTCCTAAAAGTCAAATAGGGTTAGTCAGAGACTAGGCAAAAGCTTCTCAAAAGCAGTCCATTGCCATAGTCCGCGCTTCACCAAGCAGCGACTGCACTCGAAATAAAATAATATAGAAACAATTTGTTCTTAATTTAAATTAAGTAGAGAATTAATGATTGAATTAAAAACATATAGATATTTTAGTGTCAGGGGTCGTGAAGGACAAAAGATATATTATTGGAGTCCTGAGTTGACAACAAAATGTAACTACATAAATAACAACATAAAACGAACTACTGTGATTTACCAAAATTCTTTTATTAGGTACAGTGTAATAAAATACTACATATCTGACATGCTTAATACCACAGATTTTAATAGTGGACGGTCCAACATTCCAGCTATAGGCTACCAGTGGTTGGAATCCGAACGTCAGAGGCCGGGGAATGAATTTTTCTATTTATGAGGGTAGATCGAGCGCCGGACCGCGCGCCCACCGCGACGCATTCTAATTGTGTGATTTCACCGTTTTACTAGAACACAGTGGACGGCAAATCATATAAAAACGAAGATATTTTAAAATTCTAACTCAAATCGTAATATTCTTTACGAAACACATTATAAAAACGTTTATTTAATAAAATCGCAATATTTAATAAAACATTATAACCTTTTAAGGCAGCGGTAGTCGAGTTGGGATGGACGGAACACTACTTACTCGTTGCAGGCCGCGGGAATCGCGGGTTCGATCCCATCGCCTGCGCCAGTACTACAAAGTTTGAATAAAACTTATGAACAGTTGATTGCGAATATCGCTTGCCTGACATTGTGTCCGGTGCATGGCAACAGGATGTGGGTGTTCCACCTCTGCCCACCCCTTCGGGGAAAGAGGCGTGCTGATATATCATGTTACCTTTATCTTATTGCAAAGCAGCAAACAGACTTTTTAGCCACATGCAAATTGGATTGATAATTTTAAAATACAATAAAAACTGACAATTTAGCTTATAAAAGGCCAAGTTATTGAAAAATTCCTTCGGGAACTGACTGTGCGGGGGGGGGGGGGGATACACCGCACCACGAAAAACTTTTAAGTGTTACATAAATCATAATATCGGCATAGCTCTGAGGAACATATTGTTATGCAAAAACACGGCTATTTGATGAATCTATACGTCGATGACATTCATTGAATATTATAACTTTATGGCACAAGTGATAACGATATTATTATTGATATAAAAACACAGCAGTGAGCAGTGGCGAAATTTTTTAAACTATAAAAAATGACGTAGTTATTTAAATATTTTTATAAAGCCAAAGGTTCAATCCACCGTTTAGAATAATTTCCTGGCACTGAACTGCTCTTCTAAGAAATATGCTTTTATTTTCATGCAATTTGAAAAAGAAACAAGATTTATACGAAATTTAATTCTTTGCTCCTCCAGTACCCCTTAAATATTCAAATACGAAAACAAATACCGGAATATTCAAAACTCCGCTACTTAAAATTCTTAAGATGGGGACAGAGATTCCATACATTTTTTGTTGCATATCTTTTGTCTGGTTAAATTTTGTATTAAAAATGTTGAAATTTTACTAGATATACATTCGCCTAGTATTATAGAGCCTCTGTAAGCTCAATATAATCTTTGTAATAAACTAGCCCAACATGTTAAAGAGTTCGTTGCGGCGCAGCGGGCTGCCGAAGGGTTTGGCCGACCCTTGCGAAAATATTAATCGCATTATTTATACAATGCTTTGATCCCGAGAGTGCGAAGATCTCAAAGAATAGTGACTGTAGTATACAGATACGCAGTTTTTAGTTTCTAATTCTTTAAAAAAAGAGGAAGACAGAAAGAGATTCAGTGTGATATAAAAAAGAATAGAGGAGGAAGTTTTTTTAATGTGCTGACCACAGACAGGAATCGGGGCAAGGAACTCTATAAAAGACAAATTAAATTATAACATCGTTTTCATAATGGTGATATAATTTAATTTGTCTTTTGTCGCAAGCGAAAAAAAAAAGAAAAACGTGAAAATTACGATTGTTTAGATGGCTCTACGCCACTAAGTAGCTGTTTTTACTAAAAACATATTCGCTAATCAGTTAAACCTATCAAATACCAAACAATACATATACATGTATGGTCGGTTTGGCACTCCAGGACAAAATTAAAAGTCCCCAGAGTGGCAGTGTGTCCGGGTCCCGACGGCCCGGGTCACCCGCTATAACTCGCGCCCGGCCGCCGAATCCCAATACTATTTTCCAATTTACACCAGACCTATTGTACTACAAATACCAGTGCCATTCTTATGCGAGTTGTATCGAAAAATCGAAATATTTGTGTAAATTTTATATTTTATTTCTTTGTATTTCACCAATGCTTTTCATTTGTCTTTTTATTGTTGTCATTCAGTTATTATAACCACGATTCCTGAAAGTTTTAAACAGAGGTGAAAGTTGACCCCCACTAAGACAGGAGTGAGCCTGTCGTCATGGACCGGGCAGGGAATATGTATTATGTACTATACCAGCGATATTGTACTTAAATTTTCTTACGTTAGAATCAACGTTCCCATATACCTAGATAAAGTTTAAATCATAGAAAAGTTCCTTAGAAAAAGTTGATAACATTTTTTGTGCGATTCCTGATTTAAATAATGAATTTACTAAGTTAACTGTTTAATGATCCACATATGCGTTTACCATCCGTGTCCTATATCTTATCATAATCACCACAGAACTGATATGTACCTGTAGCTGCCCACAAGAGCTCTTTGGAGGCCCGGCACGTGCGACCAGCCCCAGGCCCGGACTCGCCCGTAAATAAGTAAACAACGACGCAACACTTCTAGCTTTACATTTCTCAATAGAAGCCGCTGAAGGTGGCGCGAGCGCGCGCCGAAATTGAAAACTAGTACATAAAAGATACCTGACCCGAAAATTTACTGAGTAAGAACACGCACCCTTTTCTTTGCCTTTTTAAAAAGGCATGCGTTTGACCACTATCTCGCCTGAAGGTAAGCAAAACAAGCAAAACGAACTCTTGAATGCAGCACGCTTGCTTAAAAGATATCTTTCTCAAACCACTGGTGATTTGAAGGCTCCTAGGTAATCCACCACAGCAAATTTCGGCAAGCAAGAAGTTTCAATCCTTGGCGGTACGGATAGCTGATTGGGAAAATGGAACTCGGAAGAGGTCACTGGCTGAATTAAAACTTTTATCTAAACTAAACTTCTATTCCATCATCAATAATTTTTGCAGCGCACGCGATGAAAATAATATTTTTGGTAATTTTTTGACCTTGGTGTACATTATTGAAGTTTTAGTAAGGATCTCTAATTTTCCCGAAAATGATATATAGCCTATGTCAATCCAGGATAGTTTATTACTATAATGTTTGTTTAATCTGCAAAGAAAAGAGGTTGGTTAGAAAATTATATTCCTAGTAGGAGAGTAATGAAGCGCTATCGTATAACTATGTTACGGCTATATCTATCATCCTATAACATATGCATGCGTTATGAATTCCCATCAAAAATATGTATTCTAAAAGAACAATAACGTATTTCTAATCCCGATACCCCCCACGGGGCTCCCGGCGCCCCAGAACTCCACAATAGTTATTCAGGACAATTACTAGGCTCCCCTCGACTTGCGCTAAAAGCATTGTGATGATTAAGGCTGAACCTGGATAATAGCACAGGGTTCCTTACTCAAAACAGTTTTGATTGCTTTCTGTCAAGGAGTAGATACGCACGTCTCGCCTCATAATCGTTTATCATATGTCCAGAAATTGAAAAGGCGTTTAACTAGTCAACAGGTACAAAACGAGACACAATAAAAACATCTTTTGTTTGCGAACCTATTGGATCGCGGTGCCTGCCAAGAGTTAAGGAAATGATGCGCATGAAGCTACACAAGATACACAGTAAGGAACTCAGCACACGGACGTCATTTGTAACTGAGTTCGAACCTTCGAACCACAACTAAGCAGGCATTGCCGCACATATAACTGTCATGTAACATTGTAACTAACCTAGCAACGTGACTTGTTATTAACCAATGAGCGCGAGAGGGCGGCCATAATTGGCCTCGACACCACTTGGCAAACAATACTGCGATAGCAGCCTCTATTAGGGATCCTCACCGAAATGGACGAAGCGAAACGCTGCGGTCTTTGTGATTATTACACTTTACGGTAAACGAGCGTAATTTTTGGAGGTCCATTTAACTTGTACGTATTCGGTAATGTTATTCTGGTTTAATAATAAACCACAAAACTTTCCAGTTGATGAAAAACAGATTTAAGTCAGAATATTGCGGTTTATCAATACACAAATATTTGCAATATTTGCTGCAAAATCGTTGTCGATTTTAAAAGCAATAAGTAAAATAAAGCAGTACTTACACCAATCACTGTAATGACAAAGGCGAAAATTATAAGGTTACGACAATTATCAGGTAAGAAAACCAGTCCCACAGTTGTTGAGGAATACTCGTACAGGTGAAGCTCACTTCCATCTTCGATTTTAAAATATAGTTGTGAGAGCATTACTTTACTCCCTTCTACTCAAAATAGTGGATTGACCTTATTTATTTTACTATAACTAGGTTTGATTTTGATTTGATTTGATTTGATTTGATAAACAGAATAAAATACGGAACCACAACCTTGCGGCCCTCACTATTGCCCAATTCTTATATTCTACATCCCATTTGAGTTCTAGTACTATTGGGTCCTTACCTATAAAATTGGTGTTTTTATTCTGTCTTAGCAATTTGTCCGTAACTATTAAGTTTCAGAACATTCTTATAAAATAATTGCCTCTTCTAAAAATAGACCATATATTTGAGCTCGTATTATTTAATTTGATAATGTTTTGTAAATTTAATTGTGTTAAAATTAGACACAAACACAATTATTTTTAACTGCCTCCCGAATACATCATTTGATTTGCATTAACATAAAAACGATGAATAATTTTTATCAAGCGTGTTCACACACATATTGCTAAAGCTTGTCTAATGATACATGCCAAATATTATTTTCTCTGGATTTGTCGTTGTGAAGAAAACTGATAAAATGTTAGTATGTAAAATGCAGAAATCCCCAAAATCTCCATACAAAACACCAATTTCATAGGTAAGGACCTAATATATTTTAATTCAATCATCTCGATATTGGCAGTCGTAGTATCAGTTACATTATATACCTACATATACTTCAATAGTATAGACCATCTTCAAAGACACCCAACGATGGGGAACCGAAATGGGGTGCGAAAAAATTACCCACTCTTTAGGGAGAGGCGTTAAAATGAATCCCCAAATTAATTTCACGCTATTTCGGCGTCCGAAATATGGACGATGTACATTTAAAACTGAAGCGTTATTATAAAGTTTTTTTTATTTAACAATCGGTAAAATTAGCAAATTGCACACCAGTGCCTTCTTCTTTATCTTGCCTTGTTTCCAATTCTGTTATTTGTGGTCGGCGCTACATGTCATCTTCTTCTACAATCTCCTATCACTCGCCAAATAAACACTCACTCTTTTCCTCATGATAATAACGTCATTCACACAATCCAACCATCTTTTCTTAGTTCTACGGTCGCCTAATCCATGTCATATAAAATTCTTGTAGGAATTGTATCTACTCGCAACGCCTACACAGGGACGACAGTGTACGTTGGCAAAAAGTGCCATATTTTCACAGTTATTTAGGTACCTTTCAGGAAAATTATATATATATATTGTAAACTAGGTTAGGTAAATTTTCATTTTTAGATTGAAAAGTCAAAACATGACCAAATCGAGTTTTAAACTAGATTTTAAATTTCCTGCAAGATAACCTACCCTCACTCATCAACCCGGACCAAAAATACGTATGTTAAGATAAAAGTAGCTAAGCAGTCGACACAGCACCCAGTATCAACGATATGGAAATGTAATATTGAAAACAGGCCAAGTATTTCTGTGATTTAGCTACAGAACCCTAAGCACTGCAGTGGCACCGGCGTGGCCCGCGGGGGCGCGGGCGGCGCGGGCGGGGTCGCTCTGAACTTCCAGTAGTAATGTCGTTCGACAACTCTCCAGGTGCGTTTTACTCGGGAAACTTACTTCAAGAGGCTACCTCTGTGACTTTACAGTCGGGAAACATTGGTACTCAGCTTATGAAGGATTTGTTCCGCGATTATAAACGACAGTGAAAAATATTGGGTCACTTGTTCTCAAATGTTCGAGTAACAGTCAAGATAGGTGTGAGTCTGATTGTATAATTTAGACTTTAAGATAAACGTAACATATTCGCTCACCCCATAAGAACTGTAAAGATTGCACATGTGACAAAATAATGAACGGCGGATTCGTAGTTACACCCTAAACATTTTTAGTCTTCTTAAATGTTTTCTTTGTTTATTGTGTCTGTATTTGTGGGATTGATAAAACAAAGCTAGTCTGTGATTTTCTGTAAGTTTCATGAATGGATGTTTACAAATCAGCCATCACTGCCACTCCCTCACATGCCTTCAGGAGCCCCGCCATAACAAGTCGGACCCTAATTCACTGCCCATAAAAAAAAAGATACA
This sequence comes from Parapoynx stratiotata, assembly GCA_910589355.1. NCBI lineage: Eukaryota > Metazoa > Arthropoda > Insecta > Lepidoptera > Crambidae > Parapoynx > Parapoynx stratiotata. The sequence continues at coordinate 14,473,412 of OU342478.1, forward strand.
CCACCATTTCGCTACCTTGATATTATCAAGTGATTTGCGATGACGTCACGACCCTAATGGCTCCGTCGGGACCTCCACAACCCATTCCTCACATAAACATACAAATTTAAACCTTAATGTACTGATTTTAAATGTGTAAGAAACCGCGCGATTATTTCTGCACCGCTATTGAATGAATTAAAAAAAGATGTTTTCAAGGCAAGTTATTAAATTCTTGGTAGCAGGTGATGCCTTGTATTCAAATGTAATTAGATTACTTCGTATTCAAAGTCAATTTTTGGATATCGCTTCGGAACATTTTTAATTTGTGTTTTACCGAGGTGAATGGATGGATGTCTTACAGGAAGCCAGAGTATCTCAACTGTGGCAGAAAATCACGGTGCAAGGCTTTAAAAGGATGGAAAAGGACTGAAAATGCTGTCACAACTAACAAATAAAATCTCATTATGTTGTAAATATAAGAGGTCTAATAATAATTAAAATGAAAATACAAATATCTTTTTGTAATGAAAGGAAGGGTAGCATGCTCGATACTCTGGACAGACTGCAGCGGCAAACTGTCCGAATAATTGGCGCTGCAGAGATCACAAATACCCTAGTCTCTACAACTACGTCGCGACATTGCGTCGTTAAGCGCTTTTTATCGGATGTGCCATGAGAATGTTTTGAAGAGCATTTGACCTTATCTCACCCTCCCCGTTCCTGCTAAGGAACACGCGTGCCAGATTACGAAGCCACGCATTTACGGTGACCTCTCTGCGAGCACGCAGTAAGAGGTTCAAGGGACTTTGTTCGCACGTCCAATGCATGGAATTCCACGAATTCGCTCTCTTCTATAACATGGGTTCCTTCAAGAGAGACGAAGAGAAGCACCTAATGGGCCAGCAAAGTGGGTTTAGGGTTGCTATTCTCTGGGGCCCTAGCTATCTCCGCAAATGGGCAACCCTACTGCTTACTGTGGTGTTGAGTTAGTTGTTGTATTTCTTAAAAAAAAACTCATAGACAATTTAAATTATAATGAATGAAAAAATGAGTTCCCGTCATGTAAAATGGAACATTACTATTACTATGCAACACAGGGATATTCCATAAAATAATTATACATAAAAGCGCGCGCGAAATTAAATTTTGTTTAGTTCTTTAAGGTGACGTCATAATGAAGTCACCTAAGATGGCGTCAGTTGGCTACATAGCTACGCCTCCGGTTCGAAAGGTCGTGTCTTGTCGCGAAACGGCGAACTTTCGCTGTCTTACAAAGTTCACACCAATTATGTAGGAGCTCCTTAAGTGGGGTACATAATGTAAAGTAGGTTGGCGGGAGCTGCTCGATAGGGCTGTGGTGTAGACGATTGTGAATTACCTGAATTCAATTTCAAATTAATTATAATAATTTGAGGAAGTAAAGCAGTAACTCTGGGCAAGTAACTGAAACATTTTAAGGAGGTCAGAGTGGTCTGTTCAGGGAAAAAATTTTGATGCGCTTGACCAAATTCTCAAGTGATAAAAAGCGACGATTTAGCCTAAGGTGAACACGCAAACTCGAATCATGCTTGTACACTCCACAAAATCCCCACAGAAAGGACGCACTAGCATTTTATAATTGTTGCGACATAGTTCCGATATTGCAAAATAATGATTTTTTTATTATTAACGTCATAGATTTATGATCTCAAAAATATCTATTCTTAAAAAGCAACCCTTTAGAATTTTTCCGTACACGTTTTCACAACTTCTAAATCAATAACCATCAAAGCCCTCATGAGTAATATCATCCCAAATCGAAGAGTAATCTAATAAATCTCCCCGGGAATCGAATCGGCACCCCTGCCCAAATTATAGGCTTTGCGTCCGCCTCCGCCGCTCGACGTATTTGTTTTCTTTCCGTGTACTCAAACACCTTCACAGTTAACATGCATGTTTGTCAACTTTATGTTCACTTTGACTTATATTATAAAGCAGTAACTTTCAACAAGTAGGTAAGGTATTTAGGTATATATATCCTCAGGTAAGATGGTTCCGAGTATTAATTAATAAAAATTATGTTAAAATATATTTCATTATATTTTATTTCATATGATCTTCTCGTCAATCGGTATGGAAATAAAAGTTAGTTATTAATAATGTCAGTTTCAATTTATTTTTAGCTATCATTTATGTTGCGTACATCATTTGTTATTTTAAGTATTGTAAATATTAAGACGAACAGTTTTGTGTTCACAACAACTCATTTAAGAAATGATAATTGCACTACCACTGTACAATTATGACAAGGTTCTATTGGCGAAGTAAGTAAAAATGCAAGCAACTAATGCAAATTACTGTATATTGCGAAGAAGTCATCAATACAAAATGTACACATTGTTAAGGTAAATTACAAGTAGAACTTATTAGCGTGATGTAAAAACCATCAGCGCCATCTATTGGTGGAATTAGGAACTAATTCTAGCTCTATACAAAGTAGGTCACGCGAGTTGTAGTAAACGATAGCGCGATTCAGAAACGTGCAGCGCCATCTGTGATTATTTGTAAAAACTAATTTTACATTATTTTAGGTTAAACAAGTATTAGTATTATTTAGTATGTAAGTAAATTGTATTAGTATTATGACAATAATTATGTATTTAGAATTATGTTTTGTCGTAGTATGTAAGTAATTGCATGTCTATTTATATAATTAGACATACCGCCCACCAAGGACATATTGCAGTATGTCCTTTAAAAAAGGAGCAATTACTTTAAATCAACAAAAACAAAAAAAAAAATAAAAGAAACTTAACACTAAATAACAATACATTTAAATAAAATATCAAATTACTCTGCAACAGGCAATACACATATTTTTGAAACAGACAAACAACTAGGGAATTTTTGGTTCTGATAGTTACTACTCTGGTAATTTTGTCAGGGCCAGGATGCTTTGTTTCTATTTTTCCTAAAAGCCATCTACCAGGGGGCATGTCGTCTTCCTTGATTAACACTATTCTACCAATCTCAGGTTCTGGAGTATGACATGCCCACTTGTGGCGTTGCAGAAATTGATTTAAGTAGTCCTGCGACCATTGTCGCCAGAAATCTTGCAACATTCTTTGTAACAGTTGCCACCGCTTTAGAGAACTAACATTAGCCCTGTCAAAATTCGAATCTGGTACTAAAACGAGTGGTTCTCCTACTAAGAAATGCCCAGGCGTTAAAATTTGACAATCAGTGTCTGAAATTGAAGAAAGAGGCCTAGAATTAAGGCAGGCCTCGATTTGAGCTAGCACCGTAGCCATTTCCTCAAAGGTAAGTGTGGAATTACCCACTACTCTCTTGAGGTGGTGTTTGGCAGACTTGATACCCGCCTCCCACAAACCTCCAAAATTTGGGGCATGTGGGGGAATAAAATTCCATTGAGTTCCATTACTCGATAAATACTCTACCAAATTAGAGACAAACTTGGACCTTTCATCCTTTCGGTAAGTAATCCATTCATTATACAAGTTGTCAGGAACCCTTTGATCCCAACCTATCCCTGTTAACCACAATTTTTGTATTAAAATTTTAGCTAAAATAATGCTAGGTGCCAACCAACCTAGCGGATCAAACAACCTAGATATGTCTGATATAATTTTTCTTTTGCTTATAGGTCCCGACAACGGCTGTAGATCGACAGAATACTGAAATACGTCAGCATGTGGATTCCAGGTAAGTCCGAGAATTTTGGTAATATCATCCAGCTTTATCTGTAGCTTTCCTTCTTCATCTTTTTTTTCCATGCTTATGTTTTCTAATAATTGCTGACTATTGCTTTTCCATTTTTGAAGTTGAAATCCTGCCTTTTCTAATATATATTTAATTTTATTATAAATTTTAAAACCCTCTTCTACATTCTGCGCTCCTGTCATCAAATCGTCACAATAAAAATCATTCAAAATGATTTTCTGTACCCAAGAGCAATCAGGAGCTTCATCGAATGCCACCTGTTGCAGGGAACGTATAGCTAAAAATGGAGCCGATGCAGTTCCAAACGTGACGGTTATTAATTCAAATTCCTCAATTTCTTTTTCAGGGTCATCCCGCCACAGAATTCGTTGAAACTTTGTGTCTTCTCTATTTACTAATACCTGTCGGTACATTTTGATTATGTCAGCGACTATACATATTGGGTGACATCTCCAACGCATCATTATGTTTCGCAACTCAGACTGTACCGTGGGACCAACTAACAGGTTATCATTGAGCGATACTCCGTTACTCCCCTTACAGGACGCGTCGAAGACAACACGCACCTTTGTCGTTTCCCTTTCGTTCCGGACGACTGCATGATGAAGTAAGTATAAACCATTTCCTTTATTTTCCTTAGGTACCTTTACCATATGCTTTAAATGTAAATATTCATGTATGACCCTAGTATATTCTCTTTTTAAATCAATATTTCTTAATAATTTTATTTCTAAGCCCTTGAATCTTTTTTCAGCTATCGACCTAGAGTTGCCTTGCAAACAACTTCGTTCGCCACTACGAAACGGAAGTCTTACTATGTAACGACCAGACTCATCGCGAGTTGTGGTAGATGCATAGAGCTGTTCACATTGATTTTCATCAATGTTAAGAACTTTATGTTCTCCGACCGGGTCAGCTTCTAGCTCCCAGAATTTCTTTAATAATTCATCTGAATGAATGCTAGAATGCATGACAGCAATGCTAGAAAAATCACTATTAGTTGGACCAACTGTCTCCGCTACACCAGAAATTATCCACCCTAGAGAGGAGTTTTGAGCTAAAAGTGTACCACTAGAATTTCTAACAATGCCCTCCTTAAGAATTTGGCTGTATATTTCAGCGCCTAATAAAATATCTATTTTATTTGGCCTGTGATACTCAGGATCAGCCAATTCATTGTCACTTAATTCAACCCATTCAACCTTAGTCACTCTTGCACTCGGCAATAGTGACGTAATAGTTTTCAAAACAAAAGCATGTATCACAAGACAAACGTTGGGATTTAAACGTGATTGAATTTTCAAAGCAACTGTAGCTTTAGATTCAACACTCTTAGACCCCCCTACACCTGTAATGGTGTGTCTTGACGACATCTTTTTCAAACCTAAATACTGAGCCACATCCTCCGTTATGAAAGATGCTTGTGACCCTTGGTCTAGCAAAGCCCTAACAATTCTATATGATCCGTCCTTTGACTTGGCCTTTACCAACGCCGTAGTTAACAGAACCGTCTCCCTATAGTTGCCTGTCGTAAAACAAGAGACTATTGCGTTGCTAGACCCCTCCTCCTTTGTGGAGGCCTTACCGACCGAACAGCCCCCAGTCGAACCACTCGTGTCAGTATCAAATCTAACTATGGACTCCTCGCTACCTACATTTTCGCCAACAGAATTAGAACCCCCGTTGGGGTGTAATATAGAATGGTGGCGTCTTTTACAAATATGACATTTAACGGTGTTTTTACAATTTTTTGCAGAGTGATTATTCGCCATACAAACAAAACATAACCCGTTTTCCTGAGCAAAGTTACGTCGAGTGTCAATATTTTCCCTTAGAAATTTCTTACAATGAGTAATTTTATGACCCGTTGCAGTGCAAAATGAACATACAAATTCTTTTTTATCCTTAACTAAATGAAATGATTGAGTACTTCTAGGAACATTGCGCTCAAAATTAGACTTACTATCTACATTTTCCAAACCGCGAAAACGCCCAGTCAAATAGTCTGTAAACTGTACAAATGTAGGTATCTCGTCTGTCACCTCAGACGAGACCTTAAGTTCCCATGCCTTCCGCGTCTCTCTGTCTAACTTCCCACTAATAATATGTATAATAAGTATATCCCAAGAAGAGACGTCTATACCCAAATTCTTTATGGACTCTAAACAATCTGATGTAGTACTAACTAATCGCTTTAAATCATTTGCCGACTCAGATTGTAAACTTCTTTGATGTAACAAACGCTTTAGAATACCATTGGCAAGGAACCTTTTATTATTATACATACTTTCTAATTTATCCCAACAACTTTTATAATTTTCGGAAGTTACCTGTGTATTTCGTAATAGTTGCTCGGCATCCCCTGTCAAATGACCTTTTAAGTAGTATAATTTTTGCGCGTCATCCAAAGAATTATTCTTATGAACTAAGCCTAAAAACAAATCTCTAAATGTCTGCCATTCTACATATTTTCCCGAGAATATAGGTATTTTAATTTCTGGTAACTTGACACTATTACCTTGTACATGACTACTTGATTTGTTAGGCACATCACTAGTATTTTCCGACATTTTTAATTTACACAACATGTCTCGCATATCTGTTTTAAATTCAATATAAAACTCTTCGACATCATCATACATACAGTCTTTATGATAAGAAGAATTATACAAATCAGATTTCTTAACAGTACTAATTATTTTTACATGAGTTTCATAAAATAACTTCCATTGTTGTTCTAAATTTTCTAACCTAGTTTCGATGTATGAAATTGTCAGGCGGTCTTTAGGAGACTTTTTATAATTTGTTTTCGCCCTTACTAACTTAGACCTAATGTCTTCTTGAACATCAATTAAAGATTCCATTTTAATTTATTTTAAACAAGTCGAAAACTAAACTTAAATATGATATAATTAAGTATGAGTTTTTATTAGTTTTTCAAACACAGAAATGTATTAAATCAACATCAACACATAGATAAAATCAATGTTAAACTTAACATTTAATATCTCTCAAACATGTATCAATAATCAACTAAAACTCTCATGTAAAAATTCAAAGTTCAAAATTTTCCAAAAAATTTCTAAGTGTTTTAAACATTAATTTCTATAGGAAATCCGGCTCGAAGGACCATGTACAATTATGACAAGGTTCTATTGGCGAAGTAAGTAAAAATGCAAGCAACTAATGCAAATTACTGTATATTGCGAAGAAGTCATCAATACAAAATGTACACATTGTTAAGGTAAATTACAAGTAGAACTTATTAGCGTGATGTAAAAACCATCAGCGCCATCTATTGGTGGAATTAGGAACTAATTCTAGCTCTATACAAAGTAGGTCACGCGAGTTGTAGTAAACGATAGCGCGATTCAGAAACGTGCAGCGCCATCTGTGATTATTTGTAAAAACTAATTTTACATTATTTTAGGTTAAACAAGTATTAGTATTATTTAGTATGTAAGTAAATTGTATTAGTATTATGACAATAATTATGTATTTAGAATTATGTTTTGTCGTAGTATGTAAGTAATTGCATGTCTATTTATATAATTAGACAACCACATTTTAAAACTGCAATAAATAGAATTAACCAAATATTCATGTAATGTTTTCTTTCTTTCTATAACAAAATTTTCTGTAGAACGTCACTGAATTAACCCTATCACACTCACGTTTGCTAACAAAGAAACGTACAACTTCACATAGGAGGAAATGTTAGAAGGCTTCAATTTCCCTTTGGTCAATATTTCTGCCGAAACCTGACTGACTGCCGCACAAACTTTAGCGCGATAAATCCGTTTGATGTGCCGCCGACACCGCTGGTATTGGCATTCGTGTTCGCGCGATCACAAAAAGTTGGCGAATGTTTGGGCGGCCCTCGTCGCGGTCGGTAAACTCAAGCCTACTAAATTGTCCATTAACAACTGTGTCGACCTTTATTTTGTATTTGGACAAAAATCTTATATTCTATGACGTATTATCAATATTTTTTCGCAGTCGTTAAAGTTTCGTTTTATATGTCAGTTGGAATATCCAACATTTTATTGCAAGTAACTGTTGTAACATTGCATTTTTTTATTATTATTTAAATTGAAAAAATAATTAATTTCAAATTCTTTTAATTGGCTCAATTCTCTCATCTCGAAGCCATATACGTAGAAAAAGATAAACAATAGACGATCGGCCGGGCAGGCGCGGCCTACGAGATGAGAGAACGATATCGAGTTGGTCATGCAATTTTTTGGAGAAAATTTGGAAAATGTGTTTAAGTTAAACACGGAATATTTATTATTTTTTATTGAAAAACAATGTTAAATGACCTATGATTTTAGAACGGGTGGGTTGCGGTATATTTTGGTATTTTTCTTTCTTTTCACTTATTTGTTGTTTGTCATAATAACATAAGTTAATTTTGTTGGGCAAACTTTTATAAATACTGCGTTAAAACGAAGTAACGCTTGTCCTGTCACCCATAACATTTTTATAGGTAATGCAAGAGGCAGATTTAGGAAGCCCTATGTATAGCCTGACTGCTTCTCATAAGAAGACTGGATGGTTGCAAGATTCGTGAGGACATTGTTTGATTTACTTAGTTTTGTTTTAGTTTTAAGCCATAGATGATATATTATACTGGAGAGAGCAACACATGTATAAGGAACCCGTTTTTTTCCTCTACCGACAAAGTTGTTAGTATATTTTTTTTTTTAGCTCTTAAAATAAATTGTTCATTATATAATATTTCCATTTATTTAATTGTACATATTTTTCTGCTCTCAACGCTTGCCTCAGCCGGGCCAGGGAGCGCTGTGACACTGTAATTGTTTTTTTTTACAATTATAATGGCAACGCTTTAGTGTTGCAACTTTAAAAATGTCAGTGGTTTTGTACCGTGATGGACTTTCGCGATGTGTATGTATATCATTTTTTATTTCCACTCCAAAGACGTACAAAAGATTTCGAGATCTCGCCCACTATTAAGCGCTCGTCACCCCACAGAGTCAGAGTCAGATTCCATTGTATTTATTTAATAAGATTTTTTATTTTTTAATAAGATTTAATAAGAAAATTTTGCGAGAACGTGGTAATTAAAAATTAAAAAACATATAAAAAGAAAGATCTCACTATATCCACTAAAACCGATAAAGCGAACCGCTCGCCACCCGCTAGTACACGCGGGCCCACGTCTTGTTCGATAAATCGCAATCATCAACCCCGGGGCAAACATCCGAACTAATAACACTAAGTCGTCCAAATGAAGGCATAGATCCGACCCAGCCGCGGGCAAAACGCCTGCCCGATGGATAATCTGTATATAAGCGCGATATTAAAATTCCGCCGACGCCGCGAAGAGCACCCTCTTGAATTTGATCGTGGTTTTAGTGCCGCAGACGCAAATTGAGAACCCGAGGGGAGTGCGTCAGAGTTGTTGGGACACATGCATGGGCTCCATGTGAAGCTAATGAGCGAGAGCATTTTGATAAATACGGTATCAATCCTATCCCTTCCATTGATGAATTTCAAGTTTTGAGTTCAAATTCCAACAATAAAAGTCAAATGTTCAACGAAGACATCGAACAGGGACTATCGATGCATAAATAGGTTCTGTCACCTCATCAAAGATTTATGTTATGCATGAGCTTTAATCTCGTCCACAGTTATCAAGGGATTATACTCATAGAATAAACCTGTAAGGGTTAGAAGTTGGAAGGCGATCTTGGCACAAAAGACACCTTGTTCGCACTGGGCATTTCGCAAAATGTGCACCTCTCAAGAGGATCACTTCGTTAAAACTACACGGATACTTTTTACTTGTTTGCTCTACGTTTTTCTTCTATATAGATTTCAAGCAAAACTTTAATAAACGCCCGTCCAGGAACAGGGATAACCGAGTAGTTGTGTTAAGTGATATTATTTGAACTTCAATATTTTTTATACGACCATTTACTGTATATAAGGCAGTACCTACTTCAGAACTGTTTCCTATTGGTATGCGAGTGGTCAGAGTGGTGTATTTTTAATAAAATTACCTAAAAGTTTTAGGGATGAAGTGCGGAGCGACAGCGACGTGCAGAATACCAAATTAGTACTTGAGAAGTTTGGGAGAAAGTTTAAAAAATAATGTTAATGGGACATCGAATCATAATTACTTTGTAACCAACAAGAGGTATAGCGGGAGTTACTGACCTATCAAATAGCTCCCGCTTTTGGCCAGCTTACCTACTTAATAAATAAATTTTTGTCATATTGTATATTAGAACCCATAACCGCTCTGCATTTTACGACTTTAAGAGGGTAGATGAAGCTATAGAAATTTGTAGGTATCATAGCAAATGGAAAGAAATAATCGTCGATGTCAAATGTCGAACTATATTTGAAAAAAAGCGTAAATTTACGCGCTTATGTATGTTTTATTATTCATTTTCAACATTCCACTAGTTCTTTCTAGTTCGAATGTTGGGAACCACAGGTTACCAAATATTCGTAGTCATATATCTGCAAAGGTTGTGTTTATGGGTACTACAATATTGTTGAACAAATACTTAATAGTATTAACAAAGGAGCAGCATCTTCGCCGGCCCCCCTTTCGCCCTCCCTCCCATCATTCCACGTATTAAGATAAACGGCTTCCATCAAAGCCGATTGATCACGGCTCAATTAGCTTCAAAATCAAGATTGACTTATTTACATTGAATCTGTTGGTGCAAAAAAGTGAGAAAAAAATTAGAGTAACCTGTTTTTTTATTTTATTGCAAAAAAATACAGCTTATAATTCTTATTTTCACAAAAACGAACCAGTAAAAAGAGTCAGCTCCAAAAAGTTCAATAAATCCATCATTTACATAACGTCCCCCGAACAGCCATAAAAATAAATCACCCCAAACGCCATCTCAAATGAAAATTGAGAAATTTATTCCGGAGGCAACAATACGAGCTCATTTAAAGTTAAATCACTTACATAATAATAAAGGAAACATCTTACAAAAGTGCATTGAGTTATATCCTGTGAGGAGACAGTGTGTAACGGGGGGCAGAGGGAAGTGTGACCCCACATGTTTTGAGATGCGGTGGATTTGTTGACGATGTCACAATTGACGTAAATAAATCAGTATCATGCGGACGTGCACTGAACACGAACAAGCATTTCCACAACACAAGTATCTTCTATGTGTCATATGCGAAACGCTTTAAAAACAATTGCGCTGTCACGTTCACGTCGTAGCATATATTCTGTATGAAGAGAAAAAATAATTTTAAAAATATTTGCTTCTGTTTAATAATCACATAAGCCTTGGCTACTAAATAGACATTTAGCTATGTCTATATCTCAGGCCACCGAGACCAAATAACAATGTAAACAAGCAATCACGGATTCTATGATTATTGACAACATACGCTACAAAATACTGCTACTAAAGAATTGCAATTCAAATAAGAAAGAATAACGCACCTTTATGCCGTGAAGCTGCCGATACTATTCTTGTTTGAATGGGATAGTATTGTGTAAGCGATAAGTGTTGGCGAGAGCAATAAAAAGCGGATTTTAAATATTGGGCTTTACTCTCGCAAGACTAATAAAACAATAGTAGTAGAAAAACATGTCAAACGTATATAAAAAACAGATATTGTACAAAATTCAAAAACAAGTAATAGACAAATTAACAAAGTGTTTAGCGGCCAGCTCTACGGCCGCAGACCAGTCCGCGACAGTAAGGATACAGCTAGTAATCGCTCGGTATCGCATTGTAACTTAGTAACGGTCCGATTGCTTACATTCTATAACTCGTCTCGTTGGGTAGCTATTGACAAATATTTAAAAATAATCCTCAGAGCTTTCTCTTCAAGAGAATACACCTACACTGTAGTCTCCTTGGATATAATGGTAGGGATTTATTTCACCACCCAAACGTAAGCATTAAAGGAAATACCTACACAACATTCACCTGAAATAAATGAACAATATTGTTGTCGATTTTTATCGGAACAAATTCATCGCATTGCTGGAGTTTATAAATAACGTAATATACTTACTTAACAAGAATTTTAATAACGAGAAGTATTCGTATGGGGATTATTAACATTTTCCAGTCTGCTGCCTCGAGGGATATTCGATAAAGGGCTAAAATATACTTCAAGGGCTTGTTTATACGCAACGTTTATGAACACGGCTTGTCTAATTCATGCGAAAGGCCTCATAAATACAGACAATCGAAGTTCTAATATCGGGTGGTGCACTCGTTCCTATGACGACGAGGACAACACGCGCTGTGAGACAATAAGCTTAAAATGGTACGTACATACAATCACCACTATTGTACCCTAAGGGTTAGGCAGAGACTAGGCAGAATGACCGCAAAAGCCATAAAATGGAGGTGACAAAAAAGGTACTGCATTTTTAATTTAACTCTTTTTGTAGGTGCATGTGCTTCCATTTACCTCCTTGCAAAAGTTGCTTTCTATTTTATATTATTCACCCAAATAATATAAAGACAAAGAAGTCTATACCTAATTATAACCGACCCAATATTTATAGATACTAATAGCAACAGAAGTCAAGATGAATTTACCTTATTTATATTTTGTGCACCCTTATATTTTCTAATTCTAATTGTCTGAAAGACATTGCTACCTAAGGAATAAGGTTTTCTTGTTTTAAGTATTTTCTTTATGGTGTAATGCAATAAAGAGTTTTATTATTATTATTTCTATTTAATTTTATTATTAGTTCGACCTCGATGGTCGGCTTATAATTATTATATCTCTCTATATGTCAATACGTACATCACGCTAAAACAACAGCATGGCATTGAATCTGTGCATTGAATAAAGTTTCCACCGATTTGCTTGAGGGCTAAAGTAATTAAATTAATTTACCTACTTTTAAAAGAAAATCTACGCTTACGCAAGACGCACGTACGGTCCCGTCTTTTAATCTAAAGTAATCAACACTCGTAAATAATAAGAACACACCTTCAGTTGCAACACACACGTACAAAATGCACCCCGGCAATCCCAAAGAATATTTCCCCCGTACGGTTCGTATCCGGTAATGTGCGCGCAAACGGCGCCGGACGGCGTCCCGGTCGTTCGGGCCGTAAACAAGCGAGCCAAACTTCTGAACGTTTTAAAACAATCTCGAGAATCTCCGGATCGGAATCAATTTGTGTAATTCCGACAGTGAAGCTTTGAGAAACCGCTTCGTAAACGGATGGTGAGGAAATTCTTACAATATGATTTATCATTTTTATACGTCATAACTCCTATAAAATAAACATTATTATGAGATACAGAGCTGGAGAATACGATTAAATGGATAAATTAGTCCCAAAGTAAGCCGCTTTCACGCTAATGATATGAACGGGGTAAAATAAACGTCAACATTAGAAACGTACTAAATGAATTTATATTCAGTTATTCCCAATATTCATCACTCAAGCAGCTGGCCCAGAAGCTCATAGATGGCGACATCTTTAAACAGTAGTCGGACGGTTCTGTAATAAAAAACAGACCCTGCGCGTGACACGAGACCGCATCTCCCCGTCACCCTTGAGATCTATTTCAATGACATTCAATATCGAAGGGGCGAATAATAAAATAAGCTGATCACAAATAGCTTCCAAGCCTACAATCCAAACTACCAACCATCCAACAGCTTATAGCGGTGACGGGCTCACGACCTGTCACGCTGAGTACAGTTACTACTTGGTGAAGCGCGGACTGTGACAATGGACTGCTTTTGCGATGCTTTTGCCTAGTTTCTGACTAACCCTTAGTTAGGGGATAATAGTCGTGATTATATGTATTTATGTATGTACGAATAGCTTATATCAACTTAGAATACGTCCGATCAGCCTGTTAGGCAGAAAATTTAGAAATTCAACAATTTGAAGCATAAAGGTAATAAGAATATAAAGCTTCATTGCGTATGTGTCAGTATTTAGTAGTTTTAAAAAACTTTGATATATTAATTGTAATTGTTTAAAATTGTACTTGACTGTATCAAGAACGTAGCTAAAAGACGAGACTAAGAACCGAAACGGCGTTAAGTGGACGAGCGCGCGGACCACACCGTTACATCTTAAAAATAGAAAAAATATAGAAGAGCCGTATAAAACTTTACTAACAGGCTATCAACCATACAAATTGTGTTACAATTACAAATTACAGGCTGTTTGCTGAAGGCAACACCGACAGCGATGCCGAATAGAACATCTCGCGGGGGAGGGCAGCCCCCCGTAACACCTTTATCGCGGGACCCAGCCGCGGCCATTACGGGCGCCCGCTTCTACTTACACTACTAGCTATTTAACTTTACATTTGGAATTGAGTCGTAAAGATATTATTATTTTGTGTAATAAACATTACATTGTTTGGGGTATCTTTAAATACTACGTGGGTTGTGTAACAATGAATGAATGAATGTGGCCCATCAGACGGTAAGTCGAAAATCGATGCTCAGATAATTGACGGGTTTATAATTATGTATCTCTGTTCGGTAAACAACCAAACATAAATGTCAACATCTCTCCCTACCCCTTTGGGAATGTAGAAGATACTAGGATAGGATATCGGATATCGGCAAGTATTTTTAGGATGATCTATATTAGGCCCTTTCATTTAAAAATAGCTTTGAAAATAATGAAAGTAATTTAAAAGTTAAATATTTATATTACAAGTAGCTTCAAATTATCCTAAGGAACGTTATTTACGGCACGGTACGAAGAATCCTTCCTAGTCCCTTACATAGATTTGTGTAATTACCTACTCTCAATAATAATTTACTTGCGTCTAACGTTACAGAGTAACGGGAGAGCTAATTTATCTTACAAATAGGGCGGTATTACCGCTAAATTGCACAGTCGGTGTCTTCTGAAGAGCTTTAATGGTAAAAAATATGTAAGAGTAGGGACGGTCCGGCGACCCGGCGATTCGGCGGCGCGGCCCGGACAGCGCCCGGGTAATAGCCCCTTAACGAACCGGGATTAGGGTTTTCACGACTTAATAAACGTATAGGGTGTTAGGGTCCCGAAATGTTGCCTCATATAGCATCACCTGCACACGGTATGATATTCCATCATCTCGCACTGAACCAGCGTGGTGGTAGACGACCCAAACCCCCGCAATGAATGTCATGGTAATCCTTAAAGACTCAGCCCAGACTCCCAGTTGATGTAATAATATTGTACATGCATATAATCACGATCCTCTAAGTACCGCTAAAGCAGTCCACTGCCATAGTTCCGCTTCAACAAGCAGTGATAGCACACGTGTGCTCAGCGTGACAGACGGCAAGTGCGTCGCTGCTATAAGCTATTGGATGGTTGTGCAATAATATTGTATTATTCTTATGAAAATTACAATTTATTCCAATTTAATTTTGGACACCACTGCCCATTTGCATCTGACTGTCATTTGCACTACAAAAAAACCAAAACAACCGTCAGAACGCCGGCCGGGCCGCAGCCCTGGGCCACTCATTCAATTACCGCCGACTTTCGCACCGATCCACGGGACCTCGGCGCGATTAATAATTCATAAAATTCCCACAGGATACCAGCTAAACATAGCAATTTAAACACTATTATTAGGGGCGTAAGACCTTATAGTTTTGTGGGTGGTCCTAATTGCAAACCTTGAAGGATCCCTCTAAATAGATTACTGCCACAATGGTTGGTTTATGGACCAACTTTGGGAGGTGGTGTGTGGGAATTAAGTTTTAGGCAAGTCCCTGTATCTAGGAGACATTTCTTGGGCGTTTGTGCTCGTACCGTGCAAAACATTTCACACTATATTAGATATAATCTATGAAAGGGACAAACTAAGTGGAGCTTATTATGTAGGTAGTGTGGGGATGCAATTATATTCCTTAGAATGATGTCATTGACCTTTCCTTTGTGAGAGGGATGTTGTGATAACACTAATTTACGATGACTAAAATATGCGAGCCATTATTCATGTTTGTGGTTTGTTCATGAACAAAGCAACCAACTAAAGTAACGCTAACATAAGAAGCATTTATTGTATTTGGTATTGCTAATCTATACATATAATAAAACTGTAGAGGTCGAATGTATGCACATACAAAAAAAATCTTAAAACAAGTCAGGGGGGTGTAAAGAAGGGGAAAATTACCAAAAAAAAAATAATTTTTTATTTATTTTCGTCTGTTTGTACGGGCTAATCTCCGAAATGGCTGAACCGATTACAATGAAATTTTTCATGGTGATACCTTATATCCCTGGTATAGATACTTTTTATTCCGGAAAATTAAAGATACCCGTGGGAAAGTTAAAAAATCAGTAACCGCGTACGAAGTATTCTTTGCCATGCGTTTCTCACTCATGCCCAGCGCAGCCCTCCTCAAACATGCGGTGAAACTGTATTCATTTTAACGACCTCTTTACGCGCTAAAACAATTTCGCTCCATTTTCCCGCCTCCGGGATCTCTGCTCTGATGTCCAGTTTTAAATAAAAATCGTCGCAGATTTTATTAATCGCCGTGGGCCGAACGGCGGCGGCGGCCGGACAACGGCGGACGGCGGACAAAAGCACAGAAACGCCGCAATGCAGTCGAACATGTACCACAAGCAGCATGTACATCTGGTCACTGGTAAGCCGATTTGCATTTTAATAGACCAACTTAAAGTTGGCAAAAGTTGGACACGAACGATGTTATCAGACTTAAGAGATCTTGGGCGACTATTCTCTACTGTGTTTTCAAAATCTTTATTTACATAAATTATATTTTGGACAAACTAACACAAGTTGTAAAAAAATAAGTACAATAATTAAGGAATGCCAATCAAAGAACCACTTGCTTTAAGCTAAATTAAGCAAATGGACAAAACGTTTATTCAACATTTCTTGGCAAAAATTCTTGTAGAGCGAAGAAAGAAAGTAAATGAAATAAAATCGATGTTAATAACAGATGAGACGCCCGTAGAACATCACCTGGCAGCCATCGGTAGCGGCGGCGCGACACCGCACGATTAATTAATGCAAACGCCGTGCGGTGTGAGGCGACCCCGGCGCGCTTACCACGCACTACGCGAATTAGATTGCGATCAAAGATCAATTACCCATGTATAACTTTTTAAATACGATATGATACGACCTTCTACAGTTACCAAGTGGCTGTAGGTAATTTTTAATGAACATCTTGGTTAATTATAAAATTAAATAAGATTGTTAAGTCGTGCAGAAAGGTATATGTATAAATAAAGTAGCTGAGTATTTAAAGAACGAGAGTGCGGTCCACGACCTTGACTCCGCCATTACGGGAGATCACGAAACTTGGTGCGAGCTGAACTCGTTAAATTGTGATTACTGCACGAGGCGGCGAGTGCGCTCGGTGCCGCTCCCACTCCGGCACAAGTATATCGCGAAACATTTGTCGAGCAGAACTTGTCTTCTCTTAATAAATGTTGAAAGCAAAGTTATGATTAATTTTGATTTGGCAATGAATTTCTCTAACTAGCTGTTGACATTATAATAACAATATAAGAGGTAAGGTAACAATAATAATGATATCTGAACGGGTAGGTGTTTGAACACAATTCTTCACAAGTATTTAAGGCGAAAGCTTTAATGCACCGGCACGATGTAAGCCAATGAAAATTTAAGTAAGTGTACTTAAGTTTTATTCAAACTCAGGCGCAACTTTCGTAGCTTTAATCCAGTGGAAAGCGGTTAGAAATACTGTATTCCACTCCTCGAGATCAGTGTGTAGTTACTGAAGTATTTACGTAATGGATACTATTGCTGGTAACGCTGCGGTCATAGTTATTGCTGCCTCAGAGCAGCCGGCAGTTACACAGTAATACTGCACCTTTCACTCAAATTACAAGTATACTAAAGATAGTCTAAAACATGTAATTTTGACACATAAATTAATGTGTGTATATTGTATTCGCTTGAATCATAATTCACTACACGAACAACATCAATATAAATTACCCATTGAACAGCAACCAATTGTTTGCTCTTTTATCATAATTAATTATGATCATAATATTAATTACTTCCAACAACAAGGGTTTTTGTATGCATGAAGAGTAAAACCAAACACCAAATATACGATGTACACGACATCCAATTAGCCTTTAATAGAGTTCTAGTTAACGGTAATTTCACATAGCTCATGATCATTCATGTGAAATATCGATAAATGGCCAAATGTTTACTTATAGCTCACACGAATTGATGTGCTTGGGACGTAGATTCTTAAAGTGAACAAAAATAACAAACTGTAGGCTTAAATCATTCTAGAGACAATTGATAGATACGGGTCAGTGTCAGCACGTCTTACAAACGACCACAGCGAGCATACACCTACCGCTGAAACTAAGAAACCTCAGCCAGATATTGTGACGCCGGAATACTTCAACCTCTAACTTCTGATAAGTCACCTCTATGACATTTTAACTTAAGAGTTTTATGAGTTCCAAAAATAGTTTATCGAAGATGGATCATTAATATTAACGTCCCAAAATATCTTATAAACAGTTTTAAGCGACAGGATTTGTTTTTCAGAATGTATTGCTATCAAAAGTAAATAAATTATTATTGTGATCACAAATCGTTACGGTAGGCATTCAGTCGATGTAGCTAATACCAGTTGGCACGCATTCCGACGCGCATACCGCACGATACGATTTATTGGAAACCGGCGCTAACTGATTGACAGGGTTAGAGTAACTAATCCAATAACGCGCGTGAAGCTTGCTACCGAAATACACAAGCATTATTCTTTTGTTTCCCAAAAATAAATCCGCTAAGCCTCGCCAAAAAACACAACTCGCATTCATCGCGGACTCCCACCGGCCAGGAGCTACTTTTTGCCTCCTCTCAAAACTTCCGTGGTTATAACAAAATTCAGTGCTAGTTACATTAACAAACCGATTTCATACGGCTTGGTCTTTGCAGATATTGGAATTCAGCCTTCATCATCAGCCTATATACGTCCCACTGCTGGGACAGGCCTTCCTCATGGAGAAACACATGAGGAGTATGGGCCACCACCACGTTGGCCCAATGCGGGTTGGTGGGTAGAAACGTTCACAAATGCAACCGGGACCAACGGCTTAACGTGCCTTCCGAAGCACGGAGGAGCTCGAGATCACAAAGTCTTGGTCACCCATCCACAGCCTGACCATGGCGAAGGTAGCTTTGTTTTCGATCGAAGCACTGACCACTAATTCGGCCTTAATGGAATCGAATATAGTATCAGTTATTTTCACCGAAAAATAATTCAATCCGGTGTGAAAACAGTAAACGTGTGCTATGTATTTCATCTACACAGTGACGGCTCCAAAACTACTATCTCCTGTTAATTTCGCCGAGACCCGACTAGCTCGGGACTAACCGCGCCATTCCCGATGGGAGCCAACAAAGCACAAATCTCCAAAAGCGTGCATTCTTCATCGTGATCTGTGTCCAATAAAGGGCGCGGGCGGCGGCTGCCCATTTGTCTCGCCGCGTCACGCCAGCCAACGCCGCTTATTGGCGAACACCTTCCTTCCAATTCAATTTTGACATTTGTGACTAAGAGTATTGTATAATACACGTAAATTTTATTAGGTTGTAGAACATATTCATGTAAAGGGAGGATGGAACCCTTGCAGAGTTTCTTGCCTGTATCTTCTCTAGACAAGGCCTCCCGGTAGTGAACAGGCCGAAAAAAAAAGTAGTGGTATTGTCAATTTTAGGATAATTGTAATTTATTTTGTTTTGACTTGTCAAAAGTGTATTTGATGATACCAATTTGATTAAATGACTTTGAGTTTGAACACACATATCGTCAGGGCTGATCTTGCACCTGTATATTTACATTTTCGAATCTAAAATGTCATAGAAGAAGATTCAAACTATAAGCACACTGGGCTTAGAGAGCCTCATCCATCATGTAATTATAATTTCGTGGAGGCAGTCCAGCAGTGGAAGTCTCCTGTTCATATGATAATGATGTAGATTATAAAAGCAATAGATAAACGTGTTAAGAGCTCAATATTTTACAAGATGTACGTTATACAATGCTGTCTGTTATCATCAATGTGATCAACGTTTAAAAGAAGTGAAATAATCCTATTATTACAATATTGATATGAAACGAAGTTCGCGTTTCGGAATTGAGTCAATTATTTGTTACTTTAATATGACATTCATTAGTCATTTAAAAGAAGTGCAAACATTGAAATTGAATGAAATTTAAACCCAATAAGTAATATGTATCAATGTCATCACTGGGCCGGTCCATCCTCGCAGGAAGGGGAGAGGTGGGGGGGGGGTCACAAATGCTTTTTATGGCGGTACTCTTCAACGGGAGCGATTTTATTTCTGACCCTTGATAAGGAACTATACATACGAGTCAGTATAGATATACAATCTGCTACAAATCAATCGCTATACTTTATGAAAAGGAAATGGCGTCTCGTTTTTTGGTTATTCACGCATATTGCTTGAATTGCAAACCACGCGACTGTTTTTCTCTAACCTCGCGTTACTGAATTTTCACTAGAGTGATGATTGTATAGTAAGAGGTGTTAAATTGTTGGTAATAAACTGCCCAAAAATATGTCACTTCGATTTGTCGACGTAATTTTAATAGGAATGAAGTTGTCATAATTTTTTAACAATATGTTTACAACTGCGGCTATGACAGCTTCCTATACCACGAATCACGCAACCGAAACCCTTATTATGTGCGAGATTAGGAAAATAACTCAGTAACAGATTGATTACATACGATTGTTTACATTCTTTATCTCGTCTCGTTGGCCTTCCGAAAAATCAAACATCCGCTTTTCATGTACATAAGATTTTTACCATGACGAGTTTAATGGTTATTTCCTTATTTACCGACTATGCATGAGGCAAAATTGCTCTACATGAAGTAAGAAGGACCTGCCTGAAATTTTGCAAAAGATAAGGTCTGGAATTTAGACTCCGGTCAACCACGAGAGGCCTATGACCAGCTGTGGACTAATGTGGGCTGACTATTACAGTTGTGTTTCGGTAAACTCTTTCCACCAGGAAAGCTATAAATTTTTTGAATCTCATCTCGTAACAACAAAACGCTGTTCAAAATCGACGTTAATCAAATTCTCGAGATTCCCGCGCACGCAGCTTCCGCGAGGACAATATCGTATCTGAAGCACAAATCATCGAAATTAGAAATTTATGTAATCCGCATGAGACAAAGCCTTCTAGAGCATTTCTCCAGACATCGGAAGATTCCAATTACGATTTGAATTTTTAGGGAGTGGATGGTTTTTGAACCAGGTATTAGAAATTGATCTTGCACAAAACAACCCCAGGCGGAATGAAAACGTGAGCAAAATATTAATAAACCAACAGCGCAATGACTTTCGCACAACGAGCAGCTTTGCTTCGTTTTGAACCAGAATCAATTCATTCAATTTTAGTTCTTGTGTAATGTTTGTAAATCTACTTTTATGTGGGATGGAGAATTTTAGAGTGAATAAAGATACTATCTACCTATCTAACAATTTAAATCTGAATATTATGACAGACATTTTAAGGAAGACGCGACTGCTGTTTGTAAATATTGTAAGCCGGAGCCCCGGCCTCCGGAGGCACGCATCACGGCCCAGTTATTACTGATTTTTTTTATCGACAATCATAAAAATTCGATTTGAATTTAAATTTGCTCCGTGAAAGACGCCGGAAGCCTATAAGTTTATGTATTCCCGCATGAGCTCGGGCTGCGGCGGAATTAATGAAAGAAAAAAAAAACATAGAAGTGTATAAGGTAGGCTGGTGAGTTTGGCAAGAACACGACCGGCAAATACAGCAATCGTTAAATGTACCACATTGCCAAGCGTGACACAATTTGGATTAGGAAGGCTTTTTAAAAACTGAGATGAGGATACGACTACACTCAGATTGGTACACCACATCGGAAGATACACAACGTACACACCTGTTACGTTTGAATATGTGAGCCTGCCACAGAACAATATAATGAAAGATGTAGCCCTAACACAGTCAAAAAAGAAACAATTTCACGATCACACGACCACTCCATGTCCACCTGACTATCAATGTACATATTCTCACGAATAATCGGATTAACAATCGCCAATGGAGCGTGGCTCGGAGACAAACATAAGTTCCGACGAATGAACATTAGCGGGTTAACGACTCCTTTGTTGCCGCGGGCCGTTGGCGAAGTGGACTCTGGTCTAATAGCATTACAGCGACGGAAGTGCCGTCTGCGATATATATTTTTTTCACCCCTGAGGTGCAACACACAAGCGAGTATGGGCCCGTAACGCCACCACGCTGGCCCATTGCGGGTTAGTCAGAAGAAAAGGCTGGAATAGCGATCGGGACCTATTGCTTAACGTGCCTTCCAAAGCTAGGCGATGTTCGAGATCACAATGTTTTGGCCACCCATCCACGGCCTGACCATGGCGAAGGCTCCTCAAACAATGCCCAACGGCCACATGATAGAAGGAAAGCGGTTACAATTTGCAACACCGATGGTATCACTTGCGCAATACCTGGATAAGAATCCGAAAAGACTAATTTTAACCAGTTTTATTTTACATAAGATGTAAGATAACAATCTTTAGTTGTATCGGACATTTATAATATATGGTGGATGTCATCATTCAGCTCAGAGACGTGCACAGGTGGACGTCGGTCGCCCAAGGATATAAACGATCGGTCATACCCGCATCAGCGACTTATGTGACCTTTACCAAGTCATCGGTCACCCAGGCCCGGCTCAGTTATTATTTGGACTGGTGTCCATAGGCCGACTAACAATAGCTATGGATTAAATTATTTATTCACGAAGAAATTATAAAGGCTGTAATTGATCGTCCGTAAACATGGCAGTCTACTAGAGCACACTGATCGTGATGCGACCGTCTGCCTGGCTGCTGTACAATGACGTCACAGTTCAGACATGTGTGACATTACAAGGGCTATTATACACAATTATAAATAAAATATTTAATGTGGTCATATTAAGCTTGGTTAAGGTGATGTTTTGTCTAAAGTTAGATATCAAAAGCATTTACCGAACGACTATCGATCAAGAATATCTTAACGTTCTTATATAAATACTTAATTATGTCAACATTGAAAAAAAAATCAGGTTCTCTATCAGCACCTAGAACAAACCCAAATCGAATGCATTAAGAAATCCTTGAAACAGTTCCACAATCACTGTTGCTGCTTTATATTAACGTCACTTCACATCGCGGTGTAAACACGGCCTAACTCTGCGAGCTGCCCACGTGCTCCGCGTCTCCGCGCGACCTGCACTTGGCAAACTATTCTATAATGCTACACTGCTCACTACATTGTTTACAGAATCTGATACAAACTTTCCCGTTTCACCGCGTAACTTTGACTGGTCAAAACTTGATTCGCACCAAGTTTTCTATGAAGCAAGTTTTGTTGTTGCGATAACACTCGCCCGCGGTCAGCTCTACTTTATATTTTGGAACAAATAGAAGAACTTTAATGATTACTTTCATAGATGTTAATTAACTTATTAGAGGTAAAAGTTGAAAGGGGAAATTGTTATGTTAGACAAGAACTTTAATGCTAGTTTGTATAAGTTCCAACCTTGTCAGCGGCCGATGCAGCGGGAGCGCGGCAAACGTGCGCGGAGCGTGTATCGCGCGTGGGCGGCACGTGCGCGCTCGGGGCCCGCGCGCGCCGCACTGCCGCCCGCCCGCCCAGCTCCGGCGCCCCAACGAAAGCGAAACTACCCCATCTTCCATCCCGCTCGCACGCGCCGCCACCCTCGCTTCGTCTCAATGTAACTTTTCCCGCTGGTGCTCAATGCCCGCTCTCCCATTGACGCCACTAATAACGGTACGTATGTATTTTTTCACGGTTGCCTTGGATTTTCTCGTTAAGGGTTAGATGTCCCGCGGGAGAAGGGCGATCGCTCACGCCGTCAAATGAGACGGACACGAGTCGTACACTTGCTTACCGCCTTCGGATTATTGTACACAGATGCATCCAGAGGCGTTAACTAATACATCACACATTTATTTGTCGCTAACTATATTTGGGACATATTTGAGCACTGTACATCTACTGTTGTTTTGTTTTGTCACCACTAGACAGATTCTAACCTCGATGACGTCACCTATGAGCAAATGTTTAACAAGCATTCAAGAAATATTACCGTACTTTTAATCAAGATAATAAAGTAATTTTCTAGATTTCTACTAAAAAAAAGTTTAATGTTAGAGAAAATAAATAAAAAATTTAAAACGAAAAAACCGTTAAAAACCCAATAAAATATTATCATGGCTACACCCCCCAAGGATTATGCAGTGTTGCCACCCAGATAGGAAATAGACTGCAGTGAAAATGATATGACTGTGAAAGTAGTAACTTGCAATGACAAATGATATAGAAAAACGAGGAAAACATGCGACGACCACAGAGACAATTTGATTCAGGACAGCGCCGGGGACTGCGGGGATGACAAGTAGGACACATACTCGTGGTTGAACTAGCTAACGGTATCTTAAGTCATGTACAGATGATCACAATCAGTCTCAGTTTCAAATTCTCCTCAACTCGTTAAATATAAATATTTTTGGTCTTGACTAGAAGGAATATATTACGAATTGTGAATTATAAAGGATAATAAGTCCCGACCCGTCGGAGGGAACGCTCAGATAGTTCAACCTCCATGGATTATTTTAATTAAATTCCTTGCTTGTGTCTCTCTTGGAGCATTTGTGAAATTGTTTCATTATGTGGATACTTATTGGCAACACCGTTTAGAAAGGAATCTCCAGTGGTAACTCAAAAAATAAAATGCAGGAAGTGTGTTCAAAATTTTTTAAAAGATAAGGCCGTAAAATACCCGGTCTGTCTGTTCATAAGCAGTTTTCGTAGCATATTAAAGGCGCTCGTAGCACGTAGATTTTCGTAGCACCTTGCACACTATTAATGCGTTGCGTACGCAGCAATATTTTATATTGACAGCATGAGAGGAGTATTCCTGCCACAGAGTAGGGAATGGAAATAAGGGAGAGGTAGAGGAGGAATAAATACCGAAGCAGTAAACTTCGGGAACATTTGACTGCTAAGATATAGATATACTAATGGTTTCCCGCGTTTCACCCGCGTGGTATCCGTTCCGCCATATTGGAATCAGGCCCTAAACTATCTGTGTACCACATTTCGATTAAATCAGTTCAGTAGTTTTGACGTGAAAGCAAGACTGACAGACAGACCGACAGAGTAACTTTCGCATTTATAATATTAATAATATATACCTTATAATAAGTATTGATAAATTCTTAGTAAGTACTCAAATTCAAGCAAAGGTTAAATACCATTAAACATACTCTGATACAGTCTAAATATTGCCATAACTCGCAGACCAGCGCGGTGAGCTGGCTTCGAGTATGTATAAGCATAACCATCAATAACCATCGTAGCCGTAACACCCAAGCAAGATTTGGCCACTTTCCTTATTATAAATAAGCAGTTTAGATATTTTTGGTCGTTAGCCTTCGGATGATTAATCTCGAACCGATTAAGCGGCGCCGGCGCCGTTATGATTGACGGCCCAGCGTTTTAAACTTAATTTTACAACAATTTGCAGCACGCTTGAACCAAGGGAATTAATCAATCATCTTCATTACGGCACTGAAGATTTTTCCTCGAATGGCGAAAGTAATAGCCGCAGAAATTGCTGAATACGGCTTGTTAATAGTTCCGAAAGACCTTTTACTTTTTTTCCACTAAACACGGATCTTTACTCGAGAAGAAACAGTATTCGAATCCTAATTGCCACTTCACCTCCGCGTGAGACCTCTACTTGTTGTCGTCGGTCCCGTGTTCACCTGAGATAGTTATCAAGAGACACTGGTAGCCATTAGTTTCGCAGTCAAAGCAAAACCGGAACCTTAATGTTTCGTGGTTTATCTACGAGTCTTAATTAAGTTCCGTGTTCCGCATATACCATCGGAGACAACCGTTAATTAATGAAGTTATAGGTTCATTTAACTTATTTATCTATCGACCCTTGTCTACGACAATACTCTGACAACATTTGGGACTAAAATTACTTTTGTTAGAACGGAACATTCACAGACTGTATCCAAAATTGGCGAGTTTTGAAAACGGCACAAGACTACGATAGATTCTAAGTGTCAAATAACAATGATCACTATATCAAATGCTGCTCCGAAATTATGTCCCCGTTCTCACACCACATGCAAGTTTTATTGCCAAAATTATACCCGAATAGTATCCATAACGATTCTGTGGAGTTGGCTCGATCCGCAGTTCCCCGTAGTCGCGCGGGGGCGGGTAGTCGTAAATCTTCGCGCGACGCCCCGCGCCATTAGCGCCGCGGCTTTGTCGCGCTCACCTGTCGCGCCTGATGTCGCGCGACAACTTATACACTACCGTTCGGTATATCATTTTAACGAGGCTCCCCCTCCTTATTTATTAGTTACCATAACTGTTGAAAAGTCTACATACAAAAAATTCTTGAAATACTATCCTGTCAAAGGTTCATAGCGCGCGAGTGTACCCCGGTGATGCAAGCGTTCATAGTAAACAAAACAAGTAAACACATAGAATAGTCACATTTTAAAAAAAGTTACCAATTTCAGGAAATCGGCTACTTGGGAGCTTACAAAAACATATTGTTAAGTATTCTACCCAAATATATGCCTTAAGTAGTTACGTATCAAATTTGCTGCAGCCGCTATCTGAATGGAGATAAAGATAAGATCTTTGGTTTCAAAGTGGGTGGATGAGACCGGAAAGGTGGTGACCATAAAACAAGATAGGGGCATTAATACAACGTGACGTCTGCGGGTGCGGGCGCGGGTCACCTGCGCTATCGACGCCATCTAACGTGCGGCCAGCAGCGGCGGCCTGACGCGCACCCGGCGATTTAGATACGAGTACGATTCGATTACAATCCTCGTTTTAAATAAAATTTTACAGAAGTTAATAGTGTTGGAGCATTGCACACAAATATCACACAAACGCACTCACTGAGATCCCGATATATGCACACACACTAGGTGTCAGTTCAATGAATAGATAATCATTCCTGATATTTGCAAAACCGTATCACAATTTATATATTTTTCTATAAATGTAATATGCGCGTAAACAACAGTATTATTTTTTGCTCTAACATTCTCAAAATACTTAATTCTGATAAAACAAAATCGAGTGAACATCCTCAACTATCCTTCAAGCGAATAATATTGGAGATTTCGAGTTAAGCTGGTCATTGGCTTTCTATTTAATTCACACGGCTTCTCACCGATTAACTTCTGATGATTTACGATACTTTCATAATTGAGAACTTTCTTGATTTTCAGCGAATTTCGACTCCAACGCTTCCAGATTTAGAATCGGCCGACCGTGTCAATACTTTGGTGCCAATTTCATTACTTCCGACATGAGTTCCGACTGTTTAAAAAACAATGTATAAAAGCTCAGGTGTTACCAGCCCTTTTAAAAATGTTCGCAACCAAGTGGTCTCCGCGCATCCGTAAGTCCCGGTAGTAACATGTAAGGAACATGTAAACATGTAAACTGTTGTAATAGCTTCGTCCCGCCGCTGCCCGGACAATGACAATTGATTTTCTTTTATTTTCTGGGGCGAAGGTGTTCACGGTCGTACATTTCTGTGACATACCTACTTCTTGGCGCGTTTGAATTTATTTTCGAATAAAACGTTTGTTTTAATTCAACTGCAGTAGTGTTTCTGTGCCGAATACGGAGGCTTTAATAATAGATATGCGGGCATTGACGTTTTATTATACATGTATACAATTAGGTACGCCTTTCTATGTATGTATATAATTTCATCCATCTTATTTAATTGATATTAATCCGTGTCCTTTTTGAGGATTTTTCTATATAAAGGAAATTATATCAGGAAGTAAGTAAGTGATCATTATTGTCTCGCTATCAAATATTTTTATTTGTCCTCGCAAAAATACATTCTGCATTTTCTCTACCTTTCCTAAAACTCATCAAGCCAACAATCACTTTACATAGAGATTCGTACAGAGAAGTCATCCAGGTATCCTAGCGAATTATTTGCTGGTAATTATTATTTTCCACAAAAGTAAGGTCACATACACCTGTCAGTTAGTATGTTAGTTAGTTAGTTACATTATTCTCAAGAGCGCAGACAGCCTCAACAACATGAGACGCGCCACCCATCCCAATCGTCGCCACTCGTTCGCCGCCGCCGCACTCGACGCCACTCGGGCTCCACTATTACGCTTTGTCCCGAGGAACACTATCACGATTGTTTTACAATTATAATTCCACGTATTCCTTACGACGCATGCCACTCATGCCAAGGGAGATGATTGGAAAATATTAAGATTTGTTTTTGCATAACTTTTTCAGGTGATTTGTTTGGGAAGATAACTTTAGACTTTTCCTGGAGGATTTCAAAAAGCGTCTCGACGTAATAAAAGATTTTAGCAATTATATTGAAAGACACTACGCTGACAAAGAGACCCCACTAGTGCAATTTCTCAATACACTTTGAATAACATCCAGCCCTACACCGAACCTAGTGCATAGCAACAACGTCCTCCTATCGCCTAACCTAAGCACATATTACTAGAAATGTCTGCCCTTCGGGTACGTGTGCTTGATTTTGTTTTTGGACTTGGCACAATATCGATGTATTTTAAACATGAATCAACACAATAGAATGATTTCGGTACCTACCACGCTCAAGAGTCTAAATAGGATCTAAATTTGAGAGTAGTAGATTCAACAAACAAGAAACAAAATACAAAAATAAGGTCCTTTCAATGTTAGAAGATACAACAATGAATGCATTATTTCGAATACAATTGAATTTTAAAGTCAATAGATATAAAATATCTCTAGAGCAGCAAGGAACTCTTAAGAACAGCATTGTGAGGGCTCTGAAGTAATCGGACTAAAGGGAGGATATTGTATTTCGTGTCTGAATGAAATTAATGCGAATCTTAAACATAAACTTAACAAACCGTTTCTAGAAACAATGTGATTGCGGGGGCAATGACCCCGGGGACAGGGAGTCAAGGCTTAGGAATTATTGTTGAGGTTTGATGTCACGGGGCGCAACGACTAATCTAAATTCGAACAAAAAACACTAATACTAAAATACAGAACAGTGATTTTTAAAAGATAACAGTAGCCCTGATAAAGTACAAAGAACTGGATGCTTTAATTAATATTAACATTTTCATGTAAGAAATCTTGTCTAATTTATAACTTTTGTCGTCTTCAAAGCAACCATAGTGAACTACCTATTTACAATAAATCTGACCTAACAATGAGACTCTGTACAATGTGTATTAGAAATGATGATAATGCAAATTGTTCCGCGTGATTTATACGTCAGCTGTTAATAGCGCGCGAACACGGCGATGCGCCTTGTATGGGCGTCTACTATCCAATTCATTCTCTAAATGAAGTAATTAACAGGAGAAAGGAAATTATGAGCGGCCTTTTAAAATAGTTTCTTACTATTTAGCACTCTCGGCTAGTGACAAGAAAGTCGTCATATCATAGCTAATTTTGCTCGCTTCTAAAATACTTAGGTCGTTTTGCCTAAAATAAAAAGATCAACTGATAATGGCTAATAGCTCAGGACAATAAGTGTGGTCTAATTACACTGCGGCATATTGAAATCTTGACATACTACCCATACCTTAACAACCGCAAATAAAATATGTATAACCTAAAGAAAAACACATACAACAAAACTATCACAGCGCCTGTACATTTCGAACATTTAATCAGAATATACGCGTCTCGCTTGTGTACGTCTAGGGAGACAGCAAAATGAAGTATATTCAATAACCACGTCTGGTGTTCATAAGTGAACGTGAAAATGTTCATTCAAGTGCGGAAGTGCAGGGCATTTATCAAGCGCATGCGGCCGGCGGGGTCCTCCCCCTGGGGGCGCGGGGGGAGCGGGGGGAGCGGCGCAAGTTCAAGGTTCCGCCGCGGACGTAAATAAAGAATTATTTCCACCCTTGTGCACTCTCTAGAAAGTTTATTGTTTAATTTTAACTAAGAAGCGCGTATTGTGTTCTCACCCCGTGAACAGGCGCCGGCTACACATACATGCGGGCGGTTGCTTTACATAAAGGGGCAACTTTAAAAAGTCATTCTAAATATACTTTTCCTTAATTACTTGCAACATGATAGTAGCGTTACCTTCCTTCTGACGCGGTAACTGTGGCCGCCGACAACATTCAATATTGTTTATTCAATTTAGATGCACATGCCTATGAACGTGAAAAGCATTTTACAAAATTTCGTGATCCGTTCACAAAACTACCGTTCTGACAAGAACGGGCTAGAAACTCAGCAAGTTTTTATCCTCCCTTTAGATCAACATTGTTTTTTAGGGTTCCGTAGTAAACTAGGGACCCTTATAGTTTCGCCATGTATGTCTGTCTGTCTGTCCCTCCGCGGATAATCTCAGTGACCGTTAGAAACAGAGAGCTGAAATTTTGAATAAATATGTATATTAATAACGCCGACAAAGTGCACAAATCAAAAGTGGAATAAAATATTAAATTAGGGGGGTGCCCATACACGTAATGTAGGGACAGATTTTTTTTGACCCTAACGTGTTATATATCGTTGGATAGCTATTTAAAAATGAATAGGAGTTTTCTAACATCATTTTACGATTACATTTATATTTTCTGAAATAATCGCTCCGAAAGTAAAAAAATATGACCCCCCCCCCCCCCTACACCTTTTTAATTTTTGAACCATAAGTTCAAAAAATATGACAAAATTCTTTAAAGTTGATCTTGATGGGTTGAACAGTTTTTGATAAATTTTACAAAATTATTTTTGAACTAAATTTGTGACTTAACCATATATGCAAGCATTTTTTTTATCTCATATGGAAAACTACGGAACCCTATACTGAGCATGGCCCGACACGCTCTTGGCCAGTTTTTTTTATGTCATGTAGTTTTGCGTCATTAAAGATTAAGAAGTAGAAAAAAAATAAATATCTGAGCTATATATTCTGGAGTTAAAATAAAGAAAATAATAGAAAGCACCAATGAAATGCATGTTTAAAAAATCAATGCTATAACGAAAATGAGCCCACCTAATCTAATAACTCGTGCTGTTAATGACTTTCATTAAAGAGTTTGGCGCCGCGTAAATGTTAAGTGAGCAATTTTGTTGTTAATACTGAAGCTAGGCGCGAGGCCGAGGCCGAGGCACACGCCGCCTCTTCCTTTAATTAAACGCCTCTAATTCATGTAGCGCGAGGTGAGCGACAAGGCACCGTATTTACACCAAGGACGTGAGTTGTCTATAATACGGTAATATTCCTTAAGCATTGAACTTTACCTTTACAATGAAATTATCTAATAATTGCTTTTCATTTTACGGATGTAATATGAAAAGTAAAGAAGTCGTTCAACAAACGATTGACAGTGGACAGTCACATGTTGACCGATATGAACTTGGTGGGAAAAGGCAGGTAGAAGAAATTGCTCGGAATTTTACGCAGTTTTCCTTTCCAAAACATGAACAGTGTTTGGCAACACAAGCTATGGAATATTTTAACGTTATTTAAATGCTAAATGCACAACAAAATTCCCGAAAGGAGCCAATACATCGATTACTCTTGCTACTCTGGGGACCTTGCACGATACGCTATAGCTGCGAGACATCTGCAAGATTGGCAAACACAGACACTATCTCCCCAAGGATATTTTCGAGTTCGCCAGCATCAAGCGTACAGAAAAACATACAATGATAACCGGAGCTTTTCCATTTCACAGTCAGAATAATGAGCCCGCAGTAATGAGTCGCGACGGTGGCGCCCCTGGCGGCGGCTCTGAGCAGCTCTGGTCAAATTAAACCGGAGAATATTTACGCACTTGCCCTCAATACAGCGTCGCCTTCGCCGAAGGGAACCACCGTGCTTACGGCTGTGGTGTGGCAGAGGACGGATATAAATAGACAAATATTAATGTTTTTAACACTTGTTTTTAAAAGAACAGCAAATGACAACAACCCTTGACATGAGCATAGACATCACGTGATTTGAAAGATTCTTAACCCGTCTGTAACATATATGCTTCACATTTTCACGTTTGTCTTTAAAAAAATCCACACACAAAAGAATTTTCACAGAATGCATGGCAATCTTCCTAATCTCTCGACAGATGCGGGCTTCAATGAAAGCAAAAAAACATATCATTACACAAAGGTCAGCCAAGCTCCGCGACTAAACAAACGCCAAACCTTAGGAAAGAATAACTTTTGTTGAGGCTTTCAGCAAAAAATATCACAGGCAGGAAATAAGTTAATCCTGAACAAAAACCTGCTGGGGTAATTTAGGCTTTGACATGTTGGAATAAGGTCGCGGCAGTCAAGTGGCCTGATTACAGCCGGGTCGCGAATAAACGGCGGATAAGAACCCGCCGAACACAATACCCACAGGTAAGGCGACCTCGCGACGACGCCGGGTGCTATTTCGACTTTATTTCATGTGCCTCAAAGAGCAATATGTGATTCATTGACTGTTATTTGAGTATGTTGTAATCTTTGTCCGAGATTGGCAGTGCTGGGCCGCCGGAATCGGAATAAGACATTCTCTGTAGATATTATTATTATTATTATACTCTTTATTGCCAAAGAACACATGGTTACATAAAAATAAAAATAACACAATGTATGCAATGGGCGGACTTATCTCTAATAGAGATGTCTTCCAGACAACCCATAAGGTACAGTGAATAAATAAAATTAATACAGCAGACCACAAATGACAATCACTAGTAAAAGAGAAGACATAAGCGATATCCACTAAATATATACCCACCACCATATACCTATACACACTAATACACACCATACATAAATATAATAGCATACACATATAAAATAAATATACCATACATAAACAATACCATGTTCATGACAAAAACTAAAAAGTTTTGGACAGGTAGTGATGCTTCAAACGAATCTTATGCATATTTACATAATTAGTCGAGAACTTTTTTGGTGGAACACTGAATTGAATTGAAAGGCAATCTCGAAGATCCTCTAACCTGCACGCGGTACATGGTCGATCAAACGAGGTTCTGACTCTTCTCAGCAACCCACTGTGGTTGGATGGACGGCCCAAGCCCCCAATGAATATGGCAATCTTTATTTATGCCCAGCAGTGAGTGTTTCCGGCTGATGATGATCACAACAACAACAGAATCCCAGAATGGGTTTAATAATTTATTTGATTTTAGTTTATGGTAATGTAACTTGTTACCGAGCACAGTGTAAGTCAAGTGATATTCAGAATAATCTGTAAATAGGTCTGATTCAAACTCGCGCAAGGTAGGATTGCACCGGTAGTTCCGTTCTCTCCTCGGCCATCGCTTTATTTGGAACACCAATAAAAGAAAATACGTTTTGATTAATATAGTAGCCGAATCCCTCTTTAGTGAACAAATTGATTAGAGCCAATCTTTTGGAACAAATTGAATCAGGGCTGATCAGTTACGGAGCCGGATGTTTAGAGAACAAAAACTGAGCCGTGAATCAGATTAGATTTTACAGTGAAAGGCAAAGGAAGCTCCATAAAGCGTGCCATGGAGGTATTTCCAACGCTTTGGGGCAGAATTTGGCAGGATTAGTATATTATAGCCATTTTGGTTTGTTATGCGTTGTCGCACGTCAGCGCTTTTTACGTGGTCGGCAGTTTTCCGCGTTGTAATTTAAACTCGGGCCCCAAGCGAATGAGTACATTTTATCAGCGCAGCTGTAGAAAAACTGACCGCTTTTTATATGCGAAAGTTTTATATTTTAGCAACGGCATTTCTGATTCATACATAAGTCAAATTTTAATTGGAACTAAATTGAATATTTATTTATCTGGTGGCTCATAAGTTGAAGTACTTGCTGTTACAATAAGGGTCTCCGGTCCGAGTCCCGTCCGGAACAAATAAATAAACATTTTTCCTCCATGGATTTTCAGTTAAGTGGCTAAAGTCACAATTCATTACGGATGTAACAAGGTCTCTAACGGGTGTTGGAAACTCTTTTTTATGACTACGTTTTTTTTTTATTTCTTTATAATACGCTTAGAATAAGGATGACTTACGACATGTTTTCAAATATCTTCAGATTATCTTAATATATATATCTTAATCTAATTAACGTCAGATTCCAAATATCTTAGTTTAGCTATCGATTTTGCACAACGGGTAAGAACCCACAAGAGACATAGTTGCATCCGTCTGTAACTACTGTACAGATCACAATACGACAACACAGACAAAAGGTGCAAAGTCACAGTAGCTAGTAATGTGACCACCTCAATGAGAATCAACTAAATGTATTTGTATGCATTTATTTGTTTGTTGTGTATGTATTTCTCATAATATCCCAAACATGAGTGGAGTGGTGCCGCGTCCGGCCGGGCGCCGGTGATCGCTCTACACACTCACTACTAGTCCCCTTGTGTTTGATGGTACACTCATTATGTTTTATTAGGAGGTAGCAAATTTTACGATCAAAATTTAGCTTACAAAATGTGTACACTTAATAACGATTAATTTTACATGAACGCATACAAGTTACGATTTCGGTATGAAAAACAAAGGTTACCCTTTAGTACTTGAAAATGAGCTAAAGTTTCTGATAGAAAAAGCCTAAATTAAATCAAGTGACAATCAGTGCAGAGTGGGGCATAGTATCCCCACTCCCTTAGTCCCCACTAATGATGTTTGCAGTGTCCGACCAGCGTCCGACTAACGGACAAACACTGACTGACACCAGGCAGCGGCCGCCAACCAATTATTACGTTAAGGACCAACTTCTACTAGTTGTACTTTAATTACTTAATTGAAGTTTGCTTCAGTTCGTAACTGAATTAAGACAAGTGTATAACCATCGTGTTGTATCAGAGAAATTGTGAAAATTCACAAATGTAATAAAATATGATTCTTATTCAATACCAAACTTAAAAGCATCTTACCAGGTACAGTTGAAAATGAAATGTACATACCTGAAAATAAGAGAGAAATAAAATAAAACACAAAAAAAAAAACAAAAAAAATACTATCACAAACAAAACCAAAGCTCACCGTCACCAAGAAAGCATGCCTCCACCACGACGCGACTCACTTCCGTCAGAATTAGTCAATTTAAATACAGTGGACACCGGTTTACGATCAGCAACGTCGTGAACTGTTATTATGCCGTGTTAACTGCTTATGCGTTTAATATAATCATTAAATTATTGTGTAAATGAGGCGGCGCGAGCGGGTGTTTAATCGACAGGAAGATGAGTGAATGCGCAATGACCTGACTGTGGAAATACCGCAGTTTAAATATAGAAGGCATTGTGTGTAGTAAATAGAGCAGCCACATCATTATGATTAAGCCTTGTGGCAACTCTTACATAAGATACCTTCTTGTAACTCCTACAGTGATCACAATCACAGTAGTGGGCACAGTTCCCAGTCATGTCTCGTGCTATTTTATCCCTAAGCAAATATAGGTAAACAGTCTCCTTGCAGATAGCTTAATTCAGGGTCTCTTATTAGTATCACACAAATACACTTTTTTATAAGTTCAGTCAAGTGAAAAAATGTTTATAAAATTTTTACAGCTAATGAAGAGTCTATGGAAGTGTTCCACTTGTCAAAATTGTATACACATTTAAGTTATTTCATTTCAGTTTAGTTTCAAAGATTATTTATTTACATTGGCATGCACGAATCTTTATAGTAATGTCGCAAGGTAAACAGACCTCAAACGCTGTTCCTGGTAGCACGTATACATGTATATGCGCCATTACCGTTGTCATTACGTCACATGTAATGGGTCCAGCCTGTTCCAGCCCATCATGACGACGTGTTTTTTGGACGATCTAATAAATCTGACCAAAATAACTGCACAGGGACTTGTGTGTAATTGTATAAGCGCGGTGCCCGTGGGCGTCCGTTGAATGCATGTTTACATTACTCGCACTCCCGCAGACGGTAAGTAACTTCGCTATCACCTAATTTAATTCCGGAAAAATAAGTCCTTATTTGTCATATTATTTTAATATTCAAACCCATTCCCGTCCTATTTTATATCCTTAAATCTTTAAATTACATTGTTGGAATAGTGACCTAACATATTTAAATAAAAATAGACGGTCCTTAAACATAATGCACAATTAAGATCTATTTTTGTAACAAAATGGCAACATAGCACCTTCTAAAGGAAAATAAGTTTTGATGACGTCGTGGTGTATGGCTTTCATTTGTAAGTGATGTTAACAGTTAACGTCGCAACCACCCGTCGGTGGTGAAAACTTGCGAAGTTTCTTGTTCACTTTTCTCGGTGCACCGCCTCCTGGTATTGTGAACGGATGCAGTAATCTCTTTCGTAAATTTTGTTAAACTTTTTTGACATTCAAAATCATAGCCCAGTATTTGAGTTATATTAGACTATAGTATTCAAAGTTATAATTTTTTTTTTATAAAAACTTCAGAGAAACTATCTGTGAAGCGCGTTCAGAGTGCAAACGTGAATGCAAGATGTTGAAATTATCATTCGCGCCACACGATATTTTAATATTAGTATTTAATATGAAACAATACTGACGTATGGTCGTCCAATGATATACCTATATCCGCGTATATTTCTAATGATCGTCGTCAAGTGTCCGTCCGAGCGGCGCCTGGCCAACAGAGACTGACATATTTATACCATTTATTGGCACTCCTTTATTGGATTTTATGATTTGATAGGTGCATAAAGTGTGATACGTTTGCATTATTTAAATTTTAACATACATTTTCACATTTTCAAATAGTCATCATAAATTAATCTTGGAATGTTCATTTAAAGCAGTGATATGATAGCCTAAACAAATTAATACCAAATTATGTAATAAAACGAGAAAAACTTTTTTATGGTCAGAAATAAATAAAGCCGCCCTTTGCCTATAATCTGTTCGCTCGTCCGCCCGAGCGTTGACGTGTACATTTTGTGGAATCCTTGCTAATTATACAAGGGTCAGAACCGCTCACCAACGAATATTTTATATAAATAATACGATGTTCAACATTATCAGATATCAAAGTCACTAGAGAAAACGACGTGAGCTACGTTCGTCGGCATCGTAGCAATACTACCTGCTACGTGTGTAGCACGTAGCGTTATTAAGTATTCTGTTTACGTAGCACGATCACGGCTACGAGTTTCTGATCCTCGTAGCGTCTACGAATCCATTGGTAATCGGGGAAAGGATTTCGTCGTATTGAACCTCAGGTACTTCTTTGTATGATATACCTAATAAGTGTGGAAAATTTTCTAAGCAATACTAAAGCGATATAAATATAAGCACAGATATACGGTATGCTTTACTCTAACACCATCGTGGTCCCGACGTGTACACTAAGCAATATAATTGCAATGCATATAAAACAGCGCGCGCATTGTTCGCGCCGAGCTAATTTCCACTTTAGATGCGGCCGCGACTGGCAACGACTCTTGATCGCGCGGGGAGATTGGGGCTGCTGTTAGCACATAGCTAATGCAGCATTCGAACTAAAACATGTTGCGGCAACTATAAATAGGACTGGGAACAAGGCAGGAGACATAAGACTTGGTTTACTATTAACCCCCCATCATAATCTTAATATATTTGTTTACGATACACAAGTAATGATAACACTGTCCCGTCTGATAGTCAAAGAGGGGGACAGGTTTTCAAGAGGTTTGAATTGCCGGAACGGATAATTAAAGTTAATAAAGAATTGCGTATCGAAAACGACAATTTAAAACTTGATGACGAACTGCAATACATTATCAAAATCTATAAAAGTCACCATTCCTACTTCTTACACACATCAAAAAATAATAAGAAAACATACAACGGCGGCGCTGCAATTGGCAGATTGGCGCTCGTACGGTTTTACAACTAGCGCGCCTGAGATGAAGCACATACTAAAATATTATGATTCCGGGATCCCGCGGGTGATGCGCGAGGCAAAAATGGACGAGTCTATCCTGGAGAGTGGGAGTTTAACGGAAACCTGTCTGTGAGAGATTAAGTACTTTTGGAATAAAAATATATAATATATACACATCATCACGCCTTTATCCCAGAGGTGTTAAACACCCACATTTCGCTAAAAATTTAATGCCTTTAGATAAAACTTAATCCGTGGATTAAAGTTCAGAACTAGAGTTTAATAACAGGCCTTAGTTTAGTCTTCCTTTAGAAAGGCATTGACTTACGAATCCCTATGTGTTAGCATGTAAATTACAAACGCCTAAGACAATGCTAGCGTCTTCCTAATCAGCGGCCGCCCCAGAAACACCGCCTTTGTGACGTCATCCCCGCCACAATGCTCCGTATTGTTTGTTATTCCACTTTTTTCGCCTCCAATCGTAAGTAGGCCGTGTCTCTTTCAGCCCCGGCTCCGTCTCTATAGATGAATAAGAACTGTACTCGCAAAAAGCCTTGTTGGAATACAAACTTGGAACACAAAGAAAATCGTTCCCTTAGTTTAATAAAAAGTCAGTGACGTGGAAATATTCGGTGCAGGCGTGAAGTACAGCTTGCGTTTGTCACAAACTCGCTAATGTGAGGGAGATTTGCCGGAGCGGTCGCCGCCCAAAATTTTACTGGGAACAATGTTGCACGGCCAGTGAGCGAGCGGATGAGTAGCAGAACAAGTTACTGTTCACATTTTTAATTCAAACACGCTAAATAAATGGTGCCTCCGTATCTCGTTCAGTAAAGTTACTCATTTAACTCACCTTATTAATTACATGTTGTTTGCAGGCCGGGTCTTGCAACTAATTTTGTTAGTATTAGGCAAACTCACGTTTCTCAGCAATCATAATGTAGCTAGTTTGTGTGTGGCGCATCTTGCTTAGTAATCAAGAAGCAAATTTTCTGTGACAGTCGCCTCATTTCTCTACATTGAATTCTCTAAAAAATCCGGCTCGAAGGACTACTAAATATTGACATCGCTTACGAGCATGCACAACAAATATAATTAAGCTGGACAAATGGTGGCTGCAATAACGCGTGCCCGGCGCAATGCCATCACTCGCGACACAACCTCTCGACTCGCGCCCGCTGACTTGTGACGGCGAGAATTTCAATACACCAGACACGAATGTCGAGAATACATTCGCCACATAATATTTTATTTGTACCCCTTTAAACTCTTGCAATAATTGGGTACAGCAAAACTTTATGTAGTAATGTTTCAACCGATGTTTTAGCTCATTTATAAGGAAAACATGTCTAGGGCAATGTAAATGAACTTAAATCGATTTAAAACTGTGCCTAAAGTCTCAAATCTGCCGGCCCTGCTCGCTGTCATCCTAATTGCAAAAAAGTCCAACAAAAATCAATATTCGATGTGAAGTTAAAATATGCGGAGCGTGTTAATGAAAAAACTTGTCACGTAAGTCGAGAGGACGCCGTAATTAGCCGCGATTAGGGCCGCCAGCACGGGACCACTTTTACGGAGTTTCAGTTTGACGTCAGAACATTTTGTATGGCTCGATGGGCCTTTTGTTAACGAAGGCCTGATATTAAAGGCTATGCAATAACGGCATGTGTGAACTTTACAATATCGTAAATGCCACTCATCGTTTCGAATAACAATGCAGTTATGCGAGTCAGGTCAGGACATTGACATATTTCCTACATAAACAAATTAAACACACACACTACTCACCAATATATTTATTGTTAATTCTTATTTACTATATGTACAGAGTATTATTTATTAGTCTATGTACAAAAACAAGCCAGCTATAGTTAGTACAGTCTACTGAAGTTATTGTTATCGTTTATGAGTATCACCAAACCACGTGCTTATTAGTAGCCCGGCGGCCAACACGACGACTCGAGTGGTGTCTGTTACGCTCACTTTATCGGTACAGTTGTGTGCTCAGCCTCGAGTCGTAGTGTTGGCTCACACGGGGTGTGTGAACAGCGTACAATCGATGTGCAAAAGTAGATTTATGGATTGAGTTTATGTATTCCTTAGTTACTGACTAGCATTTATATTCTTGTCTCATAACTATTACCACTACAAAATAAATTCTTAGTATTCACATTTCATTAAAATTTAATGAAAAATGTGTGTTGTACATTCGAATGAATGTCGGGGGGATATTTCTCCAAATGAATAGTAGATTTAAGAAGTAGTAATACGGTTTCGATCGAAACAGTACTAAAGCAGACAGCCACGCTGGGGCTTTATAAAGAACATAAAGTTTTAAGTATCTTCATAATGTTATCGTCACGCCCATATCCCCGAAGGGGGCGGATGAGGTGACGAGCTCACTATGATGATATTTATAGTTAATATTCTTGATAAATTAATATAAAACTGACATAAAGTTCCGACTTCTAATAGAGGCAAAATTTCCCTCACATAAAAATAATATGTAGAAATACTTGAACAAAAACCTCAAACTATTAGTTTAAATGAATACGTCCACTATCTACTTTTGCAGTGACCGCACTTTTACATGACACGAGCAGTTAGCGCCCAACACCATTAGTACCACCACCGACTCCCGGGGAGGCCGGGACAGGCACAGGCGACCTCTGTACGTATTAGACAATGATAAAAGAATTAAATTTGGGGAGTTTCAAGGCAAGAGACCACCTTAGACTACTTCGGCGCTTTCTATCAGGCGAGATCGTGGTCAAACGTTCTCAAATTATAGTTAAAAACCTGTTATATGCTTAAATCAAAATCAAACATGTTGTATTACTAGTATTATATTCTGCGTTTCCCTTTTCAGGTGCAGATATTAAAAGTGGCCTGATTATCCTAAATTCCTTTAGTTTTGTTTCAAATTGTGTAACATATATCTAAAAAGTTGCTCGTTTGATTTTATTTTGTATGTGTAATTGGTGTTCGATTCGATACTCAGACCATTCTTTACGTTGACGAATGACACCACGTTATGCAATTCATATACCAGGGAGAACTGATTTCGCTAAGGGTCAAGGTCATTCATCCTAAAATAAACTGACTCGACAAAAGACTCATTAAGGTAGCCAATGACCGGTCGGGGTAGTTTGGAATTTCATAAATGCATGAAAATACCTAGACCGAATGAATGATTCGATTCGAGTCTAACATATGATGGTCTACATTGGGCAAATGATACGAATAACGAGTATAACGTTGCGTACAGGCGTATGTCATGAAGTAGACGTGCCAGTAGTGCCGGCCCCCCCGCCCCCGCCCCCCGGCCCGCGACTCACCGCTGCCGTCGGCGTCGGCGCTCCCCCCGCCGCCGCCGCCCCCGCCCCCGCCTCCCCCGCCGCCCCCGCCGCTCAGCCGCGCCCAGCGCAGGCGCAGGTCGGCGGCGGCGTCGCGCAGCGCGGGCGCCACGCTCTGCTGCGCGTGCGCGCACTCGCGCTCCATGTTGTTGCAGTTCTCCAGCACCTCGCGCACCTCGCTCTCCCACTCCTGGATCTCCTCCTGGCGCAACATATACTTTATAGGCCGACGTTCGTGTCGCTCGCTAAATATAAACATCACTTTTTACGTGCAAACTTGATTAACTTTCACTATGAAATCAGAAGTGAAATATAGAACGACCATTGCATATCGCCTAATGATAAAAAGGTGACCGAAACTGGGGACAACAAAAATTTAAGACAAAAATTAAAGCTACATACTCGACGAACATATCATGCTGCGTGTCAATATCGAAGCGAGGAAACAGATTTAACTCAATATGAATCAGCACACGAACTATCTCTGAAGCTCTTCAATGGAGATCTAGCTGGCACGTAACAATATTTAGACGGATCAATTTCATCCCCTCCTGTTTGATTCTCCTGGGTGAAATGCCGCATCGTGCAGTAGCACGTCGACTACTACAGGAGCAGATAAAGAATCAGCAGCAGGCGCTGCAGCTCCCGCGCGGTACCGACCTGGTCGGGCGGCGGCTGGCGCTGGGCGGCGGCGGCGGCGGCGCGCAGGCGCTGCGTGTGCTTGTGCAGCGCGGCCAGCTTGCCGGCCACCAGCGCACTGTGCGCGCCCAGCTCCGAGTGCGCCTGCTGCAGCTGCCGCACCAGCGTCGGCGCCGCACCCGCCGGCGCCGACGCCAGCCGCGCGCTCACCTCCTCATCGCGGGCCTGCCGCAACGACACAGCTCATGAGTTACTTCTTCGACGACGACCTTGACTGCGCGATAACCATTTTTATTTTAGGTCGAAGTACGATGCGCGGATTTAACCCCTTCACGATTATGCTGTTCGAAGAGTTTGCCGGGCGCCGTACGCGACCAATCCTGTCACCGATGAACGACCCTAAAGCGTGCCCGAGGAATGACGACGTCGCCCGGTAGGCTAGCCGACGCCTCCTCGTGCTAGCCGACGACTACAATGAACCGACTTCTCAAAATTCAGAATACGAAATTATTATTTAAACACACCATTTGCGAAAGCTTTCATACGTACTCCGCAGAATGACTTGTTTTGTTTATTTGTTCGAAGCTTAATACGATGTTCGCATTTCCGCCTAACGAATAGATGTAGCTGATCTTATAGAGGATATGCAAAAATAAATTCAAATTTGAAATCTTTAATGCCATTAGATATTTTAATATTAGCGAAAATATACAGAAAATAGTGCATGTAACGTAGAAAAAACCTTAACTTGGCATAATTTATCTACAGATGCATTAAGAAGCTCGTACGAGCCATGTAAAAACACGAGTATAAAAACATTGCTTGCAAGAAAAATTGCAATCGATTCCCAAAAGAGTAACTCACCGGCTTCAAAGCTTGCATAGCACCGAAATATTATTGGGAGTATCCGAGTAGTAAACACTAAAAATAAATTCCACTGCGGAGTATGAATCGCGAACTCTTGCGCACCTGAACTACTGGAGCTTTCGCGGAAGCGGCCGGCGCACGACAACACCGACAACAATATTTTATACCGGCACTATACAAGAGGCATCGAGACCTGATATAACGCGTTTTACATCTGTACTACGCTGCGTTTAGAGTTTGAAATCGATCGCTTCAGTATTGGCGTGTGCGTCTATTCGCCCGCCGAGCGCAAACAACTGATGGGACAGGAGTATTTTCATAGATTCAGAAATAGCCCACAACGCGCGCGCAGCTTTGGACTTTCTCTTCCTTACACGGCACATGTCACTAATAAAAGTTATATTTAACTCCTCCCATGTTTGATACTGTACGAAGAATCTGATTCGTATTCAAAATAGTTAAAATAGTAAAAAAAAATTACTTTTTCAAGCTTATAATAAAAATTATAGTACTACTTTATTTATAAAAATAATACACCAAGAAAAAATATAACAAAATTAACTTAGTCATCATTGATTTTCTTACATTTTGTTTATTGAATATTATTAAAACTCAATAAATATATGGAAAAAATTGATTTTCTAGAATTCTAACAAAGAAACTACTATTTCAAATTAAAATTATATTTTTATTTGAATACTGTCAACAGCCCTATATACCTACTTGAAAACACATCACTTATAAGGTTTTAATGGTTGTATTTTCGATATTAAGTCGCTTACATAAAAGTTATATCTTAAAAAAAATTTCTTACACTATTTTTCAATGAAATACCTATTTCATTCGAAATTATAGTGTTACTATTTTCCTGTAGTATTATCAAAAGATTTGACCAAGTGGACTGGGGATCAGTAGATGTCAGAGATGAATCGCCGGGAATAGGCGGCGAGCGATAATCGAGAACAAATGGTAGTGCAATTTGAGCGCAGTTCGAGAAATCAAGAGATAACAATATTGTTCAGTACCCTAGCCCTGTGTAAGTTTTCATTGTAATACTTCTCACTTTGAGTTGCGTTAAGAAATGTCAAACATGTGAATATCTATGAGAATTGTGATTTCAACTAGTTGCCGGTAGAGGTGCTTTTCACGTTTCCCATACAATTTTTTGGTAGAAACATCGCCCCCACCGCCGCCATCGGCGCCATCGGCGGCGAGCGGTCGCAGCGCGTCACGACACGTAAATGTGTTTCCATCTTTAACATTACTTAACTCAAAGTGGGAGTTCTTCACAATTTTACAAAACTTGTATTTACAGAACCAACAGATTCGTCTGTAGAAGATTATTAGAAACTAACAAGGTTTACCAGACTGTCCATTTTATTAGACATTTGAAAACAAACTGGATATTAAACTATAAGTAGATATTAATAACTATATCAAGTGAGCCGCCCCACGCATTAAGCCGTCTGAGCGGGCGGCGATCGGTCGATTGTCTGCGAGCGTTAATGCACGCCCGATTAAGTAACTATTAGCTGTTTCCGTATTTCCTGTAAGTCAGCCTATCAAGTATATTTCTTAGTAGTTGTAGACATCTCAATCCGAAATTATGAGTTACAATTATACGTCTAATCATCATCAATAACCTACGCTCGTCCACTGAACATAGGTCTCCCCTAATGCAAGCCACTATTCTCTTATCTAAGCATAATATTGTAGTGCAAAAAGTCCGGATATACCTACACTGTTAACTTAAATTAAAAAGAAATCGCATGACATCCGCGTATATTTCTTTCAAGAAGGCCTGAGCCCAGAAGCAGGAGGAATGAGTATACGCTAATGACGAGTTAGGTATTATTGTAAATTATTCCATTTTTTATACGACGTAAATATTATAACACCTCTGCCTACCCCTTAGGAGAAAAGGGTGTCATGATAATTTATGTTATGTTAATATTTTTGGTTCATCACGCCTTTTCCTAATATGTTTTATAAGATATGATATATATTAGGTTGGGGAAAAAGTCTTTTCGCATTATAGTATGTATAAACTTGTAATAAAATCTCTTTGGCTATACTATTTGTATCTGGCTGGTTTT
The DNA here is from genome assembly GCA_910589355.1 of Parapoynx stratiotata. Taxonomy (NCBI): domain Eukaryota; kingdom Metazoa; phylum Arthropoda; class Insecta; order Lepidoptera; family Crambidae; genus Parapoynx; species Parapoynx stratiotata. Next base: position 14,518,025 of record OU342478.1, read on the forward strand.
GGTATCATTGAAAGTTTAAATTTTAAAGAACATAATTCCAAATTCAAATTAGGAAAATGTGTGATTTTCATTGTTTTTCGTAAAGCCAAGATGAGTGAATCTAATGAAGAAATTCGATACATTTTAAAATTTTACTACAAAAAAGGTAAAAATGCAACGCAAGCCGCGAAAAAAATTTGCGATGTTTATGGACCTAGTGCAGTGTCTGTGAGAGTAGCACAAATTTGGTTTAAGCGTTTTCAATCCGGAAATTTTAATGTCAAAGATGCACGTCGCTGTGGTCGCCCTATTACAGATAAAATGGATGCCATTTTTAAAAAAGTGGAGCAAGATCGGCATGTCAGTAGTTACGACGTAGCTGAAGAACTGGGAATTGACCACAAAACAGTTTTGGCGCATTTGAAAAAAAACTGGGTACACAAAAAAGCTCGACATTTGGGTACCTCACGAGCTCACTGAAAGAAACCTAATGAACCGTGTACTCATTTGTGATTCTTTATTATGACGTAATGAAACCGAACCATTTTTTGAAGAAGCTGATAACTGGTGATGAAAAGTGGATCACGTACGACAAGAACGTGCGAAAAAGGTCGTGGTCAAAGGCCGGTCAGGCTTCACAGACTGTGGCGAAACCCGGGTTAACTCCCAACAAGGTGATGCTGTGTGTGTGGTGGGATTGGAAGGGCATTATTCATTATGAGCTGTTACCACCAGGCAGGACCATCGATTCTGAACTCTACTGCGAACAACTGATGAGATTAAAGCAAGAAGTTGAGAGAAAGTGGCCGGAATTAATCAACAGAAGGGGTGTGGTTTTTCATCATGATAACGCTAGACCTCACACATCTTTAGCCACTCAGCAAAAATTAAGAGAGTTTGGCTGGGAGGTGTTAATGCATCCGCCGTATAGTCCTGACCTTGCACCTTCAGATTTCCACCTGTTTCGGTCTCTTCAGAATTCTTTAGGCAGTGTCAGGTTAACATCACGAGAGGACTGCCAAAACCACTTGTCGCGGTATTTTGATCAGAAGTCCCAAAATTTCTATAGCAATGGGATCATGTCCCTACCTACAAGATGGCAAAAAGTTATCGAACAAAATGGTACCTACATACTTTACTTAAATATAAATAAACTATATTAAAAAATGTTTTGAATTTTCTTAAAAAATGCGAAGAAACTTTTTCCCCAACCTATTATAATACTAACATTTCTCCTGATATGGTTTCGTTCGAAATTCACAATATTCATCAGATCTATTACAAGTGCCCGCTGCACCGCGGTCCCCGCTTAAGTAACTTTGGCCGATATCAAACCATTCCTTTACAACTTTTCTAACACTAAACTAACTCAATTTGATTTGAACTCAATTAAACATATATTATTCCGCCAAATCTGTGACGCACAGTTTCGTAAGGACAGAGCGCACGATTGATTATGTAAGATGACGGATTGACTTATTTATGATTTCATACGTAATGGAATACGATATGTGTGATAAGCCTCATACTGTCAATAAGCGAGATGTCACCAGGGCAGGCTGGTGACGTCAAGCGACGTGCACTCACAGGTTACTTTTAATTTAATATAGTAATTTTTCTGGTTTTTTGTACCATTTATTTGATGGTTCGCATCTCTCCATCGGCATTTTAAGAAATTCGTAATTTGTGGTTCTAACAAAATTATATTCGTTTTATTTTATAATCTTAGCTTACTAAACATTAATATTAAGTAACGCTAATTGTTTAAAGTGAGAGAAGTCAACAGTGATCAATCACGCTAAGTGCTCGGGGGCGAAATCGCTCAGTCGTGACAATGAATTGTCCGTGACTCAAATTATTGTCAAAATATTAAATTGTAAATTACGGCGACCAGTATAGCCGCCCAAGCGTCATTATTGCGGCCACGCGCGCGCCGCATTTCGCGCCTCTAAAATATATCATTAATATGTTACGTTTTAGAGCTCTCTTCACATACACGACCTAAGCTGAGAGAATTCGCGACGTGCCTTACATCGTTCGGTTTAGTATCTAAGTTATCTCAGCTTGTACTATTATTACTTTTTAAATACTACTGATGGTAAATGGGTTACAATGGCGTAGACTGCATGCGATGCCTGAGTACCTGCAATAGTCTGCGACTCACCACATGCCTAGTAATTTGACTGCTGTATTAACATTCAAGCCGGGGGCATAGCAATGCAATCACCGCTGCAGAAATGACAAAGATAGATGTGTCGTAGACGACTCAGTGCGTCTCCCTCACGTAATATGTACACGTGAAGGTAAATGTTACGTGTCAAATTATTTTGTGTTTGAATTAGAAACAACTTCTATCAGGATTAATAATACTGACACTACTGCCAACGTTACTAATTGTGTGATTATTACACGAAGGAAGGAGTATGTATTACGGTGACGTGGCGAGGGTCAGGAGAAAATGAAAGAAGAAAACATGTTGCTGCGATCTCCAAGTAAATAGGACTAATTTAATGTTTGCGCAGTTTACTAAGTGTTTGTATATATTTTCAGTAAAGCCTGTCTCTGTACGCAGCGTTGGCGCGCGGCCAGCCGCAGCTGCTTCAGGCACAAGCGCCTTTCTTTCACACATTGAAATTTACTTTAGCATTATAATACAAAACCAAGCTCTTTCGCTATCCGATCAATGGAAAAGAGGTTACAAAGAACAGACCGGTTTTATACTTTTCCGAAAATTTTAAATTTCTATGAAAAGCCTTTACGTGTTTCGTTCATCAAAATCAGCGTCTATCGAGTAAGATTTTGATTTTTTTTAAGAATAAACTCAAGAACAACGAGATTAAACTGTCTGCCGGTCCATTCTAATGATTCCGCACGTCCATCTCATTCTCAACATTTGCATCTGTGCATCGTTTACATTTGTTTCATTGCTTAATTTCGTTGCCTTATACTCAGATCCATGCTTCAAACATAATAAACGAAACTTTTTAGATTTGTTTAGCATAGTTTACTACATGGTTATAAGGTTTCAAATTCTACACGTATAGGTCACACTATTTACATATAACATTAACATCACAAATATTTTATAGCATTTTATTTTTTAAATAATAATCAATGCACACAAACTGTTATGACAGGATATGACCATGTTACGATAAGAAAATCCAGTGAAAGATACTCGGACAATTCACGTAGTGTCCGCTGAAGTTTCGCAGATTTATGTTGTAATGGCTATGACAGCGCAAAATAGGTCTTATCATGACGGACGACAGACGACAGTCACGTGGCGAGTCGCTGTCAAGCCACGGACGCCACTCATACTACGTGCAGTTATTTGTTCCTTCCGTTTCGCATTTTATTTCTTTGTTTGTATTTTTGTGTAAAATTTATATTGTTTGTTTCGACGTTATTTAAATAGAGTAGACGTTGTTTAAAAATGTTATAGAAGTGTTTCTTATTCTGTGTGATTATAATTTCCATTTCTGTACAATAACAAGATGAGCGAAAGGCTCAAAACGCTGGGAACAACTTTGTCGAGCGTTCGTTATAAATTTTAATTTATAAATTGTTACTATGCGAAGATCAAGTTACCGCCGTGCAAATGACTCACGCCGCTCTTCAATATAGGTGAAGGTTGCATTATTAAATCATCTGATTTCTTTGTCTACTCACATAAACAAGCGATGAGTATAACTTCCGATATACAGACACTAGAGATATCGCCAACAAACCATATAATTAACATCTGCATACCGGAACAATTTCTTTCAATCAATGAAAGTGATAAAATGACTCACAATGACCACAGCGCGCAGGCAGCGGCAGAGTGCAGTGTCAACGTGCAGTGTACTCAATGCAATATGGCAATCAGTCTAGTGAAATGAGCGAGTTTCCCAAACAAAGTGCGCGAGTAATAAATAAACTTAATATAGGCACATCACCTGTGCAGCATCGTTCAGTATATACGATTCCTGACGAGCGTTTAAATTAAGTTCAATAATAAATAAATATTGTCAATCATCTTGTACACATCGAGGGTTCACTGACACGGGATAATTACTTTATGAAACAAAATTGTTTCATCCTTGTTTTCATCTCAGCGTCCCACCTCACCTACTAACCTCATCTTTCTCGCCCGGGAATGTGTACGAGCAAGACTGTACATGACAATCATCGCATCAGCATTTTTACGGAATATATTCCATTATAAATAATTTTAATTGTTCTGTTCAGTTCGTTCGCATACATAAAACAATCAAGTCGCGCGTTCTCATATTACCATCAAACCCATCCTAATTATAATAAGTTTACAATATATTTATCTAATCTCCAAACAATCGTATTACTTCTTCTAACAAAAAGTACGTTTCCGTACATTTATACTCGTATGAATAAGAAATTCATTTTTATTTCAAAAGGATAAGAAAGTTATATATCGTTTGTTACTTGAATATATATACTCTATTGACGGCCGATCATAATCGAACTGAGCCGTTCGATCGGCCACAATAAATGCTGCATCGGCAGCAGCGTACCTTGACGAGGCTGAGCCTGATGGCGAGGCTGGTGCGCTCCGAGGGGTTGGGGCTGGTGTGCAGCAGCAGCGCCGCCACCTGCTGCAGCTGCGCGCGCGCACCCGCCGCCCACGACCCTTCTGACTCTGCGCGCGCCAGCTCCTCCTTCTCCTGCTTCGGTTCCGGTCGTGGCTCCGATCGCGGCTCTGGGTGCGGTTCCCTGCGCGCAGACGTTTACTTTAATATGGCACTAACAAATATTATAAAAAATAATTAAGAGGTACGCACGCCGCCAGCACCCCGCGCCGCCCTCGTGCGCCCCCCACCCCTCCCGCCCCGCACGTACCTGGCGCGCTCCCGCAGCGCGTCGAGCGCGTCGCGCACGTCGCGCGCCAGCGGCGGCCCGCACGCCGCCAGCACCCCGCGCCGCCCTCGTGCGCCCCCCACCCCTCCCGCCCCGCACGTACCTGGCGCGCTCCCGCAGCGCGTCGAGCGCGTCGCGCACGTCGCGCGCCAGCGGCGGCCCGCACGCCGCCAGCACCCCGCGCCGCCCTCGTGCGCCCCCCACCCCTCCCGCCCCGCACGTACCTGGCGCGCTCCCGCAGCGCGTCGAGCGCGTCGCGCACGTCGCGCGCCAGCGGCGGCCCGCACGCCGCCAGCACCCCGCGCCGCCCTCGTGCGCCCCCCACCCCTCCCGCCCCGCACGTACCTGGCGCGCTCCCGCAGCGCGTCGAGCGCGTCGCGCACGTCGCGCGCCAGCGGCGGCCCGCACGCCGCCAGCACCCCGCGCCGCCCTCGTGCGCCCCCCACCCCTCCCGCCCCGCACGTACCTGGCGCGCTCCCGCAGCGCGTCGAGCGCGTCGCGCACGTCGCGCGCCAGCGGCGGCCCGCACGCCGCCAGCACCCCGCGCCCGCCCTCGTGCGCCCCCCACCCCTCCCGCCCCGCACGTACCTGGCGCGCTCCCGCAGCGCGTCGAGCGCGTCGCGCACGTCGCGCGCCAGCGGCGGCCCGCACGCCGCCAGCACCTCGCGCCCGCACTCCTGTGCCTCTTCCTCCAAAGCGCGCGCTTGCGCTTCCAGCTCCTAGCACGCGGGGAGTTAATTATAGTATATTGATGCTTTTTACATTGATAAATCTGATTACATTTAAGTATATTATGATACGAGTGTGTAAAGTTGGTGATTACCACCTAAGCGCTGTTGAGAGACGAGGATGGTAATCATCAATACACACGTGTGTCGTTTTTCAACACACTTGCGAGGAAAATAAGATTTTAAGTGTTAAGTTTTAGCCTATGAAATAATATTATTATTGATTTTGATTTGATTTTGAATAGGCCGGTGATCCAGAATCAATGTTAAGCGTAGATTTCTGCACGGAACCAGCTTGAAAGGAACGGCGTCATGTGGGTATCAATAGCGCATTTTTCCTCTAACGGTATTCAAGCAGAGATCTAAGTACGCTTCGTTCGATTCCGTAATACGAGTTACACAGTCGGAGACGAAAGCCACTCACTCCATATACAAAAAAAAATCAAAATTTAAATTGTGCGGTATTATTTTTATGACATTAAGGATTAAAGCTCACATTATAAGCGAGTGTGTGTAAAAAATATACTTTAAAATAAAAACATAATTTGATCTGTTTTAAAAATGATCATTAAAAATGTTGTGCACCGTTGTAAGGTAGAAAGCGTGTCCGGTCCCATACGCACCTGCAGCTGCGCGTGCGCGGCGCCCCGGCCCCGGGCGTCGCTGAGCGCGTCGAGCGCGGCGCCGCCCGCGCCCAGCGCGCCGTACAGCCGCGCCCACGCGCGCGCGCACGACGACCACCTGCGACATACGCACCTGCAGCTGCGCGTGCGCGGCGCCCCGGCCCCGGGCGTCGCTGAGCGCGTCGAGCGCGGCGCCGCCCGCGCCCAGCGCGCCGTACAGCCGCGCCCACGCGCGCGCGCACGACGACCACCTGCGACATACGCACCTGCAGCTGCGCGTGCGCGGCGCCCCGGCCCCGGGCGTCGCTGAGCGCGTCGAGCGCGGCGCCGCCCGCGCCCAGCGCGCCGTACAGCCGCGCCCACGCGCGCGCGCACGACGACCACCTGCGACATACGCACCTGCAGCTGCGCGTGCGCGGCGCCCCGGCCCCGGGCGTCGCTGAGCGCGTCGAGCGCGGCGCCGCCCGCGCCCAGCGCGCCGTACAGCCGCGCCCACGCGCGCGCGCACGCCGACCACCTGCGACATACGCACCTGCAGCTGCGCGTGCGCGGCGCCCCGGCCCCGGGCGTCGCTGAGCGCGTCGAGCGCGGCGCCGCCCGCGCCCAGCGCGCCGTACAGCCGCGCCCACGCGCGCGCGCACGACGACCACCTGCGACATACGCACCTGCAGCTGCGCGTGCGCGGCGCCCCGGCCCCGGGCGTCGCTGAGCGCGTCGAGCGCGGCGCCGCCCGCGCCCAGCGCGCCGTACAGCCGCGCCCACGCGCGCGCGCACGACGACCACCTGCGACATACGCACCTGCAGCTGCGCGTGCGCGGCGCCCCGGCCCCGGGCGTCGCTGAGCGCGTCGAGCGCGGCGCCGCCCGCGCCCAGCGCGCCGTACAGCCGCGCCCACGCGCGCGCGCACGACGACCACCTGCGACATACGCACCTGCAGCTGCGCGTGCGCGGCGCCCCGGCCCCGGGCGTCGCTGAGCGCGTCGAGCGCGGCGCCGCCCGCGCCCAGCGCGCCGTACAGCCGCGCCCACGCGCGCGCGCACGCCGACCACCTGCGACATACGCACCTGCAGCTGCGCGTGCGCGGCGCCCCGGCCCCGGGCGTCGCTGAGCGCGTCGAGCGCGGCGCCGCCCGCGCCCAGCGCGCCGTACAGCCGCGCCCACGCGCGCGCGCACGACGACCACCTGCGACATACGCACCTGCAGCTGCGCGTGCGCGGCGCCCCGGCCCCGGGCGTCGCTGAGCGCGTCGAGCGCGGCGCCGCCCGCGCCCAGCGCGCCGTACAGCCGCGCCCACGCGCGCGCGCACGACGACCACCTGCGACATACGCACCTGCAGCTGCGCGTGCGCGGCGCCCCGGCCCCGGGCGTCGCTGAGCGCGTCGAGCGCGGCGCCGCCCGCGCCCAGCGCGCCGTACAGCCGCGCCCACGCGCGCGCGCACGACGACCACCTGCGACATACGCACCTGCAGCTGCGCGTGCGCGGCGCCCCGGCCCCGGGCGTCGCTGAGCGCGTCGAGCGCGGCGCCGCCCGCGCCCAGCGCGCCGTACAGCCGCGCCCACGCGCGCGCGCACGACGACCACCTGCGACATACGCACCTGCAGCTGCGCGTGCGCGGCGCCCCGGCCCCGGGCGTCGCTGAGCGCGTCGAGCGCGGCGCCGCCCGCGCCCAGCGCGCCGTACAGCCGCGCCCACGCGCGCGCGCACGACGACCACCTGCGACATACGCACCTGCAGCTGCGCGTGCGCGGCGCCCCGGCCCCGGGCGTCGCTGAGCGCGTCGAGCGCGGCGCCGCCCGCGCCCAGCGCGCCGTACAGCCGCGCCCACGCGCGCGCGCACGACGACCACCTGCGACATACGCACCTGCAGCTGCGCGTGCGCGGCGCCCCGGCCCCGGGCGTCGCTGAGCGCGTCGAGCGCGGCGCCGCCCGCGCCCAGCGCGCCGTACAGCCGCGCCCACGCGCGCGCGCACGACGACCACCTGCGACATACGCACCTGCAGCTGCGCGTGCGCGGCGCCCCGGCCCCGGGCGTCGCTGAGCGCGTCGAGCGCGGCGCCGCCCGCGCCCAGCGCGCCGTACAGCCGCGCCCACGCGCGCGCGCACGACGACCACCTGCGACATACGCACCTGCAGCTGCGCGTGCGCGGCGCCCCGGCCCCGGGCGTCGCTGAGCGCGTCGAGCGCGGCGCCGCCCGCGCCCAGCGCGCCGTACAGCCGCGCCCACGCGCGCGCGCACGACGACCACCTGCGACATACGCACCTGCAGCTGCGCGTGCGCGGCGCCCCGGCCCCGGGCGTCGCTGAGCGCGTCGAGCGCGGCGCCGCCCGCGCCCAGCGCGCCGTACAGCCGCGCCCACGCGCGCGCGCACGACGACCACCTGCGACATACGCACCTGCAGCTGCGCGTGCGCGGCGCCCCGGCCCCGGGCGTCGCTGAGCGCGTCGAGCGCGGCGCCGCCCGCGCCCAGCGCGCCGTACAGCCGCGCCCACGCGCGCGCGCACGACGACCACCTGGGACAGCGCCGCATTACACCTGCTGCTCTACTTCACGCCACCAAACCACATACAAATACCTCAGGACATACCTATTTTGTGCCCGGGTGCTCAGCGGTGTTCAAAAACAAATGAGCGATACCTGTGGCATCGCATGCATTCACCCCGCCCTGTCTCGTCTGAAGCTGCATGTTCAGTGTGGCGATGCAGAGCGTGTGATACGCCAAGATATTTTTACAAAAACGTTAATCATCACGGTTCTTCACCCAAAGAGCTACCCATATCTGGCTGGATACGTTAGGTCCCTATGTAACAGGTGACGAACCTGTTGCCATGCACCGGGCACAACGTGAGGCGAGCGATATTCACAATGAACTGTACATAAATTTTCCCGTGACGGCCTCTCGTAGTAGTGCTCCGTCCGTCCCAACTTGACTATTGCTGCCTAATAGGTATATCCTTATCAAAAATTCGGTAAAATTATTTGTAGAACTTTTTTATCGGAAATATTACGATGGCGTGTCTACCCAACTAGTAAGTCGCCCGCGCCGTGCATGTGTATATGTGTACATGTGTACATGTGTGTATGTGTACGAGAGGCTCACTCGTGCTCGCGGGCGGCGAGCGCGTGCTGCAGCGCGCGCAGGTCGGCGGCGAGGCGCGCGTGCGCGCGGTGCGCCCGCGCCGTGCATGTGTATATGTGTACATGTGTACATGTGTGTATGTGTACGAGAGGCTCACTCGTGCTCGCGGGCGGCGAGCGCGTGCTGCAGCGCGCGCAGGTCGGCGGCGAGGCGCGCGTGCGCGCGGTGCGCCCGCGCCGTGCATGTGTATATGTGTACATGTGTACATGTGTGTATGTGTACGAGAGGCTCACTCGTGCTCGCGGGCGGCGAGCGCGTGCTGCAGCGCGCGCAGGTCGGCGGCGAGGCGCGCGTGCGCGCGGTGCGCCCGCGCCGTGCATGTGTATATGTGTACATGTGTACATGTGTGTATGTGTACGAGAGGCTCACTCGTGCTCGCGGGCGGCGAGCGCGTGCTGCAGCGCGCGCAGGTCGGCGGCGAGGCGCGCGTGCGCGCGGTGCGCCCGCGCCGTGCATGTGTATATGTGTACATGTGTACATGTGTGTATGTGTACGAGAGGCTCACTCGTGCTCGCGGGCGGCGAGCGCGTGCTGCAGCGCGCGCAGGTCGGCGGCGAGGCGCGCGTGCGCGCGGTGCGCCCGCGCCGTGCATGTGTATATGTGTACATGTGTACATGTGTGTATGTGTACGAGAGGCTCACTCGTGCTCGCGGGCGGCGAGCGCGTGCTGCAGCGCGCGCAGGTCGGCGGCGAGGCGCGCGTGCGCGCGGTGCGCCCGCGCCGTGCATGTGTATATGTGTACATGTGTACATGTGTGTATGTGTACGAGAGGCTCACTCGTGCTCGCGGGCGGCGAGCGCGTGCTGCAGCGCGCGCAGGTCGGCGGCGAGGCGCGCGTGCGCGCGGTGCGCCCGCGCCGTGCATGTGTATATGTGTACATGTGTACATGTGTGTATGTGTACGAGAGGCTCACTCGTGCTCGCGGGCGGCGAGCGCGTGCTGCAGCGCGCGCAGGTCGGCGACGAGGCGCGCGTGCGCGCGGTGCGCCCGCGCCGTGCATGTGTATATGTGTACATGTGTACATGTGTGTATGTGTACGAGAGGCTCACTCGTGCTCGCGGGCGGCGAGCGCGTGCTGCAGCGCGCGCAGGTCGGCGGCGAGGCGCGCGTGCGCGCGGTGCGCCCGCGCCGTGCATGTGTATATGTGTACATGTGTACATGTGTGTATGTGTACGAGAGGCTCACTCGTGCTCGCGGGCGGCGAGCGCGTGCTGCAGCGCGCGCAGGTCGGCGGCGAGGCGCGCGTGCGCGCGGTGCGCCCGCGCCGTGCATGTGTATATGTGTACATGTGTACATGTGTGTATGTGTACGAGAGGCTCACTCGTGCTCGCGGGCGGCGAGCGCGTGCTGCAGCGCGCGCAGGTCGGCGGCGAGGCGCGCGTGCGCGCGGTGCGCCCGCGCCGTGCATGTGTATATGTGTACATGTGTACATGTGTGTATGTGTACGAGAGGCTCACTCGTGCTCGCGGGCGGCGAGCGCGTGCTGCAGCGCGCGCAGGTCGGCGGCGAGGCGCGCGTGCGCGCGGTGCGCCCGCGCCGTGCATGTGTATATGTGTACATGTGTACATGTGTGTATGTGTACGAGAGGCTCACTCGTGCTCGCGGGCGGCGAGCGCGTGCTGCAGCGCGCGCAGGTCGGCGGCGAGGCGCGCGTGCGCGCGGTGCGCCCGCGCCGTGCATGTGTATATGTGTACATGTGTACATGTGTGTATGTGTACGAGAGGCTCACTCGTGCTCGCGGGCGGCGAGCGCGTGCTGCAGCGCGCGCAGGTCGGCGGCGAGGCGCGCGTGCGCGCGGTGCGCCCGCGCCGTGCATGTGTATATGTGTACATGTGTACATGTGTGTATGTGTACGAGAGGCTCACTCGTGCTCGCGGGCGGCGAGCGCGTGCTGCAGCGCGCGCAGGTCGGCGGCGAGGCGCGCGTGCGCGCGGTGCGCCCGCGCCGTGCATGTGTATATGTGTACATGTGTACATGTGTGTATGTGTACGAGAGGCTCACTCGTGCTCGCGGGCGGCGAGCGCGTGCTGCAGCGCGCGCAGGTCGGCGGCGAGGCGCGCGTGCGCGCGGTGCGCCCGCGCCGTGCATGTGTATATGTGTACATGTGTACATGTGTGTATGTGTACGAGAGGCTCACTCGTGCTCGCGGGCGGCGAGCGCGTGCTGCAGCGCGCGCAGGTCGGCGGCGAGGCGCGCGTGCGCGCGGTGCGCCCGCGCCGTGCATGTGTATATGTGTACATGTGTACATGTGTGTATGTGTACGAGAGGCTCACTCGTGCTCGCGGGCGGCGAGCGCGTGCTGCAGCGCGCGCAGGTCGGCGGCGAGGCGCGCGTGCGCGCGGTGCGCCCGCGCCGTGCATGTGTATATGTGTACATGTGTACATGTGTGTATGTGTACGAGAGGCTCACTCGTGCTCGCGGGCGGCGAGCGCGTGCTGCAGCGCGCGCAGGTCGGCGGCGAGGCGCGCGTGCGCGCGGTGCGCCCGCGCCGTGCATGTGTATATGTGTACATGTGTACATGTGTGTATGTGTACGAGAGGCTCACTCGTGCTCGCGGGCGGCGAGCGCGTGCTGCAGCGCGCGCAGGTCGGCGGCGAGGCGCGCGTGCGCGCGGTGCGCCCGCGCCGTGCATGTGTATATGTGTACATGTGTACATGTGTGTATGTGTACGAGAGGCTCACTCGTGCTCGCGGGCGGCGAGCGCGTGCTGCAGCGCGCGCAGGTCGGCGGCGAGGCGCGCGTGCGCGCGGTGCGCCCGCGCCGTGCATGTGTATATGTGTACATGTGTACATGTGTGTATGTGTACGAGAGGCTCACTCGTGCTCGCGGGCGGCGAGCGCGTGCTGCAGCGCGCGCAGGTCGGCGGCGAGGCGCGCGTGCGCGCGGTGCGCCCGCGCCGTGCATGTGTATATGTGTACATGTGTACATGTGTGTATGTGTACGAGAGGCTCACTCGTGCTCGCGGGCGGCGAGCGCGTGCTGCAGCGCGCGCAGGTCGGCGGCGAGGCGCGCGTGCGCGCGGTGCGCCCGCGCCGTGCATGTGTATATGTGTACATGTGTACATGTGTGTATGTGTACGAGAGGCTCACTCGTGCTCGCGGGCGGCGAGCGCGTGCTGCAGCGCGCGCAGGTCGGCGGCGAGGCGCGCGTGCGCGCGGTGCGCCCGCGCCGGCGCGCGCCCGCCGCACGCGCGCTCCACGCGCGCCAGCGACGCCGTGCACTCGTTGGCGGCCGCGCGCGCCGCCTGCAGCGATGAGCGCACGCGCTGCACCCATAAATATTGCGCGTCAGTTGCGACTACTCAAACCAACGAAAGTAGCTAACGTGTTTGAACAATCGAGGCATCAGTATCTCCATTTTTTATCTCTTACGCAGTAATGATCTCGATCGTTCGTGACGATTCGTGTTGCGTGACCGATACAAGCAGTTGTCTATATTTTGTAAACCAGTCGAAACAAATTAATTTCTTTTAAAATTACGGTCGATTAAATACAATATAATAAAAATATTAATTTTTATTTATTTGATAAAATTCCAGTATCTAAATCGTCTCGTTGATTTCAGTTTAGCTATTAAAAGCTTATACCTCGGTGAGGATGACAAGAAGTGGTATACGGACCGCGAGCGCATCCTCCTGCATGGGGAACTCGTCGTAGAGGCGGCCGCCCAGCGGCGGCGCGCGCAGGGCGGCGTGCGCGGCGGCCGCCTGCTCGCGCGCCGCCGCCGCCTGCGCCAGCCACTGCGACACCGAGCGCTCTTGGAACGAGGGAGCGCTCGACTCGTCCTCCTGACACATACGAAATATATCATTTGGCACAACAGTATGAACCATTCGACAACTAAAGCACTTACCCAATCTCTCCCGAAATAAGGCATCTTAAAAACAATCAAGATGGCACCTCCTGGCAAGTTGATGGTTTTTAGGATGCCTTATTTCTATCAGACCTGTATTTCATTCAGTCGCATCGACTCCCTTCACATAACTCATCTACTATTTATCATTAGGTAACATTAAGCACGACGGCCGAACGGGTTGAGAGTTTTTTTCGTTACTATAAATCTAGTTATGCAAACTAGATAATTATGTCTAAAAAGCCTGTCTGAAAGGAATGCATGTTGTAGGAGGGTTCACCTTCAAGTACAAGTGGTGTAGCCTGTCGTCGGCGGCCGCCAGCGCGGCGGCCAGGCCGCGCTCGTCGACGGCGGCGCGGGCGGCGCGCAGCTCCCGCGCCAGCGCGCGCGCCGCCTCGCAGCGCTCCTCCAGCTGCGCGGCGTCGTCCGCCAGCTGCGCGCCGCCCGCCAGCTCCCGCGTCACGAGCGCCAGCTCGCCGGACGCCTCCTCCAAGCGCACCGCGGCGGAGCGCTGGCTCTCGATCTCCGACATCACCAGCACCCATTTGTTGCGCAGTTTATCCTGGTACGAACAGAACGAAAGATAATCTACGAGTGTTCCTGAATCATTCAAAACGTTTGTAAACGTTTCAAGTTTATTAAATTTACTGTATTCTCGTCGGTTACACTTTCGAGTCGTAGAACAATAATGTAAGCGGAACATTCTCGTTCTCCAAAGACACACTGTGGAGCCGAAATAAAATGTTAGATGATCAGTAATTTACTAATGGATTCGACATACTTCAGCATTGTCGATGAGAGAGAAACAGAATAAACTCGAATGTGTAAGTGACGTGTGGGAGGTGATAGATAAGATGATGCGAACGGAAGTCGTCACTTGCCTGGTAGTGCAGCTGCAGGTGGTCGGCCAGCGCGGGGTCGGCGAGGTGCGCGCGGTACACCAGCGAGTCACCCGCCGAGATCAGCGACGCCGCCTCCGGCGCCAGCGACACCTGCTGGCTCTTCAGCATCTGCGCAGGCAACGACGGTATAGCACGGTATGGCCCGACGAGGCCCCCCCCCCCGCGCCCCGCGCCCCGCTCCCCGCGTACCTCCCGGCGCTTGGCGACGTCGCGCTCCCGGCCGGCGGCGGCCAGCGTCAGCAGCAGCACGTCCATGCGGCGCGCCATGGCCAGCGCGCGCGCGCCCCACGCGCCCAGCGCGCGCCACGCCCGCGGGAAGCGCGCCGCCAGCGCCTCGTACGCCGCGCGCCCGCTCTCCTCCAGCTCCGCCTCCTCCTCCGCGCTCTCCGCACCCTCCGCGCCCTCCGCGCCCTCTGCGCTCGCAGAGCTAGCGATCGACTCTTCTCTTTCTCGATTCAATTTCGGTCTCTGCAAAATATTTGAAAACTCAGTTTCACTCAGTAACATTAGGTTAATTATTTCATATTCGTTATTTATTTTCGGAGACCTCGAATAGCCTAGTCTCAAAAACTTTTTAAATCTTTTTAACACTCGGGAAACGAGAATTACTAACCGATTCGCAGTCTTCAATTTTCTGATACTTCTCCGTGAAGACGTTGACGTGTTGCGGCGTGTCCTTGTGCGCGACCGCCACCACCTGCGCGCGCGCCGGCGTCGACGCCGACAGCGGCGGGCCCAGCTCGGGCTCCCCGGGGGGGGAGTCTCTGGGGGAGCCTGGCGGGTCCCTGGGCGGGGCCGGCGGCTGCTCCGCCTCGGGCGCGCCCTGGCGGCACGTCGGCACAATGACACCACCACCCGCTCGCCACACGATATACTCTCACATACGTTAATAGGTTATTCCGATTTAGTAAAATAACAAAAAATACGATTACAAGGTCGACGTAACACACGTAAGTTACTAAGAAAACGGGTTATCAAATAAAGCACACGACACTAACAAAGTATTTTTATTGAGATATTTAGTAGGCGTTGCACGTCCAAAGAGATAATCTCCGAAGTAAAAATTGCCTTTTGTTAATTTTCTCTTCGGGAATCTCTTCGCTCCATGATAAAATCAACATAACGATTTCGAGGGTATTCACATATTTTTATTAAAATTCAATTAGAGACTAAGCGATTAGTGTATTACAATCATACAATCGTGACAAGTTTATTGTCTACCGAACACACAAACGCTCTATGAAAGTAATTTACCTGCGGGACGTCTTCGACTTCAGAGTAAATGACTTCGTCGGCGGACGCGTCGGCGGACGCGTCGGGCGTGCGGCGGCCGTCGGAGGCGGAGGCGAGCGTCTCGCGCGAGGAGTCCCGCTGCTGCTCCGCGGCGGGGATCAGGTCCGGCACCGACAGCTCCTCCTTCGACTTGAGGATGCCCAGCGTCGGTTGCATGCGGCGCTCCAGCTCGCGGACTTCTACCACGAACGTCGTGTGCTCGCGTTCGTCGGGTGAGAGACTGCCGTCGGAGCGTCGAGTCTCGTCGAGTCCCGGCGGACTCACGGTGCCCCTTACGACTTCCATCTCGCGCACCTCCACGACGCGCCAGGGGTCGGGGGAGGGCGGGCGCGGGGGGGCCGGCGGTCGCGCCTCCAGCTTGTTCTCCGATATCTTGGTGAACAGCTCGCTGTCTTTCAGCAGGTTGAAGGTGCTGCCGTCTCTAGGCGTGGCCTCGGTCCGTTCAGCGGGAAGATCCACCGTTCGTTCAGCCGGAGGATTCTCTGTCCGTTCAATCGGAAGATCTTCGGTCGGTTCGATGGCACCGTTGGACGTCGTGAGCACGAGCGAGGTCGGGTCGGCCGTCGGGGTGTCAGAGTCGCGGGAAAATTTGGTGAACTCGATGGAGTCGGTGGGAGTGGTGGGGGTGGTGGGGGTGGTGGGGGTGACGGGGGTGACGGGGGCGGTGGGCGTGTGGGGGGTGCGCGGGGGCGTGGCCCGCTCGAGCGAGGAGCCGCGGCTGCGGGAGCCCTGCTGCGCCAGCTCGCGGCGGATGGGCGCGGGGCTGCACAGCGCCAGCGGGATCCTGGACTTCTTCAGCTCCGTGCGCTCGGGCTCCGGGCTCAGCCGCCGCTTCACGGTGTCCGACACCTTCTCGTACTCGGCGGCGGGCTCGGGCGTCTGCAACCAAACCGCAGCTCAGGCGGCGGACTCCGAGCGTCTAAGCGGCGATATGTACAGGCGGGTGACACCTCCTCCGGGGGAGACGCGCACACTATCACACTGGGCCGCCGCGGGAAGCCCCGCGAGCGCCGTCTGCGACAACAAGCGTGCGACTGGGTGCGACATTGACGGTGAGAAGCGACGATGACGGTGACGCGGGTGAACAGCGACGTGTCAACAAAGCGAACGAGAAACCCACGCGGATGTGTTCTCTGCGCGGACATGCTCCTGGACGCTCGACGACGGAGATGCGCACGAGCATATACGCGCGGAAAATGCGCATGACGTTAATGGATGGCGGTGAAGTGTACAACGGGCGGTGCGGAGCGAGCACTGACCTGCAGCAGCTGCAGCAGCTGCGCCCAGCGCGCGTCGAGGCGCCGCAGCCGCTCGGCGTCGGCGGCGGCGTCGGCGCCGGCGTCGGCGGCGGCCGCGGCCACGCGCGCGCGCACGCCCGCCATGCGCGACATCTGCAGCTCCAGCGCCTGCCGCGCCGGCGCCGGCGGCAGCGACGACATCCACGACTCCAGCGTCTACACACACAGACACACTCCTTACATGCTACTGTTGCGGCCGTGCGCAACACGCGTCTCTTCACACCACTAGTTACATCATCGTTCCATATACGGAAGTCATTATACACTCATTTGCAAGAAAAACGGGCACCTAAGCAATGAACCATTTCGAATGTTAATATTGCTTTGTTTGATAATTATAGGTAGTTTTATCCTCACAATTTAGTAAATTAATAAGAAAATATCGTTTTCATCAGTATTTCATAAAATTTTAATTTTAATTTTAATTTTATGCGAAATAATGCTAAACCTCACTAGTAGTGTATGTTCGCTGTGTTTTTGTGTTTTTGTTTGTTTTTCTTTAATAAAGTAAAAGCTATAAGATAAATGTTTAGTATCGAGTGTGACACCCTCTAGCTACAAACACAGCTTGAATTCGTCCGCGCATGCTAGCGAGAATATCCCGGATACTTGCTCGCGGAATACGTTCCCACTCCGCAGTAACCACATTCTTCAGCTCTCTGATGGTCTGCGGAGCCGGTTGTACTGATCTCACACGCCGTTTCAGAACGTCCCAGACATGCTCTATGGGATTGAGGTCGGGTCTTCGAGCTGGCCAATACAAACGACGAATGCCGACATTTTGCACACAAGCTTTAACAACGCGAGATCGGTGTGCGCGAGCATTATCGTCCATAAAAATCGAGTCTTCATCTAGAGCGGCCAATGCGGGTTGTGCATGAGAAATTAGAACTTCCGTTATTTATCGATGCCCAGTCAGTGAGCCGTTTTCAATGAAGACTAACTCTGTACGATCCATTGAATTTATTCCTGCCCAAAACATAACAGAGCACCCACCATAAGGTGTGATTTCTTCGAAACATGCCTCTGCAAAGCGTTCTCCTTGTCTTTTTAGCACTCGCCGACGTCGATCTTCACCGAACAGAGATATCCTGCCTTCATCAGAGAACAAAACCCTATTCCAATCTTCTTGAGTCCATGATTCACATGAATTTCTAGCGAACCTAAGCCTGTGACCTCGGTGCTCACGGAGTAACTTGGGGCCGCGGGCGGTGACTGCGTATATAGACTAATATGCACATTTCATTTCTTACTTTTTGGAGGTTGTTCTTAAGATCCACATACGAAGATTTGCGATTTCTCAATGCGCGATTCACAAGAAAACGATCATCCCGAGGTTGGGTACAAGGTTTTCTTCCAAAACCAGGCCTGCTCTCGACGAAACCAGATATCTCCTGATATCGCTGCCAGGTCCTTTGGACCGTCGAGCGACTAACATTTAGCCTCCTAGTCACGAAGCATTGGCTGCAACCCTCTTCAAGCAGCGCGATAATTTTGGTAGCTTTTACCACTTTATCTACCATTTTTGATACAGCCAAACAGCAATAAATAAAGCTTTGACAGTCAAGGATATGAAATTAATCGATGAAAATTGAATAAAAGTTATAAAAGTCGATGTTAACTTCTGGAAATTCGCGCCAAAAATGTAGGATAAAAAGGGGTTTTCTGTAAAAATAAATCATCAAATGAAAATTTGAATTTAGAATGTACTTTTTAAAATACCACGGCATTTTTAAAACCGGCCAGTAACGTGTACAAACGATTGAAGCCTTTTTTGTATTGTATCTTTTTAAAGATGAATGAAAATCTAAACCGCCCGTTTTTTTGCAAATGAGTGTATAATTTAAGTGTCGACTTACCGCACAAAAATTTTGCTCTAACTGATCATACTGCCGAAAGCAGTTTCATATCCCCTTCCTTAGTTGCTAACTACCTATCTAGGAATGTTTGACGTGTTTGCGTAGTTTAGCAGTGTAAATGACGAGTAAAATATTTTTGGTAATATGATGGATTATAATATAATTAATGGTCCATTCGGCGAATGATAGGTGAGACTGAGAGGAAGATATGTTCCGCCGATCCCGAATGAACTCCCAGTGTAGAGCAAAGTACAGCTCCTTGAGCGCGTCCACGAGCACCGACCTGCAAGTCCGCGGCCAGGTCCCGGGCGGCGACGAGCGCGGCCTCGAGCCGGGCCTTGGCGTCGGTGACGCGCGCGCCCAGCCGGTTGTACAGCTCCTTGAGCGCGTCCACGAGCACCGACCTGCAAGTCCGCGGCCAGGTCCCGGGCGGCGACGAGCGCGGCCTCGAGCCGGGCCTTGGCGTCGGTGACGCGCGCGCCCAGCCGGTTGTACAGCTCCTTGAGCGCGTCCACGCGCCGGTTGCCGTCCGCGCCCCCGCCCCCCGCCTCCGCCGCCCGCCGCCCCGCGCGGATGGCGCCCTCCACCTCGCCCTTCATCTCGCTCAGCGTGCGGTACAGCTTCTACCGGAACCGTTCAATTATTAATTATTAAAAACTCAGACTAGGAACCTACTCGGTGTACTTTTTAAATTTACTTGGTTCGCGCGATTTTCACGACATAATGTTATGACCGATAAACGATGAAACTTAAAAAAGAGGAACGACCTAAGTATAAATGATCTGAATCTAAATATAAATATAAACGACAATTATTTTTGATGGTTTTTATGGTTCTTGTATTTTTTTAAGGATTTGGCCCTGAAGGCCCACTTGAAAAATTCGCCCTGTATACCCATCACCGCGCCTCCATCTCCGAAGGAGTAGGAAGAAGTGTTAGAAACCGACACTTTGAATGATGTTTTTATGTCCCCGTGTAACAGGTGACGAGCCCGTTGCCATGCACCGGGCACAATGTGAGGCAAGCGATATTTACAATCAACTGTATTTACGTTTTCTCTAAACTCAGCGGTACAGGCGCTGGGATCGAAGCCGCAACTTCTTAAACGAGTAGTGCCGTCTTTCGCAAACTCGGTTACTTACCGCTGCCAATTAAGTTTAATGAAATATTTTTTTTATAATCTCACCAAATAACTCTTGAAAACAAGATTACTAGGCAATAATAACTCGCTGTTGTATTGTCGTACGTTGATAAATATTTATGTTATACTAAAAACGCCACAGAATATGACTCGACATTATTATTATTTACATATCACCGATGTAACGTAAAGGTATATCGAGCATTGTCGCTGTAGAAGTGTTCAAGGGAAGTTTTTTAGCAAAAGCCTAGTCAGATAAAGTGTTAACGTCAAGGGGCAGAAAACGAGACACAATAGGAACATGTACTGTTTGCGAACACCGGTGTTCGCGGTGCCCTCCAAGGGGTCAAGGCGATGTTATACTCTAAGAGCAGCGTCCGGCACAACCGACCATCACCCGCAGCAGCGCCAGCAGCAGCGCCAGCAGCGGACACCACAGCAGCGGCCACATCGCGCACTCGCTGGACTACACGAGAACACGCTCGGCCTCCCGCTGGACGACTCACTAGACCACTCGCACCACACACATGACTCAATCCGCTATTGTAACCGACGACTGATTCAATACACGCCCCGATCAATTCAGTTTGTTCATTTCGCTCGGCCGTTTGTGAATCGCGCCATCAATGCTACACGCCCGTCGGTCGGTGAGCCACAACAGACCCCGCGGCGCGCACGCGATGCAGCGCTAATCTCATTTAAACCGCGCTCTTTTTATTGAATGCCTCTTTGATGTGATCTAAATCTAATTAATACGTTTTGTTTAGGTAACACTTAGCATATTCTTTATTTACGTCAACTTCGTTAGTTTAGATTATCAAGATTGAAATATTGGTAATGTTGACAACAATGTCATCACAATCTTTTGAAACTAAAAGTTTTAAAATCAACAGAGCAGTAACTTCAAAATACAATCGATATAAAGAAATTTAATTGGGAACACGGCAGGACAATGGTAATTGTATATCTCATCATTTATTTTGTTGTCCACATTCTAAAACGATTGATGAAACTTATGTAGAATGACATTATTTTTGACATTATTAATTAGTAATTTATTATATTTCATGTAATTGCGATGAATAATTCAACGAAAGTCATATTTGTTAATTAATTAGCATCATTATATTGTTTTGTTTTTTGCATGCTAAAATGTATATAGTTGAATAAGTTGAATAATTTTCTTATTAACAACTACTACCAGAATGATGAAACCATTTTATTCCAATGATTAATTAATATTTTTATTAATAAAATCTATTATTGCTAAATTAATATAAAAATAAAAATATTCTATATTTATTGGCAATTTTTATTAATAAACAAATTTAATCTACACTCACGTTATAATGTTCGAATTATGAACTCAGGCTCGAATTCATAATTCATACTTATTGGTATACACCACAGAACAATAAAAAAGGTTAGAATGATAACGCATCCACATTAGTACTAGGATTTGAAATACGTTTTTAAATATTATAATCTATAATACGTATAATGAGACACGTTAAATATCTTTTTCGAATTATGGTGCAAAAACATGTACACTATCATGACAGCACTGGACTAGTGTAGTGCACAATTTGATGTCGATAATCAAGTATTATTCAAGTTTTAAGTAACAAAATTATGTATTTTATTTATTTATCCAACTTCGTAATTAAGGAGAATATTAATATACAGGTTGGATTTTTTTTTATCTCCACAAAGGAAACACACTTTTATTTTCAAATAGAAACAAAACTGTTTTCACACTTTTTTCAAAAAAGCTTACCCAAATGGGGAATCAAACCACCTCAAGTGGTTTTGGTCGCTACACAAGCAGCATTTAGTTGCTTAAAATGGGACTAGTTGATAGGTGTGAATGTCTGAGGATATTTATTTTATTTCCCTAATTGATTTAGTTATGGCTAAAAATACTATTTCTCTATGAAACATTAGGTCTTACGCATGTAAGACATAATGAAACCTTACATTAATTTATTTTTTCCGGGCATATTTGGAAACTCTGTAGCAGCCGGTGGAATGCAGAAGTAGAGATGGATATCTTGTATGAAATACGAGTGTTTCACTTTGTATTGGTTAATAGAATAAAAAAATAACTAAAAAGTTTTTGTAAAAAAGTTCAGTTTGGGTAAATTTTATTTGAGAAAAATGAGAATGCAGTTGCTTCTTTTTAAAATAAAAGTTCGTTTCCTTTGTGGAAATTAAAATATTTTATTTATTTAAGGTACCTCCCCTCTAGGGCTCCTAAAGAAATTCCAACCAATCTCAATACTATACAAATTTAATGAAGATAAATATTTTGTAGTCTGTGATTTAGTTTTCTACTGAATAAATACTATAAAGACAAGAGGTAACAGTTTCAGGTGGATGTTTCTAGGAATAGGTCACTGACTAAAACAAAAGATACACTATCGCTATAGTTGGCTTGGCAATGAGAACAACAATAAAGAAAAAACTGCCTTGCCAGTTTTCCACTAGTGAATAATAAATAAAATAATTGGTAATGTTATGAGCTGGGGTTGTTCTCAGTAAAGAAACAGCGGTTACCAACATACACTTTTTAATTAATTACATTAATACTGGTTAATCACATTTTTCTCGTCACCCATCCCTCAATGTCTTAAGTCAAAAGTCTTCGACCAGTGCGTCCTCCCGGTCATGACCTACGGTGCTATGACGTGGACACTCACTGCTCGACTAGTCCACCAGTTTAAAGTCGCCCAGCGAACTATGGAAAGGGCTATGCTCGGAGGGCACTGTCCTTATTGCCTATTATAATTTTGACTTTTCGCTTTCTTTGTGAACTGGCATTTGAACAGGAAGGTGAACTTGATTTTCCTGCAAACAAAAGTAAATGATTTCAAAATTCTCGCTTATGAGATATTTGACATGATGAAATAAATTTCTTTTTAGATAAAAAAAATAAAGAAAATAATTAACAAATTAAAGTCCCTACAAATTTTATTCAATCGTGACTCAATCACATGCGCAATATTTCTACCCTGTATAATCGAAACGACTGATTTGGCGCAAGGGTAAGGATAACTGCCTTCTGTGGCAGACATCACGGGTTCGATTCCCGAACAAGACAAATGTATAATTTTATAATAATATTTTGTTTTCACTGTAGACAGATAAAAAATTCATAACATTACCTGTACGCAAATATCTATGTGAGGTACTGCAGAAGATTTCCATTGCTTTTTTTGAAACTTGTAGGAAGTCATCTTCCGTAAAATGCTACGAGCAAATGCTACTGCTTTTAGTAGGAAACCATTGATCTTTCCTGCCAGTTGCGGATATCCATTTTTCTTTTATATCCGGATTTGTAGGAAAACTGAAATATGTAAATCTTTATAAACAGAATATTTATGCCTTATTTAAAAATTAAATAGATATTTAAAACTTAGATTTGATATTATGGCCATGTAAATTACCACATCATAATGTCTGAGCACAAGGAACAAAAAAACTCTATCGATAAAACTATCGATAACATGCAAGCCCTATGATTGCACAGAATTTGGTACGAATTATTTTCGTGATTGATTATGCCTCCATATTTAGTTATTTCCAAATATTATTACTTACCGATGAAATGAAATTCCTCCTTTTTCCAGATTCACCTTTTTACTTCGCAAACGGCACGAAATAATAGCACAACTCGGCATCTTTTTGGGTTTTGTACTGCACCGAATATACGTCTGACAGCTACGCCATTGTGCAATACACTGCGAGCAATTTGACGTTCATATGCCCGTTTGCTCATATGAGCGGCTCGTCAACCACGCCCACTTTATCATTCTAACCTTTTTTATTGTTCTGTGGTATACACATATAATAAAAACTAAAATTTAAAAATGGAAACTGGAACAGAATGACCATTTTGCAACAGGTTGGACTCATTATGCAACACTTATTTTTCTTAAAAACGCACAAAACTATGGCAAATGTTTTCCAGGCAGCCTACAATAAATAATTTGTTTGTTTGTTTTATTTCTTTGATTAATGAGTGTAGATAAAGTAATGTAAACTACTATAATGCGTGGAACAGTAGCAGCGAACAACACCACGATGCATGGAGACGAGGGACAATGTGACCGGAACCACGCACATAATGGCCGAATAATGACCTTCGGGCCGGCGCCTGCGCACTGGGTCATGCTCTACATCTAAGTTATACATCAAAATGTCTAATATTC
This sequence comes from Parapoynx stratiotata, assembly GCA_910589355.1. NCBI lineage: Eukaryota > Metazoa > Arthropoda > Insecta > Lepidoptera > Crambidae > Parapoynx > Parapoynx stratiotata. The sequence continues at coordinate 14,541,927 of OU342478.1, forward strand.
ACGCGTTTATTTTGTTTATGTGTTTCAAATATGCTTTATGTATTTTCCTAATAATAAGTTCATTATAGTGTGAAAATTATTCCATCTATGGTTTATTAATGTTAATATATTTATTACGACAATTAGGTTGTTCTTTTGATTTTAACATCAACCAGTATGCTTCGACAACTACCTACGCAAATTTTAGTGGAAGAGAGCCGACATTCTTTATAGTTTTTCATTAAAAAATTTAAACATCTTATGAATAATATGATTTTTCAACTTTTACAAAGTCGATATAAACCACGTGTATTTGACTTCAGCTTCTCCATTCTACGGTATTTTATTATAAATTTTATTGACATAGGGTAAGGCACAGATATGTAAAGTTAAAGATGTGATAATTAAGTGGTTTGTTCGAGGTTATTTTTAAAACACGAAACCCTTTTCAAGGAAATATCTGTATCTTTTTTAACACGCTTTTATTAGTTTCACCTGTATGTTTGTATGTATGTAACTGACTCGTTGGGGCTCAATTGTGTGTGTGTGTGTGTGTGTGTGTGTGTGTGTGTGTGTGTGTGTGTGTGTACGCACCAGGCAGTGCCGCAGCTGCGCGCGCACGTCGCCGGGCGGCGCGGCGCCGGGCGGCAGCAGCGCGTCGGCGGCGCGTTGCACGCCCCGCAACGCGCGCATGGCCGCCGCTATTCGCTCGCCCACTTCATCACCCTCCGCGACCGCCTCCTCCTCCGAGTCCCCCTCCTCCGCCGCGGGTTCGGGCTCCTCGCTCGCCAGTATCTCGTTCACTTTCTCTTCCACAGCGTCGAATTGTTGCTGCAATATAAACAACACATTATTGTTTTAATTCCGTCTGATATACACGAAACACTTGCGGCGAGATGCCTTTTGGACCTCTCAATTTAATTTTATTTATTAATTTATTCAGGTTACACACAGTCATATTTATACAATAATAATAAAAAGTTTACCAAGAGACCTAAAGTACCATTAAATAGAAACATTATATTATTTTGTGCAATATGTGACAGTGATATATATATATATATATATTAATACGTAAATAGTGAATTAAAAATCCCTCCAGTAACATCACAAAATGTTTTCACCCATTTTTCGTTTAAAAACATTAAGAGAATCAGAATATATGTATACTTCTTCTCCATCCATTAACTTATTATAGAATTTTGTGCCGAATGAAGACGTCGAGTGATGAGAGAAGGAGGAAGAGGAAAACTGCAGTCAGTAAAATATAGCTTGATTAGAATGACAGCTGTCAAACATCGCCCAGTGGTGCTGGGACGAAAAAACAGTGGTATGAGCCAGACAGCGTGGTGGTGTAACGGCCTATTTAAACAATAAATACAACAAAAATTCATACGCCAACTTTAACAATTCTAACAAGACTTGAGACAACCAATGCGAAAGAATTACTTAAAATTACTATTTTCATAGGCGTCCGTTATGTTAATGATTATAAAAACTATTGACTACAATATTTCGATTTGACTCCTGCCTAACTTTTTTTCACGATGATGTATCCTTGTAAAAGCGTACGTACGTTTAAAATCGCTTTTTAAAATTAGTGTTTATGACTCTAGCGATGTTTTATGTAGAAATATTTCTTTTCTTAGATTTAGCAATACGCTGTAACATTTTAAAACTACTGTAGTTGCATAATTGATCGTGATTTTTCGTTTTACAAAATATGTTTATCTAGTAGACACTAGTACAAAGTTACTACGCCAGTTTTAATAACAGCTGTCATTCTAATCGAGCTATATATTATAGAGTGTAGTTGCGCGAAGTTCAAATGAAAAATGTGATATTCCAGTGCCGGTGAAGATAAATACAATAAAAAAAATCCAACGACAACAGTGATAAATAATGCTTTGCATAATTGATGAGAAAATTATAAGTTTACATTGCAACATATAACTTTAGTATCATTAATTAATTAAATCAAATGACGTTTAGTAAAATAAAATGCAACAAAATAACATTAAAGTGCTCCACACAAGACGACACAAGCACGACAACAATACCACATTACTCACTACAGTACATACTTGGGTTCCCGGCCAACGAACAGTTCATCGGTGCGCTTGCGAAGAACAAATTGTTTTTTACAATCTACTATTATATAACATTTTTTTATAAAAGGCATAGCAAATGACTCCAGGAAACCCGATGGTAAGCGGAAGAGTTCGTTTGCGGAGCCACAGAGAACATCAGGAGAAGTCTCAAGGTGGAGATGGCCTGCAGGTTTTTTCATGTCTCTTTGGAAGAGACCCATATTTTAGGCTGTTGGCTCCGCCATCTGGCACGCGTATATCTCGCGACCTCAGTCTTCCAACCGTCGTATGCAACGTCTGCTCCAGCGTCTGCAGGGACGCGTGCACGTCACGTGCTACATGTCGCGCACCTGCAGCAGCTGCAGCTGGTCGGCGAGGCGGCGCGCCGCGTGCTGCCGCCCCGCCGCGCCGTACGCGGCCGCCTGCCGCCGCGCCTCCTCCAGCGTCTGCAGGGACGCGTGCACGTCACGTGCTACATGTCGCGCACCTGCAGCAGCTGCAGCTGGTCGGCGAGGCGGCGCGCCGCGTGCTGCCGCCCCGCCGCGCCGTACGCGGCCGCCTGCCGCCGCGCCTCCTCCAGCGTCTGCAGGGACGCGTGCACGTCACGTGCTACATGTCGCGCACCTGCAGCAGCTGCAGCTGGTCGGCGAGGCGGCGCGCCGCGTGCTGCCGCCCCGCCGCGCCGTACGCGGCCGCCTGCCGCCGCGCCTCCTCCAGCGTCTGCAGGGACGCGTGCACGTCACGTGCTACATGTCGCGCACCTGCAGCAGCTGCAGCTGGTCGGCGAGGCGGCGCGCCGCGTGCTGCCGCCCCGCCGCGCCGTACGCGGCCGCCTGCCGCCGCGCCTCCTCCAGCGTCTGCAGGGACGCGTGCACGTCACGTGCTACATGTCGCGCACCTGCAGCAGCTGCAGCTGGTCGGCGAGGCGGCGCGCCGCGTGCTGCCGCCCCGCCGCGCCGTACGCGGCCGCCTGCCGCCGCGCCTCCTCCAGCGTCTGCAGGGACGCGTGCACGTCACGTGCTACATGTCGCGCACCTGCAGCAGCTGCAGCTGGTCGGCGAGGCGGCGCGCCGCGTGCTGCCGCCCCGCCGCGCCGTACGCGGCCGCCTGCCGCCGCGCCTCCTCCAGCGTCTGCAGGGACGCGTGCACGTCACGTGCTACATGTCGCGCACCTGCAGCAGCTGCAGCTGGTCGGCGAGGCGGCGCGCCGCGTGCTGCCGCCCCGCCGCGCCGTACGCGGCCGCCTGCCGCCGCGCCTCCTCCAGCGTCTGCAGGGACGCGTGCACGTCACGTGCTACATGTCGCGCACCTGCAGCAGCTGCAGCTGGTCGGCGAGGCGGCGCGCCGCGTGCTGCCGCCCCGCCGCGCCGTACGCGGCCGCCTGCCGCCGCGCCTCCTCCAGCGTCTGCAGGGACGCGTGCACGTCACGTGCTACATGTCGCGCACCTGCAGCAGCTGCAGCTGGTCGGCGAGGCGGCGCGCCGCGTGCTGCCGCCCCGCCGCGCCGTACGCGGCCGCCTGCCGCCGCGCCTCCTCCAGCGCCGCGCGCTGCGTCTCCAGGGATGCGGATACGTCACGCGCCTACATGTTAAAACCACATTCTTAGTAAAAAAAAAAGTGATACATTGACACGTCCGACTTCATCGCCGATCAATTATCTAATCAATGTAGTATATGTATATTAATGTTGTATATTACATACATCGTGTGTAGGTTTATTATCTTCTATATCTTATATACAGTGGTGGTCATATAATTAAGAACGATTTTTAAAAACAGACATTTTAAAACTAATTATCTAATATTTTTTTGTGTTTTTCTTCGAATATTATTTTTTTGTATTATTATTATTTATTTATTTAGGACAACATACAGTCATATACGTTTATATTTACGAGTTATTAAAACTAATAGACCTACAGTACCATTAAAAACATACAAAAAATATTCGGAAATTAAGACGGTAATGCTCCATTTATGAGACAATGTGTCAATTACTGTCTACGAACCAATTACTTCCCCTACCAAACGATTATAAACATTTAAAGGTATATGAAAAATGTCGATGTCGCTTAGTTTATTATTATAAAACACACAAGAACGCCTAATAAATGTATTCCGGGCATAACCCGCGGCGCAATAAGAACAATGAAAAGTATTTGTTGAACGTGAGGATATCCTAGGGGCCTTTAAGTTTATTAACTGTAACAAAGAAGACGAGTCTATCTTGCCGTTGACTATTTTGTATAAAAACATTTGAGCTAAGAGCACACGTCTACTCTGTAAGGATACCACCCGATGTCTCTTTGAAGCCGTTTCGTAGTCTGTGAAATAGTGCCCGCTTCGATAGTCCAAAGATTTTAAAAATTTGTTTTGAACCCCTTCAAGGCGAGCAATGTGTACCGCATATTGAGGGCACCAAACAACACAAGCAAATTCTAGCAGGGAACGAACAAAACAGTAATATAAAATTTAATACGTGAATGCGTGCTTAAATGGTCTCCCGAGACGGAGAATCATTCCGAGCTGTCTGTAAGCCCTCGAAGTTATACTGTCTATATGCAGATTAAAGCTTAAATTTGTATCAAGTACAACTCCGAGGTCGCGGACTTCATATACTCGATTAATTATAGTACCAGAAAGGGTATAATCGAAGGTAATCGGGCTGCGCTTTCGTGTAAAAGAGATAATGCAGCACTTATCAGCGTTTGGGTACAGTTGGTCGCTATCACAATAAAGTTCAAATCTTTGCAAATTGGATTGTAACTTTAGACAATCATCAGTAGTCGATATAGAAGCAACAGCCAACATCATTTATATAAATTGTGAATAAAAAGGGACCCAAATGTGAACCCTGAGGAATTCCAGACGAGATATTGAGAAATTTTGACGTATAACCCTTTAAAGCCACAGCCTGACTTCGATTCGAGATATATGATTCCAACCATCGAAGAAGGTCGCCGTGGATACCAAACTTTGCCAGTTTGCCAAGTACCGAGTGATTAATTTTGTCAAATGCCTTTGAAAAATCTGTGTAAACGGCGTCCACCTGATAACCTTTGTCCATGGAATTGAGAATGAAATCCGTGTATAACACCATATTAGTGTCAACGCTACGACCCTGAAAGAAGCCGTGTTGCTGCTGTGAGATATGGCGAGAGACTACGTGCCTTAGCTCATCAATAACGATCTTCTCGAATTTTTTTCCCAGTAAACATAGCTTAGAAATCAAAATTATGAAACATTCAAATGACCAAAACAAAAAGAATTATACATAAAATGTATAAAATAATAACGGATTTTTCACAAAAATAACTTTTTCTGAAGAATAAGAAGAATAAGAATAAGAATCGTTTATTTGTCTGAATATGGTTACAATAATGAGGTGTTGTGTTTTAATTTAATTCCATTCATATTCAATCGATCATAGTCGATGTACAAATATAAAATTATGGCTGATATGTAATAATACAATTATCTATTAATAAAAAATAAAAAACAAATGTCAAAATAAAAATTAATAACTAGGTAATGTCAATAAAATATAATGCAATAAATCAAATGCTATTAATGTCACATAAAATGTCAAAAATAAGAGTAACAAATTTTTATATAAATAATGCTGAACAAATAATTAAGAACGAACATTGAATTGTTCTAGAATTGGTTTCGGTGAAACACAGGCTAAGTAAAAATACATTAATTGTATGAAATTACTTTAATAAATATAATATAATTTAATTTAAACTATAATTAATAGGTCGTAGCATGTCCACGGCTCTTTATAACTGCTTTGCAACGACGAGGCATGGATTCAATTAATTTTTCACATTTTTCAAAGGAAATAGAACTCCACTCTTCTAAAAAAACATCATAAAGTTCTCTCAAATTGCCGCATTGTCGATTTGATACCCTTTTCTTTATTTCACACTAAAGGTGTTCTATAGGGTTTAAATCTGGGCTGTTAGCCGGCCAGTCTAAGACAGAAACTGACTGTGATTCGAGGAATACCTTTAGTGAGCGTGCCGTATGTTTGGGATCATTGTCGTGTCGATATATCCAAACTACCGGAAGAACATGTTCAGCATACGGTAACATTGTTGTTTCCAATATATTTTTGTATTGAAATTGATCCATGTTACCTTCTATGAGCTAACAGGTCCGACTCCGTGTCCTGTAAAGCACCCCCAAATTTTCACCGCCATGCTTTAAGGTCACTTTTGTGAATTTGGGATCAAATGCTTTATTCGAAGGACGCCACACGTAACGTTTTCCATCAGAACACACTCTTTTTTTTTGGTTTCATCAGGAACAACAACATTGTAGAGCTGACCAGTTTTCATACTTTCTTGCAAATGCAAGGCGAGCTTGCCTATGGCACCGTTTCAACATGGGTACCTTTCTTGCTATACGTCCGTACAACTTTTCTTCCACCAAACGTCTCCGAATAGTGCGTGATGAGATTGCCGAAGGATTGTTTTCTCCAAAATATTCCTTTCTTATTTCGTTAGACCCCTTAAAAAAATCTTGTTTTGCCGAACGAACAATATTTCTACCATCTCGCCGGATGTCTTTCTCTGTTTAGGTGCGCGCGGAATATTTAAAGTCGTTTGATACGTATTAAAATGATTCACAGCATGGAAAACCATCGTTTTCGAACAATGCAAATGATCAGCTATCTTTTTTATACGACCAATTCTCTTCACGAAGTTCTATTATAACATCCCTAGTAGATTTGCCACAACTTTTGCTATTTAAAAAAAAAACCGCTTCAATATTATAATTTGTCTGAATGGCGCCAATATTATATTAGAAGATGATTAGAAGTAACATAGACATACTATTCGATTTTTTAATTACAATAAGAAGAAAAACTATTCAGCGTTCTTAATTATGTGACTAGCCAGTTGGTAGACATGGTACAATCAGTGTAAGGTTTTTTCATGTATAGAATTTATCTATTTTGTTTTTTTATTATTTACGCGAGTAAATGAGTGTATCGTTAGTATGAAAACATTTTACAATAGCAAAAATGAATTTAAAGCAATTGTGTAATAAATTATGTTAAAGTGTTTGAAAATATCCTGTGTCACATATAGTCGTTCTTAATTATATGACCATCACTGTATATATATTATATTCTCCGCTGTGTTTTTGTTTTTTAATATGTTGTTAATTATGGATTCTTTATGAGGCACCTATTTCTACTTTCAAAGCATATTTTGTAAATTTTGTCATTAGTTTCCCGAATATAAATAAAATAAAATAAATAAATAAATATTCATAAATATAATGGTTATTTATATCTTTTAGTGTAATTATTAGTGTATATTTCTAAGTATTCTATTTTTGTTGGTTTTTAAACTTTTATTGTACCGTCGTTTTAGCTCTCCTCACTTCGCTTTCCGGTTGACTGGTAGAGAATGCCTCAAGGCATTAAGTTCGCCTTTGTACGTCATACATAAAGAGTAAATAAATACACGGCACTGAGTTGCTTAAATAAGAGACTATGAATTACTCACTGGGAAGAAGCCAAGCCAGGCCTTTCCTCTCCTACAACTATGACGACACTTGCACAGTATATCAAATATTAGAACACCAATAGGGCCCCTCCCTATTAGGTTCGTCCGTGGATTTCACCCCCCCCCCCCCCCCCCCCCCCTCCCATTAGTCACCTGCGCCAGTCGCTGGTGCGGCGCGGCGTGTAGCGCGGCGGCTGCGGCGGCGGCGGCGGCCAGCCCCGCGCGCACTTGCTCCACCGCGCCCTCCGCCGCCGCCGCCTCGCGCGCGCGCTCCTCCAGCAGCTCCGTCCGCGCCGACGCCTACAACAATCAGTTCCGTGCACTCACACACAATACATCGGTACGCCAGGTCAAAGTCGACAGAGGGAGAGACCGACCTGCGCCCGCAGCGTGTCCCAGGTGTGCGCGAGGTGGTCGAGCTGCGCGCGGATCCAGGCGGGCATGATGTGCGCCTGCTCCAGCTGGCGGCCCACCTCCTGGATGCGCTCCATGCGCGCCGCGCTGTGGTTCTGCACGTAGCTCTCCAGGTCCTGCGGCAGCGCGCGCGTCAGCACGTGTGTGGTGTGTGCGGGTGTGTGCGTGTGTGCGGGTGTGTGCGTGCGTGCTCACGTAGAGGTCGTCGCAGATCTCCTCGCTGTCGGCGCGCGGCTGCGGCGGGCGCTCGAGCCGGCGCCGCAGCCCGTCGAGCCAGGCCGCCTCCTGCGCCACCCACGCGCGCAGCTCGCCCGTCTCCAGCCACGCCTCCGCCAGCACCCTGCGCACACCGCTCGTACACTGCCGAGAGCTACGTCGCTGACGGTCAACGACACACTGATGTCTTTGAGGGGCATGAAAATAGAATGACCGTAACCTTTATCTGTATCAGATTGGACTTCCACCCTGGGAGCCGTCGAGGATAGGTTGAGGGTATTTTTCTGTTATGACCCTTAAAACACCAGTCTTTCATTTTGCGTTTCCGTCATTTTACGTCTAAATTTCACGCGCGTTGAGCTGCGTCACGCGCCGCATTATAGAAAGTAGACGTCTACGTGACTCACTTGTACCGCTCGTAGACGCCGTGCGTGACGCGCGTCCACCGCGCGTTCAGCTGCGTCACGCGCCGCGCCAGCGCCGCGGGCGGCGCGTCCGCCGCCGACAGCAGCACGTCGTTGCCTGAACGTTTAATCGAGTGGAAAATAAATAACAAATTGAAAAAATAACATCTTGTCGCACACCATAGGACAAAAAGGTGCGCCCATTCTGACACGGGCACACTGGCAACATCGCTAATCATTGAGTACTTCTGCGTCTGTCTTAATAATTGATGTCGGATTCATCGTCACATAGTTTTAAACCTTGCAGGTATTACTGAGGTGCCACTGACCGGCCTCGTTGATGGCGCGGAACTCGACGGTGGCGTTGTCGCAGTCGTCCTTGAGCGCCTGGAAGCGCGCCTTCATCTGGTACAGGTCGCCCGAGTCGCTGATGCCGCACTCCGCCTCCGCCGGCATCTGCGGCAATCGGACGCATCATAAAAATGCAGAAAACCGTGCCCGCTAGAACGAACGATTTCAACGTCAGTCTCAAGAGTACGAAGCTCTGATGCTCGCATCAAGTAAACGCTCGGAGTGAGGAGTGAGTAGTCGCTGACGGAGCTGTACCTGCGCCTCGATGCCGTCGAGCCAGGCGGAGAGCTCGTCGATGCGGCGCAGCAGCGCGTCCGCGCGCTCCAGCGCCCGCCGCAGCGCCTCGTTGAGCGCGCGTGCTCGTCGCTAGACATACCTGCGCCTCGATGCCGTCGAGCCAGGCGGAGAGCTCGTCGATGCGGCGCAGCAGCGCGTCCGCGCGCTCCAGCGCCCGCCGCAGCGCCTCGTTGAGCGCGCGTGCTCGTCGCTAGACATACCTGCGCCTCGATGCCGTCGAGCCAGGCGGAGAGCTCGTCGATGCGGCGCAGCAGCGCGTCCGCGCGCTCCAGCGCCCGCCGCAGCGCCTCGTTGAGCGCGCGCGCGCGCGTGCCCGCCGCGCGCACGTCGTCCGCCGACACGTGCTCGTCGCGCAAGCGCTGCGCTAGCTCCTCGCTGCAGTCCTGCAGCACGTCTTCGCGCGCGCGCGCGATGTCCTCGGCTTTCTGAAGGTATTGCTCTTTTTCTTCCTCGAATTTCTGAGTGGGAAAGCAGAAATTTGTGTTGTTGAACACACGTTCTGTGATATAGCGTCTGAGAACAGGATACTTCATTTATTGAATAATTTTTTTAAGTATCCATCAAATACGGATGAAATTACTCGTGACGTTGTGAATTTACGATAGCAAAAATAACGAATTCTCATGTTCAATCTGAGTAAATGAATCGTGCACTGACGTTGCTCTGGTCCAGCAGCGCGGCCAGCTTCTCCGAGTCGCCGACGGGCAGCGCCTCGTGCTCCTTCACGAACGCGTCCACCGCTCGCACCCACCGCTTCACCTCCTCGCTGTCCTGCTCCAACCGCTGCACTGCGCTTATACCTGCAGATTGCGTTCACATCAGTAGCTACGATCACAGTATCGCGAGACTCGAAAAATGATGAGTACGATAGAAACAGCGAAAGTGATACCGTTCTCCAGCTTCCCGATCTTCTGGTGGAGGATGGTGGCGCAGTCGTCGACGGCCGTGCGCAGGTCGTCGAGGCTGGAGCTGAGGCTGAGGCCGCGCGGCGCGTCGGTGGCCAGCGCGTCCGCCGCGGCGCGCACGTCGGCCAGGCGCGTGCGCAGCGCCGCCAGCCCGGCCAGCGACGCCGTCATCGCGGGCACGACCGTCGGCGTGCAGTGCTCGCGCAGCACGCGCTCCTGCACCTCGCGCAGCGCGGCGTGCAGCGCGTCCTCGTCGGCCGCGAGGGCCGGCCGCGCGCCCAGCGCCGCCTTCATGTCGAGCTCCTCGCGCGTGAGCTCGTTCAGCAGCCGCTGGTGCGCGAGCGAGAGGCGCGCGTGCAGCGCGGGCGCCGCCACCAGCCGCTCCAGCTGGGGCGTCAGCTGGCGCAGCTCGCGCGCCTTGTTCCTGGAACGCATACATGCACTTTAGGCTACCTTCTCACGCTATATTTTTTATAGAATATTTTTAATAGAACCTATCATTTCTGACTCCACTCGTCGTACGACGTATGCGTTGTAATATCGCAATCGGTATGTTTTATTTTCCACATACAGAAAAACAGTCATGATTATCAGACGCATATGAGCAGTCTAGTCTTATGCTCATCACAAACCCGAATATATATGTCCGACGAGTACTACAATGATAATGACATTTGTGTTAAAGTAGGACCAGCAACGAGCACGGTCGTTTCGTGTGCGCCCAAAACGGATCATCGAGGTGGTGCTTCCAGCTAGGGGTGGTGGCGCGCGGTCACCTCAGGTGTATGAGGTGCGCGTGCGAGGCGGCCCCCTGCCGCCAGCGCCGGCGCCAGTCGTCCGCGGCGTCGAGCGCGGCGGCCACGCCCCGCGCCTCCCCCGCCGCGGCGCCGCACGCGCGCACCGCCTGCAGCGCCTCGAGCTAAGCTAAGGGTGGTGGCGCGCGGTCACCTCAGGTGTATGAGGTGCGCGTGCGAGGCGGCCCCCTGCCGCCAGCGCCGGCGCCAGTCGTCCGCGGCGTCGAGCGCGGCGGCCACGCCCCGCGCCTCCCCCGCCGCGGCGCCGCACGCGCGCACCGCCTGCAGCGCCTCGAGCTAAGCTAAGGGTGGTGGCGCGCGGTCACCTCAGGTGTATGAGGTGCGCGTGCGAGGCGGCCCCCTGCCGCCAGCGCCGGCGCCAGTCGTCCGCGGCGTCGAGCGCGGCGGCCACGCCCCGCGCCTCCCCCGCCGCGGCGCCGCACGCGCGCACCGCCTGCAGCGCCTCGAGCTAAGCTAAGGGTGGTGGCGCGCGGTCACCTCAGGTGTATGAGGTGCGCGTGCGAGGCGGCCCCCTGCCGCCAGCGCCGGCGCCAGTCGTCCGCGGCGTCGAGCGCGGCGGCCACGCCCCGCGCCTCCCCCGCCGCGGCGCCGCACGCGCGCACCGCCTGCAGCGCCTCGAGCTAAGCTAAGGGTGGTGGCGCGCGGTCACCTCAGGTGTATGAGGTGCGCGTGCGAGGCGGCCCCCTGCCGCCAGCGCCGGCGCCAGTCGTCCGCGGCGTCGAGCGCGGCGGCCACGCCCCGCGCCTCCCCCGCCGCGGCGCCGCACGCGCGCACCGCCTGCAGCGCCTCGAGCTAAGCTAAGGGTGGTGGCGCGCGGTCACCTCAGGTGTATGAGGTGCGCGTGCGAGGCGGCCCCCTGCCGCCAGCGCCGGCGCCAGTCGTCCGCGGCGTCGAGCGCGGCGGCCACGCCCCGCGCCTCCCCCGCCGCGGCGCCGCACGCGCGCACCGCCTGCAGCGCCTCGAGCTAAGCTAAGGGTGGTGGCGCGCGGTCACCTCAGGTGTATGAGGTGCGCGTGCGAGGCGGCCCCCTGCCGCCAGCGCCGGCGCCAGTCGTCCGCGGCGTCGAGCGCGGCGGCCACGCCCCGCGCCTCCCCCGCCGCGGCGCCGCACGCGCGCACCGCCTGCAGCGCCTCGAGCTAAGCTAAGGGTGGTGGCGCGCGGTCACCTCAGGTGTATGAGGTGCGCGTGCGAGGCGGCCCCCTGCCGCCAGCGCCGGCGCCAGTCGTCCGCGGCGTCGAGCGCGGCGGCCACGCCCCGCGCCTCCCCCGCCGCGGCGCCGCACGCGCGCACCGCCTGCAGCGCCTCGAGCTAAGCTAAGGGTGGTGGCGCGCGGTCACCTCAGGTGTATGAGGTGCGCGTGCGAGGCGGCCCCCTGCCGCCAGCGCCGGCGCCAGTCGTCCGCGGCGTCGAGCGCGGCGGCCACGCCCCGCGCCTCCCCCGCCGCGGCGCCGCACGCGCGCACCGCCTGCAGCGCCTCGAGCACGCGCTGCCTCGTGCCGTCCCAGCGCGTGCGCAGCGCCTGCACGCGGGCCGCGCGCTCGCTCGACTCCTCTGGAACGATACTCATTATTACAGGGACAAGGTACACCTCCTATGCACGACATCGACTAGGTGATATTGTTTATACTCTTGCAATATTATATATCCCATATATCCCACCTTCAGAAAAGTGATAAAACGAATTTTCCTCTAGTCTTTTCTGACACTTTTGTATCAAAAAAGTTCTTTAAAAAAATTAAACATGACATTTATCCCTGCCATGAACCGCACCGCCACTGACGACACGCCTCACCTAGTTGCAGCGCGTCCAATTCAGCGGCGCGCGGGTCCAGCTCGCCGCGCAGGCGCTCCAGCCGCTCGGTCAGCTTCTCGCAGTTCACGTCCTCGCTGGACAACTCCTCCGAGCACTGAAACGACGAGTATTTCACATTTAAAATCTCGCACCATAGTCATGCGCCAGAGCCGTTTCCGACAAACAAAATCGACGCTACAAAGAACATGTTTCGTTATTTCTCATATTTATCCTCTCCATAATGATGACCTATTTGAATAGATCGACTCGTATAAACTGGTGACGAAGATAATCCTTTGCTGATTAAACTCAGCAACAGCCTTACCGGCTCGAGTCGTCCGTATTATAAATTCAAACTCGAGCAATCATCATAAACCCCTCTCTGCACTCTCAGCAGAGACCTAGGTTTGAGATTGATTCTAGATTACGGGCTTTAACGTCGCAGGTAGCAATAATCCTAAAGACCGGCCGCCATCTCTCAAAACTGGCCCATTCAAATCGAGTCGTATAGACGGGGCCGACCCGTACCTGATCCAAGTCAGCGTCGGCGGCGTCGGCCCAGCTCTGGAAGGCGGCGCAGGCGACGTCGAGCCGCTGGTGCGCCTCCTGGTCGGAGAGGCGCGGCTTCTTGCCGCCCGCCTCCAGCATCGCCTCGATGTCCAGCTCCTCCTCCGGCACCTCCGCGTCGTCGCTCGGGAGCTCGCACTCGAATCCTAGCTCTTTTATCTGCAAAATTACATTTACGTGTTACGATATCGCAGCAGCGCAGCGATCGCGGCTCGTGTCTTCGTGTATGAGCGAAGGCATATCTGGCAAAACACAATGAGCAGTCACTTGTGCGTGTATGTGTGTGTGTGTGTGTGTGTGGTGGTGTGCGTGTACTCGCCCTGGCGGCCTGCACGGTGAGCATGATGAGCAGCGCGTCGAGGCGGTCCTGCAGCGCCTCGGCGCGGTCGCGCGCGCGCTGGCCGGCGTGCTCGCCGTCGCTGTCGTCGGCGGTGGCGGCGGCGGCGCTGGCGGCGTGCCGCGCGGCCGCCGCGCGCAGCCGCACGCGCGCGCCCGCCGCGCGCCGCACGCTGGCCACGCGCGCCGCGCACGCGCCCACCGCCGTCACCGGGCACGCCTCCATCTGCCGACGCAACGGGCACACGGTCACGCGGTCAGGCGGCGGCGACGACGCTGGAGGCGGCGGCGACCGCTGTACGCACCTGCTTGAGCTCGGTCTCGAGCAGCTCCAGCGCGGCGAGCAGGCGCGCGTGGTCGCGGTCGAGCGCGTCGTGCGCGTCGCGCCACGCCTCGAGGCGCGCCGTCTGCTGCAGCGTCCAGGCGCACGCGTGCGACCAGCGCTCGCCGAGCGCGCGCAGCGAGTCCTCGATCTCGGCCACGCCGGGGTCGGGCGGCGCGCCCGGCGCGTCGTCCACGACCACGACGGCGTCGGCGAGCGCGTCCACGAGCGGCTGGTGCGCGCGCAGGTCGGCGCGCAGGTCGGCGAGCGCGGGCAGGCGCGCGCGGCGCGGCGCGGCGGCCAGGCGCGACATGCGGTCCTCGGTGGCGGTGAGCCAGCGGCGCAGCGCGCGCAGCTGCTGCTGCTGCGCGGCCATGAGCGCGCGGTGCACGGCGGCCTGGCGCGCCATGGCGGCGCGGCGCAGCGCGTCCCAGCGCCGCGCCAGCAGCCGCGCCTGCAGCCGCACCTCGGCCGCCTCCTCGCGCGACAGCGCCGCGTCCGCCACGAGCCGCGCGCCCGCCTCCAGCACGCCGCCCACGCGCGCCTGCGCCGCCGCCACCTCCAGCAGGAACGCCTCGTGCGCGTGGAACTGCCGCTTCAGCTCCGGCAGCTGCGCGCCCGGCGCCTCCGCGCCCGCCAGCCGCTCCTCCGCCTCCAGCAGCCACGCCAGCGCCTCCTCCAGCGCCGCCGCGTACCCGCACAGCTCCGCCGACGCCGACGTGCCCGTCGACAGCGGCCGCCCGCCCGCCTCCTCGCCCTCCTCCGCGCCCGCCTCCTCCTCCGCCTGCGCGTCCGCCCCCGCCTCCGCCTCCGCCTGTGGCGCCGGCTCCGCACCCGCCCCGTTCTCCTGCAGCGCGCTCTCCACCGAGGTGAGCTCCTCGCCGCCGTGGGGCAGCGATTGGAACAGGCACATCAGGTACATCATGATCGATTTCTTGTCCGGGTTTGGCGTGTTCACATCTGCAACAGAATTAAACACAATGATTAGCGCGGGTTACGATAATGTTCATCCTATTTTAATTCGTAAACTTCATTAGGAGTTGTCTATACCTCTCACTATAGTTTATAAGAAATCTCTTTCTGAAGGAACTTTTCCTGCGATTTGGAAAAAAGCATTGGTAACGCCGATCCCGAAAAGCGGAAATCGTCATGATATAAAACAATACAGACCTATCTCAAAATTAACCGTATTTGCTAAATTATTTGAAAAGTTAGTCACAAATTTCCTGACGAATCAATTGAAACACGTTATATTGCCTGAACAACACGACTTCTTTCGGGGTCGAAGTGTTAATACTAATTTAGTAGTGTATACTGATTTTCTGCTAAATTCTTTGGATGCCGGATATCAAGTTGATGCCGTGTATACCGACTTCTCGAAAGCATTCGACAAAATAAATCATTTCACATTAATTAAAAAACATGAGAGGGTCGGTATACACGGAGATTTGCTAAGGTGAATTGAATCGTATGTCAGCAATCGAAGTCAGGCAGTTGCACTCAAGGGTTATCAATCTACATTCTTAAATATCACTTCAGGCGTTCCACAGGGATCTCACCTGGGTCCTTTTCTGTTCTCTTTGTATATTAATAATATTAGCGATTGTTTTCGTAATTCTCATTATCTTATAGATGAAGAGGAAGTAGACATATTTTCTGATTCTCTTAATGTTTTTAAAACTTACTCTTAATGTTTTTGTTTGCGCTCGCGTCACTCACCCTCGGGGTCGAGCAGGCGGTCGATGCCGAGGTGGCGCTGCGCGAGCGCGAAGGCGTGGTCGAGGCGCGCGGCGGGCGGCAGCGCCGCCAGCGCGCCCCACGCGAACAGCGCCGGCCGCCAGCGGTGCAGCGGCGGCGGGGGCGGGGGCGGGGGCGGGGGCGGGGGCGGGGGCGGGGGCGGGGGCGGGGCGCTCGCGTCACTCACCCTCGGGGTCGAGCAGGCGGTCGATGCCGAGGTGGCGCTGCGCGAGCGCGAAGGCGTGGTCGAGGCGCGCGGCGGGCGGCAGCGCCGCCAGCGCGCCCCACGCGAACAGCGCCGGCCGCCAGCGGTGCAGCGGCGGCGGGGGCGGGGGCGGGGGCGGGGCGCTCGCGTCACTCACCCTCGGGGTCGAGCAGGCGGTCGATGCCGAGGTGGCGCTGCGCGAGCGCGAAGGCGTGGTCGAGGCGCGCGGCGGGCGGCAGCGCCGCCAGCGCGCCCCACGCGAACAGCGCCGGCCGCCAGCGGTGCAGCGGCGGCGGGGGCGGGGGCGGGGGCGGGGGCGGGGCGCTCGCGTCACTCACCCTCGGGGTCGAGCAGGCGGTCGATGCCGAGGTGGCGCTGCGCGAGCGCGAAGGCGTGGTCGAGGCGCGCGGCGGGCGGCAGCGCCGCCAGCGCGCCCCACGCGAACAGCGCCGGCCGCCAGCGGTGCAGCGGCGGCGGGGGCGGGGGCGGGGGCGGGGGCGGGGCGCTCGCGTCACTCACCCTCGGGGTCGAGCAGGCGGTCGATGCCGAGGTGGCGCTGCGCGAGCGCGAAGGCGTGGTCGAGGCGCGCGGCGGGCGGCAGCGCCGCCAGCGCGCCCCACGCGAACAGCGCCGGCCGCCAGCGGTGCAGCGGCGGCGGGGGCGGGGGCGGGGGCGGGGGCGGGGCGCTCGCGTCACTCACCCTCGGGGTCGAGCAGGCGGTCGATGCCGAGGTGGCGCTGCGCGAGCGCGAAGGCGTGGTCGAGGCGCGCGGCGGGCGGCAGCGCCGCCAGCGCGCCCCACGCGAACAGCGCCGGCCGCCAGCGGTGCAGCGGCGGCGGGGGCGGGGGCGGGGGCGGGGGCGGGGCGCTCGCGTCACTCACCCTCGGGGTCGAGCAGGCGGTCGATGCCGAGGTGGCGCTGCGCGAGCGCGAAGGCGTGGTCGAGGCGCGCGGCGGGCGGCAGCGCCGCCAGCGCGCCCCACGCGAACAGCGCCGGCCGCCAGCGGTGTAGCAGCGCGTTCAGCGCCAGCCCGTCGCTCCACGACGACGTGAAGTTGCGCACGTCCACGCCAGGGTAGTTCTGACGCACGAGAACATTATCGAGTAGTAAAAAGTGTCAGTTTCTCCTGAACTATAGCTCCTGACTTTAAAATGTGAAACAGTAAATACTTCAACGTCAGAGTTGAAAAGTGATGAGAAGAATTAAAAATGGTCCTTCGAGCTGAACTTAATGGTGCGAAGCTACAACGACTATTGGAATCATATAAGAAATTATAGCCCGACCAGGAAAATAAAAAACCTCGCCGTGTTGGGGAAAACTTATTGAACTGGATTCTTTTAATGGCAACAATTATCCGTCGATTTCATGTCGAAATGTCACCTGTGTGTGCGTGCGGCACCAGGCGAGCAGCGTCTTCTCGAGGTTGGTCTGGCGCAGCTCCGACATGAGCTCCTTCAGGTGGTAGTGCACCTGCCAGTGCAGGATGATGCTCCACACGAGCCCTGCGCCGACACACGCTTGTCGTCATCATAGTTCTCAGTACATATTCAAATAAACACTAAAGATAAACACATGTGTGTCACTAAACATGTTCTGTACTTATGTATAGTGTAAAATGTTGGCGAACCAAATAAATAAATAAATAAAAATAAATAAGTCTCAACATCAGGCAAAAAATATCTGACGAAGTTCAGCACATATTCGCCGAGCGTACACGTGGTTTGTTAGAAGAAATATTTTTTCGTTTATAATAAAATGCGGAAACCTTTCGTTCTGTTTCTCGCCCAAGTAAATGAGAGGATAGAATCATACGAAAGTGCGATTCGGTGCGGTCAGGTGTAGCTTAGCCCAGTGCGCATGTGCGTGTGCGTGTGCGTGTGCGTGTGCGTGTGCGTGTGCGTGTGCGAGTGCGAGTGCGAGTGCTCACCGAGCGTGAGCTTGTGGTTGCCGTCGACGATGTCGCCGCTGCTGATGTTGACGAGGCGCACGCCGCTGGCCGCCAGCACCTTCAGCGCGGTGTTCACGTTGTTGATGTGGTGCACGCGCATGCGCCCGCGCTCCCGTTTCTGGAACATGCACAACAACTCCTCGAACATACGTTCGACTAAGGCCGCGTTCACGAGGACAGCAGACAGCTGCAAAAGCGCAATTTTTATTAAATCAACTCTTTTTAACTCCGTCGGCCGCTGTCCTTGTGAAGGTGGCCTACCTCTTATTTCCGTCTAATGAATTGAGGCATCCCATGTTAAGACAGCGTTGGTGGCCGTATACCTTATCATTAGATTTAAAAGGGCATATACCTCTAGAAATATAGAATAAACATAAGGTTCATTTTAGGCTGGGAGTATAAGCAATAGGAATAATCCGATCGGATTCAATCCATTTTGAAACAAACGGATGAATGTAAACCCTTGTGACACAGGAACTCGAGTATATAATGCGACTGCAAGTGTTAAAAGCTCAATCCCATTATGATTCATGCAGCGTAGCAACTTATTAGAATTCAATAATGGGAGCAGGGGGTAAACAGAATCTGTATTTACAATCCTTTAAGATCAGTTAGCTATCATGTCTCCCATCACGATGCGGGTTATTAAACACGCCCGCCGCTGCAGATATATCCCAATTGATTTGACACGTTAAACATGAACGTAATCAACGACAGCGATAGCCGAATTGGGAGAACGGAGCTTCTCGTGCAAGAGGTCGCAGGTTCAATCCCCGCTTGTATCACTGAGTTAATAGCAATCGTGAGACGTCCACAGGGAACTGGGCATATGCCTCCCCCAGGATGAACGACCGATCGGTCTTGTGCGTTGTCCAGCGGCTGCGCCAGTCCGTCGGTCCACCGACGCGACGCTGCGCCTGCGACGAGACAGCCACTTCCCGCCTCAAATACGGCTGCTCGAGCTGAGAGCAGCGGGGCTTGAAATATGTCAAACTAAACCAATAGTATTGCTGAACATATCCGCTCCGCTCCAGTGGACAGCCATCATAAAGGTAGGGGAGCTTACATATTGCTGCGCGGTGAGTATCTCGAGCAGCGAGAGCAGCACCTCGCCGTCGCGCAGCTCCGCGAACAGGTCGTGCACCAGCGGCTTGTCGTTCTGCAACAACACTCGGCGTTAGCGGTGTGGTGGGCCACTACACCGCTACAGCACGGCCTAACGTTGCACTACCAAACTCTTGAGTAGATTTCTGATTGAGAACAGCTTCAAAGGGATAGCGCTACGTCCCTCCTTAACTATTAAACTATTAACTATTAAACACGCCATCCTTTATTAATGGAGCGCAAACAGAGATCTACGCTTGGGATTGATTCTCTAACATCGGCCCTAGTCAACATTTAGTCAATATTTTGATGTCTAAAAGTATAATGGGCGTTTCTTAACTAGCTTAGCTAGCACCGACATGGCACCAGCTAAAGAGATAGCATGCCATACATCTTCATAAACTTGCTTCCACTCATGTCGTCATCGTCGGCCATATAAAGAAACGCCCATTGAAAAATCGTGACCAAACTTTTTTGTTAACCGTTCATAGAAAAAAATTAAATTAAAACAAGAAGAAGTTTTGTGATACTAAGACTAGTATACTTAGTCTGAATGCAGACTATCCCATAAAATTTAAAAAAATACCCGGGATGGATTGATATTGGTCTCAATCTGTTTTAAACGTTAGTTATTATGTTTATTAATTGTCACCAAAATATATCGCATAAAATAAATTATGTATGATAAAGGCTCGATAAAGATCTTCTATTATTACTGTCTCTGGTAAACATGCCAGGTTTTAAGCATTAATTTAATAGGATCACAATATTGCTACTGTAGGAAATTATGTTAAATTATACAACAATAAAGA
Organism: Parapoynx stratiotata; assembly: GCA_910589355.1. Lineage (NCBI taxonomy): Eukaryota > Metazoa > Arthropoda > Insecta > Lepidoptera > Crambidae > Parapoynx > Parapoynx stratiotata. Next base: position 14,561,743 of record OU342478.1, read on the forward strand.
GACTCGCACATTTGACGTAATCAGTCATCATTAAGTAGTAAGTCTACTCGATTCTGTGCGAGTCCCGCGCGCACTTTGAACTGCATAATTGAGCAGCGATCGACGGCAGCGAGCGGCCGCGTCCAGCGCACGTCACACAACTAAATAGCTAATTAACATATACATGAACTAGTGGCGAGACCCCCTCATTTGTATCTAACTGTAGAGTACGCGCTGTACCTCTTGGATGCGTCTAACGTGTACTATCTACCAGAACGCTGCATAGCAGTACCTTCACCAGCTGCGAGTTTATCCATTTTGCGAAGGTTTTCTTCTGGACGTCCTCCCGTTCATCTGCAACAAGAACAACTCGCGTTCAGTCAGAGTCACAGACGTACATTTACTGCAATAACAGTCTCTTACGGTCCTCAGACACTTCAGCAGTATTAATAAACGCTTCCCAAGTTTTCAGCAAAGTTATCATGTCACAGCAAAATTACACGGCGGTTGTCACCGACAAGCGATAACCAATACGGGCATCAAGGCTAGTACTAAATGAAAAACTGAAATACAGATCGCAACGAGACTGAAAACTGAGAGTGCGTGGGCGGCAGCCGGGGCGGCGGCTTTGTCTCCGCCGTAATGGTGCGCGGCGGCCTTCGCCACACCTTTGACATCTTATAATAAATAATGATCTTTTCACGTGCTTAATGATGATTCCGAAGTCAGTTGTCAAATTCATATAAATTTCGGGTAAATCTCAATCTTACTTAGGTGAAACGTATATCTAATATCTACCTACTCTGCTGCCAACGAACACAATTTAGACGAAAAAGAGGATAATATACTAACATGCAAGTTTGCTTAGACTTTGATTTTATAAGATCATTCAGTTTGACCCTCGTGTCACGGTCCGGTGGTAAAAAGAAATATAGTTTTACGCCCAGCAATATCTCGCAATTGCAGTCGTAAAAATATCTTAACGATAGACAGGAAAACCACTGAAAGCAACCAAAAAGGAAATCTGTCGTTTCAAATGATTTTCCTATGCACTTTGGGATCCAGAGCAATTGAGCCTGGTCCTTAAATTTTAATGAAACTCTATTTTGTCCTCACATGATTCCTAATATTTCAGAGTATGCTAATGTGCTGGCTCTTTAAATGCTGTAATTTATATTTAAATATTCAAACCATACAATCATATCATCCCGCCCTGTCCCCGGTGAGGCAGGCAGAGGTATTAATTAACACACACATTTCTCCTGATGTGTAAAAATACAACATAATTAGAATTAAGTTAATGGACAAGAAACACTAAATTTCACATTTTTAATAGAAACAAAATGGACAGAGGCGGCGTGAAAGCGAATCTGTTTGTTTAGTATGACACAGTAAATGGCGGGCCCACTCGGTCATGCAAATGAGATGCCCGCGCGTTGTGCAACATGTGGCGGAGGCGCGGCCGCTCATCGACGCCGCACCGTGGCCACCATTTGGTAAACAACCAGTCGTAGGTCATACTCATTTAATTTTTAAAAAAATCAATGCCAGATAAACATATTATGGGGTTATAGTATAGCTTTTTGTTATTTCTTCGTGACATCCCAACGTTTCCATAGAACAGATATCGCTCTGCTGTCCTGAAAAATAATGAACAGCTATCAATAAATAGATGGACACCGATAATACAGGACGGGCGGCGATGTGATAGCGCGTAATTGATTAAACGATTTGATGTAAATCCGCGGCGGCCGCGGGACTACGATAAATACGTTAAATGTGTCGGCCAGTTACTCAGTCCCTACGTCACGGGGCAAGTTTGCTGCCATGCATCGGGCTCAGATTTAGGCAAGCGATATAATAAGCTGGTTTGATTCAGTCCGTCGTGCGGGTGTTGATTAAACCGGGACGGGCTGCCCCTCATTCATAGGGACAGTGCACATATCTGGCGGAAAGTGGGAAAGACCTGTTTGATTTTTGTCTGAATAACTATCTTTACACTATAATAGGTACCTCGGAGCTGAAACCAGAATACTGTATAGGTAATACAAATAAAGAGATTGGCCACAGTTCTAACAGATCGGGCCCAAGATGACACGTAGGCCTACTGCTGATATTTAATAATATCGTCGACGTGTTATTATAAACTATGATACATCGTATTCATTTATTTACGAAGTTTTTCTTAGAAATTTTTATCCAAAGACAGCGCGCAGCATCCGTGATACAAGGCGGTGATCAATGGACCATTATATATAAGCGTCTAGATAAAACGTGCACAATTGGATACTTCCCATCACACTAGGATAAATTTGAAGCATGATAAAAATGTAATTAACTGTTCAGTGAAGCAGAGCCGCGCGCGCCGCGCCCGCCTCGCTAAACTGCAAGTTTGGCGCGGACGCGGCGCTCACATTATACATAATTATGTATATTGACTATTTAGTATTGAGGACGTGATAAACATAACGTGAAGGGAAATATGGTACCGTATTAGAATACCTAACAAACCTATTCTATTTTCACTATACAGGTACATACCTACATATGGAAAGTGCAAATATATACTTAACACATTAGATAGCTATCCCTGCAACCATGAAAAAAAACCCGCAACATATCAAGACGTGAGTGTGCGTAGCGGATCCCAATATGGCTGTAACTCATAGAGAAAGCTCAGCAGATAGTATGAAAGTTACTGTACGACTGTCTCCCGCGTCGTCTGCGGCCGCAGCGGCCGGCGCGCGCGGACCACACGAATTATGTTAAGGACCATTGTCGCGGCCCGACCGATTATGTAATGTACTACTGGATGATTACGACCCTTGCACCATCATTGGTAATTCATCAATTGGTTTTGTGTGGTTTGCCTTCATGACAGTTTTTTATTTACATAATAAAGTAAACAACTTCCAATATAAAACAGATCTTAAACAGGGCATGATCAAGAATAGTCAACATACAACTCCTTTTTATTACTTTGTTAGACACATCACCAAATTAGTGTCAACCATTCTAAATTTGAATGACATCATAACAGTACTATTTGGAGAGATCATGCAATTAGACTAGTGTGTTATAGCTGTTTATTGTAAGAACTTTATGCATAGAAAGAAGGGATTTGTATGTAAATTCCAACATTTTTCATTTTGGACATACGAAAGACAATCAAAAGTTAAAACTTATGTCTTGGCTTTGGTTGTCTTAATAAAGACCTGTGACAATTTTATTACAAAATAATAAGATCACCAATAAAATATACAGCAACAATATTAATCTATTGAAATACTCCATAGACAATAAAAAATTAATACAAGATAACAATAAAAAATTTATAAGAGCTTAATTAAGACAGTTATTTAATTAAATGACAGACACCTTAGAACAAGCAATTTATTATGATACAGACAACCAGGTTTGGATGCAGAAACAAGCAAACCAGTTGTAAAATGATCATGATCTGCTGAAAGGTGTGCACATATTACATTTCATAGCAGCTTTCTTTAGTACAATTGGTGCATGACAGACACTCGGGCGCATGTCTCAACACTGTCTTTTGCACAACACATATCTTAAGAGCATGAAATTTAATTCCACTCTGTTCATCTAAGGAGATCCTTAAGTATCTACATGTTAGCTTGTGCCTCGCACATTAACCAAATAGGTACCTAATAATCTAAAATTTATATTTAGATTTTTTTTACTAATAACATTTTCATTACAATTGTTTTCACACTGGACATAAAGTTAAAATTATATTATATGCTATTTGCTATGTTATTTCAGATTAGTTACTATATCAAATATGGCCATATTTTGAATGTGATTGATATTGAAATTGAAAATCAATTGCTTATGTAAGCATTATCAATTTGATTATACTTTTAAGATACAAAAAATGCATTACATTGATGTCAATAAAATGATACTTAAGAGTTTAAAAGTTTATTTAACATGTATGATTTTTATGTAATTAGTAATGATCTGCTTCATTATTAATTATATACCTTAAATTGTTTTTTCTTAAACAACTGACATGGAATACGACTTTCATATCAAAGTAGTATCCAATGTTAACTATTTTTATTTAATATTATTAATTAAAAAATAGTATTCATACTTCTATAATTTTAACATCTTTTAAAAAAGACAATACTGGTATAAGTATATTAATATTTTTTGTAGCGAAAAAATTTAATTCAATTAAATCCATCATGATTTGGTTACTTTACTGCGCCTATGTAATCTCATATTTTGTATTATTCATAATGAGTCTTTAGAAGATCTAATTTAAGCATTTAACTTAATAAACTTTATTTGATGTACCTGCATATTTGGTGTATAGACACAAATTTAAGAAGTAATTTAGATATTTGGGGCAAACGAATTTAAAGATGAGGACATAATTAAAATTTAGGATGATCTCTAAAGCCGGGGAAAAAGTTCTACGGTATAATTTTTATCACAACTATGTACACAATAGTTACAGATAAGATAATGGTGAGCGGCGCTCTGCCGAAACGTGCTGTGCACAGAATTATCATCAAGCAGAGTCTCTTCTCAAACCTAACTCTTATGCCTATCACTTAGAAAGAGTATATACATTGCTCAATGAATAACTTACCCACATAACTGGACTCCATGCTCGCCGACTAGATTATTCTTATGATCAATGATAACGTAATCAAGTTGTTATGAATGTTATTAAGTTTCCTTGAGACATGACAACACAAGACACTCCCAAGCACAAACTTTACCCAAACTTTTCTGAACACAAATGTGACAGGTAACTTTGCTGGTGAAGTAATCAACACTTTCACTATATTTTTTGAATACTTTTATACACTTTAAGCACACAAAAAATGCAAAAGAATCAAAAAAAATAATAAAAAGCAAGAAAAACACACAGAAGCTTCACTGACTTATCACTTCGCACCGAGAGAGACCACAGAGTCTATAAGTCACATACTTTGTAAATGACAACCTGTTACATACTAGTGTTGTACAATGCATAATAGAATCGATATTTTTTATCAATTTATTAATTTATATTTAACATTAATTTATGTGCAATTTAATGAAACGGTGTTGGAAACAATCTTTTGTCACATGTTACTTAAATACATAGTTAACCGGATGTTTTTAAATACATAATATTTGTCATTCCCACATATTAGTGTACATATTACTAAGGTTTAAGCAAAAATAGGCCAAAACCCGTATTTTGTATGGGAACCCCACGTAACTAGTCAACGGGCACAAAACAAGACACAATGAGGAGGAAAAATGACTGTTTATCCGCTAGATGGCGTATGAATTACTGTCCTTTTGTTTACTTGTAGTTTACTTATTTTTTAAGAAATTATTCGCTTGAAATTTACTCTCTTAAGTCTCTACGTCAGCGACCGAAAAAAACAGGAATAAATACTTAAATATTTTAGGTTATGTTTTGTTTTCGTCGGCTTTTCTGTAATTTTCGGTTTAAAAATATAGTAGGAGCGTTTCAAGCGAATAATTTAAAAAAAATAATAGTATCACAATTTTAAACTTACAACAAGTAAACAAAGTACAGTCGTTTAGAGCGACATCTGTTCCGAGCTTTTAGTATTGCTCCTCATAGAAACATCTATTGTTTTGCATTTTAATATTTTTTGTTCCAAGCGGCAATAGAAATGTATAATTTGTGATTTAACTGTCTAGCTATCACGGTCTGTCTGTCGACAAGCTGTATTTTGAAATACAGCCTGGCGACAGACAGACAGATAGGTAGACTGACGGAGAGACAGCGAAGTCTTTGGCCCGTATTACAGAACCAAATTCAACGTAGATCTCTGCTTGAGTGCCGTTAGAAAGAAATGGCGCTATTCATCCCCACATAACGCCATCCATTTCTAGCTACGCTCAAGCAGAGATCTCCGCTGGAGCTTGATTTTGGAATACGGGCTTTATTATAGTAATAGGGTCCCATTTTAACCCTTGGGTACGGAACTCTAAAAACTATTATACCTACTTTTTGATTTGTATGATGTAATATCTATATCAACATACAATTTGCGTTTCGATGTGGCATTCATGTAATTTATTTTAATGTCATGAGAAATATATTGACTTACTTTCACAGCGATCTTTTAGTAATAATATGTACTACTGTTAAACGTAAATTAAAGTGTAATGTATGAAATAGAAGTGATTGAAATAAAATATAATGATATAAATATTATGAGGGGTGATTATTATGTATACTTACATTTACTATGATTTAAATGCTTCTCATATGGTGCAAAAGCATGCACCGGCACATCGCCGAGCTCCACCACCCACGTGATTTTTCGTTGCCCCAGCAACGGCGATTGTACTGCCATCTTTTGGTTACACGTATAAACTCACACTAATATTAAGCACATCGCGTTTGTGGAGACGATTGTTGCTCACATTTCTCCTTTGTTTCACAGCATTTTATTTGTAATAATTACTGTTTCACTCTTCGGCATTCCTAATAATTAATTATTCACATTTACTTGTATTGAAAGCTATCATACAAATAACGATATGCACCACCGCGTCAAACAATAATGCAGTTTGTTTGTATGCAGCTGCTTAGATGAAAGCGTTAAATAATTAGAACAATTGATGAAATGTTAAATATTTTTATACAAAGACAACTCCTTATATAATCAAATTATCAAAAGACATGAGGAGCACAAAACGAGTCACAGTAGAAACATCTATTGTTTAACAGCACCTATGTTCGCGGTGCCCTCCAAGGGGTTAAATAAAGAAATATAAACCAATATATTAATTTTCAAAGCTCATAATAATTTAGATTATAAAATACATAGGTATATGTATTTAAATATAACATGTAATTGGGGGCTTCAGATATCGGGATGCTATGATAGTTATTTTTAGGTATGTTGTTAACCTTGACAACTAGCTTAAGTTCGATACGCAGCCGCTGCCACGGTGCATCCCACTTGCATACTCTGTTGACACCATTTGAAAAAATTAACTAGTAAGCAATAAACATGTAACTTGTATTTTTGTATCTGAAGACCCCAAATCTATAAGTATCTATAAGTATAAGTTTCGGGGTAGATTTATAGTATGGTTCATGTTAAGGAGGTGATGGAATTGTTCTTAGGAGAGTTTTTAAGATTTAATCCATTAATTTAGCTTTTAACAGAAAATAACAGTTCAGTTTATTTGGTAAAAGAGTAAATAAACAAAATTCCAATTATGTATTTTGGTATACTCTGAATAAATAAATAACTGACATTATAGTATATTATGTAGGAAACAAAGACAAGTGAAAAGGATTAATCTCTTGCTACTTAAACGGGTAAAAGCGTGGCTTTATCTAGCTACTTATAGTGTAAATTTATATAATATACTATAACTATCCATTACTGAAAGTGGGTATTCATCGCACCAATGTCTGTTCCCACCAGCACTCGGACCCGGGATATGAGAGATGGCGACAAACCTCGAAGCCGGCGTAAAAAGCAACTTGTTACAGGCGCCTTTAAATAGGCCAACTGGCACATAGTTTGTGCGCAATTCAATTCAGCGGTCATTAACTCTTGTGTGATGGTCCGAACCATCTCGATGGAATCCTACGACACTATCCAATTGCAAAGGCAACAGAATTTTTTTGATATTTTTATTAATGTCACTGCTTGGTGAAATGCGGACTATGGCAGTGGACTGCTTTTGCCTAGTCTTTGACGAACCCTAAGGGGATAACGCTTTAAAACATTTTATAATCTTATTTCTTTACCAAAAAGAAGAGAAATAATTGACCTAATTTTTTTGTTAAAAATTATTAGAAAGCAATTTGAGTGCCCACAAATATTTAAATTTAAATTTCCGCATAGGTATCCACGCTCGCGTTTAATACCCTTCCACGCTCCAATCCGAAAATCTTGGGCCGTTGCTCTCCGCTCTCCCGTATGATACGGCTATACAATGGAGTCAGTGAATGTGTAGACATATTTTTTGATTCCCTTACATCATTCGAAGCACATTAATAAAATAATTACCACCGTTACGACATTCAGATACTGTGACCCAATAATCAATTATTGTAAATGTATATATCAGAATTAAAATGTTGAGTTTAACATTAAGTATTTTTGTAAAAGCACATTAATAACGCATCCAGTGCTTGTCTGTAATGAGTAGCATAATTAGATCTAAGCAATATTAAATGTAATTTTATGTTATGATATGAACATTGTGACTACTGTTGACAAACCTAATAAATAAATAAGAGTCGTGATTAATGTATGTGCGTTTAATTAATGTTAGTAGCACGCTGTGAAAAAACCATAAACTCATATTTTTATTTTGCTTATATTATTATTCTTATTATAATCTTTGGATATGCTTTACAAGTTGTTTAACCTAAATAGTTATGAAGGATCAAGAGAAAATGAAAAAGTTATCATAAGTAGGTACCTTATTGAAATTAATATAATGCTACATTAACAAACGTCCATTGGACTAAAATGAACTGACATTTAAGTTTATTTTTGTCGCTTAACCACAGTCGAGTATTAATATATTTTTAGTAGATATTAGGTTCAGCCATCGGCTAGGTCTAGCCGCTAGCCTCTTTATATATTGTACATGAAAAAAAAATATTTCATTTTATATGCGTCTTTCCTTTCTTATTCGTCTATAAATATGAACAAGTATTTACCTAAATAACTATTCATGTAAATAGTGACACCAGATACACAAACCGCAACTTACGTAATTACGATGCAGTATACGAAAACTTTGAAAAGTACTCAATAATAATATCATGCTTTATCAGAAAAGTCTTAAAAGAAGTAGACACAATGCAGTGTAATAATATGATATTGACTTGTATAACATTTGTGTAGAATTGTTTTCAATCATAACAACAATAATCACAAGCTACAAGTAGCTGTGAAGTGCCTTGAGACATCACTGACGCGCATAGAACATTGTTCAAATTAAAAGATTCTATAGTTCTGTAGCATTTTTCATACATAATGATATATCTATACATATAATAAAACTATAGCGGTCTTTACATAGAAAAAAAGCTTAAAATCAAGCCAGGGGAATGTAAATACAAAAAATATATAATTTTTTATTTCTCTGCTGTTCGTTTGTTTTGTTTGTATGGGCTAATCTCCCAAATGGCTAGACCGATTTCAATGAAATTTTGTATGGTGATGACTAATATCCCTGGTTAATTAATCTTAGATTTTTATTCCAGAAAATTAAAGGGTTAACGTGGAATAATTAAAAAACCATAGAAACAGCGGATGAAGTCACGGGCCACAGCTAGTCTTACTATATCATAAATAATGTTTTAAAGTGATGTATAAAAATGTTTATATTTCTGTAGTTCTTTTAACGTTTTAAAGAAGTTTGAACAAAAAGAATGACTAAGCTGATAAGAAAGTTATCTACATCCTTAAATATTAAAAGTGGTTAAAACATTATCGTTTGACCCATTTATATTTATTTTTTAAATTATTATTGATTTCTTACACAAAACGCTTCTAACAGTTATTAATATTTAATGAAACACTAGGTATCAGATGCGTTTTGAGACGAAGTAAAGAGTCTATACTGCTATTATTCAATATAAATTACGAAGTACATTGCAAAACTCCTATTTATCACTGACACAGTGCACTCTGTATGTTATTTTGTATCTGAACATTTCACTACCAATCAACAACAATATATAATTAAGCCAAGAAATTAGATATCTTTTGATAACAAAATTACTAGTGATAAATCGTTAACGACCCGTAGCGCATCGATAAGAGAAATGCGAGAGCGCGGATACGTGTCTCCGCCCGACTTTACGGTGGACTACTGTCCAAAAAGGCGGGAATCACAGCACTACTTCGTTCGTTACGATTCGATTGAATGACTGCGCTCGATTTGCATTTATCTATTACAATAACGAGCAATTTACTACACATTTATACATAAGTTGGAACTGCATCTAAATAAGTGAATATATTTATATTATTTATCTCGTTACTGAAGGAATAAAGCTATTAAAACATATCACACTACATTGCTAGTCTGTGTTATTAGTTTACAAATGTTTCTATGCAAAGACAACAGATTATTATTCCCGCATTATCTACTCTTTTACTATTAAAATTTTTAAAGTGATTTCCTTTGATTAAAGAGCCTGGGAACTGTTTTAAGTATAACCACCTATAAACCACCTCAAATAAAACAGCTTGCCGATATTGTGTCGTGGATACACATGACGGATACATTACGTTAATTTTAAAGAATGTAAATTTGTGAATGTCATAAATTTTATATACAACTAGAAAAACTGCATACAAAGATTAGGATAAACCTTGTATTTAGGTCAGCGTTTTCAAATTTCTGTATTATCCTTTAACTATTTCATACACCTACCTATCATCAACATAAAGAAATTAAAATGCATATTTTAAAACTCCTTATTTAAATATATATAATATACCTAATATTATATATATTTAAATAAGGAGTTCTAAACCTTACCTATGAAATTGGTGTACCTATAAAATTATGTATTCGGGAGGCACTTAAAAAGAGTTGTCTCCATGTCCAATTTCAACACAATGAAACTTACAACAAATTATCAAAACAAATCAAAAGAGCTCAAAAATATAGTCTATTTTTAGACGAGGTAATTATTTTTTAGGAATACTCTAAATCTTAATAGTTACAGACAAAATACTAAGACAGAATTAAAACACCGATTTCATAGGTAAGGACCCAATATTAAATGCCCTTCTCCCATAGAGGTAGGCAGATTATTTACTAACCAAGATATACTACTATATAGGACAAAAGAACTACTGAATGTTTAACACAATAAATAATGTACCAATAACTTAGTTACGGGCAAACGTTATTACTTATTATAGATTGACAATATGACATAATATATGACATAAAAATATATTTTGTAATTCCAAACATACATTGTGTATTATTTTTTTTCGGATACATTGTTTAACGGTCATTGATTACTGCTTGCTTAAACGATACTATATCAATATTCGTGTATTATTTGAATTGTCCCTATTCTTAACGTCATTATAATAGATATTTTAAAACAAAATTTTATTTTATTTTTACTATCAACCTTTAAGTTTTACGTTAAGACATAAAAGCTTGTCGCGAGTGATCAAGTTATTATATGTTTCAGATTTGTGAGCCCATAAGTATTTTCTGAATATTTTAATAAATTAAAGATTTGCAAGAGGAAAATTCGTCATTTATTTGTTTCTTGATAATATATCAAAAATATATACATAAACCTAACACACTCGCCAAAAAAAGGAAAAATTAAAGCTTATTTGTTTGAAGTAGCATCACAGGCCATCCGGACCTGGTGGCCTTCCCTGCGTGTGCCTCATGCAGCGTTGGCTCTTGGTCAGGACGGTCTTTGATAGATATTCCTAAACAATCTTTGGGTGTTTAACACCTCTGCCTACCCCTTCGGGGAAAGAGGCGTATTGATTAATTATGTTGTTGTTGTTTACAATCTTTGAACCGCTCTCACTTTTCTTCCATCTACAATGGTTCTCTTGATTGGAACATTACCACATCGTCCCTTCCTTTTTCTCTTTTTCGTTTTTTGAATTTCGCTTCTGCTGGGTTCAGGTATGGGTTCAGGTATGCTGATGGTTTCTCAACCCCACGAATGACCGACGACGTCCAAAGTAGAATGATTACGAATGGATGTTGAGCAAACAGTATGTTGGTATCTTATAGGATCTTGATTTGTCCACCCTGATTTTGTGTTTGACGCTACAACGTCATTTGCAAAATTGAAAACTTGGTCAGTCATGATGAGATTTGAAAAATCTGCTCCAATCAGCAAGCCAACTGAAATCTTTTCTTGTCCAGTATCAGGAAGCGTAATGGTTTTCGACTTGATCTTACTGAGTATTGAAGCCGTATTTCGGATTTGAGGGATATTATCTTCGAGTTTCTGTACATAATATAGGAGCATGACGTTTGGTGCAGATGAATCACTTGGTCTTATTCTTGCATTTCTTTACGTTGTGACCTTGTTTTAGGCTTACAGTGCAAGCCTTCTTCTTCGTTATCATGTTCGTTCTGTTCTCCAATGACTTGCGCTTAGGTTTGCAACACTTCAGACTACCGTGTGAGTTTTGATCACACCATATGCACGTACTAATCGTAGGTAAATTTACGTAGGTAGGGAGTTGTTCTAGCGCCTTTTTAAGGTAGTCACAAGAGGACGGGAAACTATCTATCAACAGTCTAGCAGGAGATCCCGGTTCCATATGCTGAACAAGATATTGGAACTTGTCATCTGTATCTATGGTATCATCATGGATTTTCCGAAACATACCCTAGAATGCTAGAATGAATGAATCTTCTACTTGCAATTGTAGATAGGGACACACTATCGTACCTTGACTCCAAGTGTGCTTGAGTGGATGAAGGTTGTGCATCGTACTTTAGCCTAAGCCAATCTATGCAGCAAATTTCGGTACCAGCCTCCGCCTAATATTTTCCGCGAATATATCTGATTCTAATAATTTCTGCAGAATCGATTCATCCAAGGCAAAAAGTTTTTCTGCCTTTTCAGATAAATATTCAAAAGCGATCCTCACTTGATTGACTTACCTGGAATCCAAAATAGATTCCAAGGAATTTTTTGCCTATTGGGAATTAGGATCTTGCGATTTTTTGGCTCTTTTTTATTGTTTCCAAACGTTTCCATGGTAGCCAGTAGTGCCGCCTTGCAGGTTTGTGAGCCAATAACTATTTTCTGAATATTTTTAAAGGGCGTTATTTAAACGGTTAGCAAAATATTCCAATTTTGGTCAGCTAACAATACAATTGGTCGGCTAAAATAACTAAATGGTCAGCACCTCTGGGTTGCAAAAATTTCTAAATTGGTCAGCAAAATAACTAATTGGGCAGCAACTCAAAAGTTTCTCTGCTGCCAAATTGATTAATATGTTAGATGACACAAATATTGTTTTAAAGGGTCATAAAAAAATAACAACCTAAGTTATCTATCAGAATACTCGTACATTTTATAGGAATTGATCCTTGATCCTTTTCCTAGATTTTATAAATTTCCGGCAACATATATTTTGCTGCCCAAAAAATTATTTTGTAGCTCAAGTAATTATTATGCTGCCCAAATAATTATCTAGCTGCCCATTTAATTATTCTGGTGACCAAATAATTATTTTGCGGCCAAATAATTATAATGCCGACAAATTATTTGTTTGCTGACCAAATGATTTTTGGGCTGACCTTTTTGTTGCTGACCAAATAATTAAATGACTGCTCAATTAAATACTTCCCATGATTTGCAAGATGAAAATTTGACTTAAAATTGTCTCATGACAATGTCTATCAAAAAATAATCAAAGAGCCAATAGAAAATTAAAAGGAATTAAAGGAAAAAATAAACCATACACCTAACATTTACTTTGTTTATCTACACAGTTAGATAAGATTTATCTAAGATATCTTTTTTTTAACCAAAATAATGTTCCTGGCTTGGTCTTTCTTTAATTACGAACTGGTTTTAAGGAATGAGTTTAAATAATTTTTATCAGTGTTTGTTTTATACCTATCGTATCATGACAGATTACGAGTTTCCTGTTACTTGTAGCTGTCGTGACTTGTAGCTGTAGGAGTGTTGGATGGCAACAACTGCTTCCATTTAAGTTCGTCAATGGCACAATACGTAATATTCACAGCAACCAAATATTTGCATATTATGGATATTTATGATATAATAAATGATTTAGAACTTGAAAACTGTTTTATTTTTTAGTATACATCACATAATTGGAACACGAGACAAGAGCACATTTTATTTAGGTTACAACTTTTGACAGAGAGAGAGAGTACAGGGTTCGCACGAGACTAGTGATGTGCCTGCAATAGTGCTATGACACTTCATGTTTCCCTCAACAACAAATCCATTTCGTTGGAAATAATGATATTTAGATTAAGCGAATAGCGGTCATGGTTTCTTTGAATACCTTGATCTCGGGCGGATGTAAGTCTTTAGTTCCTTGATGGTTTGTTATTATTATGGAAGTGCTTCGACCCACAGTTGCGCATCACACGCGCTTGCAAAATTGGGTGAAATGCAGCGACGTCGCCTCCTCGTACTGCGACCGCCCCCGCCCACCCTAGCCAGCCAGAGCCGGAATCAGAACGTTGGCTGTCCTATATTATTTCGCACGCAACCAAAATTAAACCTTTGACGAAATGTGTAAAATATCCTCCGAAGTAACCCCAATCACAACACACAATAACATTCACACCTTTCAAATTAAGCGGCATAATATGCCGCTTATGTTATCGATTCAACTTATTCAAAAATATACATAATACATATACAATAGATAACGACAACATTCAAGACTGGAGAACAAATGCCTGTATACATCGCACAAACAGTTGCGAGAATCTAACCACTGAGAATCTAACCCAAAACTATTCGAGATGGCGAAACGCCTTGAAACCGGCAAATATATCACTCGACCACGAAGCTCTTCAAATCCAGTCAAAGTCGGTGTGGGTATATCGGTTCAATTGTCCATAAGATAGAAAAATCAAGTAATTTAAAAATCAAGTGATAAACGCCACAGTATTAAGGACAAAATTGCAGTAAAAATTTAGAAAAGGAAAGGGATTAATGTTTTACAGTACAATATGTTGTTTAAAAAAATTTGAAAGGGGTTTGCAATTTTGCAGCGAATGCTCCCCTGTATAAATAAAAAATAGAGTAACAGTGTGAGTGTCTGGTGGTGGCGGCGCATGGCACGTGCCAGCCACGGCGCGGCACTCGGGCTGGCGCCGCCGCGGATCATGAACGGGCGGCGCTCGGACGCGTCCACCTCCACCGAGGACGACATCAAGGTTAGTGCGCGCCGCGCGCCGGGGCCGGACCGGGCCGGGCCGTCGCCGGCGCGCGGCCTGAGCGTCTCTTTTGGTGCCACAGGCGCGGCCGCTGTGCCTGTTCTACTTCACACATCCGTTCGGCGTGCTGTCGCCGGAGCCACCTACGCTGGCGGCGGCGCCGGCGCACGTGGCACGCGCCTTCCTCAACATGGAGCCGGTGTCACCGCTCCATCTGTGGTCGTCAACGGAGGATTCATGCGAAGCGGCCTACTCCGACGGCTCTTCTGGACGGCCAAGATTCGACCTGGGTGCGGCAACGGTCCACAGTCAGCCCTTGAGCGTGGTACCAGCACGACGCTGTGGCCTCGAACTGGCCGCCGACCTGTGGCTGGGCACTGGCGTGGGCGACGGCCGCACGCTGCTGCCGCCGCTGCGGCTGCCGACGCCGCGCCGCGCGTGCTCTCCGCAGGACGCGTGGCCGGTTCGGTGCCCGCACCCAGCCAAGCTATGCCTGCCGCCCATCGCGCTGCCTCCGCCGAAGGGAGTAACATATGCTAAAGTGACCACAATAAGTGAGGAGGTGTCGAGTGTGGACAGTGTCAGTGCGATTAGTGCACGAGAGGTGAAACCTCGCAAACGCAGGCCGGGCGTCGGCAAGCAGATGAAGCGCGGCCACGGCGCCCAGCTCAGCGGCGTGCGGCGCGCGCTCACGCGGCTACTGCGCCGCTCTATCGGCGGTACGTACTCTTTACCATTTGCTTAAGATACGCTGTTTTTTTTATTTTCGAACGAACTAATCCTAAACTACCAATAAATTATTATAACGATATTATTATTGTTACTGGGTTTGGTTAAGAACAAACGGCAGAATATTGGCCTTATACGAGGTAGCAGGCTATTGCTGTACCCTTGACAGTTATACACCATATTTTTAGCAAATAAAATTCTATCTATCTATCTATCTTTATCTTTAATAACATGTTGCAATGCATGTTGCAATAACATGTTGCCGGACCTTGACTTTATAATTCCGAATAATTTGAATAAATACTGCGACCAGACTCATGGTATCTTAAACTCATGCGTGTCTGATTTGTAGAATTGGCGTTATCAATAAAGTTTTCTTTGGTACTGTATGGTACGGCAAGTCGTGAAGATACTTATCCTGGTTTTGTATATACTACTTTTTCAATTTCTTCAATTAATCAACGGAACCTTAATTTTATTTATTTGTGTAATATTTTAGACTACTTGCATTTATAACACAGATATTTATTTATTTTTTCTTCTAAAACTTCAATGCCGTTGTAGTTTATGACATTTTTTTTAAAAAGAAAAAAAAATAAAAGAGAGGATAGAAACTTGCTGAGTTTTCTGCCCGTTCTTCTCAGAACAAGGCCTCCTGGTAATTTTTCTGAACGGATGGCGTAGTTTATCGCTTTCACGAAAATTTGGAAATTGCTTTTGACGTTCATAAGCATGTGCTTAGACGTATCTAAATTAAATAAACGATATTAAATTTTGAATTTTTTTTTAAATCTTTATTACTCAAGTTGGTCTTAAAAAAAAAAATATTTTGATGTCACCTGCGTGTAGTGAAGGACTCAAATTCTCAGATTAATCTACAATATCATTAATGAAAATTTTGAAAAGCAAGGGACAAAAATACTGATCTCATGATGTTTGTTCCCAAAAAGTTATGCATACCAATCGTATACTGATTAGTATGGTATATGTATGTATTTTAAAATGATTTTAAATCTATGGCAAAATTATAGCACATAACACCCTTTCACGTATCCTTTTACTGAAAAAATGGTAAATAAAACAAACTTTTTTAATTGATAACGACTACTATTTGAAATTTCAAATGAAATATTTTCGATTACGATATTTTGTTGTCATCCCTAACCAAATTATTAATTTGACAGACAGTTGTGTAATTGAAAAGTTGAAGGGCGTTTTGGCGGCATTTGTTTGACTATGGCGGTTGTATGTGA
Organism: Parapoynx stratiotata; assembly: GCA_910589355.1. Taxonomy (NCBI): domain Eukaryota; kingdom Metazoa; phylum Arthropoda; class Insecta; order Lepidoptera; family Crambidae; genus Parapoynx; species Parapoynx stratiotata. Next base: position 14,578,635 of record OU342478.1, read on the forward strand.
TTTTTACTTAGATTAAAACAAAAAGGTTTTTTGTTGTTATAAAATTCTCCCATGTAGGGAAGGCAAAGGGAACGCAGCCCATACAGCCAAGTCTTCAGTGTATATTTCTTCAGTAGTTTGCATTGAAATGCTAGTGTAATGCATTTCAATGCATCTTGGGAGAGTTTGGCGTCAAGCGATCGATGGCAGACACTGTGGTGCTACTTGGATGAGGTGGATTACCACGATAAAAAACTCATCACTTTTCACACCACTTGACGCTTATTTCGATAATTCTCCACATTGCACATCATCACAGACACTTATTACACAAAACTACACTGATTTTATGTAACAATATCCACTCCGAAATAATATTAAAATTATCGAAATAAAAATCACGTCCGCCATTAGTCAAATGCCGCCAAACTCTCAAGGTTTTTTGTTTTTATCTAAGGATTTTTATGTTGTTTCGGAGTGGATATTGTTACGTGTAATCGGTGTAGTTTTGTGTAATAAGTGTCTATAATGAAGTGCAGTATTATTGAAATAAGAGTCATGTGGGGTGAAAAGTAATGAGATTCTTAGCGTGGTAATAAACCTCATCGAAGTGTCTACCATCGATCCTTTGGCGCCTAACTCTCCCAAGACGCATTGAAATGTATTGCACTTGCATTTCAATGCAAAATACTGAAGACATAATAATACTGAAGAACACTAATAAAACAAACCATTACAAAAACTTTTTTTATTATTATGTAAAATTATGAAAAAACGACAAATGGTTTAAAGTGACAGTGAATTCGCTTTCTCCGTAGGAAATTACATAGGTACTCTTTGTTCGTTTTATCTCGCATGCTTGCTGAATCTCCGTATGAGAAAGAAAGAAAGAAAGAAAGAAAGAAAAACATTTATTGACCACAGGCACAAGCAAGACGCAAAATACACAAACAATCACATATAAGGTCAACTAGGACCCGACCTCAGCATATGCTGCATCAGGCGAAGCTGATACAGCGCTGGTATTCTGGCATACATACATACACACATACATAATACACACATACATAATATTACAGGTGGTATACATACATACATAATATTATACAAAATAAAAAATACACTTAAATTCACAATACAGTACAACAGAAACAACAAATAGAACAAATATATTAATAAATAGAACACAAAAGAAAAACAAGTTATGAATATTAATTATATAAAAAAAAAAGAAAAAACAAAAAAAAAGTGAGTGAAATGCATTACACTAGTATTTCAATGCAAACTACTAAAGAAAAAAAAAATTCCACTGTTAACGTGTGGCTCATGAGAATCTTTCCTCCCTCTCTTCTTTGGCCATTCTTTAACATGGCCTTTAATTCTTTATTATCCTTTGGTTTCTTCGAGAATTTTATTCATTATTTCGTTCCATAGATGCTAAGCTATGTTCTTACGTAGTTATTGTATACTCTTTGGAGCAGGGAAGCAACCAACGCCATAGTGCCAGTTGAAATTTAAACTTTCAAATTAAAATGATTATAAAAAAGTATTTGCAACTAAAGTAAAAGCACTCGAAAGCAGTGCTATGTTTAAAGAAATAGCTGAAATTCATGTCCGTGGAAAGTATTGTTGGTGTTATTCGTGCCGTGAGGTGAGGACGGTGAGGTGTGTGACGGTGACGTCTAGTGCGGTGAGTGTGGTGGGGCGGGGCCGCGATGGGGTTCTGGCTGGACGAGTGGCCGCGCGTGTCGCGCTGCTGCGGCGCGCTGCCGCTGCGGGCGGGCGCGGCGCTGGCGGCGGGCGCGGGCGTGTGCTGGGCGGCGCTGCTGCTGGCGGCGGGCGCGCCGGGCGCGGCGGCGGCGGCGGGCGCGCCGGCGCCGGCTCGGGCGGCGGGCGCGCGGCTGGCGGCCGGCGCGCTGGGCGTGCTGACGGGCGCGGCGCACGCGCTGCTGGCCGGCGCCGTGGACACGCGCTCGCACGCGCTGTGCGAGCTGTACGTGTGGACGATGCTGGCGCTGTGGCCGCCGTACGCGCTCACGGCGCTCGTCGTCGCCGTGCTCGCGGCCCTCGCGCACCACCTGCTGTTCGCGTGCGTCTTCTCGGTGCTGGTGCTGCTGTCGCTCGCTGGTTCCATCTATCTCACTATTATTGTCGCCAACTACTGGATGACTCTGCCGTAGCTCTACACTTATGAGCGGTTGTAGTGAAGTAAAATTCTTATTTATTTAAATAATTTGTTTTTATTTATTTTTCTGGAAACTAATGTACAATCTAGTCCTGCTTAAATAACACTTATGATACGTTTTATTCGACCACTTTACATCGTCACAGTCATTTCACTCAATCGAATAAAGAGCAACTACGTGTCCCGCGTCAGTCGGGCGCGTTCAGTCGGAGTCGTCCCGGTTGCTGTCGCTGGCGTCGTCGGGCGCCAGCCGGTAGTGCACCTCGAGCTCCTCCGCGTCCAGCATCTCCTCCTTGACGCGCACGTCGCCGTCGTCGAGGTCGTGCGGGAAGGCGGCGGCGGCCCGGATGCGCTTGATCACCTGCAGGATCTCCACCTTGGCGGAGAGCTTGTGGTCGGCGCTCATGCGGCGGAAGGACGGCACCAGCGACAGCAGGAAGTGCCGATCCTCGTCGATGTGGTCGGTGCGCCGCAAGCCCCGCCGCCGCGGCCGCGCGACGCCGCGAGCTGCCTCGCGACCGAGCTCGCCGTGAGCCACTTCACTGGGAGGTGGCTCGTCGCTGCGCTCGCTGCGAGAGTGCTCGGCGCGCTCGTCGTGCTCGCTGTCGCTCTGCACGTGCGGCAGCAGGAACGACATGTGGTTGTAGTACACGTACGTCTTCTTCTTAATCTTCATACCCTCCTTGATTTTCTTCTCTACCGTCAGTTGTCGTTTGAACGTGTCTCGAAGGTTACGCCACTTCTTTATTAAATCTGTAACTGGTATAAAAAGGTAATGGTTAATATTTATGCGTTTAAAGGTTGTTTCTATCGGTAGAAGTTAAAAAGTTCCATAAAACTAAACCAAAATGACTAAATGATTATGAAATCGTACAGACGCATCTCACTTCCACTAGGTATATTATAATTAAGCTCATTAAATAGGTATAGCTTAATAGGTTTATTGTAAAATGCTTAACGGGGAACTTTGTCGTGTACTTAGTCGTTCGCTCTGATTGTACACTGAATACGTGATGTCGCGAGCGTGCCGAGGCGTGTGCGGCGTGTGCGGCGTGTGCTCGTACCCTTGTCGTGGCGCTGGGCGCGCGAGTAGAGCGGCCAGGCGCGGAAGAGGCGGCTGGCGACGGCGGCCCAGAGCGCGCGGCGGTGGTGCGCGCTGGCGCGCTCGGCGCTCTCGCGCGCGTACAGCGCCGGCCACTTCTGCACCTCGCGGATTATCTGCAGCGGGTGGATCTCTTCCAGGATCTTCGGCCTTCCACTTCTCCCCGACATCCTCTCGCGGATCTTAGGCTCGTATATTTTTTGCGTCACACGATTGTTCACATTCGCGCGATCATAATATTTATTATTCGCGATCGTTCACGTCGCGTCGCTTCCGGTCGGACGCCGCGAGTCGAGTTGACGCTGTCCGTCGATCCGTTCCGAATTTGCTCGAGTGATATTATCACGCTAAACGGGCACTGTTATTTCTATGTTTCGCTCGTTGAATACGTGACCGAATGAACTTTCCACTCAGTGTTTTGATGTTTCCGTTTAGTAAAATACGCAAAATTACGCAGCTGGCCGCTATGTGGGGCGTTCTGTCGGAACATAGTGAGAGTGAGGCGCGTGAAGAACCGACGAGCGGCGGCGAAGCGCGACGACTGGCGGCGGCCCGCGGCGGCCGGCGCCGAGTGCGCGCGGTCGGCCGGACTCGGCCGCCGCCGCCGCCGCCGCTCCGAGTCCCGTGGCTCGTGACCCCTTGTTATTCGCTTTGATACGTCATGTTTTTTACTCCAGTAGCTTATTAGCTAGAAAACTACACAGGTACTTAAAATTTTATCAAACAATAATTTAAATCACATAAACAAGCATAATACCATGCCTGACCTATGCTTGTCAGACATGAAAATTTAACAAAAATGTCAAAGGCAAAATTGTTACATGCCAACGCGGGATGCAGAGAAGTATGTTAGGTATCAAAAAAATACAAAAGATTCGTCATTCAAAAATAAGATGTGACACCGGGGCAACGGACGGTCTGGCTCAAGCTTTGTCTCTGAAATGGAAGTGGCTGGACACGTAGCGAGTCTCCAAGACCAGAGGTGGACTAACAGTGTCACAGCCTGGAGAGGTCCGGCAGGCAAAAGGAAAAAGGCAGACCCCGTAAAAGATGGGAGGACGAAATTAAACGCATAGCGGGACCTGACTGGATGCAATCTGCGGGCTCTAGACAAGATTGGCTGAAATTGGGGGAGGCCTTTACCTGAAAAAGGGTTCTTGCAGAAATATCTGTGAAACTTTTACCAAACTTTGTAATAATGCTTAATTACTTGCGAGAAATACAGGCTTTTTTATTTTATTTTATTATTTATTATAAACAAGCATAATATATTAAAACCTTTGATTTTTATTTTAACCATTATTTAAAAACAATAATGATGGTTGATATTTTAAAAATATAAACAATTAATCCAAATGCTTAAAAGTAAAAAAAAGTTTAAATTAAAAATATTTGTAAATAAATAATGGCTGCCACGCCATCTGTGTGTGACCGGGCGTCCCGTCATCAAATGTGCTGTCTGTTGCGTATCGGACGCTGCGCGGTTCTGTTACAGGAGGGCGCTTTTAGCTATTTTCTATCTTTATTTTATTTTCTATCTTCGCACGGGTAGAAGCTTAGGGTAGAAGTCTTAGTAAGGAATTTGTGCAAAAAATTGATATATAACCTATGTCTTTCAGGGATAGTGTAGCTTTCCAACAGTAAAAGAATTTATCAAAGCGGTTCAGCATACCAGAGATTGCCCCCTAGCCCTCTACAACAACGTCACAAACTTTACCTCTTTCACTTTTTGCATAGATAGATTAAAAAAACTACTTTTAAGACAAAATGTATTGTGTTGATAGTATTGAAATGAAATGTTAACAGTCTTGAAATACATATTAACAAGACTAAACGTTTTTTAACCGACTTCAAAAAAGGAGGAGATTATCAATTCGACGAATACATTTTTTTATGTATGTTCCCCGATTACTCGCAGATGCCTTGGTCGATTTTAAAAATTTTTTCTTTGTTTGAAAGGGTATAAGTTCTAATTGATCTCATTGTCATGAGGTATGGATCTGATGATGGGATCCTGGAGAAATCGAGGGCATTCTTCAAAGTTTATAGGCACGTATGGCACATTTTATATATTTTCTAATGTTATTCGAGCATTTATGTCTGATAGTCATCAAATTATGGTGCTAAGCTGATGATGGTAGGTATAACTCCTCAACCATCAGGCGCCAACCATAGACCAAAAGAAAAAGCACTCAAAAGTAAAAAAATAATTGCTGCTTTCATAAATACGAGTTTGTAAGTAATTCTGTGTTGTTGGCACAATTAATTTAAGTAAAATTGAGAAAAATATATATTTAAATTTAACAATTTATGAAGTCGGTGAAAAATTATTTTACGGTGATTATTTTACAAATTATACCACGGCGTGATTGATGATAAGTGAGTCATAAACCAAACCTCGATGTTTTTTTAATCTTTTGATTTAGTTGTGCATCTAGGTGTTGCTAGTAAGAAAGTTTAAAATTCATTTGTGTCTTTTTAATAAATAGTACATTAAATGTAGGTTTAACCTTAGTCACGTCTTTTGAGTTACTGATTGTACTGAAACACTTTATAATAATCAAAAAAACATAACATTCAAGGTTCGTATCCATATCTAGTACATTATATTTTAGTACAAGTGATTCTATTCACGACTTGCCTTTCTGGTATTTGTTAAAAAAGGTCACAGTTGAAAGTACCATGTGCAGATTAAATGACAATTATTGTATCAAGTGTTTGTGTTGAACTTTGAAGGCAAGTTAGTAATTGTCACTCTGGTTCCAGGTCACTTCTGGCATTAAGTGTTCCTCCTCCGGCGGGCTTTCGGGCAGTGTGTGTGGGTCAGTCTGCCAGCGGCGAGCGCGCGTGCCGCACGCGTCGAGTGACGACACATCGCTACGAGCTTCGAGCCGGAGACGTGTTGTGTATAATCCCTGCAGGGTGACCAACGCATCTCCAGAGTCGAACTCGTGCAGCTTATTTGTGTTTATTTCGATTGAAAAGTCTTAACAGCCGTAAAATCTGTACGATACTCTGACTGGACGAGGTGACCGAAGCCGCAGCGACCTGGTGGTGCGCACCACCACCACACCGAACACGTTGGTATCGATTTTTACTTCTTCCACTGCAAACAAATGTGGTACATCAACACTTTACAAAGCAGCGTTAAATAAATGCAATGGAAAAACTTAATAGCTGTTTACTTAGTCTAATCAATAAGATAGACTAATCACCAGCACAGGGTCCTTGCCTATAAAGGCTAGTCCACAAACTAACATAATTATTAAATCCAGGAACAAATGGGAGTCAGGTCAGAGTCAGTCTGCCTGTAAATTTTCATCCCAAGAGTTTGTTATCTAAGTTGTGTTTTACTGTAAACACTATATAAGTATAGTATCTTGATTGAAACTTGTCTACTTTTGCTATATTAGTGTGTATTGATATCTATTTGTTTGTGTTTAAAATAAATAAATAATGATACTAAGTCCCACTAAGCGCCAGCGCGCTGTCCTCGGTCTGGCTGGTGACCATTGAGTTTACCTTAAAACGTTATCTCACGGCAAAATTATAAGGAAAACTATACAGATTATTTCTTCAAATTACATGGTATTCACACGTATTTACCCTTGCAAAGACGCAGTATATTGTATTATCCTTGCCTTATATGCTCATAATTAAATTCTATTTGAAGCAACGAAACCGAAATCGCAGTGCATTTTTAAACTTAACGATAAATAATAAGGGTTGTCAGGCACACACAGGTTTCAAATTAAAAAGGTTTACTGGTCATTATAACAATAATTGATTATATTTCTTCACATTTTACACACAATCTTGACATCATTTATTTTTATATATCAGTACAGTAGGAAGTGCAGCACACATTATAAACCATGGGTTCCGTCAACACCTCATTGTTAAGGAGTTGTATCGTCTATCACCAGTTCATTTAAATTAAATGTTCAATCAAGTTACTTGAATAGCTGCAGAAAGAAAAAGACGAGTAATACTTTCTTATAAAATTTTAAAGTTTCCTTTGGGTTGCCTAGGATTCCATCATCAGATCTTGACTTGGTGAAAATTGACGGAGAAATCGAATCAGTGAACACAAATAAAAAAAGTTCTGACCAAGAAATATAGAACCTATCCTTTCTTAAAGTTAGAATAGCTAAAAACGTACAACATCGTATGTTCCTTTAAACCCGTACAGTTAAAATAAATTTACTCGTATTAGTACATTCGTAAGTACGTACGAGCAAATTGAAATAACTCTTGAATGAATAAATTGGCATAATGTGCGGGCTGTCATGATCGTGTTAAGCTTCCACTCTGATAAAAATATATATTTGAAGTGGTTTAATAAATAGGTACATAATTTGCAGTAAAAAAATCCCAATAACAGTCAATTTGATCTTTTGGTCACTGAACTATGGCCCGTTAACATTCAGTTGTCACGGACCAATCACCATAATTCTAGATAAAATCGTAACATAAATACCTTACACGGACGCAGCCTACTTAATCGTCCGTTAAATATTTAATTATTATTTTAATAATATTAAATAATAGTAATTGAACATAGTGCTAACCCCGCTCACACGCAGTTAAGCAAGCAATAAACGTACAAGTACGATTAAAGTGTTATGTGCGATTACCAGAATCAACTTCTAGATTACCAAGTCAGTCTACTACAATTAAGTAGATTTATATTAAAACAGTAAAATTACATTAACATCGATTTAATATTTTGATTGATGTTATAACCCTGCGCCTCCCAGATAGCATGCCGACATGCCACAACAATAGACTCCACATAGCAAATTTGGATACGGACGTCCCCAGTAATGACTACAATAATCGACTTGGTTTAACCTTACAGGGGATTATAATTATAACTCCATCCGTTTGCCTCACGTTCTTCTGGGAATTGTGTGTTATTAGTGTGTGTAATATTTCGCACCTTGTCTTTTAAATTCAACATTCAACTAAACTTTTTTAAATCATAGAAGAGATTGTCCAGTTTCAACGAGGTTAAATGACTGTGGTATAACTAGTTAACACTGATCGTATTGTTATGAACCGACCGAGATGTGGAGGTAAACTGCATGAACTATGTCTACATTTGTAATGTATAAGGAGTACAGGTTAATTTACTTTTAGATCATAGAATCTCATGACCGTTTGCATATTATAGAGGTAATAGTGTATCTTGTTGAGTCTGTAATCTGTAAATAATAGCGCACCGCGGATAATTTAATATGAGAGAAGTTTGCACTGCTGAGTCATCGTCTCATTTAGTCCTTCCTAAAGATAACCTTTATATTTACTGCGCCGCATAATGCCATCCTGCAAATATACTAACGCGGTTTTATTTTCCGTATTATGATATGAGACGGGTGATTTGATAGTTTGCTTCAGTAATATATGCGTGTTATTTATAAATCCAGTAGGTAAGGTAAGCGGAGGTGTGCGCGCTGGTCAGTGGCGGTGTGCGGCATCGATTTTGGCGCCGGCGGTCGCTCACCCGACACCACCATACTTTAAATTGCTCGTTAAGGTACAAGTTTTAATAGAGCAGTAGAGTACACTGCAGAACCAAAAACAATAATATTCAGATGTTATTGTTGGCTATTTACCTGAAACTGTAGACTGTGCCTAAATACATGCATACAATCACACCTTAGGGTTCGTCAGAGACTAGGAAAAAGGCCAAGCAGTGACTGCACATGCACTCTGCGTGACAGGTGGTGAGCCCGACGCCACCATAGGCTATTGGATGTCTGTGGAATTCTAAGTCCATTAGTCGCCTTTTATGACACCCAAGGGAAGTGATGAGCCGCTGCCTGTACCTCGAAATACACTGCAAAATATGTATGTCACGGGTCACCTCAAGCGGATTGAATTACTTCAACTTAACATCACAATGCGACATGCTACTCGTAACACCGACAGGTGTAGTTGCGGGTCCAGTGCTTCGGCTTTGTTTAACTAGTTGGAAGGTCAGAGCTAGACCTCAGTCAAGCAAGGAGGGAATAATCTCTGCGTCACGATCTCGGCAAATGAGCGAGGTCACCCCACCCCCCGCGGCCGTGACTCACCGCGCACATGCCGCCACCGCGAGTACTCCTTACTATAAATATTCTGCAAAGGGTGACACACGGGTTCAAGACAGTCAATATAATCCTATAGCTGGAGATTTGATTGAGCATACAGATAAAATCTGCTCTTCTTATTATTGGCACTTGGTAAAATCCGAGAAATTTCTGATTTATGGTTATCCTACAACTTTTACCTACAAAGTTGAATTTAATACTAATACAGGATTCTCATTGATACGAATTAAAAATTACTAGAACATCTCTGTTAATTTACCCGAGGTCCGAGGTACAAGTTTTATGACACAAAAATATTTAGGTAAGTATTTGATCCAATATTATGTATTAGGTATGGAAGAATTTGCTAAGTATCATAGTATTATTTGATCAAATAGGTACCTAGATAAAGTCTATTGACTATTTTTCCTCGGTGATTGCGGAGCTTTCTCGTTTGCTCGCGGCGACAAGACAGCCTCGGAGAAGTTCCGCCGAACACTTGTTGCACTTGAAGTGTCACCCGCGACCCGCCGTCGCCGGCCGCTGTCAGCTGATCGGTCCGCGCTCCATTGGATGGATTTGTTCCATCCAATGGGAATCGAATCTGCCGTTTGTTCAACCAACTTAAATAATTATTTATAAATTTAGAAGTAGGAAGTTATAGGAATTACTAGAACCTAAAGGGAATTGAATTGTTTTAAATGGTTTTTCTCATTCTTTCGTAGGTTATGTGTTTTATGAAAAAAGTATTTTTGTTATAATGTAAACATTTTCCTAATCAAAGCAACACAATGAAATGCAATTTTTAGATCGATCGACATTGAAGCATCCCAATCTGTGAAACACTAACCTCGTGTCCACTGCTGCTCACCGTCTACACTAAGCTAACAGCTGATAAAGTGACAATTGTTTTTAAATTGTGGGGCAGATTAAGCCCTTATTGGTGAAGATGTTGGTGAGATCTTGATGAGTCTACGTGTGCAGGCGAGTGCGCGTCGCCGGCGGCGGGGCTGCGCGGCGTGCTGCGCGTGCTGCGCGACGCCTGGCCGCCGCCGCCCCCGCCCCCGCCGCCCCCGCCCCCTCCTCCGCCCCGGACAAGGTCAGCTCAGCACTCAGCACCTAGGTTGAAGGCACAGTCGCACCCGCGCACATGCCTCACAATTAAGAAGGCCTCACTGATCGCTGACGCCTGATCATTAGCACTAGCAAAGTGGTCGGTGTGTCGTTAAGCTCAGATGATCATCACAGGTGTTTCCCTGATTTTGCATTGTTCATAAAGGAAGTAAAGTCGGTACGTTGATGTTCAAAATAGTTCATCGTCAACGAAACCGAAAGACACCCACATCAAGTGGGCATAGGCCTTAACCGCACCTTACCTTTCCGCCCCACAACAGTTCTGGTAGCGAGGTGACCAGGCCCGATCGCGTATCATACCTTCGTATTTAAACCGTTACGGCCCAGCCGCACTGCTCGAGGCGACGCGAGGGAGGGAACGCGAGTACAAAAGTATGGAGTGTAGCTGGGCCATAACGTTTTCGACGGACATTTGGTTGTGGTAAATACGTTCGTATTGCGCGATCGTGACCCTGCCCACTGCCGCACAAAGCTTAATTCTTTGTCATCCAATGTCGATGCTGTCGTTGTTTTGCGGATCTCCTTATTCTTATCGCCCAACTGCTGTCAGTCGCGAACTCGCGAATACCAAGCTTGCCGAGCAGCGATTCAGTACATAAATTATTTCTAGAAGTCGGATTTACTAAAATGAACTACCAATTAGGGATCTCTTTCACTGTTGAGTCGCTGTTAAAAATTATTTATAGATCCTACACCCTCGATCGCATTGTTATTAAATTCCATAATGCACAAAGCACAGAAAATTGTACGGAAGCTTGTTGGTGTATGTAGAGACCGGCGGCGGCGCTCGCGTTCTCGCATGGATTAGTTTTGCGCCATCAATCGGTTCATCTTAATTGATTCGATGCACTCGAGATTTATTTTTACAGCTTATTCGATGCACGTGTTTTAATATTCCGTTCTGTATTTTGTTACTTATTCTGCTCCAGTTGCGGTCGCGTGCCGCTCGCGAGCCGTGCGCCGCACGCGGCTCCAGTGGGGACTGCTTCAATCAAATGTCAAAGCCTGCTCCACTTTGACCGCATCCGATCGATGCATCGTATCAATGGGAACAGTATCGTTGTGAGGCGATTGGTGGAGCGAGCGCACGGGGCCAGAGGAGTGACGTCACGTGCGCACGCGCCAACAATAATATAGGGCTTTTTATATAGAACTATTCACGTTTTTGCATTCCATCGCCACCGGTTTGTATGCCGGCTGTTGAACGTCGACCTGATGAAGTTCGGCCTGTTCCCGCTCGCCCGCGGGCTCCGCCGCCTCCTCGCTGTACTACACATTATACGTTGCGGACGCACTCTAGATGTAAGAGTTGTTAGAACAATAAACGGTAGCCATTATGTAGTTAAAATATTATTAATCCTATAGTCGTCGTGGGTGCGGCGCACGGCTGCCAAACGTGCAGCCGTGATGCGAGCGCGCCGCAGTCTACAATGAATATTAAGACGAGGCAACGAATATTTTGCCGGTCAGGATCTCAATTTTTAGCGTATTTACGTATTTAGTAAGAATTAAGTACATTGTGAATGCAAAACACTTAAAATATTTCCTTATTTAAAAACTGAATAAGTTAAATAAATATGAGGAAAATATTAAAATTTCGCTGCTCCGCGTGATTTTAATGGCGTAGTAGGTAGGTACTCTCGTCTCACTTCCGAGATACATAAAATTTGCCTATGACTAAACTCAGCCATTAAGCTATAAAAAAATACTATTTCGCCAAATTTAAACGAAATTTTTTGTAAGTTTAATTGTGTTAAAATTAGACACAAAGACAATTATTTTCAACTGCCTCCCGAACATATCATTTAATTTGCATTAACATAAAAACGATGAATAATTTTTATCAAGCGTGTTCACACACATATTGCTAAAGCTTGTCTAATAATACATGCCAAATATTATTAACTCTGGATTTGTCGTTGTGAAGAAAACTGATAAAATGTTAGTATGGAAAATGCAGAATTCCCCAAAATCTATACAAAACACCAATTTCATAGGTAAGGACCTAATATTATGGATATTCTCAATAATTACATGTATTTATCTATTAAATATATTTGTCCGTTATCTAGTATCCGTTACACAAGCAGCATTTAGTTGCTTAAAATGGGACTAGTTGATAGGTGCGTGTGTCTGAGGATATTTATTATTTATTTATTTATTATGATTTTATAATTTTTTTATTTCTTTTAATTATTATTCTTCTTTTCTGAAGTTAACTTTAATTAATTAAAATTTTAATATTTATAAACGCTGTTTTTAAATTCTATAAAATACTAAAAAAAACCCACCACAAAATTAATAAAAAATTAGTGTCATATAATATTTCGTAATCTGGACACACTTAAATTGCATTCTGCATTGAAAAGACGCTCTAGCGTGTGGCGAACTATCAAAGTATGCGCGGGTTGCGTTGCGCAGACTCCGTTTTTATTTTATTATTTAGCGTTGCCTCGCCTTAACGGGTCCGTTTGCAATAGTCACGATAATGAAGCTGAATAACTGAACGGTTTTCTCCTGTCTATCGCCTGCCATGTTTTTGCTGCGCCACCGGCACTATAATGGATATTCATAAAACGTATGAATAAAAATGTATGTATGTTGAGTGCATGGAGAGAAAAATGACTATAGAGGAGTTTCTACTGCTTAGCTTGTTTTTACATTACTTACTATTGTAGATCTATACCATTCATAGCATCATGCCGTACTTACAGAGTTAAGCACACGGAGTAATTAAAACAATAAACACAGTGTATCTAGAAGTAAGATTAGTCTGTGGTCTGTGCATTCGCCGCTCGCGCCGCGCCGCTCTATATAGAGATGCGCCGACCGCACGCGGCGCGCGTTGTGTTTGGCCGACTTCAATCATAATAACTAGTATTATTATTATTATACCTTTTTGTTATGAATTTTGCTCGGTGCGTGATGTCATGGAGGTAGCAGAACACGGCGATACGAAAAGGTATTTATTTTTGTAATTTAGGATCCCTGTAATAAACTTTTGGACGTCCTATTAAAATTGCGGACATATTCCATGTCTGTATACTGAATAAAATATACTAACACGAGATTCCTTATTACAAAAGACAAAAAGATCTCTGGTTATTAAATCACACCTCTTTATTATTTGTTATAATGAGTACCTACAATATTTATCTGTCTGTCATTTTGTATGATTACATATACACACATCTGGCAAATCTCTGCTTATGGAGTAGGTAGATATTAAATATTTAAAATGTTGGGTAAACTAATGTATGCAAATTACTTTATTTTTGTGTTGTTCGTCCTGCCTCCCCCCCACTCTACGTGCGACCGAACAACGTCTCTTTCTCTTGTTGTCGTTTGTCCGCGTGCCCGGTCCACTCTCAATCATAAATGAGGTACTCATGTCACATTCGCTTCTCCGTTACGCACCATCCCAACACTCCTCGACTGCTCTGTCTCCGGCGCGAGGACGTGTGGAGACGCGTCCATCTCATCTCAGAAAAATCAAAGATTTAAATTAATTATTACAATGTGAACCTAATGTTACGCAAATGTTTTTCTCGTGTTTATTTATTTTATTTAATGTAGATAATATTTATTTACAGCGAAACTAAACCACCATAGGAAAAATTAACCTTATCATAATTGCAGTTACTCCAAACGAATGCGCTCTTTAATGTGCATTAAGATACTTCAAAGTTAGAAACGAATAGTATTTAAACATTATAGTGTTTGTTATAACGGGTCCACCCCGCACTCTCTCACAAGACCGATAAACGGGGGAAATGAGAAGGATAAGAATATTTACAATTAAATTAGATAAAGCTGGCTCGAATAATTCTAAACAATAACACATTATGACATTCAATAAAAAGTATCCATAAGAATATACATATTAGTACATACATAATTAATATCATAAAACACACTCTAACACAGAGTTGCGGATGCCGGCCATGTCTTATATCAAAACATTGGCGGTAAGCTGCTAACATACTTTAGTTTAAAACAAGAGATCTGGGTATTTAGTAAAAATAAGTAAATTTGTTATGTTCATGTGGTGTGTGTCCGGGAGCGCGACGGGACCGACCACTGGCCTGTGTCCGCAATCACGCAGATGCTCTCTGTGTTTGTTCTTGCGTGTACGTAGTTTGCATGTTTAGTGTCAGAATCTGGGACGGGTGTTTTGTTTGATTAAAATATACATCTTAGGGATATGTGTGCTAGAAGTTTTTCCCATACACTTTATACGAAAAAACAGTCAACCACTCCAGTCATTTATATGACTATTTTTATAATAAGAAATAACATAATTTTATAAATAGGATCCTATTTAAATATACCTACTTCATTCTGTTTGGTTCGTGAGCCAGTATGTTGTTGTTTATTATTTCGGCACCAAACTGTTTTTGTTTTTGTAGATAGCACAAATCTATTTAGATGACATTTGCGTGTTTCAATGAATAGAATATGGTAACTCAATGGAATAGAAGACAATAGTACTTGTGTATATCGATCGAAAATAGTATATAAGCCACACGACCCGAATGGAGACAGTATCATCACGGTCGGTCCTAATAAACCCCCCATATTGAAAGTAAAACTAAAGTATTGTTCTTTTATAGGTATATATATCTGTAAAAACCAAACAAACAATAAAAACTAGCAAAAATACTTCAAGAAATTGAATAAAAATTATTTTACCAATGCATTTCATGAGGTCTTACGGTACCTCTAAGGTGGTCTGTCTATTTTAATAATAGAAAACAAGCGCTCATAATATAATATAATAAACGAAACGAATATAAATTACTATTATAATACTATGCGAAGTAATTAATTGGGCAGCCATTTAATTATCTGGTCAGTAAAAAAAAAGTCAGTTACAAAATCATATGAGCAGCAAGCAAATATTTTATAAACATATATATTATGTGTTTTGGGCGGCAAAATAATTATTCGGGCAGCAAAATAATTATTTGGGGAGCAATATAATAATTTAACCAAAAATAATTGACTTTTGTCTGTGAACATAGCTCCAAAATGATTATTTTTAAGTTTTTCTCCTATAACTTAAAACGAGTTCATGAGTTGTTCACTACGCGAGCGCAACATAAAACATGTGTCCTAGTCGCGTGGATATTTGTGTTTTTATAATATTTGTGGTATTTTCTTTTAAACATCTCTTCTCTTCACCATAATTGGCAAGTAGAGACGGATTTAGAAATATTTGCTAGCCATAAGTTGCTGCCCAACCAGTTATTTCAGTTGACCAATTAATTGTACTTTTTTGTTGACCAAAATTCGAATGTTTTGCTACCCGTTTGCTACCTAAAAATATGATGAATACATGTTAAAATATAAACCTAGGTTGAGATGACCAAAACTAACCGACCGATTGTCTTTGTTTTGGCAGGCGAATAGTAAGTAGGTACTTGGATCAAAACATTTCGCAATCTGTCGCATTTACAAACACCCTGATGTGAATCCCGGATAAGAACCATTATAATGTATAATGACCTATCTCATACTTATAAGCATTTAAAGTGTTTACATACTTTTATAGATAATTATATATAAATTAAACGATATAAGTTTAATTTATAAAGTAGCCAAATATAATCGCTCTTTCATTACTCTGGGTGAAAGATTGGTTTGTAATTTGTAAGATTTGATGCAATATTTACTACGTCTACATAATACTCTCAACAAAAGATTACATACACTTCAAAAAGTGTAGTCACATTTAATTTTTCACTATCACGAGGGAACAAAATAAAAACCTATACCTTCTTAATCATTTAAATTTCGCTGAGGTCAAAGGTGACTGCAGTGAGTCATTTATGTATTGTCAATTTGGTATAGATTCCCATCTAAGCGCTCGCGCAGCTATTTCCATTCGCGTGAGCCGCTCCATCGGTGCATATTTTCTTTGATTCGCTCCGTTTGCTGCGGACATAAATAGCATACTTATGGCGAGTCGTGTCCTGTTGCCGTTCATCTTGAATATGAATGAAAAAGATAAAACCGATGAAGTTGCTGCTTTTGATTTGCAAATTCATTACTTACTTATTAATTACTGGCTGAAGTCGAAAAAATATTAAATGGCAGACAACAGTCACCGCAGGTAACTCGTAGACGCTTGCAACCTTGCTTGGAACAGTGATTTGACTTGGTGATAGAATAGATATTGTTTTCTGTAATATAGCCTGAGTCCACCCGTGTCGTAAAGATTGATACTAGTCACCGTACAGACTCGCGAGTCGTGTCGATTGGTACTGAGTGTGTGGGCGCATGGCGGTTGCAGGTCCCCCGCGCCCCGCATGTGGTCGCGGCCGGCGGAGGGCGCCGCCCTGTCGCGGCCCGGCGCCTCGCCCGGCCTGCTGCGCCGCCGCTACTCCGTGCCCGAGACCATCATGAGAAAGTGAGTCCGTCACGTTGACATGTTTATCGCCCTCCTGGATATTTACTAACATTTAATATATTTTTACATCTCTCATATTCGGTAAGTAGGTCCTTATTACCCCCAAATGGGCCTTGTTAATGGGGCCAGAGAGACCTAGAGCGCTAATGGCGCCAATTAGCGCTCTAGGTTAATAATGTAGCTAGAAAAGCCCTAAGGCGGTAAGTAATTTAAAAAAAACTCTTCACTCTGTCAAAAACTTCGCGTACATCTAACCATTATTAGACATCATGCATTCAACCCAATGACAAAAGAGGTCGCTTCGCTATTCAACCTTGTCCTCGTATGAGTATAATAGTCATAAATTTTAAAAAATATCGAACGACGAAGCTCAATGTAGTTCTTGAAACAAAAAATAAAATAAAAAAGATGAAAAAGGCCGGAATTGAAAACTTTTACTTTAAATATTGTTTGTTTTGTGCAAATTAGGAAAAAAACATGAGTTCTCCAAGTGATGAAGATATAATAAAATGTTTTATTCTTGTAATGCCGATTTTTTTTCTACTTACCTCACAATCGAGATGTAAAGCAGAGTAGTGAGCTCGGGTGTAAGGCATCAATTGCAGCCCGAGATATTTAGGCGCACGAGCGCAGCGAGGCTACTAATTTACTATTTTTATTATTTGATGAATGAACCCGGGCCGAATGCCGCATTGCAGGTACAGGCTGGAGCAGCAGCGTGCGGAGGGCGAGCCCCGCGCGTGGAGCGGCGCGCTCAGCCCGTCGTTGGCGTCGGCGTCGGCGGGGGCGCGGCGGGCGGCGCCGCTGCGGCGGCTGGCGGCGCGGCCGTGCGGCTGCTGCTGCTGCGGCGCGCGCTCGCTGGACGCCTCGCGCGCAGAGCTGCGCGCGCCGCACAAGCGCCAGCGCCTCGACGCCGCCGACCTCATGCTGAAGGCCGCCATGCGCAACAGCTACGACCGCGCCGAGGACTCGCGCCACGACCGCCCGCGGCGCCGCGCGCCGGACGCCGGCGCCTCCTCCCTCGACTACGTGTCGGTCTCTAACGACTATGCCGACAGCTCGAGATTCGAAGAGAGCGAGAGCACCCCTCGCGTCGAGAAGCTGTCGTCGGACACGGCGACGGCAGAGATCAAATCCGACTCGTACGACGACGGGCCGGACGGAGTGACCTCCGCTCAGGTCGCCTGGACGGACGACCGCTTCTCCACCGACGCGTCCGATGCGGGCTCGACGACGATGACCACCGCGAAGGAGGCCGACTGCGACCGCGTCGTGTTGTCGAAGGAAGCCACCAGAAGTGCTCACATAGACGGCAGAATCAGCGAGCGTTCAGTCGGTGTCGATAACGACGACGAAAACTTGTTGCCGTATGACACTCCGCTCACCGTCGAAACCCCTTCGTACGATCTTCTCGAGATTGTCGTTTCGGAGACGCTGAACTCGAACGACGCGTCCGCACTCAAACGGAGTTCGCCAGAGAACGCGCAGACGTTGAAACCGACGCCTCATAGAAACGGACAGAACATCAACATCGACGAGTACGTGTCCAATATATTGGTAGAGAGCCTGAATTCGTTGACGGACCAATTGGAATGCATGAACGCGTCGATCGGAAGCGATCGGAAGATCAACATCGTAGAGAAGGAGATCAAGGTGAAACTGCAGAATACGGGTGTCAACACGATCGTCCACCTCAGTCCTACTTCGAACAATCAAATAATTTTCGGCAACGAAGAACTTTACAATAGCGATGGCACGAAGGATAGCTGCAATGACCCGCGGGAGATACAGGACAACGTGGCCATCCGCGAGGAGCTGGCCAGCGAGGAGTCCAACAACATCGCGGGCGCGCACGACGTGAACCGCGCCGTGCTGCAGCAGATACAGCGCCTGTTCCGCGACGACCTGCGCGACGCCGACGCCTTCCCGCTCGCCAACAGCGCAGGGATATCGCACATCGAAATATCGAACGTGGACGTCTTCATCGATAATAATTCCGACGCAGTGTTTGGAAACCATGACACTATCGAGGTCCGCACGAGCGAGGACAACGACCTCGCCGAATTGATCAGCGGCGTGGGTGCCGGCAACTACTTCGAGGATGTGGACAATGGCACCGTCGTACCCAGGTTTTCGGCTTTTCCTCACACTGATTCGATGGAGGTCAACACGTCATCGTCGGATGACGCTGAAATCTTGGGTTCCGATTGCACGAGCCTCGTCGACAGTCTGGACGATCCCAACTCACCGAGGTCGCTTCTGCTGCGCAAGAACCACGTGGCCGTCTCGAACAGACGCGACCCGAGCTCCACTGTCGACGTTCTGGATTTACTGCCCGAGAAATCTACGAAGAAGGAGCTCCACCGTGAAAAAGGGGAAGCTTTCTTCGTCCGAATCAGAGACGACGCGTGTGACTGCGAGAAGGAGAACGTGACTGTGGCGGAGCACATGCCCGACAAGATCAAGCAGCGGCTGTACCGGCGGCAGCGGTCGCGCGAGCTGCGGCTGCAGTCGGCCGCGCCCGAGCGCACCGCGCGCGCGCTGCTCGGCGCGCTGCTCGACGAGCTCATCGCGCGCCTCGCGCTCGACGAGCTGCGGGCGCTGCGCCGCGCGCCCGCGCCCGCCCCCGCGCCCGCCCCCGCGCCGCGCCTCCCCGCCTCCAGGTCCGACGGCGACGTGTGCGGCCGCTCCTGGCGCAGGGACGGCCCCAGGGATGCCTTCAAGGGAAACAGAAATGGAGTCGCGGCCGCGCCCGCAGCACGGCTCATCGAGAGAGAACGGAAACGATTCGAGAAGCCGCACGTACGCGGTAAGCTGTCCCTCTTGACGCATCCTAATCTGTCCCCGGACGATCGGGGGCCCAGAAGGATCTATCAGAAGTCCGAAATTCGCGAAGGTAGTAAATGCATTGAAATACTAGAAATACTGGAGTACGTTAACGACTCCCAGAGCTCCCCGGAGACCACGAACTCTGATGAAAATCATAATCACAGTAATCGTAAAAAGTCAAGAATTCCAGTACCGGTCAATGAACGATTTCAGAAGAATGCTAAAAGTCAGGTTCGGTTGGAGAGCCCCCCGCAGGAGTCCGGCAGGGATCCCCCAGCCGGGCGCTGTGCCCCCCCCGAGCCACGCTCTCGGTCTAACTCTCTCAAGTTTCGTCGGGTGTTCGACAGCATACCTGAAGAAAAGAGCAGTGTCAGCATCGACTCCTCCAACGAGGACGTCAATCATAACCGTCGCGCATCCGCCCCAAACCTCATTGAAAATTTTAACTTTCGACAAAAACAGAACGGAAACGACCGGTATCGTCTCACTGATTCTGTCAAATCTAATGGATTTTTGAAAATAAGAGAGGCTACAAAAGATACAAAAAGTGCGGGAACCTCGCCTTTTGCGGAGGCGGAGGAGGTGGAAACTGTGACACGAGAGGTGCAGACGCTGCGCAACCGCTTGACGCCGCCCTCGCCGCGGCGACGCTGCGCCGCCACCAGCCCGCCGCCCCCCGCGCCCCCCGCCCCACCCCCACACAGGGCCCCGCCCCCGCGCCGGGCCCCGCCCCCGCCAGGTATCGCGCTCGCTTGCACGCCTTCGCTGCTCTCGCACCGCACCGCTTCGGTCTCCGTAGAGTAGCCTAGCCGGCCGCCCGCCACCGCTACGCGGTTGTGATTTTATAATGTTTTTATCGTTATGTAGCGTTTTCATTATATAGATTTGAGAGCACTGTTAAATCTTCACGAAATTCTAACATTTATGCGTAGTTGAAAATGAATGTTCGCGAAATAGTGATGTCAACTGGCGAAATATATGTTGAGATATGCACGTTTTGTTTCATTTATACAAGGCCCCGAGGACGCCGGCGTCGGTCTCGATGCCGAGGCCCTCCCCAGCGGCCGCCCCGCGCGTCGCGCGCCCCCACCCCACCCCCGAACTCTCCGCGCGAAACGTATCGAGAATAGAATAAGAAAGGTCATCGGACGCTCCAAGTCGGAGTCCCGCGACGACGAAGCGGCCACCGCCACGGACGGCGAGTCCGCCTCCGGCCGGAGGGGGAACGCCGACGGGGCGCGAACTAACGACAAGCCGAAGGCGCAAAAACCCACGCTCGGGGGACGCGACGAGGACGCCGCAACACGCAAGAGGCTCACCAGGATGCCAAAGTTCACGGCGAGCGGAGGCGGCGGCGGCTCGAGCGACAGCAGCGACTCGGGCGGGCTGCTGTGCCCGCTGGCGCCGCGCTGGCTGTCCGGCGTGACGTCACAGGCGCGCGCGCGCCGCGCCCGGCGCCGGCACGCGCCGCCGGCCGCCGCCCCCGCCCCCGCCGCCGCCCCCGCCTGGTCCGTGACGGTGGCGGGGTCGGGGCGCGGCGCGCCGCCCGCCGACGTGGAGATGCGGCTGCGCTTCCCGCCGGAGCGCGGCTGCGCGAGCGCGTGGTGCGCGCGGCGCGCGTGCCGCTGCGAGTGCGCGCCCGCCGGCCCCGCGCCTGCAGTCACGCCCGACGCCGGGAAACTCACTCTCACCGTCAAGAAAGAGGCTATAGGTTATTCATGTCATTCGTTACACTGAACCCTTTCCTCGTGAGAATCATTTGAGACGCCCCAGCGGTGGCATTTCGTTCGACAGATTCCTCGGTTCTCGCGTCGAAGAGTACGAAGAGATCGATCGAGCCTCTGCCCGATCTGGAGACGTACAGGGCCTCCCGGAGCAAGACCAGGAGCTCGATGAAGGTACGCGTCTCCGCCCGTGCGCTCGCAGCCGCGACTGTCCGATGCTCGAACGTTTGTTGAATTGTCCGTTTGCATATTAACATCTCGAAGGCGGTCGTTTCAGACGCGGCGGGGGTGCTCCCTGCACTGCTGGCTGCCGGCCGCCGCGCCGCTCCGGTACGCTCCGCCGCCCGCCGCCGGACGCCGCCCTTCTTACGAAGAAAAAACACGACTGGCTCATAAAAATGGCCTCGCTGCTGGCCCGATGCATATTGGTCGGTTGAAATAGCGACTGGGACCTACGGCTTAACTTGACTTCATATGCACGTGTGAATTTATAACCACAAAGGAACTTGTTCAGCGCCCGTACATTTTTGGCATGAGAACATGCAATTATGGTTTTTTTTTCTTACACATAATATCATCACGCTCCTCTATCCTCGAACGGGCAGGTAGAAGTGCTGACACCCACAATTCACCTGAATGTAAAGCCCCCATGTAACAGGGAGCTTTTTGTCATGTAACGGGTGCAGTATCGGGTTCGGGTGTGATCTTGCAAATATGTCTACCTCCGTGCATGCAAAGGTATGTAAGCCCCCGCCATTCTGATATCAGTGTTGCGGGTATACAATATAACTTGCCAACACTTGACGATTGAGCCCTCTCCAAAGTCCTGGGTTCGATTCCCACAGGGGGCTAGTGTATTTGCAGTCAATGTTCGAAGAATATAGGATAAGAATGATAATTCGAATAGTCATTCACACTAGAACACTGAATCAATGTCACCTTTCAGGAGCTATGCCACGAAACCATCGGTTACCATTTCAATTAATCTTAACATTATTAAAATGAAACAAAGAAATGGAATCCCTCACCACGCTTTACTCGTGTAAAGCGTGGTGAATCCCTCACATTTCTATGAATAATGAAGCCTTCCAATCAACAGGAAATTCCTTATGATCCCATCTATTGGTAAACTGACTTCACGATGCGGTCAAGTATCCGTTGCCTGTCACACACTATAACTTAAATCTGATTACGCTGTAGTTGGCACGACTGTGCCTCCTTTCCTTTGCCCCCATACGACAACTCCAAAAAAAATTATTTTCCGCCAAGTAGTATCAATTTTGGAACTTTGAATTTGTTAATGCAAAGGAAATAAAATTTAGATAGGCACTCAATCAATAACTAGTTAGTGAGTAATGGAAGTATTAGTAGAAGGAAGTATTACTTAGGTAGAATTATGTGGAACGTCAACGACAGGAGCAGTGAGGGCCTGTCGGTGCTGGGCTGCGCCATCGTGCCCGAGCTGAAGCCGCGCGCGCCCTCCATGAGCCAGCGCGACCTCACGCGCCTGCGCTCGTAGCGGCCGCGGCCCGAGCGCGCCCGACCGAGCCCGAGCGCGCCCGACCGAGCCCGAGCGCGCCCGACCGAGCCCGAGCGCGCCCGACCGAGCCCGAGCGCGCCCGACCGAGCCCGAGCACGCCCGACCGAGCCCGAGCGCGCCCGACCGAGCCCGAGCACGCCCGACCGAGCCCGAGCGCGCCCGACCGAGCCCGAGCGCGCCCGACCGAGCCCGAGCACGCCCGACCGAGCCCGAGCGCGCCCGACCGAGCCCGAGCGCGCCCGACACTGACCGATGGCTTGAGCTGCACCGCTATTGATAAGAGTCACGTAGAGTTCAAATTACATATGCACATGTATTTTCCAAATATGAAATTTTTCATACAAATTTATATAACGTTAATAGTAAATGCTTGAAAAAATGTGCCTATTCTTATTTCAATAAACCTATTTCAATAGTCCTATTCGATGTCCAATCCCTACAAGCGACTGACGCCAAATAACTGTTGTAGTGGCAACACTATTATGTTAGCAACACTAGATGTAATGTCAAGCAAGTGACACATTCTTAATTGTCAATTGTATGTAACTTACCTGTTGTTCAAATATAAAATTAAATCTAAAGTTATCAAGTTGATCTCTTATTCTTTGCTCCTTTTAAATATCAATTATAACATGGCGCAGTCTCAGGAACCAAATATGGAGAGATCGAGGAGCACTGTGCAGGTAAAGTTGCCACCAAATTTAAGTTTAACCGGTTCTGATGCGAGCACGGAATGGCGGTTTTGGCTAACCTTGTTCGAGGATTATCTTACGGTAACCAACAATATTAATGCCTCGGATGCAATCAAATTATCCCTGCTTCGGAATATGATGGGTCCAGAGGCGTCCAAAATTGTAACTTCGTTACCAGAGAGTTGTAAAAAGTATGACGAGGTTATTGCTGCTGTACAATTATGACAAGGTTCTATTGGCGAAGTAAGTAAAAATGCAAGCAACCAATGCAAATTACTGTATATTGCGAAGAAGTCATCAATACAAAATGTACACATAGTTAAGGTAAATTACAAGTAGAACTTATTAGCGCGATGTAAAAACCATCAGTGCCATCTATTGGTGGAATTAGGAACTAATTCTAGCTCTATACAAAGTAGGTCACGCGAGTTGCAGTAAACGATAGCGCGATTCAGAAACGTGCAGCGCCATCTGTGATTATTTATAAGAACTAATTTTACATTATTTTAGGTTAAACAAGTATTAGTATTATTTAGTATGTAAGTAAATTGTATTAGTATTATGACAATAATTATGTATTTAGAATAATGTTTTGTCGTAGTATGTAAGTAATTGCATGTCTATTTATATAATTAGACATACCGCCCACCAAGGACATATTGCAGTATGTCCTTTAAAAAAGGAGCAATTACTTTAAATTAACAAAAAAAACTTAACACTAGAAAACAATACATTTATATAAAATTTCAAATTACTCTGCAACAGGCAATACACATATTTTTGAAACAGGCCTTTTAACTAGGGAATTTTTGGTTCTGATAGTAACTACTCTGGTAATTTTGTCAGGGCCAGGATGCTTTGTTTCTATTTTTCCTAAAAGCCATCTACCAGGGGGCATGTCGTCTTCCTTTATTAACACTATTCTACCAATCTCAGGTTCTGGAGTATGACATGCCCACTTGTGGCGTTGCAGAAATTGATTTAAGTAGTCCTGCGACCATTGTCGCCAGAAATCTTGCAACATTCTTTGTAACAGTTGCCACCGCTTTAGAGAACTAACATTAGCCCTGTCAAAATTCGAATCTGGTACTAAAACGAGTGGTTCTCCTACCAAGAAATGCCCAGGCGTTAAAATTTGACAATCAGTGTCTGAAATTGAAGAAAGAGGCCTAGAATTAAGGCAGGCCTCGATTTGAGCTAGCACCGTAGCCATCTCCTCAAAGGTAAGTGTGGAATTACCCACTACTCTCTTGAGGTGGTGTTTGGCGGACTTGATACCCGCCTCCCACAAACCTCCAAAATTTGGGGCATGTGGGGGAATAAAATTCCATTGAGTTCCATTACTCGATAAATACTCTACCAAATCAGAGACAAACTTGGACCTTTCATCCTTAAATAACTGAGCTAATTCGCGTGCCGCTCCGACAAAATTGGTGCCATTGTCGCTGTGGAGTTCAGCACAACGACCACGTCTTGCCACAAACCTCCGAAATGCAGCTAAAAACCCCTTTGACGTCATGTCACTTACTGCTTCCAAGTGAATTGCGCGAGTGGACATACAAATGAACAAGGCTATATATCCCTTGTAGGATTTGTTACCTCGGCCTTTGGACACACGAATGTTAATAGGACCCGCATAATCGACGCCGCTGCATAAAAATGGCTTATTGGGTGTCACGCGCTGAGAAGGTAGTTGACCCATTAGCTGAGTAGTAATCTTACCTAAGTGTCTGCAGCATATTACACAACTGCGACAGTACGATTTCACAGCCACCTTAACACCCATTATCCAGTACTTCGTTCTGATGTACGCTATCATGGCTTGTGGACCTCCATGCATGGTTTTCAAATGAGCATCAGCAATCAGAAGTTTAGACAGAAAAGAATCTTTAGTAATGAGGACTGGATGTTTTTGGCCATATTCCAGATTCGACTGTTCTAGCCTTCCTCCTATCCTAATAATTCCTTCTGAGTCTACAAACAAGTTTAAAGATTTATATTTTGTATTTTTTGTCTCTATTTGTCCTTTCGTTCTTAGCTCTTTCAGCTCTTCAAACAAACTCTCGTTTTGTGACTTTATGATACAAGTATTCATTGCATCCTCAATTTCGAAACTAGATAACTGTTTATTATACTGAACCCTAGCTACATTATGTCTTAATTTTAAAAATCTCTTACAGTAGGCTATAACCCGCAGCAATTTATAAAGCGATGAGTATTTGTACCATAACGGAAATTTGTCTATCGTACACGTGTGAACTTTCACCTCTTCAAGTTTTGTAACTAAATGTTTAGGTTTCCTATATACAATCTCCGGTAGACTCAGAAAATGTGGACCATTAAACCAAATCGAGGTATTTCCCAACTCTCTTGGATGAACACCACGAGAAGCATAGTCGGCTGGGTTTTCCTTAGACGACACATGAGACCAATACTGTGTGTCTAAAGTTGTAAGGATCTTGGACACCCTATTACCTACAAAGGTCTTCCAGCGACTAGGGTGGCTGTTCAACCAGGCAAGCACAATTTCTGAATCAGTCCACGCATGCAAGTTCTCCTTGGACACATTCATAGTATTCCCTACTTCTAGCATCAGTTTAGTCAACAGAACAGCTCCACAAAGTTCCAGTCTTGGAATGGACACCTGCTTTATGGGAGCTACCTTTGTTTTGGAAGTAACTAAAGATACGTGCACTTCCCCATTTGAGTTTATGACTCTAATGTACACTACAGCCGCATACGCCATTTTGGATGCATCTGAGAAGCCATGCAACTCAACCTTGGTGTCACCCGCCTTCGTGTACAACCATCGTGGAATTTTAATATCAACAAGACAAGACAAATCCTTTCGGTAAGTAATCCATTCATTATACAAGTTGTCAGGAACCCTTTGATCCCAACCTATCCCTGTTAACCACAATTTTTGTATTAAAATTTTAGCTAAAATAATGCTAGGTGCCAACCAACCTAGCGGATCAAACAACCTAGATATGTCTGATATAATTTTTCTTTTGCTTACAGGTCCCGACAATGGCTGTAGATCAACAGAATACTGAAATACGTCAGCATGTGGATTCCAGGTAAGTCCGAGAATTTTGGTAATATCGTCCAGCTTTATCTGTAGCTTTCCTTCTTCATCTTTTTTTTCCATGCTTATTTTTTCTAATAATTGCTGACTATTGCTTTTCCATTTTTGAAGTTGAAATCCTGCCTTTTCTAATATATATTTAATTTTATTATAAATTTTAAAACCCTCTTCTACATTCTGCGCTCCTGTCATCAAATCATCACAATAAAAATCATTCAAAATGATTTTCTGTACCCAAGAGCAATCAGGAGCTTCATCGAATGCCACCTGTTGCAGGGAACGTATAGCTAAAAATGGAGCCGATGCAGTTCCAAACGTGACTGTTATTAATTCAAACTCTTCAATTTCCTTTTCAGGGTCATCCCGCCACAGAATTCGTTGAAACATTGTGTCTTCTCTATTAACTAATACCTGTCGGTACATTTTAATTATGTCAGCGACTATACATATTGGGTGACATCTCCAACGCATCATTATGTTTCGCAACTCAGACTGTACCGTGGGACCAACTAACAGGTTATCATTAAGCGATACTCCGTTACTCCCCTTACAGGACGCGTCGAAGACAACACGCACCTTTGTCGTTTCCCTTTCGTTCCGGACGACTGCATGATGAGGTAAGTATAAACCATTTCCTTTATTTTCCTTAGGTACCTTTACCATATGCTTTAAATGTAAATATTCATGTATGACCCTAGTATATTCTCTTTTTAAATCAATATTTCTTAATAATTTTATTTCTAAGCCCTTGAATCTTTTTTCAGCTATCGACCTAGAGTTGCCTTGCAAACAACTTCGTTCGCCAATACGAAACGGAAGTCTTACTATGTAACGACCAGACTCATCGCGAGTTGTGGTAGATGCATAGAGCTGTTCACATTGATTTTCATCAATGTTAAGAACTTTATGTTCTCCGATCGGGTCAGCCTCTAGCTCCCAGAATTTCTTTAATAATTCATCTGAATGAATGCTAGAATGCATGACAGTAATGCTAGAAAAATCACTATTAGTTGGACCAACTGTCTCCGCTACACCAGAAATTATCCACCCTAGAGAGGTGTTTTGAGCTAAAAGTGTACCACTAGAATTTCTAACAATGCCCTCCTTAAGAATTTGGCTGTATATTTCAGCGCCTAATAAAATATCTATTTTATTTGGCCTGTGATACTCGGGATCAGCCAATTCATTGTCACTTAATTCAACCCATTCAACTTTAGTCACTCTTGCACTCGGCAATAGTGACGTAATAGTTTTCAAAACAAAAGCATGTATCACAAGACAAACGTTGGGATTTAAACGTGATTGAATTTTCAAAGCAACTGTAGCTTTAGATTCAATACTCTTAGACCCCCTACACCTGTAATGGTGTGTCTTGACGACATCTTTTTCAAACCTAAATACTGAGCCACATCCTCCGTTATGAAAGATGCTTGTGACCCTTGGTCTAGCAAAGCCCTAACAATTCTATATGATCCGTCCTTTGACTTGGCCTTTACCAACGCCGTAGTTAACAGAACCGTCTCCCTATAGTTGCCTGTCGTAAAACAGGAGACTATTGTGTTGCTAGACCCCTCCTCCTTTGTGGAGGCCTTACCGACCGAACAGCCCCCAGTCGAACCACTCGTGTCAGTATCAAATCTAACTTTGGACTCCTCGCTACCTACATTTTCGCCAACAGAATAAGAACCCCCATTGGGGTGTAATATAGAATGGTGGCGTCTTTTACAAATATGACATTTAACGGTGTTTTTACAATTTTTTGCAGAGTGATTATTCGCCATACAAACAAAACATAACCCGTTTTCCTGAGCAAAGTTACGTCGAGTGTCAATATTTTCCCTTAGAAATTTCTTACAATGAGTAATTTTATGACCCGTTGCAGTGCAAAATGAACATACAAATTCTTTTTTATCTTTAACTAAATGAAATGATTGAGTACTTCTAGGAACATTGCGCTCAAAATTAGACTTACTATCTACATTTTCCAAACCGCGAAAACGTCCAGTCAAAAAGTCTGTAAACTGTACAAATGTAGGTAACTCGTCGGTCACCTCAGACGAGACCTTAAGTTCCCATGCCTTCCGCGTCTCTCTGTCTAACTTCCCACTAATAATATGTATAATAAGTATATCCCAAGAAGAGACGTCTACACCCAAATTTTTTATGGACTCTAAACAATCTGATGTAGTACTAACTAATCGCTTTAAATCATTTGCCGACTCGGATAGTAAACTTCTTTGATGTAACAAACGCTTTAGAATACCATTGGCAAGGAACCTTTTATTATTATACATACTTTCTAATTTATCCCAACAACTTTTATAATTTTCGGAAGTTACTTGTGTATTTCGTAATAGTTGCTCGGCATCCCCTGTCAAATGACCTTTTAAGTAGTATAATTTTTGCGCGTCATCCAAAGAATTATTCTTATGAACTAAGCCTAAAAACAAATCTCTAAACGTCTGCCATTCTACATATTTTCCCGAGAATATAGGTATTTTAATTTCTGGTAACTTGACACTATTACCTTGTACATGACTACTTGATTTGTTAGGCACATCACTAGTATTTTCCGACATTTTTAATTTACATAACATGTCTCGCATATCTGTTTTAAATTCAATATAAAACTCTTCGACATCATCATACATACAGTCTTTATGATAAGAAGAATTATACAAATCAGATTTCTTAACAGTACTAATTATTTTTACATGAGTTTCATAAAATAACTTCCATTGTTGTTCTAAATTTTCTAACCTAGTTTCGATGTATGAAATTGTCAGGCGGTCTTTAGGAGACTTTTTATAATTTGTTTTCGCCCTTACTAACTTAGACCTTATGTCTTCTTGAACATCGATTAAAGATTCCATTTTAATTTATTTTAAACAAGTCGAAAACTAAACTTAAATATGATATAATTAAGTATGAGTTTTTATTAGTTTTTCAAACACAGAAATGTATGAAATCAGCATAAACACATATATAAAATCAATGTTAAACTTAACATTTAATATCTCTCAAACATATACCAATAATCAAATAAAACTCTCATGTAAAAATTCAAAGTTCAAAATTTTCCGAAAATTTTCTAAGTGTTTTGAACATTAATTTCTATAGGAAATCCGGCATAGGTTCCCCGTCCCAACAGGTTTTCACTTAAACTAATTACAAGTCCTAACTACTAACTAAATTAAACTAAAATTTTCTAAGTCCAAATTTCTTCCCAAATTTTCAAAGTTAAATTCTTCATAGAAATAAGGTTGAAAGTACTCACGATTTTACACCACACTCACTGACACTCGACTGCTCCTTTTGCCGACTACAGCGCTCCCTGGCGGCTGCTCGGCTGAACTTTTCTGCCCGCTCCTCCCGCTCGTGTCCTCCTCCGGTCACCTGCCGGTTCCTCCAGCTGCACAGCACCTTGCGTCTTGCTGGGGGTGTTCTGAGTAGCGATCCACTACTCAGTATATGGACGTGGCGGGTGATAGCCTTTTATCACCACCGATGTGTAGGTCTATCAAAAAACTACCGAAAATCTCCAGCTCGAAGGACCATGTACAATTATGACAAGGTTCTATTGGCGAAGTAAGTAAAAATGCAAGCAACCAATGCAAATTACTGTATATTGCGAAGAAGTCATCAATACAAAATGTACACATAGTTAAGCTAAATTACAAGTAGAACTTATTAGCGCGATGTAAAAACCATCAGTGCCATCTATTGGTGGAATTAGGAACTAATTCTAGCTCTATACAAAGTAGGTCACGCGAGTTGCAGTAAACGATAGCGCGATTCAGAAACGTGCAGCGCCATCTGTGATTATTTATAAGAACTAATTTTACATTATTTTAGGTTAAACAAGTATTAGTATTATTTAGTATGTAAGTAAATTGTATTAGTATTATGACAATAATTATGTATTTAGAATAATGTTTTGTCGTAGTATGTAAGTAATTGCATGTCTATTTATATAATTAGACAGCTGCAATTAATAAATATGTTAATCCAAGAACGAATATTGTTTTTGAGAGGTTTAAATTTAGAGAATACAAACAAAAAGAGGGTCAACCATTTGACCAGTTTTTAACAGAATGTCGACATTTAATAAAATCTTGTCAATATAAAGATGCCGACGAGATGATGCTAGACCACATAGTATGTGCGATTTATGACAAAGGGACCCAAGAAGCACTATTAAGATTGGATGACCTGACCCTGGCTAAGGTCATACACTTTTGTCAGGTTAAAGAAAACGCCGTAAAACAGGCTTCACAAATGGGTGGTGCCACCACAAATGTGTGTGCATCTTCAACTTCCCGTAGTCAACAGAAGTCTTTTAAGTGTAGACGGTGCCAACGGCAACATGGGCCGAGAGAGTGTCCTGCGTATGGTAAAATTTGTAAAAACTGTGGCATTAAAAATCATTTTGCAGTCAGCTGTATGGTAAACAAAAAGAAGAAGATAAAACAAGTGCAGTGTAATTGTTAGAACTCAAAAAGATGTTGTTCCTCAAAATACTGGTACTCAAAACTTAGTTGACTAGAAGCGGCAGAGCTATTAAGCCTATTGAAAAGTTGAATTTGTAGGGTCAACATCTTTAGGGGGGAGGTGTTGTAGTGTTGCCACTATTATGTTAGCAACACTAGATGTAATGTCAAGCAAGTGACACATTCTTAATTGTCAATTGTATGTAACTTACCTGTTGTTCAAATATAAAATTAAATCTAAAGTTATCAAGTTGATCTCTTATTCTTTGCTTCTTTTAAATATCAATTATAACAATAACTGGCTATCTATAATATCTTTAATATCTTTCAGTACTTGTACGGTCATCAAATTAACCAGGTCAGCTGGTCGGGGGTACTATGTGAGAAATACGGACGTGAGTGCGGCGTAAGGAGGGAGGATTGAGTTCTCCCGCACTATTTAATGTCTACGTGAATGGGCTCATTGGGGGACTTATGCCCGATTTCACCAACGCCTTCTTAAGTTTATGGGTCCCCTAAGCTGACATGTGAGACCCCTAAATGCACAATTAATTTGATTTGATTTGATTTTGGCCTATAACCTTATAAAGTTCACACCGACGCCAGCGATTATGGTATTGGAGCGGTATTGACTCAGATCCAAAACGGTGAAGAGAGGGTTATAGCCTACATGAGTAAGTCGTTATCAGTCCAAGAACGTAACTATAGCGCTACGGAGCGCGAAGCACTCGCAGTAATTGCGGCTATAGAACATTGGCGGTGTTACTTAGACAATGGTAGAAAGTTTACCGTATATACTGACCATTCCTCTTTAAAATGGTTTCTCAATATTAATAACCCTACAGGACGTTTGGCTAGGTGGGGAATACGTCTGTCCGCATTCAATTTTGACATTAAACACAGACGTGGAAAAGACAATGTTGTTCCAGATTCTTTATCTCGTGCTGTGCCTGTAACGGTATGCATAAAGATGTTACTAATTTTGTTAATAATTGTTACACGAGTTACACGCATAACTCTCATAAACATGCTAATCATCCTACCTTAGGACTTATGGGTCGACCTAAGGAATGTTTTAGAAAATGTTAAAGAATGTTTTAGAAAAAATAAATGATTAGCGTGGACTTAGTTGGTCCATTGCCTCCATCTAGGAAGCAAAATACAATGCTGCTAGTTGTAACGTGTTGTTTCTCTAAATATTCTTTATTATTTCCTATACGCCGAGCTACTGCCGAAGTCATAACAAATATTTTAGAGGAAAAAGTTTTTCTTGTACATGGTATCCCCAGTACAATTCTGATGGATAATGGAAAACAGTTCGTTAGTCAAAAATTACAACAAATGTTTACTCAATATAAAGTACCTAAAGTATATAAAGTACCGCAAGTAAATACTGTTGAGCGTTATAATAAAACTATTATGACAGCTGTTTCCACATTCATCAACGAGGATCACAGGATTTGGGATCTAAACATACCAAAAATTCAATTCGCTCTCAATACTGCTGTAAGTGAAGTAACGGGTTATACCCCATCGTTTCTGGTCTTCGGGAGAGTATTGGTTACGTGTGGTTCTCACTACGTTGAGGTTGATCAATCTGACGATATAGTTTTCACAACTCGAGATGCCTATGCTGAAAATACTGGAAAATTTAGGAAAATATTTGACCAAGTCCAAAGCTCTCTAATCAAATTGCATGCTCGTAATTGTGGTCCTTATAACCTGCGTCGCAAAAACTTTGACTTCAACGTTTGTGATATTGTCTGGCGGAAAACTTACTATCAAAGCAACAAAGATAAGCAATTTTCTAAAAAACTTGCTCCTAAATATATTAAATGTCGTATTAAAACTAAACTATCGCCCTTGGTCTATGAATTGGTTGATATGAAAGGAATAAATCTTGGTTCTTGGCATATCAAAGATTTTAAACTGAATAATTACTCGTAACTAATATTTAATCTTAAAATTCTTTACTAATAAGTTAAACACAATAAATTACAAATTATTGCATTTGTAGTCTAAAACTATAAAATAATATCCATTCGCTGTGGCTCCACGGTTCCTCAATACACCTCTTCAAATCTCCAACAGTTTGGGTATCCTTGGTGTCGATATTTCCAGTGACGTCCAGTACCGCAGTCACTTAGAGGATAAGGTCAAGTTGGCATCTAAAAAGCTTGGTGTGATCAATCGTGCGAAGCGGTACTTCTCTCCGGGGCAGCGTCTGCTTCTTTATAAGTCGCAAGTAAGGCCCCATATGGAGTACTGCTGTCATCTTTGGGCGGGTGCACCAGCATACCAACTTGGACCTCTTGACGCGGTTCAAAGACGAGCCATGAGAATTGTCGGCGATCCCGAGCTCACAAGCGGTATTGAGCCCTTAAGTTTGAGGAGAGATTTTGCTTCCTTGTGTGTGTTCTACCGCTTGTACAATGGGGTCTGTTCTGAGGAGCTATTTGACATGATGCCAACAGCTTCTTTTTATCACCGCACCGCTCGCCATCGCCAGGGAATTTATCCTCACACGTTAGAACCAAAATGGTCGCGTACCGTGCGTTTTAGGAGGAATTTCCTTCCTCGTACGCTTAGGCTGTGGAATGAACTCCCTGGTGAGGCTTTCCCAAGAGACTACAGCATGGAGTCCTTCAAAAAGGGCGTGAAAAGGTTTTTTAAGGGTCGGCAACGCGCTGGTGATGCCCTCGGTGTTGCAGGCGTCCATACGCTACGGTGACCACTGCCCATCTGTGTGGGCCGTATGCTTGTTTGCCACCCTAGTTGTATAAAAAAAAAAAAAAAAATAATTTGTTAAATTACAAATTTTACTAACATTTAATATACAACGAACATACTATACTCTTAAAATACATGTTTTAAGAAAAAAACCAAAAACGGTTTGCAAAGGTGGACTTAATCTCTCTAAAAGTGATTTCTCCCAGTCAACTTATGACTGTCAATCAAATACATTCTAATGCACTGTTTAAAAAAAAAAATTTTTTTTAAGGCGGGCTTGCCTCTAATACGTGATTTCTTCCAGTCAACCTATGAATGTTCAACCAATTACATTCTGATGTATTGGTTGCTTTTAATAATTTAAAAACAAAATCAAAATATTAATATCAAATAAAAATGGTTCCTTGTCGTATGAAACTGTCCAGTTTTTAATCCTTTATTGTTTACTAATGCATTTGGTTCTAACCAAAATGATTATCTTATCTTACTCTTTTCGCTAATTGTGATGATTATGTTGCAAAAAAAAAATTCGTATACAAATTTTTTTACAACAATTTCTTTACAATTCCTTTTACTGAAAATATTTACTATTTTGCTGTTTGTTTCTCAAAACTTTTGTTTTTTTAAATGAAATTGCTTATACAATTCTTTTTACTTAAATTATAATGCTATGGCTTTAACAAAATTTTTAATGATTTTTTTAGAAAATGATATTCCTATACAAACCTTACTCAAATTATATTGGTGTTTTTGACAAAATTTTGGTTTCGTTTTAAATAAAATTGCTATACAATACCTTTACATAATATAATGTTTACTTTTACTTGATCATGTTCTTCCTAAACTCTTATTCTTTTATAGAATACTATGAGGTCTCTCTTGCTTTTACTTTCACAGCTGTAATCTTTTCGTGTTTCGATTGCTAAACAATCGAAATACTCACTTTTGCCTCGCAATTGTAGTCCTAGGTACTACCAAGACTCTAAATCTTGTATTGTCGATACCTCTCGTCAATGTTGCAGGGTACTCTTTGCAGTTGTGTTTTAATTGGAGTGTCTGAATGTTCTATATAACTCTGAATGTCTCTAATGTCTGAATGTTCTCTAAAGCTTTAGTCTTTTGAGAGAGTAGCTTTCCTTAGTGGATTTTGAATAAGCAAAATCCTACTCTAAAGGGGGGGGATATGTCACGGTTCTAAAACCGTCTTACAACCGTTTTCGATACTCACGTTGATTTTTGATACAAAATCCATACAAAATACCATTTCAGGGATCTTATCCACGGGCAGCCGCCTACCCTGCTGCTCCGTGCCTGAGCGTCGTGCCTTCTACTAGCCTAAGCTGAACCCACGCCAACCACGCCTGTAGTCGACGTGTCCGGTTTCTGCTGCTTCGCCCCTTAGCTCCTTCAAGTTAAGTCCTCTTTCTTCACATGAGAACTACCGAGCGAGAATCTGTGTACTTACCCCCTGAGAGAAATAAATTGTGTAAATACTCTATCCAATTTCTTTTATTTTTTTCTCTTTTGCTCTCTCGGGTCGTGCTACCCACGGCCAGAGCGTGTCAACATATAATTAGCAACAAAAATGGATACTTATTTACTGGAATTATTTACTATTTACATAGAAAATATGGAAGTTATTGATGTTTTGGAATTATTATCAAGTCATTCTTTATTTAAGCGACCACGCGTTATTAGAGAACGGATCGGGGGACACAGCAGTGACCCCTCCAAGTCGAGCGCGAAGCAATCACTGCCGTACCATCCTTTACTGGAACCATTTCGCCACATTTTCAGGCCCCTATTTGAGAACCTCTGGATAAGACCAGAACGCAGAAATTTACGTCATCAAGAAAGCTATAATCACATGCTTGAAATCCAAAATTTGAAGTCTGTAGGTCATATAGTTCTGAAATTAAGCGAAAGCAAAGTTTCGCATTTATGACACTCACGTATTCACTCACTCACTCACTCCCTCATGATCATCATAATAGAACTAGTACTTCCCATAAACTCAGACAGCTGAAAAAACAATGGCGAACGTCCATACAAATTTTTGTTGGCATTTTCTTTAAGCGTCACTATACGAAAAAAATATAAAGAAAAAAAAAGATATGAATAACTGTTTTAAGTTTTTGAGGTTATGTGTGAAACTTTTATGACAGGATTGAACAAAAACAATAAAGTAAAAGTAATTTAAGATCTATTCCTATAATCTGGAGTAGTAGACTTAAACAGAGTTATTTAAAGCTGTACGAGCTACGTACATTTTAGTTAAATCATCAGTTTTGCAAGTTGACCTCATTTCACTTCACACAATTATTACTTAAATCGAATCAGTTCGCATTAGGTCATCAAGAGCGCCGCGCGTACTCATATAGCATAATTTTTACTATTATATCAAGTGTTTTTCATCACCAAATATAAGTGATTTTTATCATAACCAGACTCTTATCATTAACCAAGCTACCAAACTGCACATGGTCCTTCGAGACGTCCGGAAAAGGCGGGATCTTTAACGCGTTTAGTGATATTCGTGTCATCAGTTTCACTGAGATCCCTGTCGGACACAGTGCACCTCGCCAGTGTACACAACGTGAGTGTTGCTGTGCGATCAATGCATTAGCGTCACCTCATCACCAAACCAAGAAGCGTGCAACCAAGGAGCACGGCCGCTCCCGAGACAGCAAGGTCTTGGGCCATCAAGGAGCAGCAGGTGCCGGGAGTGCGTCAGATCGCAAACCCAGCGTCTAAAATCATCATCAGGAAGCAATCTTTATCAAGTAAAACCAGTCAATTATTTATAAATCAACCATGCCTACCATGGATGATATTCTGGCCAACCAGCAGCAAATTCCATCAGCCATTGATCAAGTTGGATCTAATTTCAAAAAGGATGGGGCCCAGAGAAAAACTCTAGACTATCTAGAGCGTCGTGTAGAGCAGCTGGATAAGTATTGGGTTGAATTTGAACATAATCATTCCAAGTTATTAGAGTTCGGTACAGAGTGTTCTTATTTTGTAAACAATAATTATGCTAGGGTGAGGGAGGGGAGACTATGATCGCCCTTATTGAACCGTATGGTTCAATAAGGGCGATCATAGTGTATTACAACCCAGAACCAACAATTTTATTTTATCAAGTTTCCTTAGGTTAGGTTAGGTTGGGGTGCCTGGTCAGACAGCCTCCTCGTGGCGCACCCCGGGCAACTTACGCTGACCACTGGATTGGATTTCCCCCAAACCAGTGGTCAGCGGAAGGCTAATGGTCTGACGTGTTTGAGGCGGCGGAGACCACATCCAGATGGTCCGCTGCCGGGCTTCAGTGCCCGTCGATAGGGAACAGGCTTCAGTGCCAGGTTTGAGGGGCTACTCTCAACACGCTCCGTTCTGGCGGAGTGCATTTTGTTGAGATGTGGCCGCGCGGCGTGTCTTCCGAACTCCGGGGGCACGTCGGGCAACCCGTTACCCCACTGAGGGGCCGGGGACCGGCGGGGCATTTGCCCGGGTTGAGAGGAGACAACCTCAATAAAAATCTTGGAGGGGGCGTTTTCGCCCTGTGGCGCCTGCGCCTTTGGTGTGTGTGGCCCCTATTGGGGGGCCAGTGGACTTTTTGGTCGGTGGATGGCGGCCTTGGGCCGCGTGCTCGCCCCTGCAGACGAGCGTGGGAGAAAGGCGCGGCGGGAACCCCGTATGACGGGGCCCCGTCGGGCAACCTGTTTCCCTCATTGAGAGGACCAGGGGACTGGGCCACTGAGGTTCAGTCCGAGAGGAGTAAACCTCAATAAAAATCCCCAAGCCCAAGTTCCGGAGTGCGGCGATGGGCTGAGTGGCCGGTGGGAGTCCGGTCCCTAGCACGGTGGTTAGGAGAGACACGGGAGCCGTTACCCGGTGAAAAACGAATAAAAAAAAAAATGGATAAGCAGATTCCGGAACTAATACCCCAGGGTGGTACCGCTGATAGCGGAGAATCCACCTCGTCGGCTTCGGCCGGCGGCAGGCCCCGCGTATCTGGGGGGGGCCAGAACTGCTTCGCGCCAGTCGGCGCTTCCAGGCCATACGATCCCGTTGGCCACGGGCGCTCGCCGTCCCCTGCTGGGGCGGTCAGTGTGAAATGTACTACCAGCAGAACAGCGAGCCTGGAGGGGCCGCGTGTCAAGGAGGGAACGGAGTCCCGTCCTCCTGGGCAGAAGGTGGTGGAGGCTGGAGCCGTCGGTGTTTCCGACTCGGCCGCAAAGAAGGAGGGTCTTTACCTGAAGTTCAGGCCAATCAGGCAGACCCGTTCGCAGTCGAACTCGACCTCGAGTTTGTGGAGGTCGGGCGACTTCTCAGCGGACGACTCGGTGCTTGGGTCGGGAGAAGACTCGGTGGTTGGCTCGCGGACGAGCGTGTGGTCTGCGACAGACTCCGTTGGGTCTCAGTTGGGCCCGAGCCAAGGGCGTAGAAAGCGCCTCCGGAGGGAGGAGTTTATGAAAAACCCTCCCATACTGGCGCCCCCAAAGGTGCCGAAGTTGAAGGGAGGCAAGCGGGGAGGTAAAAGCGCTGGGGCCCCTAAACAGCACCAGGTGGCGGCCTCAATGGACGCTGACGATGGGGCGGATTCCGGCGATGAGGTCGTCGGCAGGAGTGCCTCAGCTGGAGAGTCCCCCGAAGAGGTGCTCAAGGCGG
The DNA here is from genome assembly GCA_910589355.1 of Parapoynx stratiotata. Classification (NCBI taxonomy): domain Eukaryota; kingdom Metazoa; phylum Arthropoda; class Insecta; order Lepidoptera; family Crambidae; genus Parapoynx; species Parapoynx stratiotata. The sequence continues at coordinate 14,617,282 of OU342478.1, forward strand.
CTGAGCGAGAGCGTGCGGCTGTCCTCGACACAGTCAGGAAGTCGGGGAACCTCAAGGGGGGCTGTGCCAGAGACATCAAGGCCGGTACCGAAAGGCTTTTCGGCTTGGTGATGTCCCTGGCAAAAAAGGAGGAGGCAGAGGTGGTCCGGAAGCTGCGGGCCGACAACAAGCGGCTCCAGAGGCAGATGGCAAACCTGAGTGCCGAGGTCGAGGCCGTGAGGAGGGCCTTCTCGGAGTCCGGGGAGAGCCGCCGTAAGGCACCGTCGGCTCCGGTGGTGGTGGAGTCCCCCGTGAGTTCCGGCGGGGAAATTGTGGAGCTCCTGAGGGCCGAGGTGGCGGAGGCGAGGGCGGAGATGGTCGCTCAGTCTGCGCGATTCGCCAATATGCTCCGGGCCCAGATAGAGGGCCTGGAGGTGGACGGCCGCCTCGTTCCTGCGCCGGAGAGACCTCGGCGCCCTCCGTTGGCGGCCGATAGGAGAAAGGCGACCAGCCCACCCAGGGCAGCAACGGCCACCTTAACCCCCCCCGCGAATCCGCCCAAACAGCCCAAGGGCAAGGGCAAGGGCAAGGGAGCGGGGAAGGAAACGAAGGCTGGGTCTTCGTCTTCTGGGGCCGCGGGGGCTTCTTCCTCCTCTGCGAAGACCCCGGTGCAGCCTTCCCCTCCCTCGAGGGTGGAAGGGCAAGACGTGGCCGTGGCCTCTACGTCCAAGGGGCCAATGGACGAGGAGGGTGAGTGGGTGCAGGTGGCAAAGAAGCCGAAGAAGCCCAAGCCGAAACCCCAGGCCCCTACCCCCGCCAAGCCGAAGCAAGGGCCTAGCGGGGGAGAGAAGAAGAAGAGAAAGAAGAAGAAAAAGAGGGCGGCCAAGGGCCCCACTGGGGGGCCCAGGATACCGAAGCCACCGAAGACACTGGCGGTGGTGGTGTCCCTCAGTCCGGAGGCGGAGGCGGAGGGCGTCACATACAAGGACGTCCTCTCCAAGGCGAAGGGGGCAGTGGACTTGGCGGAGCTGGGGATAGGGCCCGCCAGGTACAGACCGGCGCAAACGGGGGCTCGCATTTTCGAGCTCCCGGCGGGGACTTCTGCAGCCCAGGCCGACTCCTTTGCGGCCAAGGTGGGCGAGGTCCTGGGCCAATCGGCCAGGGTCACTCGCCCCGTCAGAACTGCCGAGGTGAGGGTGTCCGGGCTGGACGACACCACGTCGCCTGAGGAGGTGCAGGACTCCTTGGCCCGGAAGGCTGGTTGCCCCCCCATAAATATCAAGGTGGGGGCCATAACATTCGGCCGAGGTAGAGGGGGCACAACGTTCGCCACACTCCCTCTGGAGGCGTTGGAGAAGGTGGTGGCCGGTGGCAAGCTCCATGTGGGCTGGTGTGCGGCGTCGGTCCGGCTGATGGAGCGGCGCCCAACGAGATGCCACCGGTGCCTGGCTCCCGGTCATCTGGGGGCCAGATGTCCCTCTGTCAAGGACCGCAGCGGACTTTGCTACCGCTGTGGAAAAGAGGGACACCTGGCAAGGGAATGTTCGGCCCCTCCGCACTGCGACATCTGTGCGGACGGGGGCCGTAAGTGTGGGCACCGCATGGCGGGGGATAAATGTAACCCCCCGCGGGTTAAGGGCCGCCTCCCTGGGGCAAGGCCACGAGAAGACCAAGGGGCCGCTGCCGGTGGTGCACGAGAGAGCACCACCGCCTCAGGGTCAGCAGCAACCCCGGCGACTACACCGATGGCGGTAAATAATGCCGCCTAGGTCGTCGGGGAAGATAGTGCAGATCAATGTCAACCACTCCGCCGGGGCACAGGACCTCTTGTGTCAGGTGGCGGCGGAGTGGGACATTGGTCTGGCACTGGTCGCCGAGCCGTACCGGATTCCTCCGTCCGACAAGTGGATGGGGGCTTCGGACGGTTCGGCGGCCATTCAAATCAAATCAAATCAAAAATAATTTTATTTCATAGGCTAAACATAGCACTTAAAATCGTCTACATTCATAAATAGTCACATTTATTATACATAAAGTAAATTTTCACTGCCGCGAGCGCTTGTAGCAAGTACATCCACACAGCGCTTTGACTGTGGTTGTAATCGATACAAGCGACCGGATTCCGAGAGTAAGGCATTTCATGAGAAGAACCCGGTAAGAAACTCATGAGCCACTTTTTTAAAATAGCCAATCATACAATCTATTAGTCACAGTGTTACATTTTTTAGATTAGAATAAGATTAAACATTGTTATCTCTTATTACATTAACTTGTATGAATGATACATGTATTAACGTCTCATTACTTTAATGTGGCAAATTAAACTAAACATTATTAAGATTAAGCAACGGATGTCCACACATTCCTATCATCTAAATAATCCTGAACTTTGTAATATGCCTTTCCCATGAGGGTTTTCTTAATATGCGGTTTAAACCTGTGCAACGGCAGTTCAGTTACATGTTGTGGAATTTTGTTATATATTTGTATGCACTTTCCCATAAATGAGTGACTAGTTTTACGTAGTCGGAAACCTGGAACAGCAAGCCTGTTCCTGTGTCTTGTGTTTAGACTGTGACCGTCGCTGCATTTTAAAAATGTTTTTATATTTTTATAAACGTACATAATGTTTTCATACACATATTGGGATGCAACTGTCAAAATATTTATTTCTTTAAATAATTCCCGTAGTGAATCACGAGGTCATTGTGGTGTTTGGCGCGGGTCTCTCCCCCATTTTCGTTGAGAGAGGGGAGGGATATGTCGCGGCCCGGTGGGGAGAGGTAGTCGTGGTGTCTACCTACTTCTCACCGAACCGCAGTCGGGTGGAGTTCGAGGTGTTCCTGGCTGCGGTGGAAGGGGTCGTGCACCGCGCGGCTCCCCGTCAGGTGCTGGTGGCAGGAGACTTCAACGCCAAATCCACGGCGTGGGGGTCTCCCAGCACTGACGCTCGGGGTGGTGATCTGGAGTCCTGGGTTCTGTCCCTGGGGCTCCAGATACTCAATCGAGGTACCACCCCGACCTGCGCCCGTTGGCAGGGCACGTCCATCGTGGACGTGTCCTTTGCCACCCCACTGCTCGCGTCCTGGGTCAGGGACTGGCGAGTGGTGGAGGATGTGGAGTCTCTATCGGACCATCGTTACGTCCGATACGAGATCTCCACGGCATCCCCTGGGGCCCATTCTTCTTCGGGCCCCCGTGTGGGCAACTCACCGTTCAAACGGTGGGTGCTCTCACGCCTCCGCCGGGATGTGGCGGAGGAGGCTGCGATGGTGCGGGCAATGTACGTTCCGCCCGACACCATTGCGGGGGATGCCGACGGCATGGCGGATCTTCTTGCGGACGACATCAACGTCGTCTGCAATGCCGCCATGCCGAGGGCGCGGGCCTGCCCACGGAGCAGGGGGCAGGTATACTGGTGGACGCAGGAGCTCTCGGACCTGCGGTCCGCCAGTATGGGGGCCAGGAGCGCCTACTTACGGTGTCGTAGGCGCGCCAGGAGGACGCCCGGTGAGGAGGAGAGTCTCCGCCGGGCGTACAATGAGGCCCACAAGGCCCTGCGAACTGCCATCTGCAGGGCCAAGAGCGCCGCCTGGGATCGATTTCTGGGGATCCTAGACGGCGACCCCTGGGGGAGGCCGTACAGGACGGTGAGGGGGAAACTCGCTTCGGTGGCCCCCTCAACGTCCTGTATGGAGCCGGGACTGCTGCGAAGGGTGGTGGGGGCACTTTTTCCCAACCCCGGTCCCTTCGCACCCCCTAGGTCTGCCTCCGGTTCCGCCCCGGAGGCGTGGGCCGCTGGTCCCTCCGTGTCGGATAGGGAGTTTGACATGGTGAGGGACCGGCTCCGGAGCCGTAACAAAGCTCCGGGGCCTGACGGGGCCCATGCCAAGGTGATGGCGATCGCCTTGGGCCCCCTGGAGGACCGATTTCGCGCGGTGCTGGATGTGTGCATCGCGACGGGTCGCTTCCCCAGGCGCTGGAGGAGTGGGCGGCTCTGCCTGCTCCGAAAAGAGGGCCGCCCGGCGGACTCCCCAGCGGGCTATCGGCCGGTGGTGCTGCTCGACGAGTCCGGGAAGGCGTTTGAGAAAATCATCGCCTCCCGGATCGTCGGGCACATTGAGGGCACGGGACCGGACTTGGCAGACTGCCAGTACGGTTTCCGCACCGGCCGGTCCACGATGGACGCGATCGGCCACCTCAAAAGGTGGACTGAAGAGGCCAATGCCCGTGGGGAGGGGGTGGTCGCAGTGTCGCTAGACATCGCGAACGCCTTCAACACCATTCCCCACGAGTGCATTGAGGCGGCACTCACATTCCACCGAGTGCCCCTCTATCTCCGCACCTTGGTGGGGGACTACCTGCGTGACAGGTCAGTCCTCTACGAGGATGCGGAGGGTCGCGTCCAGGCGTGGACAGTGGCGGCGGGTGTGCCCCAGGGGTCCGTACTAGGCCCTCTATTATGGAACCTGGGGTACAACTGGGTCCTGCGTGGCTCGCTCTCGCCGCGGATGGAGGTCGTCTGCTATGCGGATGACACTCTGGTCGCGGCGGGGGCGAGGGAGTGGGAGGAGGCAGTCCACCTTGCGTCGGTCGGCACCTCCATGGTCGTCCGACGCATTCGCCTCCTGGGGCTGGAGGTGGCCCTCGACAAAACGAGGGCCATGGCGTTCCATGCCCCGAGACGCAGGACCCCACCGGGGCTCTGTGTCCGAGTCGAGGGGGTCCAGGTTCATGTCGAGAGACACATGAAGTATCTCGGCCTGACCCTGGATCCCCGTTGGAGTTTTGAGGAGCATTTTAGGCTCCTCGCTCCCCGGCTTTGCGCCGCCGCAGCCGGACTCGGACGGCTCCTCCCGAACGTGGGGGGGCCCGGAGCGAAGTGCCGTAGGCTTTATCACGGGGTGATAAGGTCTATGGCACTGTATGGAGCCCCGGTGTGGGCAGAGTGCCTCTCGCCCCGCACCCAGGCCCTCTTGAGAGGGCCACAGAGGATCATCGCGATCCGGGCCGTGCGGGCGTATCGCACGGTCAGCCACGGGGCTGCCTGCGTGTTGGCGGGCACGCTCCCGTGACAGCTCGATGCCCTGGTTCTGTCCCAGGTGCATCGAAATCGGGTCGCGATGAGGGAGCGGGGCGAGCGACCCGCTCTGGAGGTGATAGAGCGGGTTCGCTCCCTGGCGCAGAGGGAGGCTCTGCGCACGTGGGAAGAGGCACTCGCCAACCCAGCCGCTGGCCACCGGACGATCGTTGCGATCCGTCCGGTGTTGGAGGAGTGGGTAGGGAGCCAGCGGGGCACCCTCTCATACCGCCTGGTGCAGGTTTTGACCGGACATGGTTGTTTCGGTCACTACCTGCACCGCGTCGCCCGCCGGGAGGAGTCGCCGCGGTGTCACCACTGCGACTCTCCCGACGACACGGCCGAGCACACGCTTGTCGAGTGCCCGGCCTGGCGACGGGAGCGCCGCACTCTTGTTGCGGTGCTCGGCGGTGGCGCCCTCTCAATGCCAAGCATGGTGCGAGCCATGGTTGGTAGTGGGAGGGCATGGAGGGCTGCCGCCTCCTTCTGCGAAAGCGTTATGGCGCAGAAGGAGGCAGCGGAGAGGGAGCGGGAAGAGGATCCTCTAGCCGCTCCCCTCCGGCGTAGACGTAGGGGCCGGCGAAGACGGGTGGCTTAGACCCCCGACCTTCCGGCTCCTGGGTGGTCTGAGGGTGCGGCCTAGCCAGCCGTGCGCCTCCTCGGTGCCGAGTCCGGCATAGACCACACCGGCGTCTGGGGATTACCTAGTACCCTAGCGTAATCCCCCTTAAGTGGCGCGTCGCCCGGCCCCCTGTGGGGTTAGGGCCAGCTCGGGGTCACTCTGGAGTAGGGGTGCACTGCGGTGCGCCGAACCCAGAGCGGCCTCACAAGGGCTTAGGAGGGTACCGGTGGGTTTTAGCGGGTAGTCTGGCGCTGTTTCCCGCGCCGGGAATCCCGCACTGGTTGCGCCCCTTGGCGGGGGCGTGACGCGTCCATAAATGGATTCCCCATCGTCATCAAAAAAAAAAAAAAAGGTTAGGTTAGGTTAGGTTAGGTTGGGGTGCCTGGTCAGATAGCCTCCTCGTGGCGCACCCTGGGCAACCTTCGCTGACCACTGGATTGGATTTTCCCCAGATCAGTGTTCAGCGGAGGGCAAATGGTCTGACGTGTTTGAGGCGGCGGAGACCACATCCAGATGGTCCACCGCCGGGCTTCAGTGCCCGTCGATAGGGAAAGGGCTTCAGTGCCCGTGAGGTAGAAGCAAAACAAAAAAAAAAATGGAAACGCATTCGGGAAAAAAGATTCCCCGGGAGGGTCTCCGTAAGGAGGAATCCCTCACCGACGCTGTGGTGGAGTCGGGAGCCAAGCGCATCCGCTTGGCACTCGGATCTCCCACGGAGTCGGTCTGCCCCACGTATACGGGGGGGGCACCAGTGCGTAGAGGGAGGGGAGAGGCGGATGTTCCGGCCGTTCCGGCCGATGATCCCGCTGGTAGTCAGATGGAAGGGGCATATGTGCAAAGGTCTTGGATGACCGGAAGCACCAAAAAGCTTCGCGAGCTGGTTCCAGAGCTCCGTGAGCTGGAAAGATTGGTACCGGAGTTCGCCCCCAATATCCGGAATTTTAGAGAGGAGTTTCGCCGGATTATTCGGGAGGTCGACACCAATGCCACCACGTTTTTCGACGTTGTTGAAAAGGCCTACGAGGAGAGCGAGGAGCGTATCAAGGCCCAAAGTGAAGAAATTGACGCTCTTAAGGCCTCAATCAAAGAGTTGGAGGAGGCATCGGCCACTAGGGCAGACTTCACGAGGCTCGAGGAGAGGGTTACGGGTGACCTTGCCCGGTTCGCGCAGGTGCTGGAACAGCGCCCGGTTCAGCAGCAAACTCCGGAGACGATCTGCTCCTACGCGGAAATAGCTAAAAGGCGAAGTGTTCCAGGCGCGGCATCTACGCCACCGAAGCCGAAACCGAAACCGAAGAGGGTGAAGGTCCGGGTGCCGACTACGACAGCCCTGACACTAAACGTGGAGCCAGAGGCGGTAAAGCGCGGTGTGACGATTGAGGAGATTCTGGGGCGCGCACAGAAGAACTCGAAGCTGAGTGAAGAGGTGGTGGCTCAGATGAAGTGGTCGAAGACAGTCACAGGGGCCACCATGTGCCTTGTTTCGGGGCCGAAGAGGGAAGAGTGGGCAGACACAATAGCCCAAAATATTGTGGAGGTAGCCGAGGGGTCCGTCAGAATCGCTCGACCCGAGAAGAGAGCTGAACTGGTCCTGTCAGGTCTGTCCGGCGCTACAACCAGCGAGGATATCGCAGAAGCCATGGGCAAGAAGGGCGAATGCCCATTGGAGAAGATTCGGGTAGGAACGATTCGTCCTACCGGTTCGGGGGCCTACCGGGCCTGGACTAGCTGCCCAGCTGAGGCGGCTAAGAAGTTAGCGGAGGATGGCCGACTGCACATTGGGTGGGCGGCGGCGTACGTGCGGGTTCTACCCCCGCGCGACGTGCGCTGCTTTAGGTGCCTGGAGTCGGGCCATGTCGTGGCGACGTGCACCTCGGTGATCGACCGCACCGGGGTGTGCTACAGGTGTGGTGGTACAGGCCATAAGGCCGCGGAGTGTCGAGCCAAGGCCCACTGTCCACTTTGTGCGGAGGCCGGACGAGAGGCCAGCCACAGGCTGGGCGAGACGAAGTGCGGTGCCCCAAGACGCCGCGTGAGAGCGGCCCCTATAGGGGGCCATAAGTGTGACCCTCCACAAGAGCCTATGGAGGCTCAAACAAGCGCCCAAGGGCCCGTTGGGGGTGTTGGAGTTGGGCCAACTGGCCTTGGTGCAGGCACACCCTAGAATCCTGGGGTGTTGTCGTGCGTGGAAAAGCCCTTTTCAGGGCTAGAGGACCCTATTGGGGGGTCGGTGGATGGCTGGCCTTCAAGGCCGGCGGTGGCGCTGGTAACCCTTATGGTTACAAGCGCCTTGTGGTAGTAGCCATTTCTCTAGGGAGAAGTGGTTCACTGTCGCACTAATTGGTGCAACGGAGTGCCTTGACAGGCGAGCGACGGGGCCGGCCCGGAGAGTGTTAACACAACGAGCCCGGGTCCCCCCGTATAGCGCAACGGAGTCAGGCCGGGGGGGATGTTTAGTGGGTAGTCGGGAACGACTTTACCGGAGTCCCACATACCCCTGTGGTTGGCACCACCCCACAGGGACGATGCGTAAAGGCATTTTACCTCCTCGAACCCAAAAAAAAAAAAAAAAGGTTAGGTTAGGTTTTTTTTTTTTTTTAAAGAATGCTTAGCTATAAAATATACTTATGCTTATTTTTAGCGCTATGTACTTTATTGTATGGGATTAATTTGTATGAATTTTCGATTGTTTTGATAAATATCTGTTATAAATATATATGAACTATAATAATAATATTGAATTGTATCGTGACCTAGCCTTGCAGCCGTAAATCACGGATGTAGGGTTGAGATTTTAAAATAAAGTTTTGATAAAAGTGAGTATATGTTTGTTTGTAAAAGTTTTAAAGTTTGTATATTAGGAATAAATATAAAAATAAACAATAAATAAAAACGTCAATTTCATTGAGTGTAAGTTATGTTCCGTTAAATGTTTTTAGATTGTTGACTATCTTTTCTAGATGCCGCAGGAACGTTCCAAGCGTCTCCTCCTTTCCTGCGATTCCAGAATAGTTTTTATATTCGATATCATTAAATTGACATGCAATGGTCATTGCTTGCCGGGTATTTTGGAAACGGGGACATTCGTGAATTAGGTGATCCATAGTTTGTACAACGTTATCATCGCATGGACAATATGGATCACCAACGATGTGGAATCTATGCAGGTATGCCTTATGATATCCGTGCCCGGAAATGAACTGGGTGATTGCGAAATTAGGTGTGGCTTTATTTATGAATTTATGTAAGGATGAGTATTCGGGAAATGACTTCTTAGTATATTTGCAGTTATCCGGTATGTTGTAAAGTTTTTCAATTTCTTTTAAGAGTGTCTGTTGGTTGATCTGTTTTACGTATGATATTGGGAATTTGGAGTACATTGGAGTGGCGTCTGAACGAGCAGCAGCTTTCGCCGCTATATCCGCCAGTTCATTCCCGGGTATATCGTTATGTGCTTTGGCCCAAACAAATATGATCTTTTTGCCTGTAGATTCTATTTTATCGATGATGTTGAAGGTATTGACTGCATGGATGTTGAATGTATTGGCGTTGCTTAAATCCTGTAGGGTAGATAGTGAGTCAGTAACCACAAATGCGTTAACATCGCGGTCACCAACCCATCGACAGGCAGTTGTTATTGCCAACTTTTCAGCTTGATATGCTGAACAGGCGCCGTGCAACTTGAGCTGTGTATTGGTGATTTCACCTTGTGGATTTTGTATAACGACGGCAGCACCGACATTGTTGTCGACTTTGCTGCCGTCGGTATACAGGTAATAGTTTACGTCCGGGTACATTATAAATATGTCTTCTAATTCTTCTTTATTATTTGCAGTGTGGAAGGAGATTGGTCGACGGCGGGAAGGATGGAGTCTACACTTCGGGTGAGCTGGTGTTTCAAGATGGATGTTATCAGGTAAGTACTGTGATTTTTTATTCATTCTAGTTATTTCATTGTCTGCTATGGCTTTTATTTGTGCGGTGATGGGTGGTAGTTGGGATAGAACTATTGATAGAGGTGTGTTAATTGTATGGAAGCTTCTGATTATTTTTATGCAGAACATTCGCTGGTGCGATAGTAACATTTTACATATATATTTATTTTTAAGAGCATGTGCCCAAATCGACGCGCCATACGTGATTATGGGTATAATGACATGTTGATAGATGGTTTTAACATTTTCTGCATGTACGCCCCAGGTTGGGCGTATAAATATTTTTATTTTATTGTATATAGAGTTGGTTTTATCTATTGTTTGTTTAATATGCTGGCTAAATGTGAGCTTACTATCTATATTGATTCCTAAGTATTTTATATTTTTAGAAAATTCTAATATTGTATTGTTTAAGTGTATTTTTGCAGTTTTTGCTTTGTTGGTCATAGCCATAAGTTGGGTTTTGTTTGGACTAAATTTTAATTTATTATCATTTCCCCAATTGTTGATTGATTTTAAGGCGGAGTTTAAGTTGTTTTCTAAGTCTTTTATACTATATTCACTCGCTATTAATAGGATATCGTCTGCATAAGCTTGGATTCTGATTCCAGGGGGTAGATATATTTCCAAAAGTTCGTCCAATGCCAGATTCCACATTTGGGGGCCGCAGACTGATCCTTGTACGCAGCCTCTTGTTGCTAGCTTGGTTGTGTTTACGTGTCCTAGTGTAATTTGTATTTTCCTGTCTTGAATGTAGCCTGTCATAGTATTGTATATATTTTTGGGACATTGGTATTTTTTAAGCTGCTTTAGGATACTTGGCCACCAGACATTGTCAAAAGCGCCTTGTATATCAAGGGACACCATAACTACCTGTTTATTTTTAGATCTTTCTTTTTTAATGAATTCTATCGCGTCGTTTATTGCATTAATTGTTGAGGTTTGTGGTTTGAATCCGTATTGGAGGTTTTGGTCTAGGTGGTTTTTGTAAATGTGGTATGTGATTCTATTATTTATTAGTTTTTCATATAGTTTTCCGAAAACGGGTAGTAGGCCAATCGGTCTGAATGAGGATGCAGTGTTATATTTGTCTTTGTTTGGTTTTGGGATAATTTTGGCGACAGCAATTTTCCATGTGTCTGGGAAATATTGTAGTTGGAGTAGTCTATTTAGTAATATTAGTGTTAGATTTGGATGAATTTCGATGAATTTCTGAACTATATCTGCTGTTAAGCCGTCGTATCCAGGAGCTTTCTTGGGACTGATTTCTTTGATGTTCGCCATTATTTCATGTATAGTGAAAGGTGGATCGTCTTCAGTTGCTGGGGGAGTTTCTACGTATTTCTTAATTGTTTCTTGTCTCCTGTTGTTGTTTGTGTCATCCGGGAATAAGGTTTTTGCCAGAATTTCACATGTTTCTTCTATACTTTCAGTGTAGGTGCCGTCCTCTTTTTTAAAGGTTCCCGGGGTTTGCAATAGTGGATTGGTTTTAGTTAGTTTGTTAGTGACGGTCCAGACATCGTTTGGATTTTGCGTGTTGCAGAAGTCTCTAAAAGATTCTGATGAAGTTTGTTGTATAGCTTTGTGATATTTGCTTCTAGCTTCGTTTCTTTCATGAATTTTTTGTTCTAATGCGTTTTGTAAATTATTGTTTGGTGTGTTACTAGTGTTTCTTTTTAGTTTCTTAGCTATTTTTGACATTTGATGATGAATTCTTATTACTTCTTTTTTCATTTCTTCTAGTGTGTCATTCCACCAGTGTGGTTTCCCTGGTCTGCTTTTATATTTAGGTAGGGTTTCTTGGCATACTAGTATGATTTTATTTGTAAGTGATTCTATATATGTGTTTATTTCTGTTTTGTTTAAGGTTGCTATTAGAGTTAAAGTCTCTTCACTGTTGTCTATGTATTCTTTACATTTGTCTTCGAATTCTTTCGTTTTTTCTTTGTTCCAGAAGTTTAACTTTGTAGTGTCGTATTTCCAGGTGTTATTACTGATGTTCTTGTTTATCTGTTTGTTTCCTCTTCCTTGTTTAATCTGATAGGTGATTGCTAAATGGTCTGATGTTGTGATTAAATTCTTGTTTGTTTTCCAATTAATGATATTTACTTGGTAATTGTGTTCGGTAATTGCTGTAATGTCTATATTTGACGTTCTAATTTGCCCGTGGGTGGTTGTTAGGAATGTGTAGTCATTATTTTCGTCATTAACGGTAATTATGCCGTGTCTGTTAAACATATTATTTATTTCTGTTCCTCTAGTGTTAGTTGTTGCCGAGCCCCATGTTCGGCTCCATGCGTTGAGGTCTCCAGTTATTATATTTGTGATGTTGCGGTTGTTGTTCAGAATTTCTTCGAGTTTGTTCAGCGTTCTATTCTTATCTGTTTTTGGTTCTATGTATATAGAGTATATATTTATCTTGTGTCCTGCTTTATTGCTAATCTGAATCGTTGTTATATTTTGGTTTGTTAGTTCATGAATTGGTATTACGCTGTATTTATTTCTTTTCATGGCTATTGCTGTTTTGTTTCTACTATTTTCTTCTGTATGTGTGTTGTGATGTTGATATATTGTGTATCCTGGTATCGGTTTGACTAAGTTGGTGTTGCCTGTGTATGGTTCAGTCAGTAATATAATATCAAATTTTTCTTCTTCTGTAATTTTAATAATTTCTTGGTGTGTGAGGTAATTTTTGTTACAGTTAATCTGTAAACATTTAAGGTCGTTACGATTGTTGTTATTATTCTGTTGGTTAGTAGATCTTAATGATGATGAATTATGGTTATGATGATTTGTAGACATTAATTTATTTCGTAGTTAATTCTTTCTATTGTCCTGAGGGCGTTTATTTCGTACGCCGGACATTTTTTGTTAGTGGCTGAGTGGTTTGTGGGTGTATTTTTCTTTGTTTTTATATTATGTTGCCAACAATTGTAGCATTTATTTTTGCTGCGGTCTTCCTTGTGTGGGCAGTCTTTATATGTATGTTCAGAGCTGGCGCAGTGTGAACATGCTTTGCGGTCCGATCTGCAGTATTTGTACGTGTGGCCATACTGCAGGCAGGTGTAACATTGTAGGACGGCCACGTGGTCCTCGGCCCGCACCCTAGAGTGCCCAATGTTAACGCGGCCTTCTTCGATTATTTTGTGGTAGATGATTGGGGTAGTTCTTATTATACAGTTATACAATTTTGGGTTTTTGTTTTTTCTGATGAGTGTGGTTTTTATTTGGTTGTCAGCGTTCTTATAGTCGATGTGCTCAAGGTATGAATTTTGACTGCATAATCTTTCTACGATCTCTTCTTTTGGTATGGATTCGTGTATTCCTTTTAGTATGATTGTTGGCTGTAGGTTATTTATTACTTTATATTGCATGTTTTTATTTTTATTGATTTTTTGTGTAGTGTCTTCCAGTTGTTGTTTAGTTTCGAATTCTATTTTTAATTTGTTGTCTCCTACGCTAACTATTTTATTGGGTAGATACTTTTCTTTTCTATATGATATTTGTTTACTCCAGGTTTCTCTGGTGTCTGTTTTGGTCTTGCTGTTAGTGACTGTGACTAGCAGAGCCGGTTTACTTTTATGAGTTTTATCTTTCTTTGTTATGCTATTTGTTGGTGCCTTCGTATTTATTACTCCGGCGTAGGTTTTGGACTTCATTACTTCTTTTAGTGTCTTGGCGACTGTCTTTTCTACTGTCTCAGTGACCTGGTTAGTTATAATTTCTTTAATTTCATTGCTAGTAATATTGACTGATTGTGTTTGGGCTAGAGATGTAGTGCCCACATTTTGTTTTTTAAGTTTTTGTGCCATTTTATGTATTTCATTGGCGTGGGCTAGTGCCGCCTCACGGTTGGCTTTTGTGACGCTTTTCGATGTTGTAATGCTTAGTTTGTCAATGATTCCTAGTGCATGTTTCATGATTTTATTAATTGGGCTGTTAGTATCATCGCATTCTTGAATCATCGTTGTTTCTCCGCCGCTGAAATATTGCAGTTCTCCGTCTGAATCATATTCGTATTCTGATCGGTTGTCATTAATGCTTGCCATGGTCGTCGTATTTTTAGAAGATTCGGTTTGTTTTGAGTTTGATTTTAAGTGTTCCATGATAGTCCCACGAGTCAGGCCGATATAGGGAAAACACTCCCGGGTGACGCCCATTCCGGGAGTGCTGGCTACATACAACGGAGGACGCCAGGTGTCCGAGGGTTTAGCGGGGTTTCTCCCGGGTTTTAAAGACTTTTCCTTGTCGCGGGCCGGCCAATCAAGGCAAGCCCTCCGCTCCGTCCATGACCAACGGCGTACCCCCATGGACGCCTCGAATGGGGGTCGTTGTCGATGGTAGGACGGGCTGCGGAAAGAGGGACTGGCGTAAGGTCACCTCGCAGCTCCCCTTTCGGGGGGCTGGTTACCACCGGGCAACTGCCTCACGATGGCATACCTCCGGGCAAATACCCCGCCGAGGACTTAGGTTGTGGAGCTATTAGTTTGGAGAGGAGTGTGTGTTGGCCGGGTGTTATTGGCGCGATAAAAAGTTTGGTCTCCTCCCCGTAAGCCCCCCCACCACGACAAGGTTTCTCCACCAAGGGGGGGGGTTTTTTTTTTTTTTTTTTTTGTTATCCCTTGTTCGTTATATTTAGTTTAATATTGTCTCTGGTGCTAGTTACTACTCCTAGAGATACAATACTGATTTTATGTTATATTTATTTTATTTTACACTTGTTATATTTATTGTTTTTCCTTACATTTGTATTATTTTACCGCTTGGGAGCGGCAAATTCGTGAGTCTTTATTTATTTATTTACATCTTTAACTTTGTTTACTATTTCTGTTATGTAATCATTGAATTTGTTGATGATTATTTCTTTTTTATAGTATTGACTGATTTCCATATAGTTTATTTTATTGACTGTGCAGAGGTATTCTAATTCTGTTCTTGTTCGTCCGAATAATGGGCATTCGTATATTAAGTGGTTCATGCTTTGTACTGCCTTGTGAGTCCGGTCACAGGGACAGTACGGATCTGTGACTAATTTGAAGCGGTAAAGATATTGTTTGTTGTGTCCGTGTCCTGTTATAAATTGTGTTGTTTCGTATTTATTGGGTGTGTTCATTAGATAGTTTTGTAGGTCTGTGTGAGTTTTAAAGTATAATTTGGTGTATCTGCAGTGTCCGACGGTGTCGTATATTTCTTTTGTTTTACTCTGAGTTTTATCTTTGTTTTGTTTTTTAATATATGCGGGTGGGATGAGGTTATATGTCAATGCATTTGCTTCTGTGTTACTGGCTAATTTGGCATTAAAATCTGCTAACTCGTTACCGGCTATGTTATTGTGCGCTTTGGCCCAGATGAATATTATTTGTTGCTTAAGTTTGTGTTTTATATGGTGTATTAGGTGGTGTATCTCGTTAGTGTTTCTATTGTAAGTTCCTGTGTTTTGTAGATCTTGTAAGGTGGATTTGGAATCGGTGATGATTATTGCGGATGTTTTGTTTTTGTGTGTCCATTTAGTTGCCTCTAGTATTGCGATTTGTTCGGCTTGGTAGTTGTTGCATTTAGTGTCGAGTTTAATTAGTATCTTATGGATTTGGTTGTTTTCGTCTTGTATGATGGCGGCTGCACCTACCCCTGCTTCATTTTTGCTACCATCTGTATATATATGGTTATTTATTATGTGATTTCTTTGTAGTATTATTTTTAATTCTTCTTCGTTGTTGGCTTCTTCATAGGTTATTGGTTCACGTTGTGATGGGTGCAGTTTGTGTTTTAGAGTTATTGGTTTTTCTAGTTTTATGTTTTCTGTCTGTTCTATTAGCTTCGGATTGATTCTGATTAGTTCGTTGTTGGCTATTTCTTTTAGTTGAGCGTCAATTGGTGGGGATCCCGAGAGTAGTATGGCGATTTGTGTGTTTATAGTTCGGTATGCTCTGCTGATCTGTATTCCGAAATTTCTCTGTAGTGATTGTAGTATTTTAATGTTTTGTTTTAGGTCGAGTGCTTCCCTCCATATTGATGCTCCGTAAGATATTATAGGTATAACGACTTGTCTGTATATTGTTTGGATGTTTTCCGGATTGATGCCCCAGGTGGGACGTACATAGCTTTTAAGTTTGTTATATATTGCGTAGGTTTTATCTATAGCGTTTCTTATGTGTTGGTTGAATTTTAATTTATGATCTATGGTTATGCCTAGGTACTTTATTGTTTTAGTGTGTTTTATTTTGATGTTATTAATGTATATGTCGGTCTGTTTAGCTTTATTTGTGAGTGCCATGATTTGTGTTTTGTCCGGGCTAAATTGCAGTTTGTTTTCTTCTCCCCATTTCATTATTGTTTTTAGTGCTGTGTTTAATTTCTTTTCTAGGTTGTCTTTGCTGTAGTCGCTTGCTATAATTAGTATGTCGTCGGCGTAGGCTTGGATTTTGATATCTATTGGTAAGTATTTGTCTAGTAAGTCATCGAGTGCCAGATTCCACATCAGTGGCCCGCATACGGAGCCTTGTATGCAGCCTTTAGTTGCTATTTTTGTTGTGTTTATGTGTCCCAGAGTGATGTTTATTTTCCTGTTTTGGGTGTAGGTTTTCATAATGTTGTATAGATTTTTGGGGCAGTTGTATTTCTTTAGCTGTTTGAGAATGCTGGGCCACCAGGCATTGTCAAACGCTCCTTTTATGTCTAATGATAGTGCTATTATTTGTTTTTGTTTCTGTTTTTCATTTTTTATGTGTTCTATTGCTTCGTTTATTGCGTGCACTGTTGATATTTGTGGTTTAAATCCGAACTGTTTTTGGTTGTCGTAATTATTTTTGTATATGTAGTGGATTATTCTGTTGTTGATCAACTTTTCATATAGTTTTCCTAGTACAGGCAAGAGGCCGATTGGTCTGTAGGCGGATGGTGTATTGTATTTATCTTTGTTGATTTTGGGGATTATTTTGGCTATTGTTATTTTCCATATGTCGGGGAATGTTTCTAGTTCTAAAAGTCTGTTCATTAAGGTAAGTGTGAGTTGAGGGTTGATTTCTATGAATTTTTGAATTATGTCTGATGTTAGACCGTCGTAACCCGGTGCTTTCTTGTGATTCATGGATTTTATGTTAGCTATTATTTCGTGGATGGTGAATGGTGGTTCGTTGTGAGTATTTGGTGGTGTTTCAGTTTCTTTTTTGATTTTTTGTTGTGCCTTGTTGTTTGTTGTGTCGTCAGGGAAGAGTGCTTCTATTAGTTCTGTGCAGGTTTCTTCGGTGGTTTTGGTGTATGTTCCGTCTTGTTTTTTGAATGTTCCAGGTGGTTGGGTCAGTGGTTTGTTTTTAATGATTTTGTTGGTGATGGTCCACACGTCTTCTTTATTTTGGGTGCTACAGAATTCTCGGAAGGATTCGGAGGATGTTTTTTGAATCATGCTGTGATATTTTTTCCTAAGTTCGTTTCTTTCTGAAATGGTGTCTTGTAGTAACGTGGATAGATTGTTGTTTTGGTTTGGGTTGTTGTTTAGGTTTGTGTTAGTTGTTATGTTTCTGTTTTTCTTTGATAATTTAGCTATTTTGTGGTGCATATGTATTACTTGCTTTTTAAGGTCTTCTAGTTCTTCGGTCCACCAGTGCGGTTTTCCTTTTTTGGTTTTATATTTAGGTAATGTTTTTCTGCATACTAAAGTTAGTTTATTGGTTAGTGATTCTATGTATTTATTGATTTCTTCTGCGTCTAGGTTCTTAATGAGTTCTATTGTATTTTCGCTAGTATCGATATATTCTATGCATTTTTCTTTAAATTCCTTTATTTTTGTTTCGCTCCAGAAGTTAGGTCTGCTTGTGTCGAATTTCCATGTGTTGTTATTGAGATTTGTGTTTATCTGTTTTGGTCCTTTTCCTTGGAGTATTTGGAATGTGATGGCTACATGGTCTGAGGTGGTAATGAGGTTTTTATCTGTTCTCCAGTTTTCTATTGTAACTTGGTTGTGGTTGTCAGTGATGGCAGTGATATCTATATTTGATGTTCTGGTTTGTCCGTGTGTTGTTGTGAAGAATGTGTAGTCGTTGTTTGTGTCGTTAATTGTAGTGATGCCATTGCTTATAAATATATTATTGAGTTCTTCACCTCTTCGGTTAGTGGACGTGGAGCCCCAGGTTTTGCTCCATGCGTTGAAGTCACCGGTTATTATGTGTGTGCTGTTGGGGTAATTCTTCAGAATGGATTCTAGTTTGCTTATTGTGTGATTTTGGTCTGTTTTAGGTTCTACATAGATTGATGTGATTAATATTTTGTGCCCTGATTTGTTGCTCAGTTGTATGAGTGTAATGTTTTGGTTTGTATATTCTTCAATTAATATGGTGCTGTACTTGTTCTTTTTCATTGCGATTGCAGTTTTATTTCTTTTATTGTAGTTGTTTTCTTTAGTGTCGTTCGTGTTGTGGTATTGATGGATGGTGTATCCTGGTATGGGTTTTGCGGAGTTAGTATTTCCAGTGTAAGGTTCAGTTAAAAGTATTATTCCTATATCTTCTGTTTCTGTGATTTTAGTTAGTTCCTGATGGGTGAGATAGTTTTTATTACAGTTTATTTGGAGGCATTTTATGTATTTTTCCTTATTATTTTGATTGTTGTGCATTAGTTGGATTGGTAGTTGGTTCTTTCGATGGTCCTGATTGTGTTAATCTCATAGGCAGGACATTTGTAGTTGGTTGCTGAGTGTTCCGTTGGTATATTTTTTGTATTTTTAGTGTTGAATTGATGGCAGTTGTAACATTTTATTTTGGTTTTGTCCTCCTTAACTTTGCAGTCTTTGTATGTGTGGTCGGTGCCTGCGCAATGCGAGCAGGCTTTTTGTTCGTTCCTGCAATTTTTATAGGTGTGTCCGTATTGCAGGCACGTGTAGCATTGTAGCACTGCAATATGGTTTTCGGCACATACCCTAGAGTGACCTAAGTTCACTCGTCCGTCTGTTGTCATTTTCTTATGGATTTCCGGTGTGGTTCTAATGATTGCATTGTAGAGATTGGGGTTCTTATTTTTTTTGGTGGTACATATTTTTAGTTGGTTTTCATTTTTAGGATCTAGGTGTTCGAGATAGGAGTTTTGGAAGATAAGGTTTTCTATTATATCTTCTTTTTTAACAGTTTTGTGTATTCCTTTCAGATTGATAGTAGGCTGTAGGTTGTTAATTATTTTGTATTTCATTCCCGAACTTGGTTTGATTTTTTGTATTGTGTTCTCTAGTTGTTTGTTTGTTTCAAATTCTATTTTAAGTTTGTTTAATCCTATGTTAGTTATTTTTGATGGAAGGTATTTTTCTCTCTTGTATGATACGTTTTTAGACCATGTTTCTCGTGTTGTTTCTTTACTGTTGCTGTTGTTAACGGTGATCATGATTGCCGGTTTGCTGGTGATATTTCTTTTGCTATTGTTTTGGTTTAGTAGTGGTGGTGATGGTTTTGGTGTTTTGGTTGCGTCTGCATATAATTTGCTGGCTTCCTGTGTTTTCGAGGCGCTAGTCATTGTTTTTTCCATTGTCTTTTCTATGGTCTTTTCTATTGTCTTCTCTAAGGTTTTTCCTATTGATTTTTCAATTGTCTTTTGCACTGTTTCTTCTATTGCTTGTTGTATTTGTTTGTTGATTTCTATTGGTATTTCTGTATTATTGGCATTGTGACCGGTTGTTTCTTGTACTGTATAACTGATGTTTGGGTTCGTCTTATTCTTCTCTATTTTTTGTGCAATTCTTTTGATTGCGTTTGCGTGTGCGATTGCAGATTCCCTGTTGGCCTTAGTGACGCTTTTGGAGGTTGCTATGCTGAGCACATCTAGGATTCCCAATGCATGTTTGATTATTTGGCTAGTTGGACTATTGTCCTCTTCGTGGAAGATTTCTTCTAAGTCTGAGGAATCAAAGTATGGAGGAGAGGGTGATCTGTAAGCTCTACTGGTGTTAGGAAGTGTGAATGTTTGAATGTCTGATTGTTCTAGTAGGGAGTCTCTGTGTGTTTGGGTTGTTGTTGGCAATTGGGAGATAGGATTTAAAAGTGTGTTTGTTTGGGTTAATAAGACGTAAGGTTGTGGTTGCTGTGAAGAGGTGCTAGGGTGTACTTCAGCTTGATGTGTGATAGTTTGACCGCATGTTTCTTGAGAAGATTGGGAGGAAGTGTTGATAGGAGTGACTGGTTTAGTGATTTTGCTTGTGCTAGATATTTTAGAGTTTGTGGTACTGCTGGTGAAGCGCCCATTGGCGTCTCTATTTGGGTTTCCTTTGTTATCTTTCTTTATATTTTGTTTTGTAGTTTGTTCCATTTTCGTTGCCGTTGTTGTCGTATGTCGCATCGGTCGGTAGTCCTTATTAGCTGTTGCCTGAGTCGTCGTTGTTTGAGAGTTCGAAGATGAGTTTGAGTTGTTTTTAATATTTTGATCCATTGTAGACCCACGAGTAGGGCCGATATACCTAAACACTTCCGGGTGACGCCCATTCCGGAAGTGCTGGCTACGTACTGACGGAGGTTGCCTGGTATCCGTAGGTTTTTAGCGGGGTTTCTCCCGGGTTTTAGAGACTTTTCCTTGTCGCGGGCCGGCCAATTAAGGCAAGCCCCCCGCTCCGTCCATAACCAACGGCATACCCCCATGGACGCCTCGAATGGGGGTCGTTGTCGAAGGTAGGACGGTCTACGGAAAGAGGGACTGGCGTGAGGTCACCTCGCAGCTCCCCTTTCGGGGGACTGGTTACCACCGGGCGGCTGCCTCACGATGGCCTGCCTCCGGGCAAATACCCCGCCGAGGACTTAGGTTGTGGAGCTATTAGTTTGGGGAGGAGTGTGTGTTGGCCGGGTGTTATTGGCGCAATAAAAAGTTTGGTCTCCTCCCCGTAAGCCCCCCCACCACGACAAGGTTTCTCCACCAAGGGGGGCAAGGGGGGGGGTTAGGTTAGGTTAGGTTAGGTTAGGTTAGGTTAGGTTGGGGTGGGGTACCAGTTCAGACAGCCTCCCCGTGGCGTACCCTGGGCAACCAACGTCGAACACCGGTTATAAGCGAGTACTATTCTCCAAACCAGTTTTCGACGGTGGGCTAATGGTCTGAAAGAGGTGGGCGGTTGAGTCCTTGTTTGATTCCCGCGTGAGCTTCAAGCTCCAAGGTGTCAGCGCCTTCATGGCGTGTGTTTGGCTGCTCCCAACTCCTTTTCATGGAAAAAGTGTCTGCGGACGTGGCGTGTGTTTGAGGGGCCTTGTCAGGGCCAGTGGACCTGCGTTCTGCGGTCGTGGTATGGCGGGCCTTCAAGGCTTGCGGGCCACTTTTGTGGTAGGCGTTTGTTCGCCTTGTTGTGGAGGGCGTTCTTTCTGCCCGTGTTCTCATGAACGTGTTGGCCGTCTGTTCGGTGTGGGATGGCGGGTTCCAAACCCGCGTGCGCGACGGGGTCGGTGGCTGCTGTTTGTAGCTGCTGACTAGGTCTTCGGACTCCTGTCGGGCAACCTGTTCCTCCTTATTTGGTGTAGTGGTCATGTCTCGCTGCCAACTGGGAGGTATAGGGGCCCTGCCTTAATTGGCCGGGCCAAGTGGAGTAAACCACGATAAAAATCCGTAAGTCTCTGCTGTTGGGATCCGTGGCAGCAGGGGGCCTTCGGGTGGTGGGCAACGTATAGTCCACCAGCTAGCGCCAACCTCACCATACCGCCTGACATGGTGAGAGTATCAGGGTTACCCGGGTGCAGAGGGCACCACTCGGGTGGACGGTATATTTCCCTCCTACTCGTGGGACTAATATGGAGAATTCAAATAAAAAAACCCCAATTAGTTTAAGTTATAGCAAGAAGGATATGTTGAAGAGAAGCTCATCCCTAAAGAGCCTCGACTTGAAAGACGGATCGCCCGTAACATCTCAGGGCGTTGCGAAGAAGAGTGATGTCAGCGACGAGGCAATGTCTGACGACTCTATCGCCAGCACAGAAACGGTCACATCGAGGACCGGTAAGAGGAAGCGCAGCCCTGGCACATCTAAGAGCGGCGCAAGTAAAGAGGTTCGATGCTCGGACAGTGAATCGAGTACGGAGTCGATGTCTGCGCCGAAAATAAAGGCAGCAGCAGGGCGGCGCGGTAGAGGCCGGCCGCCTACCACCGGCGGATATGTGGGTCGCGCAGCTGCACAGCAGCAGTTGGAAGAAGACATGATGGATCACGTCGAGAGTCGACGCACTCGATCGCTTACGCGATTACCAGCAACTTTTGTGGCTGATTCACTATTTGACGACGAGGGTCCAAGCGCGTTTCAGATGGGGGAAACTCTCCTCGAGGATGCGCATACAGTAAAGCGTCTTGTCGCCACATCTGGCAATATAAAGGGCACATTTGTAAGGATCTTTAACCAGACAGCGGAAAGAATCGACGCGACAACGCGCGCGCTGATGAAGTGCACGAAATCAGGAGAGATAGCGAAGATGCGCACCGACATCGTGCGCCTACAGCGCGATCTAGCGGATCTCCGAAAGGAGAACTCAGAGCTCCGAATCGGGCTCAAAGAGAGGGACAAAGCGCTGGAGGAGGTGACAGGATCGAAGCAACCGTCAGCGCATAAAAACGATGACAACCCACCCCCTTACTTTTTAAAGTGGGCCCGGGAAACGAATGCCGGCTTCAACAGGCAAATTCAGGAGTTGAGAGCTCTCCTTCCGACACCAAAACCTCTTCGCCCTCCGCTAGCCGCGGACAAGAGGCGGGAGTTAGAGGAAGCAATGGCGGAAGAGAGTCTGCCTTCAACGTCGTCAGGTGTACGTCGAAGACGCATTGTGGAGGACGATCTATCGTCGGCGTCAGCGGCTGTTTGCAAGCCTGCGCCGAAATCCGGAGAACTCCCTGGCAAGGGCAAGTCCAAGAAGTCGGAGAAGAAGAGTGTGGTCGCTCATACTAAATCTTACGCAGAGATGGCTAGCAAGGAGGCCGGGTCCTGGAACCTTGTGGGCAAAGGTGGTAAAATAGTGCGAGCACAAGGCCGCGCACTTAAGGCGCAGCCCAAGACCCAGCAGCAGACGGTTGCAACGGGTAAGAAAAAGAGGAGGCGTAAGCTGCGGGAGCCTAAAATGGCTGCGGTAGTTCTGACTATTGACGAGGAAGCCGAAAAGCAGGGGATGACTTATTTAGACATTCTCAAGAAAGCGAGAAGTACCCTTAATTTTGGGGAAATGGGACTGACAAAATTTCAGCTGAAGGTGTCGGCCACGGGCGGCCGCATCCTACAGGTTCGAGATGGTGAAACTCGGGCCGAGAATATCGCGAAAGCTGACATTCTCGCTGAAAAGCTTAGAAGCATTGTGACAGAGGGGGTCAAAGTCTCTAGGCCAACCAAATGCGCGGAGGTCCGTGTGTCTGGCTTAGACGATACTGCGGATATGGCCGACATCGTAGAGGCGGTGAGCTCTTCAACTGGCTGCTCACCGAACCACGTCACTATGAGTGAAATCCGTTTGGGACCTGATGGTCTGGGTACCACAATTGTAAAATGTCCCGTTGGAGCAGTGAAGTCCCTTCTAGAGGCTGGACGTCTGATGGTGGCGCTGAGCGTTGCTCGTGTCCGTGAAGTGGATCAGCGCCCCCTGCGCTGTTTCCGTTGTGGCGACGTTGGTCATACGCGCCCACGCTGCACATCTACAGTCGACCGCAGCGACTTATGTTTCAAGTGCGGCAAACCTGGCCACAAGGCAGCGACGTGTACAGCGGATCCACATTGCGCCATTTGCGAAGGATCGAAAAGGTCGGCTAATCATATGATGAGGGGGAAGAATTGCAAGGCTCCCCTTCCAGCTATGGGTAAAAGAGCGGTTTTCAGGGCCCAAGCCGCTAATGCAGTCTCGCGGGAAGCACCGCCGACTGAAGAGGAGGAAATGATTACCGACCCTTAATGTCTCAGTCTCCCCTGAAACTTCTTCAAGGGAATCTCAACCACTCTGCCGGCGCACAAGACCTGCTCATGCAGACCATGTTGGAGTGGTTGATTGATGTCTCTGTAGTAGCGGAACCTTATTTTTGTCCGTCTGATAACCGCAACATTGTTTCGGATATTGATTCGTTGGTGGCCATTATAAGGTCGTCTTCGTCTAGGTCTCCGCCCCTGAACATTAAGGAGCGGGGCCATGGATTTGTCACTGCGGTTTGGGGGGACATAGTACTGGTCGCTGTTTACTTCTCCCCGAACCGCACCCTCGCTGATTTTGAGAATTTCGTAGGACAGGCTGGCGTCGCGATACACCGGGCGGCGTCGTCAAAGGTCCTCGTGCTGGGGGATCTCAACGCCAAGTCTACGGCGTGGGGATGCCCCATCACTGACCCACGTGGTAGCGTTGTGGAGGACTGGCTCGGAATGCTTGGGCTAGTTGTCTCTAACATCGGCACAACGAATACGTGCGTGCGACAGCGGGGAGGGTCCATTGTGGACATAACGTTCACTTCCCCTGCTCTTGCAACACATGTGTCCAACTGGTGCGTACATGGAGAGGTGGAGACACTGTCGGACCACCTGTACATATCGTTCGACGTGTCTCCAAGACCCGGACATGATGATTTCCCGGCTACGACAAATGCTGGTTCTGCCCAGCTATTCCCACGATGGTCTCTCTCTAAACTGAATAAACAGGTCGTAGAGGAAGCCACTATTTGCGAGTTATGGTTTGTGGATTCCACTGCAGTATCAAGCGGAGTGGATGAGGAGGCTCAGAGTTTCGGGGATGCTATGACACGCATCTGTGACGCTTCAATGCCCCGAACTAAGAGCCGCCCCTCTAAGAGGGAAGTGTATTGGTGGTCCCAGACCCTGGATGATATGCGCAAAGAGTGCATTGTTCACCGCAGGGCTTACACCCGGCACCGCAGACTACGGCCTGACCGGAGAGACAGTGCTGTAGAAGAGCGACTCAATGCCACCTTAAAAGAGTCTCGTCACGCGTTTCGCGTAGCAATTGCCAGGGCAAAGGCTTCTGCGCACGAAGAGTGGATAGCGGAGCTTGACGCTGACCCTTGGGGGCGCCCATACCGCACTGTTTGTAACAAGGTGCGAGGTCAGGGCCCCCCAGTCACAGAAACGTTAGAGCCACGGCTTCTTCGAGCGACGATTTCCGTCCTTTTTCCCAATCGGACTGAACATCCGGTACCATACAGGGCAGCACGAAGACTGGTCTTGGATAATTCCCCTCCTCCCCAAGTCACGGATGGGGAGATGGATGCGGTAATTAAAAAGTTGCGGGCTAAGAACACAGCCCCAGGCCCAGACGGCATTCCTGGCAAAGTTCTAGCGCTATCACTAGCAGCATCGGAGGTACGACTGCGGGCACTATTCGATTCTTGCCTGCGGTCCGGAAATTTCCCACAAAGCTGGAAGGCAGGACGACTTGTTCTTCTCCTAAAGCCCGGGAAATCGGGTGACCATTCTTCATCCTTTCGCCCGATTGTCCTATTAGATGAGGCTGGAAAGCTACTGGAAAGAATTTTGTCTACCAGAATTACCCAGCATCTTAAAGACACAGGCCCAAACTTGTCGGACCATCAATTTGGTTTCCGCGAGGCTCGTTCCACAATTGACGCGATATTGCGCGTCCGAGCCTTCGCGGAAGAAGCTGTGACGAAGGGCGGCGTGGTAATGGCTGTTTCTTTGGATATATCCAACGCCTTCAACACCCTGCCTTTCAGTTGCATAGGGGAGGCAATGAAACACCATAATCTGCCCCTCTACCTCAGAAGGATCATTAATAACTACCTCCGGGGTCGGCATGTCACCTGCCTTGATCGCAACGGGGGTATTATTCGTCAAGAAATGACATGCGGTGTTCCACAGGGGTCGGTGCTTGGCCCGCTCCTATGGAACATTGGCTATGACTGGGTGCTGCGAGGTGCATTACTTCCTGGTCAGTGTGTCGTTTGCTACGCCGACGACACACTAATTCTGACTAAAGGCGAAAATTATACCGATGTCGTACGCCAAGCCACTGCTGGGACTACAATGATTGTTGGTCGCATTGAAAGATTGGGTCTGAAGGTCGCCCTTGATAAGACTGAGGCTCTACTATTCCACGGGCCACGTCGAGGGCCCCCGGCTGGCGCACATTTGATCGTCAACGGTGTGCATATAGATGTCAAAGCGCACATGCGCTACTTAGGATTGACCCTAGATTCCAAATGGAATTTCACTGAGCATTTCCGCCTATTGAGCTCAAAGCTCGTTAAAACGGCGGCGGCTCTCTGTCGACTGCTGCCCAATCTTGGCGGCCCCAGTGTCTCATGTCGCCGACTGTACACTGGGGTAATTAGATCTATGGCCCTATATGGGTCGCCAGTTTGGGCCGATTCCCTGTCGCCACGTAACTGTGCCGTTCTGCGCAGGCTGCAGAGAGTAATGGCGGTTCGCGTCGTTCGAGGCTACCGTACTATATCGGGTGATGCAGCGTGCGCGCTGGCAGGTACCACACCCTGGGACCTCGACGCCAAAGCGCTTGCAATTGTTTACAGACGTGGCACTGAGGTGCGCGCTGAGGGTATTCGTCCTCCGCCTGACATGGTTCGGCGTTGGAGGGAGAGAGCCGACCGGTCCACACGTTCGGAGTGGCTAAGACGGATGGAGGTTCCCGTCTATGGTCACTGGACGATCGAAGGTTTACGGCCAAACATGGTCGCCTGGCTAAGCAGAGAACACGGTGCGCTTAGCTTCAGGCTAACGCAGATCTTAACAGGGCATGGTTGTTTCAGCAACTATTTGTGCAAGATTGCGGGTCGAGAAGTTAGCCCGCAATGCCTTGAGTGTGGCCTCGACATTGACACTGCGCAGCACACGCTGCAAGTCTGCCCAGCCTGGGCAACTCAACGCAGTGTCCTTGCCGATGTAATTGGGGCGGACCTCTCACTGCCGACCGTCATCGCCAAGATGATCGCTAGAGAGGAGTCCTGGATGGCGGTAGCTACTTTCTGCGAGGACGTGATGTCGCAAAAAGAAGCTGCGGAGAGGGCGCGGGAGGATGATCCAAACGCGAACCCGATTCGCAAGAGGCGAGTTGGCCGGAGGAGGAGGCAGTTTGCCGCTCTTCAGCCGCTAACATAAGGGTGCGGGCGACGGAGTGGGGCTTCGTCGCTCGGCTACACACCCTTGCGCGAGGGGATGTTTTCCCGCGAATATCCCCCATTCCCTAGCGGAGTCCTGAAAAGGGCGCGGTCGATTCGAACGGCGGGAGGTAGTGTGCGCTGAGCTTCCCACACCGCCTTCGAACTTCGACTCAGCGGAAGGGTAGGTTTTTAGTGGGTAGGCCCCCGCTTATCGGGGGAGATTCCCACATAACCCAGGCCGGCCCCATCACAGGCCTGGGTAGGTATAAAACCTTTTCCTACCATAAAAAAAAAAAAAAAAAAAGGTTAGGTTGGGGTGCCTGGTCAGATAGCCTCCTCGTGGCGCACCCTGGGCAACCGTCGCTGACCACTGGATTGGATTTCCCCCAAATCAGTGTTCAGCGGAGGGCTAATGGTCTGACGTGGATGAGGCGGCGGAGACCACACCCAGATGGTCCGCCGCCGGGCTTCAGTGCCCGTTGATAGAGAGGGGCTTCAGTGCCCGGGTAAGATGAAACAAAAAAAAAAAAAATAATGAACACGCATAGCAAAAAGTCGATTCCCCGGGAGGGTCTCCGCAAGGAGGAATCCCTCACCGACCCGGCGGCGGAGTCGGGAGCCAAGCGAATTCGCTTGGCGCCCGGATCTTCCGTTGAGTCGGTCTGCCCCACGTATACGGGGGGGGCACCTGTGCGTGAGAAGGGAGGAGAGGCGGATGTTCCGGCTAAGGCCGATGATCCCGCAAAGGAACAGAGGGTGACTCCTGATAGGAGATGGATTGTCTCGCACCTTGGCAGGCTCCGAGCACTGTCCTGCAAGTTGTGGCTTAATCGGGAGGCCTTAGAAGAAGCCATGGAAATGGCCAAGATTCTAAGGGATGCAGAGGAGATGGCTAAATCTTACCACGACGCGGCAGATGAAGCCGTCATAAAGAGCCGAAAGCGAGAGCGAGAGCTCCTAGGGGAGATCGAGGCCCTCAAGGCCGCCATCACGGAGTTGGAGGAGGCTTCAGCCACTAAGGCCGACTTCACCCGTCTGGAGAGTCGAGTCGCGGACGAACTGGGCAGATTTGCCAAGGAGCTCGGGAAGCAGCCGACCCAGCAACAGGCCCCAGTAACGGCGCCGCGCTCTTACGCGGAGGCGGCACGGAAGGAGATCGCTCCCAGCGCGACTTCCGCGCCGAAAGAACGGCCGAAGAGGAGGAGGGCCAAAAGGGCGAAAGTCAGGGCGCCGGACACGGCTGCCCTGACTATTAATATCGAGCCGGAGGCGGCCGCGCGTGGAGTGACCGTGGAGGAGGTGTTGGGGCGGGCCCAGGCGGGCTCCCAACTAAGCGCGGAGATGGCGGCCCAGTTGAGGTGGACGAGGTCCGTGACTGGAGCCACCATGTGCCTCGTTTCGGGGCCCCAAAAAGAGGAGTGGGCGCAAGAGATCGCTCGGAAGATAGAGGTGGCTGCCGAGGGGGCCGTTAGGATCGCCCGGCCCGAAAAGAGGACCGAACTTGTTTTGTCGGGTTTTTCCGCGGCGACAAGTAGTGCGGACATCATAGCTGCGATGAGCTCGGTGGGTGAATGTCCGCCGGAGAAAATAAGGGTGGGGAACATCCGACCCACCGGATCAGGGGGCCTGCGGGCCTGGACCAGCTGCCCCAGCGAAGCAGCTAAAAAGATGGTTGAAGGTGGCCGACTCCAGATTGGGTGGGCGGCGGCGTTCGTGCGGGTTCTGCCCCCGCGCGACGTGCGCTGCTTCAAGTGCCTGGAGTCAGGCCACGTAAGGGCGACGTGCACCTCGGAAGTCGACCGCACCGAGGTGTGCTATCGTTGCGGAGGAAACGGCCACAAGGCTGCAGAGTGCAGAGAGAAGGCCCACTGCCCTCTCTGCGCAGATGCGGGGCGAGAAGCCAGTCATCGACTCGGCGAGGTGAGGTGCGGCGCCTCACGGCGCCGCGTGAGGGCGGCCCCAATTGGCGGCCACAAGTGTGACCCTCCGCAGGCTGAGCCCATGGACGCCCAATCGGGCGCCGGGGGGCCTGGCGGTGGGGGGGCACAAGACGCCGCTAGGGTTGCGCCTGTCGGCGCAGGGAAGGAGACGGCCAGGAGAGCTGGCGCGTCGGCGGATGGCCGACAGGAGTCGGCGGCCCGGACATAGTCACGTCCGGGCACTTTAAACAGCCCTTTTCAGGGCTAGCGGACCCTCAGATGGGGGGTCGTGGGATGGCTGGCCTTCTAGGCCGGCGGGGGCACTTGTGCCCTTCAGGGTGGCGCCGGGCCTCAGTGCCTGCTTCTCTCGCGGAGAAGCAGTTGGCTGAAGCTTGGCCTTGGCGGTGCTGCAGGTCCTGTTCCCGCAGTCCTGCCGAGTTGTGGTGGGATGACACTCCTGCATGGCTGGGGGGTGTCGTCGTGGTGTGGCACGTCGCCGCGGGCCGCGCTGCTCTTAACGCGGTGCCGCCCGCGGCGGCGTCCCACTCGTGGGTAGTATTGCCCGTGTTGGGCTCTCCGTTGGGGAGCGTAGGCTGGGGGGTCCCCAGTTGCAATATTTGACCCTGGGGCCCCTGTCATGCCAGATGGCGGCCATCGCTGGGGTTTTAGTGGGTAGGCCTTCCCCTTCTGGGAAGGAGAGCCCCACATAACCACCGGGAACTCACGCACCCGGTGGTATGCAATTTAATGCATTTCCCCGGCGTGAACAAAAAAAAAAAAAAAAAGGTTAGGTTAGGTTAGGTTAGGTTAGGTTAGGTTAGGTTAGGTTAGGTTTTTTTTTTTTTTTTTTTTTCCCTTGTTCGTTATATTTAGTTTAATATTGTCTCTGGTGCTAGTTACTACTCCTAGAGATACAATACTGATTTTATGTTATATTTATTTTATTTTACACTTGTTATATTTATTGTTTTTCCTTACATTTGTATTATTTTACCGCTTGGGAGCGGCAAATTCGTGAGTCTTTATTTATTTATTTACATCTTTAACTTTGTTTACTATTTCTGTTATGTAATCATTGAATTTGTTGATGATTATTTCTTTTTTATAGTATTGACTGATTTCCATATAGTTTATTTTATTGACTGTGCAGAGGTATTCTAATTCTGTTCTTGTTCGTCCGAATAATGGGCATTCGTATATTAAGTGGTTCATGCTTTGTACTGCCTTGTGAGTCCGGTCACAGGGACAGTACGGATCTGTGACTAATTTGAAGCGGTAAAGATATTGTTTGTTGTGTCCGTGTCCTGTTATAAATTGTGTTGTTTCGTATTTATTGGGTGTGTTCATTAGATAGTTTTGTAGGTCTGTGTGAGTTTTAAAGTATAATTTGGTGTATCTGCAGTGTCCGACGGTGTCGTATATTTCTTTTGTTTTACTCTGAGTTTTATCTTTGTTTTGTTTTTTAATATATGCGGGTGGGATGAGGTTATATGTCAATGCATTTACTTCTGTGTTACTGGCTAATTTGGCATTAAAATCTGCTAACTCGTTACCGGCTATGTTATTGTGCGCTTTGGCCCAGATGAATATTATTTGTTGCTTAAGTTTGTGTTTTATATGGTGTATTAGGTGGTGTATCTCGTTAGTGTTTCTATTGTAAGTTCCTGTGTTTTGTAGATCTTGTAAGGTGGATTTGGAATCGGTGATGATTATTGCGGATGTTTTGTTTTTGTGTGTCCATTTAGTTGCCTCTAGTATTGCGATTTGTTCGGCTTGGTAGTTGTTGCATTTAGTGTCGAGTTTAATTAGTATCTTATGGATTTGGTTGTTTTCGTCTTGTATGATGGCGGCTGCACCTACCCCTGCTTCATTTTTGCTACCATCTGTATATATATGGTTATTTATTATGTGATTTCTTTGTAGTATTATTTTTAATTCTTCTTCGTTGTTGGCTTCTTCATAGGTTATTGGTTCGCGTTGTGATGGGTGCAGTTTGTGTTTTAGAGTTATTGGTTTTTCTAGTTTTATGTTTTCTGTCTGTTCTATTAGCTTCGGATTGATTCTGATTAGTTCGTTGTTGGCTATTTCTTTTAGTTGAGCGTCAATTGGTGGGGATCCCGAGAGTAGTATGGCGATTTGTGTGTTTATAGTTCGGTATGCTCTGCTGATCTGTATTCCGAAATTTCTCTGTAGTGATTGTAGTATTTTAATGTTTTGTTTTAGGTCGAGTGCTTCCCTCCATATTGATGCTCCGTAAGATATTATAGGTATAACGACTTGTCTGTATATTGTTTGGATGTTTTCCGGATTGATGCCCCAGGTGGGACGTACATAGCTTTTAAGT
Organism: Parapoynx stratiotata; assembly: GCA_910589355.1. Lineage (NCBI taxonomy): Eukaryota > Metazoa > Arthropoda > Insecta > Lepidoptera > Crambidae > Parapoynx > Parapoynx stratiotata. The sequence goes on from OU342478.1 coordinate 14,648,216, forward strand.
TTGTTATATATTGCGTAGGTTTTATCTATAGCGTTTCTTATGTGTTGGTTGAATTTTAATTTATGATCTATGGTTATGCCTAGGTATTTTATTGTTTTAGTGTGTTTTATTTTGATGTTATTAATGTATATGTCGGTCTGTTTAGCTTTATTTGTGAGTGCCATGATTTGTGTTTTGTCCTGGCTAAATTGCAGTTTGTTTTCTTCTCCCCATTTCATTATTGTTTTTAGTGCTGTGTTTAATTTCTTTTCTAGGTTGTCTTTGCTGTAGTCGCTTGCTATAATTAGTATGTCGTCGGCGTAGGCTTGGATTTTGATATCTATTGGTAAGTATTTGTCTAGTAAGTCATCGAGTGCCAGATTCCACATCAGTGGCCCGCATACGGAGCCTTGTATGCAGCCTTTAGTTGCTATTTTTGTTGTGTTTATGTGTCCCAGAGTGATGTTTATTTTCCTGTTTTGGGTGTAGGTTTTCATAATGTTGTATAGATTTTTGGGGCAGTTGTATTTCTTTAGCTGTTTGAGAATGCTGGGCCACCAGGCATTGTCAAACGCTCCTTTTATGTCTAATGATAGTGCTATTATTTGTTTTTGTTTCTGTTTTTCATTTTTTATGTGTTCTATTGCTTCGTTTATTGCGTGCACTGTTGATATTTGTGGTTTAAATCCGAACTGTTTTTGGTTGTCGTAATTATTTTTGTATATGTAGTGGATTATTCTGTTGTTGATCAACTTTTCATATAGTTTTCCTAGTACAGGCAAGAGGCCGATTGGTCTGTAGGCGGATGGTGTATTGTATTTATCTTTGTTGATTTTGGGGATTATTTTGGCTATTGTTATTTTCCATATGTCGGGGAATGTTTCTAGTTCTAAAAGTCTGTTCATTAAGGTAAGTGTGAGTTGAGGGTTGATTTCTATGAATTTTTGAATTATGTCTGATGTTAGACCGTCGTAACCCGGTGCTTTCTTGTGATTCATGGATTTTATGTTAGCTATTATTTCGTGGATGGTGAATGGTGGTTCGTTGTGAGTATTTGGTGGTGTTTCAGTTTCTTTTTTGATTTTTTGTTGTGCCTTGTTGTTTGTTGTGTCGTCAGGGAAGAGTGCTTCTATTAGTTCTGTGCAGGTTTCTTCGGTGGTTTTGGTGTATGTTCCGTCTTGTTTTTTGAATGTTCCAGGTGGTTGGGTCAGTGGTTTGTTTTTAATGATTTTGTTGGTGATGGTCCACACGTCTTCTTTATTTTGGGTGCTACAGAATTCTCGGAAGGATTCGGAGGATGTTTTTTGAATCATGCTGTGATATTTTTTCCTAAGTTCGTTTCTTTCTGAAATGGTGTCTTGTAGTAACGTGGATAGATTGTTGTTTTGGTTTGGGTTGTTGTTTAGGTTTGTGTTAGTTGTTATGTTTCTGTTTTTCTTTGATAATTTAGCTATTTTGTGGTGCATATGTATTACTTGCTTTTTAAGGTCTTCTAGTTCTTCGGTCCACCAGTGCGGTTTTCCTTTTTTGGTTTTATATTTAGGTAATGTTTTTCTGCATACTAAAGTTAGTTTATTGGTTAGTGATTCTATGTATTTATTGATTTCTTCTGCGTCTAGGTTCTTAATGAGTTCTATTGTATTTTCGCTAGTATCGATATATTCTATGCATTTTTCTTTAAATTCCTTTATTTTTGTTTCGCTCCAGAAGTTAGGTCTGCTTGTGTCGAATTTCCATGTGTTGTTATTGAGATTTGTGTTTATCTGTTTTGGTCCTTTTCCTTGGAGTATTTGGAATGTGATGGCTACATGGTCTGAGGTGGTAATGAGGTTTTTATCTGTTCTCCAGTTTTCTATTGTAACTTGGTTGTGGTTGTCAGTGATGGCAGTGATATCTATATTTGATGTTCTGGTTTGTCCGTGTGTTGTTGTGAAGAATGTGTAGTCGTTGTTTGTGTCGTTAATTGTAGTGATGCCATTGCTTATAAATATATTATTGAGTTCTTCACCTCTTCGGTTAGTGGACGTGGAGCCCCAGGTTTTGCTCCATGCGTTGAAGTCGCCGGTTATTATGTGTGTGCTGTTGGGGTAGTTCTTCAGAATGGATTCTAGTTTGCTTATTGTGTGATTTTGGTCTGTTTTAGGTTCTACATAGATTGATGTAATTAATATTTTGTGCCCTGATTTGTTGCTCAGTTGTATGAGTGTAATGTTTTGGTTTGTATATTCTTCAATTAATATGGTGCTGTACTTGTTCTTTTTCATTGCGATTGCAGTTTTATTTCTTTTATTGTAGTTGTTTTCTTTAGTGTCGTTCGTGTTGTGGTATTGATGGATGGTGTATCCTGGTATGGGTTTTGCGGAGTTAGTATTTCCAGTGTAAGGTTCAGTTAAAAGTATTATTCCTATATCTTCTGTTTCTGTGATTTTAGTTAGTTCCTGATGGGTGAGATAGTTTTTATTACAGTTTATTTGGAGGCATTTTATGTATTTTTCCTTATTATTTTGATTGTTGTGCATTAGTTGGATTGGTAGTTGGTTCTTTCGATGGTCCTGATTGTGTTAATCTCATAGGCAGGACATTTGTAGTTGGTTGCTGAGTGTTCCGTTGGTATATTTTTTGTATTTTTAGTGTTGAATTGATGGCAGTTGTAACATTTTATTTTGGTTTTGTCCTCCTTAACTTTGCAGTCTTTGTATGTGTGGTCGGTGCCTGCGCAATGCGAGCAGGCTTTTTGTTCGTTCCTGCAATTTTTATAGGTGTGTCCGTATTGCAGGCACGTGTAGCATTGTAGCACTGCAATATGGTTTTCGGCACATACCCTAGAGTGACCTAAGTTCACTCGTCCGTCTGTTGTCATTTTCTTATGGATTTCCGGTGTGGTTCTAATGATTGCATTGTAGAGATTGGGGTTCTTATTTTTTTTGGTGGTACATATTTTTAGTTGGTTTTCATTTTTAGGATCTAGGTGTTCGAGATAGGAGTTTTGGAAGATAAGGTTTTCTATTATATCTTCTTTTTTAACAGTTTTGTGTATTCCTTTCAGATTGATAGTAGGCTGTAGGTTGTTAATTATTTTGTATTTCATTCCCGAACTTGGTTTGATTTTTTGTATTGTGTTCTCTAGTTGTTTGTTTGTTTCAAATTCTATTTTAAGTTTGTTTAATCCTATGTTAGTTATTTTTGATGGAAGGTATTTTTCTCTCTTGTATGATACGTTTTTAGACCATGTTTCTCGTGTTGTTTCTTTACTGTTGCTGTTGTTAACGGTGATCATGATTGCCGGTTTGCTGGTGATATTTCTTTTGCTATTGTTTTGGTTTAGTAGTGGTGGTGATGGTTTTGGTGTTTTGGTTGCGTCTGCATATAATTTGCTGGCTTCCTGTGTTTTCGAGGCGCTAGTCATTGTTTTTTCCATTGTCTTTTCTATGGTCTTTTCTATTGTCTTCTCTAAGGTTTTTCCTATTGATTTTTCAATTGTCTTTTGCACTGTTTCTTCTATTGCTTGTTGTATTTGTTTGTTGATTTCTATTGGTATTTCTGTATTATTGGCATTGTGACCGGTTGTTTCTTGTACTGTATAACTGATGTTTGGGTTCGTCTTATTCTTCTCTATTTTTTGTGCAATTCTTTTGATTGCGTTTGCGTGTGCGATTGCAGATTCCCTGTTGGCCTTAGTGACGCTTTTGGAGGTTGCTATGCTGAGCACATCTAGGATTCCCAATGCATGTTTGATTATTTGGCTAGTTGGACTATTGTCCTCTTCGTGGAAGATTTCTTCTAAGTCTGAGGAATCAAAGTATGGAGGAGAGGGTGATCTGTAAGCTCTACTGGTGTTAGGAAGTGTGAATGTTTGAATGTCTGATTGTTCTAGTAGGGAGTCTCTGTGTGTTTGGGTTGTTGTTGGCAATTGGGAGATAGGATTTAAAAGTGTGTTTGTTTGGGTTAATAAGACGTAAGGTTGTGGTTGCTGTGAAGAGGTGCTAGGGTGTACTTCAGCTTGATGTGTGATAGTTTGACCGCATGTTTCTTGAGAAGATTGGGAGGAAGTGTTGATAGGAGTGACTGGTTTAGTGATTTTGCTTGTGCTAGATATTTTAGAGTTTGTGGTACTGCTGGTGAAGCGCCCATTGGCGTCTCTATTTGGGTTTCCTTTGTTATCTTTCTTTATATTTTGTTTTGTAGTTTGTTCCATTTTCGTTGCCGTTGTTGTCGTATGTCGCATCGGTCGGTAGTCCTTATTAGCTGTTGCCTGAGTCGTCGTTGTTTGAGAGTTCGAAGATGAGTTTGAGTTGTTTTTAATATTTTGATCCATTGTAGACCCACGAGTAGGGCCGATATACCTAAACACTTCCGGGTGACGCCCATTCCGGAAGTGCTGGCTACGTACTGACGGAGGTTGCCTGGTATCCGTAGGTTTTTAGCGGGGTTTCTCCCGGGTTTTAGAGACTTTTCCTTGTCGCGGGCCAGCCAATTAAGGCAAGCCCCCCGCTCCGTCCATAACCAACGGCATACCCCCATGGACGCCTCGAATGGGGGTCGTTGTCGAAGGTAGGACGGTCTACGGAAAGAGGGACTGGCGTGAGGTCACCTCGCAGCTCCCCTTTCGGGGGACTGGTTACCACCGGGCGGCTGCCTCACGATGGCCTGCCTCCGGGCAAATACCCCGCCGAGGACTTAGGTTGTGGAGCTATTAGTTTGGGGAGGAGTGTGTGTTGGCCGGGTGTTATTGGCGCAATAAAAAGTTTGGTCTCCTCCCCGTAAGCCCCCCCACCACGACAAGGTTTCTCCACCAAGGGGGGGGTTAGGTTAGGTTAGGTTAGGTTTTTTTTTTTTTTTTTTTTTTTTTTTTTTTTTTTTTTTTTTTCCCTGCTCCTCTAACATGGCGTCAGAGCCTTTTTATATCCTTTGTATTTATTTAACTCATTCACTCCAGTTCTATCTGTTATGCTTCTCGTACTTTTATTCCGCATACTTTTTCTTTCTTTCATACTTCTCTATCATTCAAAAGTTTCTCTATTCTATTCTACTGTCTTATTATTTATTCTATTTTCAACACAGGGGTGGGGTTGGATGGGAGTTTGGGTCGGGGTGGGGCTTTGTCTTTATTCATTCTCTATTTATTTCATTACATTTCTTACATTTTCTTATCTTATCTTTACATTTGCTTCTTATGTATGTATATTATATTTTATTTTACATTTGTGTTTCCATTTATTTCTACATTTCACAATTTATCATCTCCTTAGTAATACTATTACTACATTTACATATCTATATTTTGTCTCTATTTCATTTACTTTCACATTTATTTTCTTGTTTCTACATTTAGCATCTTATCTATATCTTTAACATGTTTTCCTTATATTTCTAATATACACTTATTTGCTTTATTTTACAATTCATAACTTTTACTATAACTTTGGCTTTTATATTTCTTCTCTCTTATACGTTTGTATCACATTTATTTAACTTATTAACATAGTACTTTTCTATATTATTTTTAGTATTACTTTCACATTTATATATATCTTTACATTTACATTTTATACATTTCTTATCGTTTCTCCTCTTTTGTGTTACAGTTTGTGCTACTTTTATTTCCTAGGTGTCTAATCCGGGTTCAATCCATTTGTTGCATTCACGTCGCCAATATACTTGTTATATTGGTTTGTGAATGCACTTTATGGAATTAGTTGTCTCCTATAAGATCCATTTAGAATCTTATATAATATGTTATTCTATCGAATACTTAATTGTCATTTCCAATTTTATCGAAATTGGGTTTGCTGCATATCTTATATGCAGCCGACCTATTTATTTATTTATTGTATTGTGTATTTGTGTTTGTGCTAATGTTTTAGTTTAGTCTATTGTATTTTATGTATCTTTACAAATTGGGTTTCTTTCCTAGGAAAGATTCCCAATTTGTTTTATTATCTGTTGTGTGTGTGTGGTGTGTGTTTATTTGTGTTATTGTTGTGTATGTTATTTGCCCTCAGCTATATGCCACGGCTAGTCTGGCCAACCTATCCCATTTTTGCCTTACCGGGCAGTTATAGCTGAAGGCATTGTGTCTTGAGTCTAATTTTTTGTCTTTTGCACAGTTTGTGCACTTGGGGGGATCCTCCCTTTTTGTGCAGTCCTTGGAGTGGTGTGGTCCCTCACAGTGACTGCAGACCAGCCCCGGCGCTTTGCAGTGTCCCCGCCCATGGCCATAGCCTAGGCATCGGGAGCACTGCACCACCGGAGACTGGTCTGCCACCACTGATTCTTGGTTTCCGATGGTTACTGTGCCTTTTAATGTAAGTGCTTTCCAAGTTTGTGGTGGGACCCTCAGGATGATATTTTGCCGGTCGCTGTTTTTTTTTTTTTTTTTTTTTTTTTTTTTTTTTTTTTTTTTTTTTTTTTTTTTTTTTTTTTTAACTGGTGATTTTGTTGAGTCACCATCTTTTATTCTTTTTGTCTTTTCCTTACTGTTCTTTTATTCTAAAAATACACTCGCAAGCTCTATCTAGTTTCATAATATTGATCTTAACAGTAATTATACAATTATTGACACCTGATTTATAATTAAACAAAATACAATAAAACGGAAACGAAGTAATTAAATCCAATATAAAATCTAAACTTAATCTAAAATGAAGAATAAATATTTTGGCAAAATGAATATACATTAAGTCTAAGCAAATGAGGCAATAGCCATTATAAAATGAAAAGTGGATACAAAAATAAAACAAAAATCGGATGGGGCAATAGCCAGTTTGTAGCAAAAATAAGACTAAGATTAAATCACAAATAAAATCAAAATTTAATCAAAATGTGGCAATAGCCATAATGAAAATTTAGGGTAAATTATATCTATAATTAAAACTAAGCTAAATCTAAAATTTATAGCAAAATGAGGGTAAAATTGAATCTAAATTAAATCTAATATCACAAATGAAAACAAAATTAAATAACTCCATTAAATGAGGCAAAAGCCATTACAACAAAAATAAGATAAAACAAAACTAATCTAAGATGAAACAAGTGGGGCAATAGCCATAATATAATGAAAATAAAACAAAAATAAAGCTAAAATTAGATAAAATTAAATCTAATGAGGCAATAGCCAATATATAACAAGAATTAAAAGTAAAATAAAATCACGAATACAATCTAAATAAAATCAAAATGAGGCAATAGCCAAGAATTCATTAATAAAACATAATAAAATTAATAAACACAATAATGAAGAGGGATGCTGCTGGATTGCCGTACCCGCGCATGACTAAATGGTCTAACATAGCCCGCCACTACCGCGATAAGAAAAGTCTTTATTTAATTACCCTGAGGCAATAGCCAAAGGTGTAAACCGAATCAACAACTACAAAGATACTAAATGAGGCAATAGCCATAATATAATCAAAATTAAAATGAATAAAATAAATAAAGATGTCAGTCAGAATGAAATAATTTAATTCAATTAATATTCAAATAGATTTAAAATTACATAATAAATACAATTTAGGCAAAGATAAAATAACCAATTAAAATGTTAAATCAATAAAATGGGGCAATAGCCAATAATATACAAATAGGTTTAAAATTACATAATTAATACAATTTATAATACAATATATATTACTAACAATGGGGCAAAAGCCAAAATAATAAATTTAAAATCAATGGGGCAATAGCCAGTAAATATAACATTACAATATGCAATAAAATTAACATCAATTAAAACCTTACCCTATGTTCATACCGACTATAAGTTCAGTGTACCGTTTGAACGAGCCGCTCTTCTTACAACTTCCCGAGCGTAATCCAGGAATAGGGGTCGGCTATTGTCACCATCGATCAGTGTCTGCAGGTTTTCCTCGGTAATTCTGTGTCCCGTGCAGATTTCAAAGTCGGTTCTTCTGGCCAGGAAGCGGGGGCAATCCACCAGGATGTGGATGACGGTTTCAGGACTTATGTCATCGCACACGCAAACCGGCGTGGGGGAGAGCCCGAATCTGTGGAGATATTCCCGGAAACCTCCATGTCCTGTTAAGATCTGTGCCAGGAGGTTGGACCTCGGTATAGTTTTGAGAATTTTGTGAGCTCTCCTCACATCTGGGAAATATTTCCTTGTCACAGCGCCAGTCTCAGCCTTCTCGTAACGATGCTGCCAGAGTTTAATTGTGGCCTCCCGTAGGGTTCGCTTCGCAAAGGAGAGTGGGAATAGGTCATATGTTGGCCTGGTCTTAAGTTTTAGTGCCGCATCCTTGGCCAGTTGGTCGGCCCTCTCATTACCTGGCAGTCCCACATGGGCTTTTATCCAATTGAAGTGGATGCGACACTTCCCTCCACGTAGGGTTTCCTGAATCTTGAATACCAGCGGATTGTCTGGTGACCTCTGGGCCAGTGCGTCCAGTGCAGATCTGGAGTCGCTATTTATTCGGACCTCCAACCCGTCTCCTATGGTAACGGCAATCTCGGCAGCCCTGACTAGCGCCGCCAGCTCAGCCTGGTAAACAGTGCAATATTTTTCTAATTTAATTTTTATAGCCCTGACCTCCTTTCCCCCCCTCCACACCGAGACAGACGCCCCCACTTTGCCCTCGATTTTGCTGCCGTCAGTGTAAATATCTACTGTGTCGCTTTCCTGTCGGCAGTCCTCCTCTTTTTCGATCCTTCCATATACGATCTCTGCCCTCTCAGCGGGGTGGGGTAGGCGTGACGGGTGCACCCGCGACTGCAGCTCCCGTCCCGGCAACTCCTCAAGAGGCTCTCCGCGCTTTACCCTATATAGATCGTACATCTCCCGAGCTCTCAGATCCAAGGGGATAATCCCCGCAAGCAAGGCAGCCGACGTTAGCGACACAGTGCGATGGCCCTTTGAGATGAGAACACCAAAGACTCTGGTGAGCCGATCCAGCTTGTTCTTGGCGTATTGAGTCGTAGCCACTTCCGCCCACGCACCCGCTGCATATAATACTGTGGGCTCCACTACTGCCGTGTAGATAGTACTGAGTATCTCAGCATTCAGGCCCCATTGCGCTCTTGCAGTCCTGCTTATGGCTCTATATAGGTTAACTGCTTTACCGCTTACCTCTTCTAAGTGCCTGTTAAAGTTTAGGTTTTTATCGATGGTAACGCCGAGAACCCTCACATAGTCTCCCAGGACCAGCTCACTCCGCTGCAACATAAGTGTTGGTTGCTCGTACTTGAGCTTCTTTGTAACAAGCATCGCCTGGGTTTTCGGGGCCGAGAAGCGAAGTTTATTCCTATCGCCCCAGTCCGAAACCGTCCGCAACGCTCTGTTCATTTGGTCTTGGAGCTCGCGTGATGTGGAAGCCACCGCAATCAAGGCGATATCGTCAGCAAACGCCTGAATGTGTACAGCATCAGCCTCCATTTCCCTCAAAAGGGGATCCATAAGGATATTCCAAAAAATGGGCCCTGCGATGGATCCCTGGACACAACCCATGCTAGTCTGTCTGACGACTCTCTCACCCATATATCTGACCTCCACCTCCCTATCCGTCAGATAACTGGAGACCACTCCAGTGATTTGGGCGCCGATTCCCACATCCAACAACCTTTTTTGGATTGCAGGCCACCACGCACAGTCAAAGGCTCCCTCAATGTCGAGGGAAACTAAGGCAGCAATCTTCTTCTCTCGGCGCGCTGTCTTCAGGTGGCGTATTAGTTCGTAGAGCGCGTCCTCCGTGCTCCTTCGAGGTACAAAGCCGAACTGTCGCCCACTCAACTGCCCATGCCTGAGAATCCACCACATTAATCGTCCACATATAATCTTTTCGAAGATCTTTCCCATTACAGGTAGCAGTCCAATTGGTCGATAAGACTTTGCCTGGCTGTAGTCCGCCTTGCCTGGTTTTGGGATGATCTTGACCACTGCGGCCTTCCAGATCCTGGGGAAGTATCCAGCCGCCCAGCACGCATTAAGGATCCCCAGAACAACTGGGTCCGCTCGGAAAGCCGCCGCACAGATATCTGCCGTTAGGCCGTCTCCTCCCGGCGACTTCTTTGGGCTCATTGCCTTTAGTGCGCTGTCTAACTCTCCAGCCGTAAGTTCCATCGAGTCCTCCTCGTCCAAGGACTCCATGCGCCGCAAGACCTCCTCCCTGATCTGAGCGTGTTCTTGGCTTTCCAGCCGCGTAACTTCCTCGGGAAAAAAGACCTCTGCTAGGTGATTGGCAGAGTCTCTCGGGCTTAGAAGAGTGCCCGCTGGACCGTTCCTTATCAAGGCATCGCAAGCCGTTTGAGGTTTGACACATCTCTTAATTATTCTATAGGAGCATCTCCAAATATCCTCCTTCTCTTGTGTACTGCAGAAGGTCTTCCAGCTGGTGGTAATCGCTGTTTGAATGGCCTCCTTATAAGCGGTCCTTGCCTGCAGGTAGTCAGCCAGGACCCGGTCCCTCCTTTCTGGATTCGCTCTACCTATTCTGCGTTTGGCGGTGGCAGCCCGTTTCTTAAGAAGGTCAAGTTCACTAGTCCACCAGGGGTTTCCGGCTGGTCTCTTACGGTTACCAGTTCTTGGGATCGTGGCATCCGCTGCCTCCCGCATTGCCTCGGTAAGTCCACACACCAAATCCTCCAGACCATCTCGATCGGCCGCTTCAACTCTGCCTTGGTTTATGGCTCTGGCTTCAAGTCTGATCATGAGCTCGTTTTTAAAACGAGCCCAGTCAGCCTTGCTGGTGTTATAGCGCCAGGTAGTGTCAAGACTTCCAGTCTCTCCCGATTCTGAAGATCGTGCTCCAATACAGCAGAAGGTAATGGGGCGATGGTCAGACAGGCCAGAGGAATCCATGCTAACCCTCCAGTTTTTTACCTTGGTCATCATATTTGAAGATGCCACCGTAATATCGTTTATGCCCTCGTAGAGCCTTCCTCCTCGATATGTGTGGTAGGTAGACATCACACCCTCATTTAGGACATGAAGACCGTGTTGCGCCAGAAAGTCTGCAACCGCGGCTCCCCTCGGATTCTCCGTTTCACAGCCCCACCAGTGGCTGCTAGCATTAACGTCACCACCTATAACGATATTTGCCTCCCTATTTTGCTCAAGAACGGCACTGAGCGATCCCAGGTGGACCCAAATATCACTATCGGGCTCAAAGTAGACACTTACGTATAACACGGAGAACTCCCCGTGCAATAGTCTCGCACACACTATATTGTCGCTATTAATGGTGTCGTCCACTATAGCCCTAATACTCGGATTGATGACAACTATGGCCGCCTTTACGCGTACAGAGGTTCGACCGCTCTGGACAACCCTACATCCGCTACAAGGGGACACCCGACCCCCAACACTCGTGTACGGCTCCTGCAACAACAGGACGTCAATTCCTCCTGCAATTGATTCCTGAAAACACTCCTTGGTTGCTGCGAAGCCCTTTCCAAGATTTGCCTGGATTACCCGTGTCGCCACCTTAGCAATAACGGACCGAGCGCCTAGCAATTCTGTCCCACTTCTTCCACTGCGGACATTCATGGCTGTACGCTGGGTGCGCGTGCGTGGTTCCGCCATTCTCTCTACCGCAGTTTACGCACTCCGCGGGTCCCTCTCTCTTCGTGCACTCTCGGGTATCATGTTCTCCGGCGCAGTGGCCACATTGGGGTGCAGCGCGACACTCTCTGGCCAGGTGCGCAAAACCCAGGCACCTGAAGCACTGCATGATGGGCGACTGGTCGGCAGCCCAGACCGTTTGGTAGCCGACCTTGACTCGGTTGTCCCGCAGGGTCGCCCATGTATCCGGGTCCACCTCCAGAATGACGTTTGTCAGCTGAGGTGTTCTCCCTCTAGTCCTTCTGACTATCCTGATTTGGGGGCCTCCAGCGCCATCGGGGTCCAAGAGCTTCCTATTTTGGAGTTTTATGGCTTCAATGAGCTTCTGGTCGTCCATATCGTTGATCACCCCAGTAAGGCGAATCAGGGGGTTCCGCAGCGTGCCAGCCACCGCACTCAGGTCCGAGGCAGAGTCCACCACAGCCTTCCTGAATCTGTCCCTGTCTTCCTCGGACTCACAAGTAATGGCCACTCTCTGGTTCTTAATTTTTCTGACCCCGCTGACTCCCACTCCCAAGCTGACCACGTCCACCGTCTTCTTTAGTGCTCCAAGCACCTCCTCGCTGGTAGCCTTTGGGTCCCTTGATTCCACCAGGACCGAGAAGCGCGGCTTCCTCAGGGCATCCGAATATGTCATCACAGCCGCCGAAACCGGCGGTCTTGTCTCATTGAGAGCGTTTGACCCGGGGGCTGCTGCTGGTACGTCTCGTGTCAAGCCGGCCTCCACCCTTTCTACGGCTCTCTTGATCGGGTCTATAGATTCTGTGATCTTGGCCACCGCCTCCGTGAGAACCAGTTCGGCGCCAATCCCCGGGGCACCTGCTGAGACCGCCACGGTCGGTGTCGCCATCTCCTCCACATCGGCCCTGAGAGTCCTAATCTGGTTGATGATAGGTCCAGTGATGCTCTCGAACACCCTGGTGATGTCCTCCAATTTAAGCCGGTCCTCGGCTCTGGTGTCGCCGCCATTCACTATCTGAGCAACACCCTCCAAAATGTGAGTGAGGTCCTCGTCACTCAGCTTCGTTGGGCCCGAAACGAACCTCCTCGGGGAAGATTGCAGGAATGTGTTCGCACCGGAATCCAGTTCTGCAGCCGGCGTCGGCTCTCTTACAATGCTGGGTGGTTCTGCGCCCTCAGCTCTCCATCTCTCCACATCCAGGGCCACCCCCCGAAGCAGGTCCCGCATCTTCTCCAACTCCTGCGACATCTTCCGGATCTCAGCCTCGAGTCCCTCCGCGGCCGCCGTCCCCAATTCATCCCTGCTTGACATCGGGCTGGTTGGTGCTGGCAAAGACATCCGAGTCTTCAGACTCTCAACCGCCCTTGCGATTGGGTCAAGTCTAGCCAGTGGTCCCTGGAGCTCGAAGGAGAGGCATCCACTCATACGCTCTGTCGCCCTCAGGTTCTCCTCGACCTTCCTCATGAGCTGCTCCCTCTCCTTTTTGTGAGACTCTATGAGTTCCAGGAGTGCGCGATTGTGCTTCCGCTCGACCCTGACAATCTCCAGTGCAGCTCTGGACTTCTCCTCCTCGCGGTAAAACTTGTGCCTAGCCCTAGAGTCCGAGAGGGAAAGACAGATCTGGTACAGATCCTGTAGAGCCATCTGCGCCTCCTCCTTCATGGCCCTCTTCATATTTCCGGCCCCCTCGAGGGCGCGCAGCCCCTGCTGCAACAGTTCGTTCGCCCTCGCCGAGCTCTCGTCCATTGCAACTCCAGGGACCCCACGTCTGGTCGGAAGTATACTGTCCCTCCTCTTGACCGGGGTGAGCTCCTCCGTCCATACGAAGACGTCGCGCTCCGGGAACGGAAGAGTCCCCCCCGGCCCCTCCTGCTCGCCGCTCGCAGCATCCAACTGGCGATCCTCAGGCTCGGTGCGCTCAGGGCGACCACCACTCTCCCCGCCTAGCGCAGCGGCTCCAACCGCCGACGCCGCATCCTCGGTCGGTCTTCTTCCATCCTCACTTCCCGAAGTCGATGGCTCAGGGGGCGTGGGCAGTTGATCATGCCCGCCAGTCGGGGCTCCCTCCTCGTCCCCGGGGCTCAGGACCCTCTGGTTGGCCCTTCTAAGGCCCGCCAGCTCTGTCCTCGGGGTCAAACAGACCTGTTCAGCTCCCTGGAGTATAGCTCTCCTTCTGAGGCTGGCAGAGGGGTAAGGTGCGCTGTTCTTGAGGTCCGCCTCCGGAGAGGGTCTAGTGGGCGCAGTCTTAGGCATATCTCGGGCTTCCAGAGGCACTCGCCAATTTCAGGTTGGACAGTCCAGCAACAAACAACAACGGCACGCCACACCAAATAGGAGCTTAACACAAGTGCCGGCAAGGCCAGAAAAGGAAAAATTTCAAACACGAGATACTACAACTAAATGCAGAATCAAAATCAAAATCATACACAGCAATAAATCAATTAATAATAAATAAATTAATTAAAAATAAATTAATTAATAAAATAATCAATAATAAATTTCCAAATAAAAAGCAGATGTATCGCGGCAGCAGCGGGACAATATCGTCCCACTGACGGGGGCGCTCCAGCGGCACCAAGTCAGGCAATTCAGCAGCAAGTGGTAGTCCAAAATAGCCGATACAGGGAAAATATGAGCACAAAACACACCGGGGCCCAAATCCCACACCACCTAGGCGTCTTAGATGCCAACCCCTAGTACCTGAGTCCCTATTTGCAGGTAAAATCGGGAAATATCGGGATGGGGGGGGCTTTTCTAAGAGGGGGGGGGGAACCGAAAGAGCGGCGTGCCGGTTGATGTGCTCAATCGATAGATCTCGCCGAGACCTTTCACCAGACACCAAGCACGCCTCCCTACGGCCACTGGGTCAGGAGTTATGAGCTGGGCGGTTTCTTGGAGGGAGTTGGGCGGGAGACTTTTTGAAAATCGCCCTCGCGATATCTCAGCTCCCCGTTATCCCAGGAAGTCGGGAAAAAGTCCAGGATGGGTCCCCAGCTGTACACTATCCCCTCCCAGTGAAGGGGGGGATATCCCAGGGGGGGGGTTTTGGGGGGGGTGGAGTTGCTGGTGGGTCTTGGGGGTCCCGACCCAATGAAAGTCCTCGCCGGGGGCGTGCTCGCAGCGAAAACCGGAGCTCCGTACGACCACTGGTCTTGATTCGGCGGCCAGTTGAAAATTTTCAAAATGGCCGCTCCTAATGTCAAAACCAGTGGTTAAACCCGTATAACTCGGGTTCTAGGAGTCCGATCCGGGCGTGCGACGGCTCCCCGAAGAGGGCTCGACCTTGGCTATCGGGTGCGCTGAGAAAAACCCACCCTAAAATTTTTCACCCCCTATCCCCTTTTCTCCCCAAGGGGGTTGATCTTTGTCCCCTCACCTCCCACGAACCGAAAATCCCGACTCGATCCGACCAGTGGTTTCGGAGATATGAGCGATTTCCTAATCCAATATGGCCGCCACAAATGTCAAAACGCGGAGGGAAATCGCTATATCTTCCGATCCCGACGTCGGAGAAGTCTCGGTCTTTCTCCGTAGTGGTGCCCCAGACCTCGGGCAGCCGACGCAGCCCTCAACTACCCCCGAAAAGTGAGTTAGGAGATAGAGTCCCCTGGCGGCGCCGGTCCGTCGCCGAATAACGCCCCAAGCCCCGTGCCCAAAACCGCAGCTTTCTAGCAGCGATAGAAGCCGAGCTATTGAACTTAGAAAAATTCCGCCCTAGGAAGGAGATCTCCTTCCCGGTCCGCCCTACGCGAATTTAAGACCTACAGCGCTGCGGTTTTCGGCCGGGGATGTGTGGGGGGGCACTTGGGACTACCCCCGGTGCGTATAGCGCGCCGTCACACCCCCTTACCCCCTAGACTTGAAAACTCAGCCTTCAAAACCCTATATTTACTAAACTATTAGGACTATTCTTATGAACTAAATTTCTTAAAACTAGTCGTAACCTAACCTAATGGTTAGGTTAGGTTAGGTTAGGTTAGGTTAGGTTAGGTTAGGTTAGGTTAGGTTTTTTTTTTTTTTTTTGTTATCCCTTGTTCGTTATATTTAGTTTAATATTGTCTCTGGTGCTAGTTACTACTCCTAGAGATACAATACTGATTTTATGTTATATTTATTTTATTTTACACTTGTTATATTTATTGTTTTTCCTTAGATTTGTATTATTTTACCGCTTGGGAGCGGCAAATTCGTGAGTCTTTATTTATTTATTTACATCTTTAACTTTGTTTACTATTTCTGTTATGTAATCATTGAATTTGTTGATGATTATTTCTTTTTTATAGTATTGACTGATTTCCATATAGTTTATTTTATTGACTGTGCAGAGGTATTCTAATTCTGTTCTTGTTCGTCCGAATGATGGGCATTCGTATATTAAGTGGTTCATGCTTTGTACTGCCTTGTGAGTCCGGTCACAGGGACAGTACGGATCTGTGACTAATTTGAAGCGGTAAAGATATTGTTTGTTGTGTCCGTGTCCTGTTATAAATTGTGTTGTTTCGTATTTATTGGGTGTGTTCATTAGATAGTTTTGTAGGTCTGTGTGAGTTTTAAAGTATAATTTGGTGTATCTGCAGTGTCCGACGGTGTCGTATATTTCTTTTGTTTTACTCTGAGTTTTATCTTTGTTTTGTTTTTTAATATATGCGGGTGGGATGAGGTTATATGTCAATGCATTTACTTCTGTGTTACTGGCTAGTTTGGCATTAAAATCTGCTAACTCGTTACCGGCTATGTTATTGTGCGCTTTGGCCCAGATGAATATTATTTGTTGCTTAAGTTTGTGTTTTATATGGTGTATTAGGTGGTGTATCTCGTTAGTGTTTCTATTGTAAGTTCCTGTGTTTTGTAGATCTTGTAAGGTGGATTTGGAATCGGTGATGATTATTGCGGATGTTTTGTTTTTGTGTGTCCATTTAGTTGCCTCTAGTATTGCGATTTGTTCGGCTTGGTAGTTGTTGCATTTAGTGTCGAGTTTAATTAGTATCTTATGGATTTGGTTGTTTTCGTCTTGTATGATGGCGGCTGCACCTACCCCTGCTTCATTTTTGCTACCATCTGTATATATATGGTTATTTATTATGTGATTTCTTTGTAGTATTATTTTTAATTCTTCTTCGTTGTTGGCTTCTTCATAGGTTATTGGTTCGCGTTGTGATGGGTGCAGTTTGTGTTTTAGAGTTATTGGTTTTTCTAGTTTTATGTTTTCTGTCTGTTCTATTAGCTTCGGATTGATTCTGATTAGTTCGTTGTTGGCTATTTCTTTTAGTTGAGCGTCAATTGGTGGGGATCCCGAGAGTAGTATGGCGATTTGTGTGTTTATAGTTCGGTATGCTCTGCTGATCTGTATTCCGAAATTTCTCTGTAGTGATTGTAGTATTTTAATGTTTTGTTTTAGGTCGAGTGCTTCCCTCCATATTGATGCTCCGTAAGATATTATAGGTATAACGACTTGTCTGTATATTGTTTGGATGTTTTCCGGATTGATGCCCCAGGTGGGACGTACATAGCTTTTAAGTTTGTTATATATTGCGTAGGTTTTATCTATAGCGTTTCTTATGTGTTGGTTGAATTTTAATTTATGATCTATGGTTATGCCTAGGTACTTTATTGTTTTAGTGTGTTTTATTTTGATGTTATTAATGTATATGTCGGTCTGTTTAGCTTTATTTGTGAGTGCCATGATTTGTGTTTTGTCCGGGCTAAATTGCAGTTTGTTTTCTTCTCCCCATTTCATTATTGTTTTTAGTGCTGTGTTTAATTTCTTTTCTAGGTTGTCTTTGCTGTAGTCGCTTGCTATAATTAGTATGTCGTCGGCGTAGGCTTGGATTTTGATATCTATTGGTAAGTATTTGTCTAGTAAGTCATCGAGTGCCAGATTCCACATCAGTGGCCCGCATACGGAGCCTTGTATGCAGCCTTTAGTTGCTATTTTTGTTGTGTTTATGTGTCCCAGAGTGATGTTTATTTTCCTGTTTTGGGTGTAGGTTTTCATAATGTTGTATAGATTTTTGGGGCAGTTGTATTTCTTTAGCTGTTTGAGAATGCTGGGCCACCAGGCATTGTCAAACGCTCCTTTTATGTCTAATGATAGTGCTATTATTTGTTTTTGTTTCTGTTTTTCATTTTTTATGTGTTCTATTGCTTCGTTTATTGCGTGCACTGTTGATATTTGTGGTTTAAATCCGAACTGTTTTTGGTTGTCGTAATTATTTTTGTATATGTAGTGGATTATTCTGTTGTTGATCAACTTTTCATATAGTTTTCCTAGTACAGGCAAGAGGCCGATTGGTCTGTAGGCGGATGGTGTATTGTATTTATCTTTGTTGATTTTGGGGATTATTTTGGCTATTGTTATTTTCCATATGTCGGGGAATGTTTCTAGTTCTAAAAGTCTGTTCATTAAGGTAAGTGTGAGTTGAGGGTTGATTTTTATGAATTTTTGAATTATGTCTGATGTTAGACCGTCGTAACCCGGTGCTTTCTTGTGATTCATGGATTTTATGTTAGCTATTATTTCGTGGATGGTGAATGGTGGTTCGTTGTGAGTATTTGGTGGTGTTTCAGTTTCTTTTTTGATTTTTTGTTGTGCCTTGTTGTTTGTTGTGTCGTCAGGGAAGAGTGCTTCTATTAGTTCTGTGCAGGTTTCTTCGGTGGTTTTGGTGTATGTTCCGTCTTGTTTTTTGAATGTTCCAGGTGGTTGGGTCAGTGGTTTGTTTTTAATGATTTTGTTGGTGATGGTCCACACGTCTTCTTTATTTTGGGTGCTACAGAATTCTCGGAAGGATTCGGAGGATGTTTTTTGAATCATGCTGTGATATTTTTTCCTAAGTTCGTTTCTTTCTGAAATGGTGTCTTGTAGTAACGTGGATAGATTGTTGTTTTGGTTTGGGTTGTTGTTTAGGTTTGTGTTAGTTGTTATGTTTCTGTTTTTCTTTGATAATTTAGCTATTTTGTGGTGCATATGTATTACTTGCTTTTTAAGGTCTTCTAGTTCTTCGGTCCACCAGTGCGGTTTTCCTTTTTTGGTTTTATATTTAGGTAATGTTTTTCTGCATACTAAAGTTAGTTTATTGGTTAGTGATTCTATGTATTTATTGATTTCTTCTGCGTCTAGGTTCTTAATGAGTTCTATTGTATTTTCGCTAGTATCGATATATTCTATGCATTTTTCTTTAAATTCCTTTATTTTTGTTTCGCTCCAGAAGTTAGGTCTGCTTGTGTCGAATTTCCATGTGTTGTTATTGAGATTTGTGTTTATCTGTTTTGGTCCTTTTCCTTGGAGTATTTGGAATGTGATGGCTACATGGTCTGAGGTGGTAATGAGGTTTTTATCTGTTCTCCAGTTTTCTATTGTAACTTGGTTGTGGTTGTCAGTGATGGCAGTGATATCTATATTTGATGTTCTGGTTTGTCCGTGTGTTGTTGTGAAGAATGTGTAGTCGTTGTTTGTGTCGTTAATTGTAGTGATGCCATTGCTTATAAATATATTATTGAGTTCTTCACCTCTTCGGTTAGTGGACGTGGAGCCCCAGGTTTTGCTCCATGCGTTGAAGTCGCCGGTTATTATGTGTGTGCTGTTGGGGTAATTCTTCAGAATGGATTCTAGTTTGCTTATTGTGTGATTTTGGTCTGTTTTAGGTTCTACATAGATTGATGTGATTAATATTTTGTGCCCTGATTTGTTGCTCAGTTGTATGAGTGTAATGTTTTGGTTTGTATATTCTTCAATTAATATGGTGCTGTACTTGTTCTTTTTCATTGCGATTGCAGTTTTATTTCTTTTATTGTAGTTGTTTTCTTTAGTGTCGTTCGTGTTGTGGTATTGATGGATGGTGTATCCTGGTATGGGTTTTGCGGAGTTAGTATTTCCAGTGTAAGGTTCAGTTAAAAGTATTATTCCTATATCTTCTGTTTCTGTGATTTTAGTTAGTTCCTGATGGGTGAGATAGTTTTTATTACAGTTTATTTGGAGGCATTTTATGTATTTTTCCTTATTATTTTGATTGTTGTGCATTAGTTGGATTGGTAGTTGGTTCTTTCGATGGTCCTGATTGTGTTAATCTCATAGGCAGGACATTTGTAGTTGGTTGCTGAGTGTTCCGTTGGTATATTTTTTGTATTTTTAGTGTTGAATTGATGGCAGTTGTAACATTTTATTTTGGTTTTGTCCTCCTTAACTTTGCAGTCTTTGTATGTGTGGTCGGTGCCTGCGCAATGCGAGCAGGCTTTTTGTTCGTTCCTGCAATTTTTATAGGTGTGTCCGTATTGCAGGCACGTGTAGCATTGTAGCACTGCAATATGGTTTTCGGCACATACCCTAGAGTGACCTAAGTTCACTCGTCCGTCTGTTGTCATTTTCTTATGGATTTCCGGTGTGGTTCTAATGATTGCATTGTAGAGATTGGGGTTCTTATTTTTTTTGGTGGTACATATTTTTAGTTGGTTTTCATTTTTAGGATCTAGGTGTTCGAGATAGGAGTTTTGGAAGATAAGGTTTTCTATTATATCTTCTTTTTTAACAGTTTTGTGTATTCCTTTCAGATTGATAGTAGGCTGTAGGTTGTTAATTATTTTGTATTTCATTCCCGAACTTGGTTTGATTTTTTGTATTGTGTTCTCTAGTTGTTTGTTTGTTTCAAATTCTATTTTAAGTTTGTTTAATCCTATGTTAGTTATTTTTGATGGAAGGTATTTTTCTCTCTTGTATGATACGTTTTTAGACCATGTTTCTCGTGTTGTTTCTTTACTGTTGCTGTTGTTAACGGTGATCATGATTGCCGGTTTGCTGGTGATATTTCTTTTGCTATTGTTTTGGTTTAGTAGTGGTGGTGATGGTTTTGGTGTTTTGGTTGCGTCTGCATATAATTTGCTGGCTTCCTGTGTTTTCGAGGCGCTAGTCATTGTTTTTTCCATTGTCTTTTCTATGGTCTTTTCTATTGTCTTCTCTAAGGTTTTTCCTATTGATTTTTCAATTGTCTTTTGCACTGTTTCTTCTATTGCTTGTTGTATTTGTTTGTTGATTTCTATTGGTATTTCTGTATTATTGGCATTGTGACCGGTTGTTTCTTGTACTGTATAACTGATGTTTGGGTTCGTCTTATTCTTCTCTATTTTTTGTGCAATTCTTTTGATTGCGTTTGCGTGTGCGATTGCAGATTCCCTGTTGGCCTTAGTGACGCTTTTGGAGGTTGCTATGCTGAGCACATCTAGGATTCCCAATGCATGTTTGATTATTTGGCTAGTTGGACTATTGTCCTCTTCGTGGAAGATTTCTTCTAAGTCTGAGGAATCAAAGTATGGAGGAGAGGGTGATCTGTAAGCTCTACTGGTGTTAGGAAGTGTGAATGTTTGAATGTCTGATTGTTCTAGTAGGGAGTCTCTGTGTGTTTGGGTTGTTGTTGGCAATTGGGAGATAGGATTTAAAAGTGTGTTTGTTTGGGTTAATAAGACGTAAGGTTGTGGTTGCTGTGAAGAGGTGCTAGGGTGTACTTCAGCTTGATGTGTGATAGTTTGACCGCATGTTTCTTGAGAAGATTGGGAGGAAGTGTTGATAGGAGTGACTGGTTTAGTGATTTTGCTTGTGCTAGATATTTTAGAGTTTGTGGTACTGCTGGTGAAGCGCCCATTGGCGTCTCTATTTGGGTTTCCTTTGTTATCTTTCTTTATATTTTGTTTTGTAGTTTGTTCCATTTTCGTTGCCGTTGTTGTCGTATGTCGCATCGGTCGGTAGTCCTTATTAGCTGTTGCCTGAGTCGTCGTTGTTTGAGAGTTCGAAGATGAGTTTGAGTTGTTTTTAATATTTTGATCCATTGTAGACCCACGAGTAGGGCCGATATACCTAAACACTTCCGGGTGACGCCCATTCCGGAAGTGCTGGCTACGTACTGACGGAGGTTGCCTGGTATCCGTAGGTTTTTAGCGGGGTTTCTCCCGGGTTTTAGAGACTTTTCCTTGTCGCGGGCCGGCCAATTAAGGCAAGCCCCCCGCTCCGTCCATAACCAACGGCATACCCCCATGGACGCCTCGAATGGGGGTCGTTGTCGAAGGTAGGACGGTCTACGGAAAGAGGGACTGGCGTGAGGTCACCTCGCAGCTCCCCTTTCGGGGGACTGGTTACCACCGGGCGGCTGCCTCACGATGGCCTGCCTCCGGGCAAATACCCCGCCGAGGACTTAGGTTGTGGAGCTATTAGTTTGGGGAGGAGTGTGTGTTGGCCGGGTGTTATTGGCGCAATAAAAAGTTTGGTCTCCTCCCCGTAAGCCCCCCCACCACGACAAGGTTTCTCCACCAAGGGGGGGGTTAGGTTAGGTTAGGTTAGGTTAGGTTAGGTTAGGTTAGGTTAGGTTCCTAGAATCCTGGGGTGTTGTCGTGCGTGGAAAAGCCCTTTTCAGGGCTAGAGGACCCTATTGGGGGGTCGGTGGATGGCTGGCCTTCAAGGCCGGCGGTGGCGCTGATAACCCTTATGGTTACAAGCGCCTTGTGGTAGTAGCCATTTCTCTAGGGAGAAGTGGTTCACTGTCGCACTAATTGGTGCAACGGAGTGCCTTGACAGGCGAGCGACGGGGCCGGCCCGGAGAGTGTTAACACAACGAGCCCGGGTCCCCCCGTATAGCGCAACGGAGTCAGGCCGGGGGGGATGTTTAGTGGGTAGTCGGGAACGACTTTACCGGAGTCCCACATACCCCTGTGGTTGGCACCACCCCACAGGGACGATGCGTAAAGGCATTTTACCTCCTCGAACCCAAAAAAAAAAAAAAAAAAAGGTTAGGTTAGGTTAGGTTAGGTTAGGTTAGGTTAGGTTAGGTTAGGTTTTTTTTTTTTTTTTTTTTTTTTTTTTTTTTTTTTTTTTTTTTTTTTTTTTTTTTTTTTTTTTTTTTTTATACCTACTCCTCTAACATGGCGTCAGAGCCTTTTTTATATCCTTTGGTGTTTATTTAACTCATTCACTCCAGTTCTATCTTTTATGCTTCTCGTACTTTTATTCCGCATACTTTTTCTTTCTTTCTTACTTCTCTATCATTCAAAAGTTTCTCTAATCTACTATCTACTATCTTATTCTTTATTCTACTTTTCAACACAGGGGTAGGTTTGGATGGGAGTTTGGGTCGGGGTGGGGCTTTGTCTTTATTTATTCTCCATTTATTTCGTTACATTTCTGTACACTTTCTTATATTATCTTACATATGCTTCTTGTCTATATATATTATATTTTATGTTACATTTATCTTTCTATTTCTTTCCACATTTTACAATTTCTTTACATTTTTTTATCTTTTATTTACTTAACAATATTATTTCCTTTTCTATCATTTTCTTTACATTTTTATATTTTATTTATTTTTACATAGCGTGTTTTATTACATATTATCTTTGTACTTCTTTACAATTATATATCTTATCTCTATTACATTTCTTATTTATTCATTACTTAGCATTTTACATTACTTGTCTTATTATTTACTTACATATGATTATGTTTACATTCCATTTTGCTTATTTCAGTCTTATTTCAGTTACATCTATTACACTTGTTCACGTATTACATTTTATATTTTTGTATATAATATCCTATCTTTGTTTCACACTTTTTCTTTTGTGTATATATATAACATATTATCTCCCCTTTTCTACTTCGTCCTATTTGTAAATCCGGTGCAACCCATTTTTGCACCCACGTCGCCAGTATACTTTTATACCGGTTTGTGTGGTGCACTTTATGGTGTTATCTTTAAGAAACAGTTTGTTTCTTACCTAATATTCCGAGGAATACTGGTTTTTTGTCTTGTCCAGTTTTGTCTAAATAAGATTTGCTGCATGATAATTTCATGCAGCCGATCTATTTGTTTGTTTATTTGTTTTGTGTTTTGTGTATTTGTGTTTGTATTTGCTAGTCTATTGTGTCTTGTTTTTTATTTATGTTTGTAAGTTGGGTTTCTTTCCCAGGAAAGATTCCCAATTTACTTTGTTATCTGTTTGTGTGTGTGTGGTGTGTGTGGTGTGTGTTTATTTGTGTTATTATTGTGTATGTGATTTGCCTTCAGCTATATGCCACGGCTAGTCTGGCCAACCTATCCCATTTTTGCCTTACCGGGCAGTTATAGCTGAAGGCATTGTGTCTTGAGTCGAGTTTTTTGTCTTTAGCACAGTTTGTGCACTTGGGGGGATCCTCCCTTTTTGTGCAGTCCTTAGAGTGGTGTGGTCCCTCACAGTGACTGCAGATCAGCTCGGGCGCTTTGCAGTGTCCCCGCCCATGACCATAGCCTAAGCATCGGGAGCACTGCACCACCGGAGACTGGTCTGCCACCACTGATTGTTGGTTTTTGATGGTTACTGTGCCTTTTGACGTTAGTATTTTCCAGATTAGTGGTGGGACCCTCAGAATGATGTTTTGCCGGTCACTGTTTTTTATCTGTTTTTTGTATTTTATTTCTATTCTATTATTTTGTGTATCTGTTGTTTGTGATTGTTTATTTATTGCATCTATAATTTCTTGGTCTGTGTTATGTATATGTACACTTTTGATTACGATCTGAGGGTCCTTGTTTCTCATTTTGGTTATGTTCAGCCCTTTGTCCCCGTCTTCCAGCCTTTTTCTCAGCTCCTCCACATCTTCCTCCCTCTCACACCCTATTATCACCTTTTGGTCCTTCGCCTTCCTCATCCTTTCAAACTTCACCTCACTCTTACTTTGTCTCAACACTCCTTCGATCTTCCTTACTATCTCCTCTCCTGTTTCCACTCCTCCTTTCGTAGACACCGCGATGGAATGAAGTGTTCGGCCGTTCCACACTTCCTTTGTGGTCTGGCTGGCCGCCACTTGCGCGTATGTCATTCTTCTTTCGTTCCTTTCCTCTTTCATTATTATCTTTAATTCACTCATCTCTTTCATTATTTCCTCACTTACTCCTGTCGCTTCCGTTGTCTTGCATCCTTCTATTTTCTTCTTCAGTTCATTCATTCCTTTGACTCTTTCTTGCTTCTCCTTTTTGCCTTCTTCCATTAACTCTTTCATAATTTTTGTGGCCTTTGTCAGCTCATTTTTTATCGCTGGATCCTCCTTTCCTTTGTTGGCCTCCATTTTCCCTTTCATCTCTTTCATTTCTTTCATTCTTTCCTCCCTGTCTTTCCTGCTCTCTGCCATCATCGTCTTTACCATTCCCTTCAGATTTTCCATTTCCATTCTCCTGTCTTCCATTTCTTTCTTCTTTTCCTCCATTTGTTCTCTTATGCTATCCATCAATTCTTCCACCTCTTTCTTTATTCCTTTTTCATATACTAACCTATCTCTGAATGCCTCTGCCTCTTGGAGGTTTTGGTCTCTGTGATTATCTAATATCTCATTTCTCTTTTTCAAATCTTCTATGATTTCCTGCATCTCCTCGCATTTTGGGCATTCAAGCAGTGCTTTCCCTTCTCTAAGTAGGTTGTATCTTTCTCTCCACTCGTCATTCCACGCTCTTTCGGTTTCAATCTCTTCTTTCAGCTCTTCTATCTTCCTTTCTCTCTCTTCCGCTTCCTCCTTCATTCTACTCATTCTTTCTTCCACCTCTCTCTCTACCCTTTCGCTCAATCTTTCTTCCACTATCTTCCCCATTTGCTCTTCTTTGCCTACATCTTTTTGTAGGGACCCTTTAACTATCTTTTTTGCTTCCTTACTTATTTCTAGCAGTCTCTCCCGAATTTCTCTCTTTATATTTCCCGATTTACTCACTAATGGGGAAATCTCATCTATTATCTCCTGTAGTTTTCCTCTGGGTGTTTTAGGATCCTTGTTCGGTAGAGAGTCCCTGCTGACTCTCCGTTTTTGTGTCACTGGGGTCCGTGCCATCGCCATGTTAGATGTGTTATACTATGCGCCCTGTATAGGGGGGTCAATTTTGATTTGAATGTGTGTGCGTGCAAGTGTGTGTGTGTGAACGTGAGTGTGTTGTGTGTGTATTGTGTTGTTTCGCGATGTCAGCTCCGTTCGGAGTGGTCAGTGCGCGGGAGTATGTGTTGTGTGTGTGTCTGTGCGTTTGTAATGTGTGTATGTATCAAGAGTTGGTGGGTCAACCTGTAGAAGGGGTGTCAGTCCAGCTCTGTTTATGTATGTGCTTGTGTGTATATGTGTGTGTATCTATGTGTATGAATGTTTGTGTATAGAGCTGCTTGTCAGCCTGTATAGGGGGTCAATAGTGCAGCTCCGTGTGTGTATATGTTAAGTGTGTGCGAGCCCTGTAAATGGGGGTGTGTCTATGAATTTACTCCCTGTATAGGGGGGTCTTATCCTAATCTATCCTGTAAAGGGGGGTCTATTTCTATCTTATATACTAATTTTTGGTGGGATTTTTTGACTTTTTCTATTTTTCTCTACTTGACTCTACCTAGTCTCTATAATTTGACCAGATTCCCTCTCCTCTTAGGTCACCTTATACCTATGCCTATAGTCGAAACCCCAAGTTTCTACGTCCCAAGATGTCGGAGTTATGGGAATGGGGGGGTTTTCCCAAGAATGGGGGATAAATATTGGGGTGGTGTGCTCGTGAAGAGTCCCACTCGAGAGGTCTTCTCGAGACCTTTTATCCGACACCAGGCACGTCTTTGTAGGACTTGTGGGTCCGGAGTTATGGGTTGGGCGATTTTTGGTGTGAGTTGGGCGGGAGATTCGCCCTAAGATCGCCCAAGTGATATCTCCGGCCCCTGACGTCGTAGGAGACCGGGAAAAAGTCTGGGCAGAGTCCCCTGCCGTGTTCTATCGCTCCGTTCGGGTGGTGGGGTTTTTGGGGGTGGGGGGTTTTGGGGGGGATGGGGTTGGTGGGGGGTTTGTGTAGTCCCTATTCGCTCGTAGTTCTCGCCAGGGGAACCACAACACCGAAAACCAGAGCTCCGTGCGACCACTGGTTTTGATTTGGCGGCCAGTTGAAAATTTCCAAAATGGCCGCTCCTAATGTCAAAACCAGTGGTTGAACCCTTATAGCTCAGGCCACAGGTGTCCGATCCGTACGTGCGCGGGCTCCCCGTAGAGGGCGCGACTTGGGCTATCGGGCTCACCCCTAAAAACCTACCCCTAAATTTTTTACCCCCTATCCCTTTTTCACCCTATAGGGGTCCTACTCCAGGCTCACAGCTCCCCAGAACCGAAATCCCCACCTCAGTCCGACTAATGGTTCGGGAGATATAAGCAATCCCCTAAAACAAGATGGCCGCCGCTAATGTCAAACGGCGGCTGGGAATCGCTATATCTCCCGTTCCCGATGTCGTAGAAGGCTCGGGTTTTCTCCTGGGGGATGCCCCGGACCTAGGGGAGCCGGCCCTACCCCTAATTAGGATAAGAATCTTAATGTCGGAGTTTTTGAATTTGGTGGCCCACTACACCTTCGTTACACCACTATACTCTATAGTGAGCAAACCGCAGGTCTCCAGCACCAATAGCGACCGAGCTATGTCGAAAATAAGAAATCCGCCCAAAGTGGGAGATCTCCTCCTTGATCCGCCCTACGCCGATATGGGCCCTACAGCGCTGTGGTTTTCTGTTGGGGATGTGCAGGGGGGTACTTAGAACTACCCTTATGATTATTATTGTGCTGCTGCACCCCCTTACCCCCTAGTCTTAAAATCCTAGTTTTTAAAATCTTATATCTAACTTAATACTAGGTCTATTTCTAAAATTTAAAATTCTATTTATTTGTCACAGCCTTATCTTTACAGTGAAAATTTTTTCTATTCAAAAAAGTACTTATTGCTATTTTAAAATGTAAGGGGTAGTTTTATAGAAATTTTCAAAAATTTTTACTGGGCCCAATTTCCGTCCGATTTTGGTGGGGTTTTCGGATTATTGTAGGAGTTTGTATTCTCTACAGCTTTTAATTTATAGGCAAGTTGGTTCCAGTACAAAATTTTTGAATTAAAAATTTTTTAAAATTTTTCAAGTTTGAAAATTCAAAAACTTAACTTAGAATTGTCCGATTTCGGTGTTTTTGATGTCGGGTCACTCGCCGTCGCTGCCTGCACCCGGCCGCACCCTTGGCTGCTCTCTGCTCCTTCGGGATCACCAACCTCGTGTTTGAGGTTATTCTGGTTTATCCAGGATAACTTCACAGGCAGAAGTCCCTCCTTTATGCTGAAGCTGCCGTTAGGTGGGGGGCGCAAAGGCGCTTCTGGCAACGTATCGCACGTCTATGCGCGAAGTCGATTTTCGTCACTGTTTTAGTTTTTATGTCGAAATTTCACCAAAACACGTGTATAACATTCACTTTTTTGTTGATATAAAATCAACCACTGCACTGACACTCTCAGACTTTTCACTGCCGTGTAGAGCGGATTTTTGCGCATCCGCTGGTATGCGACACGGCCCGGTAGCTGCTGGATTTACCACCGATTTGAATTTTTTAAACTTCGTAAAACGTGCCACGCGCGTGTTCTTGATGAGTTTTGGCTTGTGACTGGGTTAGGTTAGGTTAGGTTAGGTTAGGTTAGGTTAGGTTAGGTTAGGTTAGGTTAGGTTAGGTTAGGTTAGGTTAGGTTAGGTTAGGTTAGGTTGGGGTGCCTGGTCAGATAGCCTCCTCGTGGCGCACCCCGGGCAACTTACGCTGACCACTGGATTGGATTTTCCCCAAATCAGTGGTCAGCGGAAGGCTAATGGTCTGACGTGTTTGAGGCGGCGGAGACCACATCCAGATGGTCCGCTGCCGGGCTTCAGTGCCCGTCGATAGGGAACAGGCTTCAGTGCCAGGTTTGAGGGGCTACTCTCAACACGCTCCGTTCTGGCGGAGTGCATTTTGTTGAGATGTGGCCGCGCGGCGTGTCTTCCGAACTCCGGGGGCACGTCGGGCAACCCGTTACCCCACTGAGGGGCCGGGGACCGACGGGGCATTTGCCCGGGTTGAGAGGAGACAACCTCAATAAAAAATCTTGGAGGGGGCGTTTTCGCCCTGTGGCGCCTGCGCCTTTGGTGTGTGTGGCCCCTATTGGGGGGCCAGTGGACTTTTTGGTCGGTGGATGGCGGCCTTGGGCCGCGTGCTCGCCCCTGCAGACGAGCGTGGGAGAAAGGCGCGGCGGGAACCCCGTATGACGGGGCCCCGTCGGGCAACCTGTTTCCCTCATTGAGAGGACCAGGGGACTGGGCCACTGAGGTTCAGTCCGAGAGGAGTAAACCTCAATAAAAATCCCCAAGCCCAAGTTCCGGAGTGCGGCGATGGGCTGAGTGGCCGGTGGGAGTCCGGTCCCTAGCACGGTGGTTAGGAGAGACACGGGAGCCGTTACCCGGTAAAAAACGAATAAAAAAAAAATGGATAAGCAGATTCCGGAACTAATACCCCAGGGTGGTACCGCTGATAGCGGAGAATCCACCTCGTCGGCTTCGGCCGGCGGCAGGCCCCGCGTATCTGGGGGGGGCCAGAACTGCTTCGCGCCAGACGGCGCTTCCAGGCCATACGATCCCGTTGGCCACGGGCGCTCGCCGTCCCCTGCTGGGGCGGTCAGTGTGAAATGTATTACCAGCAGAACAGCGAGCCTGGAGGGGCCGCGTGTCAAGGAGGGAACGGAGTCCCGTCCTCCTGGGCAGAAGGTGGTGGAGGCTGGAGCCGTCGGTGTTTCCGACTCGGCCGCAAAGAAGGAGGGTCTTTACCTGAAGTTCAGGCCCATCAGGCAGACCCGTTCGCAGTCGAACTCGACCTCGAGTTTGTGGAGGTCGGGCGACTTCTCAGCGGACGACTCGGTGCTTGGGTCGGGAGAAGACTCGGTGGTTGGCTCGCGGACGAGCGTGTGGTCTGCGACAGACTCCGTTGGGTCTCAGTTGGGCCCGAGCCAAGGGCGTAGAAAGCGCCTCCGGAGGGAGGAGTTTATGAAAAACCCTCCCATTCTGGCGCCCCCAAAGGTGCCGAAGTTGAAGGGAGGCAAGCGGGGAGGTAAAAGCGCTGGGGCCCCTAAACAGCACCAGGTGGCGGCCTCAATGGACGCTGACGATGGGGCGGATTCCGGCGATGAGGTCGTCGGCAGGAGTGCCTCAGCTGGAGAGTCCCCCGAAGAGGTGCTCAAGGCGGCTGAGCGAGAGCGGGCGGCTGTCCTCGACACAGTCAGGAAGTCGGGGAACCTCAAGGGGGGCTGTGCCAGAGACATCAAGGCCGGTACCGAAAGGCTTTTCGGCTTGGTGATGTCCCTGGCAAAAAAGGAGGAGGCAGAGGTGGTCCGGAAGCTGCGGGCCGACAACAAGCGGCTCCAGAGGCAGATGGCAAACCTGAGTGCCGAGGTCGAGGCCGTGAGGAGGGCCTTCTCGGAGTCCGGGGAGAGCCGCCGTAAGGCACCGTCGGCTCCGGTGGTGGTGGAGTCCCCCGTGAGTTCCGGCGGGGAAATTGTGGAGCTCCTGAGGGCCGAGGTGGCGGAGGCGAGGGCGGAGATGATCGCTCAGTCTGCGCGATTCGCCAATATGCTCCGGGCCCAGATAGAGGGCCTGGAGGTGGACGGCCGCCTCGTTCCTGCGCCGGAGAGACCTCGGCGCCCTCCGTTGGCGGCCGATAGGAGAAAGGCGACCAGCCCACCCAGGGCAGCAACGGCCACCTTAACCCCCCCCGCGAATCCGCCCAAACAGCCCAAGGGCAAGGGCAAGGGCAAGGGAGTGGGGAAGGAAACGAAGGCTGGGTCTTCGTCTTCTGGGGCCGCGGGGGCTTCTTCCTCCTCTGCGAAGACCCCGGTGCAGCCTTCCCCTCCCTCGAGGGTGGAAGGGCAAGACGTGGCCGTGGCCTCTACGTCCAAGGGGCCAATGGACGAGGAGGGTGAGTGGGTGCAGGTGGCAAAGAAGCCGAAGAAGCCCAAGCCGAAACCCCAGGCCCCTACCCCCGCCAAGCCGAAGCAAGGGCCTAGCGGGGGAGAGAAGAAGAAGAGAAAGAAGAGGAAAAAGAGGGCGGCCAAGGGCCCCAATGGGGGGCCCAGGATACCGAAGCCACCGAAGACACTGGCGGTGGTGGTGTCCCTCAGTCCGGAGGCGGAGGCGGAGGGCGTCACATACAAGGACGTCCTCTCCAAGGCGAAGGGGGCAGTGGACTTGGCGGAGCTGGGGATAGGGCCCGCCAGGTACAGACCGGCGCAATCGGGGGCTCGCATTTTCGAGCTCCCGGCGGGGACTTCTGCAGCCCAGGCCGACTCCTTTGCGGCCAAGGTGGGCGAGGTCCTGGGCCAATCGGCCAGGGTCACTCGCCCCGTCAGAACTGCCGAGGTGAGGGTGTCCGGGCTGGACGACACCACGTCGCCTGAGGAGGTGCAGGACTCCTTGGCCCGGAAGGCTGGTTGCCCCCCCATAAATATCAAGGTGGGGGCCATAACATTCGGCCGAGGTAGAGGGGGCACAACGTTCGCCACACTCCCTCTGGAGGCGTTGGAGAAGGTGGTGGCCGGTGGCAAGCTCCATGTGGGCTGGTGTGCGGCGTCGGTCCGGCTGATGGAGCGGCGCCCAACGAGATGCCACCGGTGTCTGGCTCCCGGTCATCTGGGGGCCAGATGTCCCTCTGTCAAGGACCGCAGCGGACTTTGCTACCGCTGTGGAAAAGAGGGACACCTGGCAAGGGAATGTTCGGCCCCTCCGCACTGCGACATCTGTGCGGACGGGGGCCGTAAGTGTGGGCACCGCATGGCGGGGGATAAATGTAACCCCCCGCGGGTTAAGGGCCGCCTCCCTGGGGCAAGGCCACGAGAAGACCAAGGGGCCGCTGCCGGTGGTGCACGAGAGAGCACCACCGCCTCAGGGTCAGCAGCAACCCCGGCGACTACACCGATGGCGGTAAATAATGCCGCCTAGGTCGTCGGGAAAGATAGTGCAGATCAATGTCAACCACTCCGCCGGGGCACAGGACCTCTTGTGTCAGGTGGCGGCGGAGTGGGACATTGGTCTGGCACTGGTCGCCGAGCCGTACCGGATTCCTCCGTCCGACAAGTGGATGGGGGCTTCGGACGGTTCGGCGGCCATTGTGGTGTTTGGCGCGGGTCTCTCCCCCATTTTCGTTGAGAGAGGGGAGGGATATGTCGCGGCCCGGTGGGGAGAGGTAGTCGTGGTGTCTACCTACTTCTCACCGAACCGCAGTCGGGTGGAGTTCGAGGTGTTCCTGGCTGCGGTGGAAGGGGTCGTGCACCGCGCGGCTCCCCGTCAGGTGCTGGTGGCAGGAGACTTCAACGCCAAATCCACGGCGTGGGGGTCTCCCAGCACTGACGCTCGGGGTGGTGATCTGGAGTCCTGGGTTCTGTCCCTGGGGCTACAGATACTCAATCGAGGTACCACCCCGACCTGCGCCCGTTGGCAGGGCACGTCCATCGTGGACGTGTCCTTTGCCACCCCACTGCTCGCGTCCTGGGTCAGGGACTGGCGAGTGGTGGAGGATGTGGAGTCTCTATCGGACCATCGTTACGTCCGATACGAGATCTCCACGGCATCCCCTGGGGCCCATTCTTCTTCGGGCCCCCGTGTGGGCAACTCACCGTTCAAACGGTGGGTGCTCTCACGCCTCCGCCGGGATGTGGCGGAGGAGGCTGCGATGGTGCGGGCAATGTACGTTCCGCCCGACACCATTGCGGGGGATGCCGACGGCATGGCGGATCTTCTTGCGGACGACATCAACGTCGTCTGCAATGCCGCCATGCCGAGGGCGCGGGCCTGCCCACGGAGCAGGGGGCAGGTATACTGGTGGACGCAGGAGCTCTCGGACCTGCGGTCCGCCAGTATGGGAGCCAGGCGCGCCTACTTACGGTGTCGTAGGCGCGCCAGGAGGACGCCCGGTGAGGAGGAGAGTCTCCGCCGGGCGTACAATGAGGCCCACAAGGCCCTGCGAACTGCCATCTGCAGGGCCAAGAGTGCCGCCTGGGATCGATTTCTGGGGATCCTAGACGGCGACCCCTGGGGGAGGCCGTACAGGACGGTGAGGGGGAAACTCGCTTCGGCGGCCCCCTCAACGTCCTGTATGGAGCCGGGACTGCTGCGAAGGGTGGTGGGGGCACTTTTTCCCAACCCCGGTCCCTTCGCACCCCCTAGGTCTGCCTCCGGTTCCGCCCCGGAGGCGTGGGCCGCTGGTCCCTCCGTGTCGGATAGGGAGTTTGACATGGTGAGGGACCGGCTCCGGAGCCGTAACAAAGCTCCGGGGCCTGACGGGGCCCATGCCAAGGTGATGGCGATCGCCTTGGGCCCTCTGGAGGACCGATTTCGCGCGGTGCTGGATGTGTGCATCGCGACGGGTCGCTTCCCCAGGCGCTGGAGGAGTGGGCGGCTCTGCCTGCTCCGAAAAGAGGGCCGCCCGGCGGACTCCCCAGCGGGCTATCGGCCGGTGGTGCTGCTCGACGAGTCCGGGAAGGCGTTTGAGAAAATCATCGCCTCCCGGATCGTCGGGCACATTGAGGGCACGGGACCGGACTTGGCAGACTGCCAGTACGGTTTCCGCACCGGCCGGTCCACGATGGACGCGATCGGCCACCTCAAAAGGTGGACTGAGGAGGCCAATGCCCGTGGGGAGGGGGTGGTCGCGGTGTCGCTAGACATCGCGAACGCCTTCAACACCATTCCCCACGAGTGCATTGAGGCGGCACTCACATTCCACCGAGTGCCCCTCTATCTCCGCACCTTGGTGGGGGACTACCTGCGTGACAGGTCAGTCCTCTACGAGGATGCGGAGGGTCGCGTCCAGGCGTGGACAGTGGCGGCGGGTGTGCCCCAGGGGTCCGTACTAGGCCCTCTATTATGGAACCTGGGGTACAACTGGGTCCTGCGTGGCTCGCTCTCGCCGCGGATGGAGGTCGTCTGCTATGCGGATGACACTCTGGTCGCGGCGGGGGCGAGGGAGTGGGAGGAGGCAGTCCACCTTGCGTCGGTCGGCACCTCTATGGTCGTCCGACGCATTCGCCTCCTGGGGCTGGAGGTGGCCCTCGACAAAACGAGGGCCATGGCGTTCCATGCCCCGAGACGCAGGACCCCACCGGGGCTCTGTGTCCGAGTCGAGGGGGTCCAGGTTCATGTCGAGAGGCACATGAAGTATCTCGGCCTGACCCTGGATCCCCGTTGGAGTTTCGAGGAGCATTTTAGGCTCCTCGCTCCCCGGCTTTGCGCCGCCGCAGCCGGACTCGGACGGCTCCTCCCGAACGTGGGGGGGCCCGGAGCGAAGTGCCGTAGGCTTTATCACGGGGTGATAAGGTCTATGGCACTGTATGGAGCCCCGGTGTGGGCAGAGTGCCTCTCGCCCCGCACCCAGGCCCTCTTGAGAGGGCCACAGAGGATCATCGCGATCCGGGCCGTGCGGGCGTATCGCACGGTCAGCCACGGGGCTGCCTGCGTGTTGGCGGGCACGCTCCCGTGGCAGCTCGATGCCCTGGTTCTGTCCCAGGTGCATCGAAATCGGGTCGCGATGAGGGAGCGGGGCGAGCGACCCGCTCTGGAGGTGATAGAGCGGGTTCGCTCCCTGGCGCAGAGGGAGGCTCTGCGCACGTGGGAAGAGGCACTCGCCAACCCAGCCGCTGGCCACCGGACGATCGATGCGATCCGTCCGGTGTTGGAGGAGTGGGTAGGGAGCCAGCGGGGCACCCTCTCATACCGCCTGGTGCAGGTTTTGACCGGACATGGTTGTTTCGGTCACTACCTGCACCGCGTCGCCCGCCGGGAGGAGTCGCCGCGGTGTCACCACTGCGACTCTCCCGACGACACGGCCGAGCACACGCTTGTCGAGTGCCCGGCCTGGCGACGGGAGCGCCGCACTCTTGTTGCGGTGCTCGGCGGTGGCGCCCTCTCAATGCCAGGCATGGTGCGAGCCATGGTTGGTAGTGGGAGGGCATGGAGGGCTGCCGCCTCCTTCTGCGAAAGCGTTATGGCGCAGAAGGAGGCAGCGGAGAGGGAGCGGGAGGAGGATCCTCTAGCCGCTCCCCTCCGGCGTAGACGTAGGGGCCGGCGAAGACGGGTGGCTTAGACCCCCGACCTTCCGGCTCCTGGGTGGTCTGAGGGTGCGGCCTAGCCAGCCGTGCGCCTCCTCGGTGCCGAGTCCGGCATAGACCACACCGACGTCTGGGGATTACCTAGTACCCTAGCGTAATCCCCCTTAAGTGGCGCGTCGCCCGGCCCCCTGTGGGGTTAGGGCCAGCTCGGGGTCACTCTGGAGTAGGGGTGCACTGCGGTGCGCCGAACCCAGAGCGGCCTCACAAGGGCTTAGGAGGGTACCGGTGGGTTTTAGCGGGTAGTCTGGCGCTGTTTCCCGCGCCGGGAATCCCGCACTGGTTGCGCCCCTTGGCGGGGGCGTGACGCGTCCATAAATGGATTCCCCATCGTCAAAAAAAAAAAAAAAAAAAAAAAAAAAAAAAAAAAAAAGGTTAGGTTAGGTTAGGTTAGGTTAGGTTAGGTTAGGTTTATCTGAGCCGAATAGGGAGGGAGGTAACGACACATTGCCACCATTGCGCATTCGACCTTGACTCGGCCCAGCATACGCTGGCGGACTGCCCCGCTTGGGCCTCCGAACGCCGAGTCCTGGTCGACGAGATCGGGCATGATCTGTCCCCGCCAGCATTGATTGCGGCAATGCTGGCGGATGAGGGAGGTTGGAGGGCTGTGGCCTCCTTCTGTGAAGCCGTCATGCTCCAGAAGGAGG
Source organism: Parapoynx stratiotata (assembly GCA_910589355.1). Classification (NCBI taxonomy): domain Eukaryota; kingdom Metazoa; phylum Arthropoda; class Insecta; order Lepidoptera; family Crambidae; genus Parapoynx; species Parapoynx stratiotata. Next base: position 14,683,311 of record OU342478.1, read on the forward strand.
CCGCCGAGCGGGATCGGGAGATGGCCGATCCCGCTCGAAGAAGGCGGCGACGGGCCAGGTAAAGTACTGACCCGATGCGCCGCCACGGGTCGCTGGTGGGCGCGACAAAGCTTGTGCCCATGGACGCGACCCGGGAGGGATGACACCCCCCGATATGGCTGGGGGGGGTGTCGTCGAGGAATGGCCGACGCCGCAGCGGGCCGCACCGCCTTTTACACGGTGCTGCCCCTCTCCGGTGTCACTAAGGAGGGCTCCCCTAGTAGCGACAGGGGAGCGAAGGCTGGGGGGTCCCCAGTAGCGATACTCGACCCTGGGGCCCCTTGTAATGCCTGATGGTGGCCATCGCTGGGGTTTTAGTGGGTAGGCCTTCCCCTTCTGGGTAGGAGAGCCCCACATAACCACCGGGATCTTACGCACCCGGTGGTATGCAATTCAATGCATTTCCCCAGCGTAAACAAAAAAAAAAAAAAAAAAAAAAGGTTAGGTTAGGTTAGGTTAGGTTAGGTTAGGTTAGGTTAGGTTAGGTTAGGTTAGGTTAGGTTAGGTTAGGTTAGGTTAGGTTTCCGTGTGCGGGGCTAGTACCGCCATCGGACGCGTCCCCGGGCTGCGGATAGGGGAATGCCCTCCAGATATGGGGGGTAGCGGCTTCGGCCGTCGCGGACAGCCACTAGCAACGGTGTGACTGCTTGCTCCTCACGGGGCGGGCATTGCACGGTCACACCAACCCGTAAGCTCACATTGAGTGGGCCCGGGGGCTGGGCGTATGGGGCTTGCCCTGTGCGTCTGGTTGCGAGGAAGAAAACCTCTCTAAAATAATTACCCTGTGGAGGGCCCTTTTCAGGGCCAGCGGACCCTTCGGGGTCGTGGGTGGCGGGCCTGCAAGGCTCGCGGGAGTCGTCGGGAGTTTTTGTTTTCGGCGCTCTGGTCGTGGGAGTCTTAACTCCCGGAGAGTTCTGTCTCTCCTGTCTTCGCCCGAAAGGGCTGCGACTGCGCGGTGGGGACCCCTGCACAGCAGGACCTCGTCGGGCAAACCTGTAATCCCCCCCGGGCGTCTGTTGTCACGTCTAGCGGCGCGGGTAAGGGACCAGGGGGGCTTGCCTTTATTGGCCGGCCCTGAGACGAGTAAACGTCTATAAACAATCCTCAATGGGGGTGCGTTTTGGCGGGCTTCGGCCCCAATGGAGTGCGCGGCGCACCTCCGCCTTCATGGTGGTAGACGAGTGGAGCTACCGGCGAGCGGCCAGTGTTTTCGTTGGGTCATGGGTGGCAGACCCTAAAGCCTCCCTACTCGTGGGAACCATAATGAGTTGCAAAAATCTTAAAAAACCCAAAGACGATTTAGTGGAAGAGCCGAGAAGGCAAAACAGTAGTCAAGAGGAGGAAGATTCAGACGGTGCTGGGTATAGTACCCCGGCGCAGCGTCAAGAGGTAATTGGAGTCGTGGACAAGGAGTCCGATAGGCCGGCTCGGAACACGCGGAGTAGGGCCGCGAAAGGTGATATTGCGAGGAAAATCTCCGTCAGCCGGAGTCCATCGTTGACTGGGTCGGAGAGCTCGGACGATTCTTTTGCGTCAGAAGCCGAATTCCCCATGACAAGCTCCGCTAAGAGAGGACGAGGAAGGCCCCCCACAACGGGGGAATACATCGGTTGGGGGAAAGCCCTGAAGGAGAAGGAACGGCGCAGGCTCGATATTGCCGAGGACATTTCGGCACGTGAGATCGAGGACCTGGCCCGCTCCTTCACCGGCGGAGTTGGCGGTCGAAAGATTCCGGAGAAATTAAAAACGGACGAGAGTGATCCCTCAAACCCCGGCCTCATCGAGCTTGGAAAAGAGGGCGTCAGACTGTTCGAGACCATGTTGTCGAAGTCCTCGAACATCAAAGGCGGGGTGAAGGGGGAGATGAAGCGAGCTTGCGCCCTGATGGGTGAAATGGTGAGCAAGATCGGCACCCTCACTACCACGGACGAAACCCGAACTCTCCACCAGGAGAAGGAGACGTACAAGAACGAGGTGTATGTACTGCGGCAGAAATTCGACAAGGTGGAGAAGGAGCTTGAAGAGTGTAAGCGCCGACTCCTGCGGTATGAGGTGGCTGCTGCCGAGACGGCGGCTGCTCCTGCACCACCTCAGCAAGACCTGGAAAAGCGGCTGGATGAGCGCGATGCCAGGCTGCTGTCGGCCATGCGTGGAATGCTGCAAGAAGTTAGGCCAGCGCCCGTGGTCTCGGTTGAACCCGCTCCCGAGCCGTCACCGAAGGCTAGCATCAACCGTGCAACCAAACCTGCGGCAGAGAAGCCGGCAAATAAGAAGCCTGAGCAAGAGCCAAAGAGGCCCGCACCTGCGAATCCAGCGACCACCTCGGCCGTAGTCTCAAACGGCGAGGAAGAGGGCTGGAACACAGCGAAAGGCCGCAAAAAGCAGATGAGGGAGAAGAGGCAGCAGGCGAAAGCTGCTCCTTCCGGCAACAAGGTGGCGGACACTACTCCGACCCCACCGAAGAAGACGACAGGTCCGAGGAAGCAGAAACCGGTCCGGCTGCGGGAGAGGAAGGCCCCAGCTGTCGTAATCGACATCTTGAAGTCGGAGAAGGAGAGAGAGGGCGGGCTGACTCTCGTGGAGGTCATGAAGGAGGCAAGGGAAAAGGTCGACCTACGAAAACTGGGCATCCCTACCCTTTCACTGAAGCGTTCCTATGCTGGGGCGGTTATATTAGAGCTCCCCAAGGAGGTCGGCGTTGAGGGGGCCCAGAAATTGGAGCAAAGTCTGAAGGAGAATCTGCCAACTCTAGTTCGGGTGACTCGGCCAGTCAAGAAGGCCGAAATCCGGGTAGTCGGTCTAGATCTATCAGTTACGCATGAGGAGCTGGCGAAAGCGGCTGCCGACACTTCTGGTCTATCGGTGGATGACTTCCTGATCGGCGACCTGCGATCAGGTAGGGACGGCATGCTAACGGCGCTTATTAGATGCCCGGTGGCTGCCGCCAAGAAACTTGTGGAAGGGAGACGCCTCCTTGTTGGATGGAGCGCGGCGAAAGTCATCGCCCTCGCGCCCCGGCCGATGCGTTGTTTCGGCTGTTTGGAGCTAGGTCACACGAGGGAGATGTGCTCGAGCCAGGTGGACCGGAGCACTCAATGCTTCCGGTGCGGAGAGACGGGCCACTACGCGAACGTCTGCAGCGCTAAGCCCAGATGCACTGTGTGTGCTGCGATGGAGCTGCCCTCAGGGCACGTGATGTGCGGCAAGCTCTGCCGCCCTAAACCAAAGCAGCAAGCCAGCAGGAAGCGCGGGACAAATTTGTCCGAGGGTCCGCGCGCTGATAGGAAGTAGTAGCCACGTCGGGGTATTTTCCCGGTGGCGGGCCACGTCGGGGCTTTTGTCCGGTGGCGGGCTGCGTCGGGGTATTAGCCCGGCAGTCGAGGGTCGCGTCGGGGCATTTGCCCGGCGATCCGGCTTTCCGACAGGGCAGTGATGGCAACGCCTTTCGGGGTGTTGCTTGAGCCCAGGGCCACGCGGGTGACGGGACGGGGGTCCTTGGTATGGAGGCAGTCACCCGCCTTGCACGGCTCGTCGGCAGTCGCTCCCGTGGCACGGAGCGGCTGGTCCCCCTCCAGGGACAGGCCAGTTGGGGCCGAAAGGCCACGCCGCGTCGGAAGCTGGTGCATACACGAGAGCCCGGCTTCCGAACTATCGCGGCGGAGGAGTAGCCCCCGGGGGGTTTAGCGGGTTCGAGCCCCGCATAACCAGGTCTTCCCCCGAAGCCTGGTATGGGTCGGCCATTACCCCGGGTCAAAAAAAAAAAAAAAAAAAAAAAAAAAAAAAAAAAAAAAAAAAAAAAAAAAAAAAAGGTTAGGTTAGGTTAGGTTAGGTTAGGTTAGGTTAGGTTAGGTTAGGTTAGGTTAGGTTAGGTTAGGTTAGGTTAGGTTAGGTTTTCCGTGTGCGGGGCTAGTACCGCCATCGGACGCGTCCCCGGGCTGCGGATAGGGGAATGCCCTCCAGATATGGGGGGTAGCGGCTTCGGCCGTCGCGGACAGCCACTAGCAACGGTGTGACTGCTTGCTCCTCACGGGGCGGGCATTGCACGGTCACACCAACCCGTAAGCTCACACTGAGTGGGCCCGGGGGCTGGGCGTATGGGGCTTGCCCTGTGCGTCTGGCTGCGAGGAAGAAAACCTCTCTAAAATAATTACCCTGTGGAGGGCCCTTTTCAGGGCCAGCGGACCCTTCGGGGTCGTGGGTGGCGGGCCTGCAAGGCTCGCGGGAGTCGTCGGGTGTTTTTGTGTTCGGCGCTCTGGTCGTGGGAGTTTCATCTCCCGGGAGAGTTTCGTCTCTTCTGTCTTCGCCCGAAAGGGCTTCGACGGCGCGGCGGGGACCCCTGCATGGCAGGACCTCGTCGGGCCAACCTGTTATCCCCCCCGGGCGTCTGGTGTCATGTTTATCGGCGCGGGTAAGGGACCAGGGGGGCTTGCCTTAAGTGGCCGGCCCCAAGATGAGAAAACATCAATAACAAATCCTCAACGGGGGTGCGTTTTGGCGGGCTGCGGCCCCGATGGAGTGCGCGGCGTACCCCCGCCTTCTCTGAAGGTGGCAGGCGAGCGGATCTGCCAGCTAGCGGCCAGTGTTTTCTGGGTCAGGGGGGGCAGACCCTAAAGCCCCCCTACTCGTGGGAACAACAATGGAATCTTACAAAAAACCCAAAAAACCAACAGTAGAAGGAGGAGAGCCGAGAAGGCTACTTGTAGAAAGAGAGGACATGGAGGACAGTGACTCCGGTGGATCGGGCTATGGAACGCCTATTGCATCACGGCGTGAAGGCGCTGCGAAGGAGGAAGAACGTGACAATCCGGCACGCAACACGCGCAGCCGTGCTAGAAACGACAAACCCGCGAGGAAGTTTAGCGTCAGCAGGAGCCCATCGCTTTCCGACTCAGAGGTCTCGGTGGACTCTAATGCGTCGGAGCCTGTGCACGCGGTCCCAGGGTACGCCTCAACCAAAAGAGGCAGAGGAAGACCCCCGACTACAGGGGAGTATATTGGTTATGGCAAGGCGCTGAAAGAGAGGGAAAAACGGCGTCTTGACATTGCAGAAGACATCACAGCCAGAGAAATAGAGGATTTGGCAAGGGACTTCACTGGAGGAGAGAAAGGGAGAAAGATCCCGGAAAAACTTCAGGCTGATCCGGTTGACGGCTCTTCCCCTGGGCTAATAGACTTAGGCAAACAGGGTGTAAAGCTCTTTGAGACCATGATTAACAAATCATCTAACATCAAAGGTGGAATCAAGGGCGAGATGAAGAGAGCCCTCATTCTGATGGGGGAACTCTACGAGCGGATCGGAGCCCTGATCGTGACTGACGAAATTCGGGCAATGCACAGGGAGAATGTGAGCCTGAAAAACGAACTCCGCGCGTGGAAGGAGAAAGCGGAGAAGATGGAAAGAGACATGGAGGAGCTTCGCTGCATGGTACGCGGAAGGGTGGACTCCGGAACTCTCGAAACCCCAGGTGATCCGCGTCAGCGTGAGAAGGAGTTGGACGAGAGAGACCAAAGGCTAAAAGCGCAAATGCTCACTGAGCTCAAGAGCATGCTAGACGAAAACAAGGCCGACATTCTTAGTTGTATGGCACCTCCTGCACCTGCCCCGACATATGCCTCTATGGCGGGGAAGACAGCAAGCAAAGGACCCAATCAAGCAGCTACCAAGAAGATCGGCAAAGCACCGGCTGAGAAACCCGGGTTGGAGAAAAATCGGCCTACAAAACCGACCGAAACTGGAGGAAGTACCCAGCCCTCAACCTCTGCGGCTGCGCAACAGGAATATGAGGAAGGCTGGAGCACTGTCAAGAGCAAGAAGGCGAAACAAAAAGAAAAGAAGAAGCAGGCCAAAACAGGAAGCGGTAGAACGGTGGTTCAAGCTCAGACCCCCGGGAACCCTCAAAACGCCAAAGAGTCCAAACGGCGGCGGGTGCCGCGACTTCGTGAGAGGAAGAGTGCCGCAGTGGTTATTGACGTGCTAAGGTCGGAAAAGGAAAGGGAGGGAGGCCTTACTATCATGGAGGTTATGAAGCAGGCGAGGGATAAGGTAGACCTGAGAGAACTCGGGATCCCTACGATCAGCTTCAAAATGTCGCGAACAGGAGCAGTCATCCTGGAGCTTCCAAAAGAAGTTGGCGCAGATGTGGCTGAGAAGTTTGAGCTCAGTCTAAGAGAGAAGCTACCAGACGCAGCAAGAGTCACCCGCCCAGTCAAAAAGGCGGAGGTCCGCATTATGGGCCTGGATTTCTCCGTGACCCACGAAGATATTGCGGAGTCGGCAGCTAAGGCGACAGGCTTGGAGCGCGATGACTTTCTGGTCGGCGAGCTTCGGCCAAATAAAGGTGGTATGTTGGCGGCTCTGGTGAGATGCCCAGTGTCAGCCGCGAAGAAACTGGTGGGACAGAAACGCCTGTCGGTGGGCTGGAGTGCGGCTAAGGTGGTTGCCCTAGAGCCCAGACCCATGCGTTGTTTTGGATGTATGACATTGGGGCACACACGCGAGATGTGCACAAGCAAAGTCGACCGGAGTGAACAATGCTTCCGGTGTGGAGAAACAGGCCACTTCGCGGCAGACTGCAGCGCGAAGCCTAGATGCACAGTATGCGCAGCTCTGAATCTACCTGCAGGGCACGTGATGTGCGGCAAGAATTGTCGTCCAAAGGAGAAGACCGAAGAAAGGAAGCGCGGGCCGAAGGTTTCCAAAACCTAGGCTGCCGGCGCGTAGAGAGGTTATAGCCACGTCGGGGCATTTGCCCGGTGGCGGGCCACGTCGGGGCTTTTGTCCGGTGGCGGGCTGCGTCGGGGCATCTGCCCGGCAGTCGAGGGTTGCGTCGGGGTATTTGCCCGGCGACCCGGCTTTTCCGACAGGGCAATGATGGCAATGCCTTCCGGGGTGTTGCCTGAGCCCAGGGCCACGCGGGTGACGGGACGGGGGGTCCTTGGTTTGGAGGCAGTCACCCGCCTTGCACGGCTCGTCGGCAGTCGCTCCCGTGGCACGGAGCGGCTGGTCCCCCTCCAGGGACAGGCCAGTTGAGGCCGAAAGGCCACGCCGCGGCGGTCGTCGGTTGCATACTCGAGAGCCCGACACCGCACCAACGCGGCGGAGGATAAGCCCCCGGGGGGTTTAGCGGGTTCGAGCCCCGCATAACCAGGTCTTCCCCCGAAGCCTGGTATGGGTCGGCCATTACCCCGGGTCAAAAAAAAAAAAAAAAAAAGGTTAGGTTAGGTTTCCGTGGGGTGCATGCTGGCAGACCTCCTCGTGGTGCACCCTGGGAGGGGGGCGGGAGTAGCAACAGTTGCGGTTGCTCCCGCACCTCTGCGAACTGTCAGCGGAGGAGGGCGGAGCGTCTTCAAGGCGCACGGAGCCCACCCGGTGCGCTCTTCGCGCCGGGGGTGGAAAAGGCCCTTTTTAGGGCTAGGTGCCATCTTTGGCGGTGGATGGCCGTTCGTTTCGATCGGCGACCCGTAGTGACACGGGTGTGGGTGTATTTGGGTCTTTGCCCTCTTGGGCGTTGGCTCGTTGCGGCCCGTTTCGGGCGGAGGTTCGCGCGGGTTCGTCCGTGGTTGTGTGTCAGGTATGTTGTCGCCTGGCGCACGCACGGTGGAACCGGCGATATTTGGAGGTTGTTGCCCTCTTGGGCGGTGGTTTGCGGGGGTTCGCCTGCGGGTGTATGGTAGGTATGTTGTCGCCTGCCATACGCGCAGGAGAACTCGCGCTGTCGTGAGGTATTTGTGGTCGAGAGTTGTGAATTCCTGTCTCGTCGTGGTGGGAGTCGCTGAATATGGGCTTCGTCACCCCCGAAAGGCTCCAGCTCGAGACAGAGTACGGGCTTTGCCACCCCGGAAAATCTCGTCTGGCCCATCCTATCTTGCTAGGTCTCGCTTCTTCTCCTCACTGATTCTCACGTGAGGATATGCCACGTCGGGGTATTTGCTCGGTGGCAGCCAGTGCAAGGCGGGGTATTTGCTCGTTGCCTGGTGGTTGTAGAGTCGCGTCGGGGTGTTTGCCCGGTGACTGGCCGCGTCGGGGTGTTTGTCCGGCGGCGGACGGCTGCGACGGGGTGTTTGCCCGGCAGTCGCGAGGTGCGAGGGGGAGAACCCGGTCCCTAAGGCCGCTAAGTCCCGTAGGGTAGTTGTACGGCGATCGGTGGAGGTGGAGGGCAGGCCGGTAGCGGATTCGGCATCCGCGGTGTTGTCAGTGTTCCCTGCCACTGACCTAGCTCCTGCCCACGACCGCCACGCCAACAGTCCCGAAGCACTACGGGCACCGTCTGGGGCACTGGGCATGCTCGGATTGGAGGCCCCTAAGTCCTGCAGTTGCGTAGTACGGCATGTTCCCGAAACCGTGCAGGCAGCGTCGAAGATTCGAGCCCTTCCCTGAGCACCAGGATGCCACGGCGGGGCGTTTGCCCGGTGGCAGCCAGAGCGCGGCGGGGTATCTGCCCGGCGCCTGGCGGACGAGGAGTCACGTCGGGGCATCTGCCCGGTGACTGGCCGTGTCGGGGCTTTTGTCCGGCGGCGGGCTGCGTCGGGGTGTTTGCCCGGCAGTCGAGGGTCGCGTCGGGGCGTTTGCCCGGCGACCCGGCCATCCGACAGGGCAATGATGGTGGCGCCTCTCGGGGCGTCGCCGGAGCTCAGGGCCACGCGGGTGACGGGACGGGGGTCCTTGGTCATGGAGGCAGTCACCCGCATTGCACGGCTCGTCGGCAGTCGCTCCCGTGGCACGGGGCGGCTGGTCCCCCTCCAGGGACAGGCCTGTGGAGGCCGAAAGGCTGGCCGCGGCGGTTGCTGGTGCGTACTCGAGAACCCGGCACCGCATATCGCGGCGGAGGAGTTGCCCCCGGGGGGTTTAGCGGGTTCGAGCCCCGCATAACCAGGTCTTCCCCCGAAGCCTGGTATGGGTCGGCCATTACCCCGGGTCAAAAAAAAAAAAAAAAAAAAAAAAAAAAAAAAAAAAAAAAAAAAAAAGGTTAGGTTTCCGTGTGCGGGGCTAGTACCGCCATCGGACGCGTCCCCGGGCTGCGGATAGGGGAATGCCCTCCAGATATGGGGGGTAGCGGCTTCGGCCGTCGCGGACAGCCACTAGCAACGGTGTGACTGCCTGCCCTTCTAAGGGTGGGCATTGCACGGTCACACCAACCCGTAAGTCCACACTGAGTGGGCCCGGGGGCTGGGCGTATAGGGCTTGCCCTGTGCGTCTGGCTGCGAGGAAGAAAACCTCTCTAAAACAATTACCCTGTGGAGGGCCCTTTTCAGGGCCAGCGGACCCTTCGGGGTCGTGGGTGGCGGGCCTGCAAGGCTCGCGGGAGGCGTCGGGAGTATTTGTGTTTCGGCACTCCGGTCGTGGGAGTTTCATCTCCTGGGAGGGTTCTGTCCCTCTTGTCTTCGCCCGAAAGGGCTTCGACGGCGCGGCGGGGACCCCTGCATAGCAGGACCTCGTCGGGCCAACCTGTTATCCCCCCCGGGCGTCTGGTGTCATGTTTATCGGCGCGGGTAAGGGACCAGGGGGGCTTGCCTTAAGTGGCCGGCCCCGAGATGAGAAAACATCAATAACAAATCCTCAACGGGGGTGCGTTTTGGCGGGCTGCGGCCCCGATGGAGTGCGCGGCGTACCCCCGCCTTCTTCTGAAGGTGGCAGGCGAGTGGATCTGCCGGCTAGCGGCTGGTGATTTCTGGGTCAGGGGGGGCAGACCCTAAAGCCCCCCTTCTCGTGGGAACAACAATGGAGTCTCTTAAAACTAAAAAACCAAAAGAAGTGTGTGAAGGTGTGCCGAGAAGGCAATTGGTCGAAACTGAGGGTGAGTGCTCAGACGGAACTGGGTATGCAACACCGGGAACCGGTAAACGCTCGAGCTATCGGGACGTAGTTACAGTGGTTGAAAAGGAGTCGGATAGGCCGGCTAGGAACACGCGGAGTAGGGCCGCAAAGGTGGATACAGTGTCGAGAAAAATCTCTGTCAGTCGGAGTCCTTCGTTGACTGGGTCGGAGAGCTCGGATTACTCTGTGGAGTCGGAAGTCGAATTTCTAACAGCAAGCTCGGCTAAGAGAGGGCGCGGCAGGCCGCCCACAACGGGCGAGTATATTGGCTATGGGAAGGCCCTGAAGGAGAGAGAGCGGCAAAGGCTCGACGTCGACGAAGACATATCGGCGCGAGAAATTGAAGACCTGGCCCGCAGTTTCACCGGTGGAGAGAGCAGACGAAAGCTGCCCGACAAACTAGAGGCTGACATCTCAGACCCTACTAATCCCGGTCTCATCGAGCTCGCCAAGCAGGGTACCCGAGTATTTGAGTCTATGCTAGACAAATCGTCCAGGCTTAAGGGAGATGTGAGAGGCGAGATGAAGCGGGTCTGTGTACTGCAGAGGGAGGTGCTGAGCAGGATTGGCACTCTCACAACGACGGATGAGTCCCGCCTTATACACCGGCAGTACACGGCGCTCAAGGACGACCATAAGGCGCTGCAACAACGGTTTGACAAAGTGGAAAAAGAGCTCGATGAGTATAAGCGACGACTCATGAGCTATGAGGTTACTGCGGCGGCTGCCTCCGCGGCTGCACCTGCATCTCAGAGGGAAGATATCAGCGAGAACTCAAAGCTGCGAGAGTTCATCAAAGCGGCGGTCCGCGATGCTGTAGAAGAACTCAGACCTACGCCTGTGGTTCCAGATGCTCCTGCACCTGAGCAAGCCCCAAAGGCGGGCGGTTGCGCGACGCTCAGCGTAGATGGGTCCGCATCCATCGCACACAAGGTTCCTGCAAGCTCTGCGACAACCTCGGCGAAAGCTATGGGCGATGATGAAGAAAACTGGAGCACTGCAATAGGTCGCAAGAAGGCCATGAAAAAGAAGAAGAAGGAGCAGTCGCATGCGGCTCCAGAGAAGTCGAAGAAGGCGGTTAACAACACCAAAGAACCGAAGAAGAAGGCGGAAGACCCGAAAGCCCCGAAGGAACCAAAGGGGCCGAAGAAACCGAAGCCAGTCCGTCTTCGCGAGAAGAAGGCCCCCGCCGTGGTCATTGACCTTCTCAAGTCTGAGAAGGAGAGGGAAGGAGGGCTTACGCTGGTCGACATCATGAAGGAGGCCAGGAACAAGGTGGACTTAAAGAAGCTGGGTATTCCATCGCTATCTTTGAAGAGGTCGTATGCGGGGGCTGTCATCTTAGAGCTCCCCAAAGAGGTAGGGATCGAGGGGGCCCAACGGCTCGAGCAGAGCCTCAAGGAGAATCTGCCCATAGTCGCTCGCGTCACCCGCCCCATTAAAAAGGCGGAAGTTAGGGTCACGGGCCTGGATTACGCCGTGACACATGAGGAGCTCGCGAAGGCGGCCGCCGAAGCTACGGATGCAACGGCGGACGACTTCCTTGTTGGTGACCTTCGGCCAGGGAGGGACGGGATGTTGGCGGTACTCGTCAGATGTCCGGTGGCAGCCGCCAAGAAATTGGCAGAGAAAAAGCGTTTGATAGTGGGATGGAGTTCGGCCAAAGTCGTCGCTCTGCAGCCGCGTCCGCTACGTTGCTACGGCTGCTTGGAGCTCGGTCACACACGAGAGATGTGCAAGAGCCAAGTAGACCGTAGCCAACTATGTTTTAGATGCGGAGAGGACGGGCATTTCGCTGCTGACTGCAGCGCCAAGCCCAAGTGCGGAGTCTGCGCCG